>OY757941.1:45709051-45915523 GCA_963585895.1 Sepioteuthis lessoniana
CACCCAGACGGTGTCCCCTAACTCATACAGCCCTCTTGTTCCCCGCCGATCAGACAGACGCGCGTCAATGCCCTTGATGCGCACTCGGTAGCGATGGATTGCATTGGCGGGTGCGCTCGCAGCAGTCACAGCATCCTTTGGTGTTGCATTATATCTATAGACCGCTTCCACGATCGTGCACGCCTTCCTGGCCGCGATCCTCTTCACGCTTCGGTGGCACCGTTCTGCTATGCCGTTGCCACTCGGCACATACGCACATCGGTGTCTAAGCCTGATCCCCCACTCGTCTACGAAACGCCTAAAAAACCTTTAACTGCAGAAGGCAGTGTCATTGTCCGTGAGGATCTCTTTAGGCGGTCCCCTTTCGTAAAATATGGACTCCAATTCATGGATGACACTGGAGGAGTCCTGTCTTACTAACGGGCACCAGACCGCGAACCTCGTCGGTCCGCAATCTATTAGTGTGAGGAAGTGCTGGCTGCCATAATGGGTTATGTCCATACCCAGTCGGCTCCAAGTCGTGTCTGTTCCCAGCCGACCCTTCCGCCATTTAGCTGGGGCGGGGTCGATTGACTGGCATGTTTGACATTCCTTGACCACCGCTCTCACTGCACTTTTTGACACTGTGTACTCTGTTACCAGCTTTCTTATGGTCTCCAACCTCCGTCTGATCAGCATCTCGCTGGTCGCCTTGGTGCGCACCCTGGCCTTGCCTGCCAGTGTGTCCGATATCCAGTGGTACACGCATAGCGAATCAGTGTGTATGCGTAATTTCCTGACTTTCCACTGGAGTGCCAGGTTGATGCCTTTCATCACCGCATCGAGCTCTGCCAGGTTGCCAGCGTCATTCGTCGGTCGCAGCCAACAGGCATCCTCAATCGCAGCTCCATTCTTCTCCAACAGCACACCAATCGCCAGAGAGCTCGCATCCACCCACACGTTCAGTTCGTCTCCCTGCACGCACCAGTCTGCTTTTGGGGGGTCATGCTGCTTTACCCTTGCGATGGGCTCCTTCACCATGCGAACCAACCGATCGTCCGTTGTTTCATCGTCCCAGCCTTTAGTGACTGCGCTTGCCCTCCTTTTTATGGTGCCTGTTGCCGCACGAGTTCATCCACACACGGGTAGGTGCCCCATAAGTTTTCCACACAGGGAGAAGACAGCTCGTCTCGTGAAGACATCGGGTACTTCTGGAACTGCAGTTCCGCGCCCCCACTTCAAGGTCCCCCGTTCCTGTCGAACGTTCAGGCCCAAGACACGAGCCATCCTCCAAATGTTCTGGGTCTTTGCAAATCAGACCAAACTCGGCCAGTTTGGACCTTACGCGTGATGACGACACAACGTCTTCGTTCACGTATATGTCATCAAGGTACGCCGATGTCCCCTCTTTTATTGTTTCTTGCTGCGATAACACAGCGTTGACGATGGTCTTCATTATTTGGGGTGCCACGTTCAGCCCGAAGCCCAGTCTGGTAAGGCAGTACCTTCTGCCGGCAAACACCACCGTCTGAAACGGCCACATCGTCTCGCTGACCCGGACCTGCAGGTACGCTTTTCTTAGATCCAGTAGGGACACATTGGAACCCTGCTGGCGCCATTCTCGTAGCTTGCTGGCACAAACATCAGCATCTGCCGTGAATGCATCAACATGCGCGTTTAGTTCGCGGTAGTCCATCACTGGCCTCACTTTTGCTTTGTTGTGCTGAGCAACCGCCATCAGCGGGATCAAACCTTTGGGAGGTCCAAGTTTCTCATAGATGTAAGGAATTAACCAGGCATCCTTGATCCATTCGCGGAGCTCCTCTTCGTATGCAGGCCTTATTTGGTCAGGCACATGGTACTCGGTTACTCCGTTCCGCAGTTTGGCTGGTTCCTGATTTCCCGACCACCTCCATGAGGCGGTCCAAGCCTTCTGGTGCTGGTCAAATTCGACACTAAAGTCTGGCTGGTCGATCCTCAGCGCTGTGCACACTGGGGTCTTCTCCTGAAACTGTACTGCCCCCGTCTGCGTTATGTGAACACCACCTAGGGCTCTGATGGCATCATAGCCTAGAAGCAGGTCAAAGCTCAGTAGTTTTTCGAGCGCTACTAGCGCCTTGACGTTGGCCGAGTTTCCAGTTCTTGTACGGATGTTTACCGCGCCCATCCCGCAACATGTCCGCGTTTCTCCACTGATAGTGGTCACCCTGACACCCTTCTCCTTCCAAGTGCGGCAGAGGTCCGCGAACACTATGGTACAGGAGCAACCGGAATCGAGGAGTGCTGAGCACAATGTCTCATTGACATAGACCTGAATGATCGGAAGCGCCTCATCTAATTTCTGCTTTGGGGAAAGGTCGACGCCGGCACCTTGTCCCCGGCCCCGTTTCCCGCACAATCCCGGGCCATATGTCCAGTCTCATTACACCGGTAGTAGCAAACAGCTGTCAGTCGCCGCCTGCAGTTCCCCGCAATGTGGCCCTGGCCATCGCACCTATAACACACGACCCCACAACGCGGGCTAGGCCCCTGAGACGGTCTATCATCACTCGGTGTGGATTGTACAGCGGCGATTACCGGATCTCTCAGCTCGGAATTATCCTTCATCATGGTCTACCAGGTGATTAAGGGACAACGAGGCTATGCTTGAGCTCGCTTGCAGGAGCTGCTTTGCTCCGGTTGGGAGCCCCGCCAGAAATTTGTATGCCAAGGCCCGCTCGGGCAGCTCACCGAACAACACCGTCAACTTCGTCAGCTCGGCCAAATACACGTCTACAGTTTCACCTGGATGTAATGTTCTTGCCTCAAATTGCTCCCAGGCAGTGTCGAGGTCGATAGCAAACGTTTTGTATAGTGCTGCCTTGATCCTCTCATAATTCTGTTTTTCCTCAGCACTGAGCTGTTGATACACAGCGAAAGCCCCACCGGACAGACGCAGAGGAATCACATGTTCAATGCTCTTTACACCAGACAAGAGACAATGCAGTTCTACTTTTTCCACCCAGTCAAGTACTGGGGTCGAGCCATCGAATTCGGGAATTAATTTCAGGTCGAACCTGTCCCCCATTACGCCGAAATAGCTTGTAGTCTTGGGGTGGATGATCTCCCTGAGTGTTGAACCCAAGATTGAACCAGGGACCTTTAGATTTCAGTCTAAAGTGCTTGCGGGTTTCTTGCTACACCACTTCCCTCTTTGCGTTCCTCCTCCACTTTCCTCCTTCTCTTCCTCACTCTCCTTTTCTCTCTCTCTCTCTCTCTCTCTCTCTCTCTGTGCTTCGCCTTTTGTTCCTCTTCCACCTTTTTTCCTGTTTCTCCTTTTCTCTGCTTCTGCTTCTCGCCGAGAAACTGACGCGAAAGAAAACAAGTCGTCACCGGAGGAATTGGTCGGTTTTTATTCACGCCACTCTACCCAAAATCTATTTCCTCAGCCTATGAAAATTCCACTCGGGGGCCCCCTCTCTTTTTTCCTTTAGAATGGGCTGAAGGTGGATTATTGAAACAGCAGTGAGTATTTTTCTTTTCTTCCACATACAGACTGACTCACCGTAATGGTGGTGTTTCTTCCTTCGGATCAGATTACTGCCCTGCACGCCAGACACAAACGAACCCTCTTTTGTCGAGAGCTACTGTTAGTCTCACTTTCATGTCCACATAGACCAAGGAATCCCAGTTGAATATGAATTAGATACATTCAATACGCCACCATAGGAACAACTTTATGTCACCCCCAAAATTGGCTATGTTGATGCGATGCCTTATTTTCGCTCTCGACACCTAGCTCTCATTTCACCTCTGGGCCACCTTAATGGAGACAATGCACACCTCTCCATCAGACGCACAAAACTCACAGTGACTCCAAAGGTCATTTCCTCTATCAAACTTTTCTACTGCACTCACTCATTCCAAAAATGTTCTTCCTCTTATTGTACATCATATTATATAAAGTAACTCACTTGTTTGTATAAACAATTTTGGGCTAAACAATTTTTTATGCTAAAGTTTTTGGGGCTAAACAATTTTTTATGCTAAAATTTTTTGGGCTAAACAATTGGGCTAAACAATTTTTTGGGGCTAAAATTTTTTGGGGCTAAAATTTTTTGGGCTAAACAATTTTTTGGGGCTAAAATTTTTTGGGCTAAACAATTTTGGGGGGCTAAAATTCTTTGGGCTAAACAATTGGGCTAAACAATTTTTTATGCTAAAATTATTTACAAGAAAATGAAAGTTGTAGTTCATTCAAAATTACTTCCAAACAGTTTATTTTTGCTTAAGTTCATGATTTGTGATGTTTTTTTAAAATACACTCCTTTGTACTCAAACAACAGTATCAACCACTTGTCAAATATTATTCACTGTCTAACATTTTCTCATAGAATAGGGAGATTCAGCTCTCATTAGATAATATTTTGTCACTGCAAACAATATGAAGAACCTATTTGAAAATGTCAACATGGACGACATTTTGTCTTTCATGAGAGAAATAAAATCATACCAAATATCATAAATGTAAATATGATCAATACCATAAAAAGTAATAATTAGAAAACAATCCCAGAGGATTTGGACTTATCATTAAAAGAGAACATTTGAAAAATAAATTACCTCTTGAACAACTTCACAAGAATGTAAATATAGATATACAATGCATACAATTTCCTAACTTCTAGGCATAAAATGACATGCCATTAAAATCAATGAATCAGTCATATAATATTGTCTTTTTAAAGTCAGTCTTTCCTTTTCCCTCTTCTCTTCATTTCCTCACTTACATTACCATACAAGGAGATTATAACCACTAGTGTCAGAACCAGTGTATGACATTTTTTATCCCGAGCAAACAGGAATTCTTCCAAACATCGGCTGAGTTAGTACTACTGTATAGGAGAATGACTTGGACTCTAACAAAATACCTCGAGAAAAAGCTAGATGGGAACTACACAAGAATGCTACCTGTTGTTGTGAACAAAACCTGAAAGCAGCTCCTTACAAAACAGCACTTGTATGGCCACTTACCTCCCATCTCTCTAGCCATCCAAGTATGATGGGCAAGACATGCTCGACATTGCTGAAGAAGTAAGAATGAAGTCATAACCAATGCTCTCCCATGGACTCCTACATATGGACCCTCCAGTGTTGGCTGACCAGCACAAACTTATATTCATTAGCTCTGTTCGGACATGGGGTGCAGTCCAGAGGAATTTTCCTGAGCGATAGCTGGTAGGGACATATGGTGAGAAAGAGTTAAAGGAATCCATGCTGTTGGTACACCTTGGTGATGATCCCTTTCAATGCTGAGTACTTCAGCTAATTTGCTGTAATTTAGTAAGAGACAAAATTGGTTTGGTTTGGGTTGGGTTTTATGGCATTCAACCATCATAGGTTATCTAATGCCAAATCCTCTTTAAATATTAAATACATATGTTTGGTTTGGTTGGTTTTATGGCATATTAACCATTGTAAGTTATTTCACGTTAAATCCAGTTTATACATATGTATTAGATATATATGATTTGTAAACATAAGTCAACAAAGTTAAATAGTTCAATTATTGCTATATATCACTAACAATTCAATTAAACATCAGTCATTTGTTTACACACAATTAAATGATAAAATAGTTCTATTTCAAACAATTCAATTTAGCAGAAGTCATTTGTTTGTACTCAGTAGAAATGTCAATCAGTTCTATTTGACCCATAGATAGGACCCTGTAACAGAAAGAATTTCACATTTTTGTTTGGCGTGTAATTTAATTTGACCGTTAAGGTCAACACATAATTTCACCCAATCAGGATGACTTATCCTATTCAACCCGGACTATCTTTCTGGGCAGCACAAACTGGGGAAATCTGCCAAACATTTTCTTTGGCTAAACAACTTCATTCAGTACAGATGTCTTACTGTCTGCTCTTCAATAGCAGCAGCAGCAAGGACACAATGAGGGAAGCAGTCTAATTTATGGACCCCTTGCGTCTATTTCTCTTAGACCAAGGGTTCCCAGTTGAATATGAATTAGATGAATTCAATACGCCACACACAGGAACAAGTTTACGTCATCCCCAAAATTGGCTATGTCGACTGCGATGCATAATTCCCCTCCCACACCTAGCTATTTCTTCACTGGGCAACATTTTCTGGAGACATTCATGGTTCTCCCCGAAACAACCAGAACCACAAACTCATGGTGACTTCAACGTTTCTCTCCTCAAACAGCAAACACGACTTTTGCAACACTATGGCGAATATATCTCCCTTGTACGTCCAACAATGCCTTAACATAACAATGCACTTTTTGCTCAGGCATTTAGCTGCTAAAATGCTTTCTCCACTCCATAACAACTTCATTTCGTTCCCTTACTTCTTTCCTTTCTATGAGACTTGCAGCATAAACATAAACCCTTTATTCCATGCTGCCAGTAAAAACCTTCATATAAAACCTAACGGCATTGTCTTCTTTGTCTTCTTCATTCTCCTTTATTTTACAACACTACTTAGCAAGGAAATAACACCCACACGCAAGAACAAATTTCTTCGCCAAAAGTAATAACAACAATTTCTACACATCGCTAAAACCCTATCAGGTGCTACGATGCCTGGCTAGAGTGGACCCGGGAGCAATCGTAATGAAGGGGTACTCTGCATTCTCTAAAGCTCCAGCATTACTGGAGCCTCACCATCAGATTGTTTAATGTCATAATCCAAACACTCATTATGGAGGTCTTAACCCTCTGCAGAGATGTAGTCAGTGTATTCTACAGCCCCAGCCGACTGGGCTATAAGAGACAAAAGACATTTTGTCGATGAATTTACTCAGAAAAATAAACAAAATATCCTCTAGGAGTGGACAGCAAAAAGAGAACAATCTGATCCTGCAAACTGAATGAAAAGTTTAGAGTTCACTGGATTCTGGATTGGCAGGATTTAGTTTTAGAGCATTTTTTTTACCTTACCTTGCATTAAAGCAGATGAGTTGGATAAGCCTGTGATTCTAATTTGAGATTTTCAGGATTAGAAAATTTATACCTTAACTAGCTGAGCCTGAGGGATCTTAATGAGAATACGTATTTACCCAACCCCTCCACTAATAGTAGGATGTGACACAAGATCAATTTTTTTTGTGGAGAAAAGCTGATTTAAATTCAGTGTTTTCCTTCTCCTAGACCGGTTGCCTAACCAATGCCAAAGAACCCAGTCGTCCCTACAATGTACTCAAAAATGGGAGGGGAAGAGATTGATTTATGCCTTTCCCAAGGGTATTAGCACAAAGGATTTAATGATTGGTTTGGTTTCTTTGTTTAATTGCATGTCAACCTTTGTGGGTTATCTAATGCCATAGCCATCTTTGTAGAACAGCAGTGATACTATTTAACCCATAGCTGGGGGAGGGGATATTAGGGCATTAGACTGAAAGTGAATATGATTATGTGAGTGGAATTCAAACTCAGATACTTTGAGGCCACAGTTTAACACTTTAGCCATCACACCATTAGGACTTCTCCCAGAATTTAATGAGTATATACAAATGATATTATGCAATATTTAGTTGTATTTCGTATTGGCCATAAATAAGTACAACCTTTATACAATCAAAATGGGTATTATTAGATATTATTTATTATCAAACTCTACTGAAACAGAACTTTTTGATCTCATAATGCAGTAAAGTTATGCAGTTATTTTGTTTTAGTTCTATAAACTTTTTCAGGTCTTCAGGTCACCATGCTGCAAAATTGCCTTTCACGGCATCCCTCAGAACTTAGAGGATTACTTGTTGGTGTCCATCTCTTCTCCAAGTCACATGAGACTAGTTGAATTGGATTACATGGTACCAGTAGCAAGGAAGAATGTCTGACCTGGCTTAACTGGTCATGGCAAGTTACCTTGATACATTGGTTAGTGGGTTTGAACTGAGAGTTTTCCTTCTCCTAAACTGGTTGTCTAACCAAGGCTAAAGAAGCCTGTCTGCCTAACTATTTATCCATGGCTTGGAGAGAAAAGTAAAGCTGGTTTGAATTGAGAGTTTTTCTTCTCCTATACTGGTTGTTTAACCAAAGCTAAGGAACCCAGTCTGCCCTACTATTTACCCATGGCTAAAGAAGAAGAGATCGATTCAAGCCTTTTGAACTTAGGTTGCTAAGTCCATTTTCTTTAATGATAACTATTGTATAACAAATGCTTTTTGTTATCATATAATAACTGCTTAATTTGCCTGGACTGTATTCAAATAAATCTAAACAATAAAAGAATTATGAATGAATACTATGAAATTGGCAGTATTTTTCATTTTTTTCCTATGATTTAGAATTTTTTTGGAACTGATATTGTATCAACTATTCATCTATCCTGTGTTAAAGCGATGGACTGCAGAATCGTAGTACGCGAGTTCGTACTCCAGTCATGCAATTACTTTCACTTTCGAGCAAATACCCTTGGGAAAGGTATGAACCCCCTTATCCTCCCAGCTATGGGTTAAATAGTACCACTACTGTTCTTCTAGGAGAATGGCTTTGGCATTAAATAACCTAAAAAGAGTTGATATGCCATTAAACAAAGAAACCAAACCAAACCAAATTATACCCTTGGGAAAGGTATGAATCCCCTTATCCTCCCAGCTATGGGTTAAATAGTACCACTACTGTTCTTCTAGAATAGCTTTGGCATCAAATAACCTACAAAGGTTGATATGCCATTAAACAAAGAAACCAAACCAAACCATCTCTCTTGTGGGTAGGGCTAAAAATAGACTGACTATATCTCCAGTGTCCATGTGGTGCATCCATAGAGTAGAACTAAGACGACCACTGCTTAGAAAAAATTACTTTTAATTTTATCAGATGAGTTTGACTTCGATATGATCGATAACCTATCAATAGCAGTCCATACCTTCACTAGTCGCATATTGATGTCCTTTTCTGTTGATGAGATGCTACTTCTGAGGTAGATGAACTTTTATCCACTAATTTCAGAGAACTTAGATGGGAATTGCACAAGAATGCTCCAAGCTATATTGAACAAATCCTGGAAGCAACATTGCACAAAACAACAGTTGGATGGCCACCAACCTCCCATCTCTAAAACCATCCAAATAAGATAGACAAGATATGCGGGACACTGAAGGTGAAGTAAGAACAAACATTCTCCTATGGACCCCTTCACACAGATAAGCAATGTTGGATGACTAATTAGAACTTATCTACAACAGCTCTGAAAGGACACTGAATGTCGTCTAGAAGACCTATCGGAAGTGATGGATGATAGAGATGAATGGCGAGAAACAGTCAGGGTTTGTTGGTTGGTTGATTGTTTGTTTTACGGCATATCATTCCTTTTCGGGTCATTTAACGCCTAATTTAGTCATTTTGATAAAAGTTTTAAACAATTCAGTTGAGTATGAGTATAGTTATTTGATTATATACTGGTATGTGTCAAAAACAGTTCTATTTCAAACAATTCAGTTTACCATAAGTACACAGTTTAGACCTATTTGACCTGTAGATAGGACCCTATCAGGTGCTACCATTCTAGGCCAGAGTGGATGTGGGACTGATAGCCATGAAGTGGTACTCCACATTCCCCAAAGCTCTGGCATTACAGGAGCTTCACTATCAGATTGTTTAATGTCATATCCCGGACACTCATTGGAGGAGTTTTAACCCTCTGCAAAGATGCAGTCGCTGTATTCTACAGCCCTAGCCAACAGGGCAAGAGTGTCAGGGAAATCCGTGCAAGCAGCATGACATGATGATGATGATAATGATATCCCCAGCAGAGGGGTAAGCCACCTACTCCACAAAAAACTGCATCCAGTGGTCATGCTCTAGTTTTGAAGCTAGAGGGAGCATGGTGTCACACCTTTGTTTTTTTTTTGCTTGTTTGTTTGAGTTTTATGACATATCAACCTTTGTAGGTTATTTAATGCCAAATCTATTTTTATACAAATAAACAGTTCTATTTCAAACAATTCAGTTTAGCATGAGTACACAGTTTAATTTTCAAAAACATTTTTATTTCAAGCTATTCAGTTTAGTCAAACAGTTCTAATTAAACAATTTAGTTAAGTTGGCCTAATGAGAAGAGTGCTCGCCAATGGTCCAGGAGACTGGGGTTAATCCCAGGTTGAGTCGTACTAAAGACTCAAAAAATGGTACTTGATACCACTTTGCTTGACACTTAGCATTATAAGGTAAGGGTCAAGGGTAAAGTGGAGCAATCCAGGAAATAGAGTAGCACCCTCCCTGACACCTCGGTATGGTAGCTATTAAAAAAAGAGCCTTCAAGTCACCTTCGACTAAAGTCACCAACTTTACTTAGAGTTTTTTCTGCATACAGTTAAATGTCAAAACAGTCTATTTTAAACAATTCAGTTTAGCGTAAGTATAGTTTCAATGTCAAAAACAGTTCTATTTCAAACAGTACAGTTTAGCACAAGTATGCAGTTTAAATATTAAAACTATTCTATTTCAAGTAATTCAGTTAAGCATAAGTATGCAGTTTAGTTCTATTTAACCCATAGATAGGACCCTATCAGGTGCTATCACTTTGGGCCAGAGTGGACTCGGGAGCGATGGCAATGAAGGGGCGCTCCATATTCCCCAAAGCTCCAAGACTGAAGCCTCGTCATCAGATTGTTTAGTATCATATCCAAGACACTCGGTGGTAGTGGGGGGGGTCTTACTTCTTTGCAGAGATGCAGTTGGTATATTCTACACCTCCAGTCAACTGAGCAAAGTCACTCCTTTGTTGCCTTTACTCCTCAAATCCTCTTTAACCCTTAATGATTCTACTTGTTAGGATCATATGTATGAAAATTATTTATATTAGATAGGAATACTTGAAACAATATGATTATAGAGATGGGCACCTCATATGGTGTGATGCTGAACAAGTTATATTAGTTGACTATTGACGTGCTTGTGGGGTAATGGTTCAGATCATAAGTAATGGACATGACGACCTGAGTTCAAATCCTGAATGAAACTGTTTGCATTTTACTTAAAGTAAATATCTTTAGAAAAGTATGAAGCCAAATTTTCTCCTTCCATTTATGAGTAAATAGTAGGGCAGACTAAGCTCTTTAACCTTGGTTTGGCAACCGGTCTAGGAAAAGAAAAACTAAATTCAAACCTGTTAAACTCTGCTTAAAATTAACCATGTAATGCATCCTGCTTATGCAGAGGGTTTGGGTAAATATATTAGCAGATCATTGTGAGTTTGATTCTTACTGGGTGCTCTATTCTTCTGTCCTTGTGCTACAACTGAACAAAGCTTAGTAAATAACTATTACTGTATGCAAATTATTTGTTTTGAGAATAGTTAATTGAAGCTATAATTGTTTACATATGATTGTCATTAGTTATTTGAAACCATATAATTGCTTGCAAATAAAAGAAAAGACTGACTTCAGCATTAAGTAACCCAACTAGGTTTGATATCTCATAAACGCAACCAACCAACCAAACAACCAAAATAACATAGTGACTCTAATTTAAGAGCTATTAATAAGTAAATAAAAGTAAAGTTGGCGACCATAGCTACTACACCAAGATGTAGGGGAGGGCACTACTCCCTTCCCTGGATTGCTCCACTTTACCCTTGATATGTACCTTATAATGCTGAATGTTAAGCAAGGTAGCATCAAGTACCATTTTTTTAGTCTTTGGTATGACTCGATCTAGGATTGAACCCAGGTCTCCCGGGTCATTGACGTACACTCGAACCATTATGTCAATGTCCAGCTATTAATAGATATGTCTAAAATTTAGAGTCGGACAAGACAATTATTGTGACAGCAGTCCATAATGATACTGATGCTTCTATTAAGGAAGGTTTGAAGGATTTTGATTTGCATTTCATAGTTATTTCTGTTATTTCAAGAATTTGGATATTTAAAAAGTAATGTGCACCAGCCAAATCTCATTTAGTTGCAAATTGCTCTGATAATTACTTTATTCTCCAAGAATATTTTCACTATGATATGCTGTTTTTATTGGGTTACACACACATAAACAAATAAGAATTTTACCAATATATTTCTAGAAATTTAATAATTTTCCTTTCAAAATTTTCCTTTAAGAAATAACTTTTTTCAAATCAAATTTAGCATTCATTATTATTCCTTCCAAATCAGCTGTTCACAAATAAATAATTTATAAAGTTGGGGGAAAAAAAAATGTATATATATATATATATATATATATATATATATATGAGATTTCGAATACGATTTATATAATTTTCAGATATTTTTTTTAATAAACAATCTCAGATGTGTTTTGAATGAAATTTTATTTTTATCTATTTATTTATAAAGGAGTATTTTTTAATCACTACATTATTCCATTTCTGTTCAAGGAATCACCAATTACCGAACGCTTCCTCCGTAGCACCGTTATTCGAGATTACGAGATCTCGCGCAGTCTCGCCATGAATAGGTAAGTAAGTATTATGGCGTCGTACGCCTCTAAACGGACGGATTCGCCGATATTACTGCACATTTAAGTGCTTCTAACGTCGCTTCTGTTGCTCCCCTGTTTAACCCAGGTAGGTATATGTAGGTACCTGAACTTTTGATATTCTTTAACCCCATAACAGCTATTACACTCGATTGATTTGCACCGTAATCCGGAGAGAGGAAAAAAAGAAAAGAGGAAAAAAAGCAACCTTCCATCTGTACCTGCCAACTACCCAAAACAAGAAACAGATCGACATTTTTTTCTTCGGCTTTACTTTCCTAAATATTATATCTGTTTAGCGGTTTGTGTCGTGGTTATTTCGTTTTGTGGGTCTTCTGTATTCTTTTGTTTTGGTCGTCATAGTTGTTTATTTGCTTGCTTTTTTAATTGACTGACTACTGGAGTGGACATAAAATGGGATTCCACTTTCTGGTTTTACTCTTATCAAAATGTAAACCCATAGAAATGAAATACTTCAATAATTTATTATCTCTTTTAGAATTAAAGATTATCTTAAAGTTATTTACAAAATATATGTATTTGACTATGTTCAAGTCTAGTTGTGTCATTTTTTTTTCTCTTTTAGCCTACTAAAAAAAAACAAAAAACAAACAAAAAAACTTAAGTCCGGCAAGCCGCTTCGGATGAGGAAAAAAAAAGAGGTTAAAATAAAAATCAATTTCCTCTTTGATTGATTATTTAATTCATTTTTACCACGTGTCTTTAAAATAAAATAATAGTTTTTTTTAATTTTCCAACTTTCAGTTTCAAGTTATTATGGCGTCTTTTATTGCTTTTAACTTAAAATTTAAATGCTTCTCTTTTTATTACTTGTTATACAGTCGATTCATGAATTGGGTAACCCTCATCTGGCATTAGTTTTAGATTCTTAAAAAAAGTGATATTTTAGTCCAACTGGTACGATCATTATATATATATATATATATATATATATATAACGAATTTATATTATAGCATTTCTTATCTTATGATGAGATAATATAGATCCTTGAACTGCCTTTAAAAGTGCGTGAGGGGGTATTTAGCACCACATAAATTTATGACTACCAAACTTCCTTAGTTTTTCCTCCCACTTTTTTTTTTTTTGTTCCTTACAAGTTGGACTTATGTAATTTTTACTGTAAGTTATTCGCAAAGTAGTTCATCCTCTTAGTAGACCCTGTTTGTTATTAATAGTTCAATTACTTACCATTGCTTTTACGGTCTGATTAGGTTAAAAGGAAAGAAGATCTATGTAAACTCTAAAGCTTCTCATTCAGTTAAGTTATTCGTCTTCACACTCGGGATCCACACATGTTCGTGTCGGTGGACAAAAATTTGTTTCGCTCCTGCTGGTACTTTTGTTTACCCCCCTTCTTAGTGCATCGGAAGGGTGCGTTATTGGTTATGAATTCTCAGAAATTAGGCATTATATTTGCGAGGCGGGATGGAGGTCACTGGAACCAATGTTTCCGTATTTAAAAAAAAAAAAAAATTAAGAACTGTTATGTGTATGATATTTATATAACCTAAAAATGTCTACTCCCCACATCCCAAGTCTCGAATTTTTACAAAAACAATTCGATATTTGAATGTAGGTATTTTAGGTTTTATCTCGCTCTCCTGACTTCGTATTGAGCTCTCTCTCTCTTTCTGTGGTATGAAAAACATTCTTAGAACATATATAATCCCTTACTATATTTCTAATTAACAAATCAAAAATGTTTAAAAAATATTTGATAACCTTTTCTATTACAATTGGCTTTAAAATTTGGAAATTACGTGTAAAAATAACTGGGCTGTTATCTAAGAATGTTGAATACATGTAGATAACATTTCAATCTACTTGTTCCTCTCTCTTCATGGCTGGCTACCTGTAACTTCTACACTCCTCCTAAAACGAATTATACCGTCACTTTTCACGGGTTACCTTTGTACCTACAGATCTCCTCACTAATTGTTTGTACCTGATGAGAAGCTGTGTTTTCGGTATTTTCACTCACCTAAAATATTGATTCACAAGTTCACTAACAATTTAGAAATAATGCCATTTGATAACTGTAAATATGGCCTAAGGCCAAAAGTAAGTACAACTATTAAGATATAAACAAATTTATTAATGTTATCCGGGTTTGTCGCAAAATAGAAAAAAAGAATCTAAAATTTTAGTCAAGGAAATGGTTTTTTGAGGTCGAAAAATGAAGATTTATTTCTTTTTAAACTTTAAAAGTAAAAAATATTAATGGAGCAGTGCAAGGATCATTTAAAAGACTTGGCATTTTGGTTTATATACTTCTCGGTCTGACATTTTAATGTTTTTTTTTGTAATGGAGAAAGGTGCAATTTGTTACATTATTTTAGTCGTAATCTTATACCCTCTCCCTTAAAAAAGAAAATTAAGACAAAATTATATTTTAAATTTCATGTAAAGAATTCAAGGTTTTATATCATCTTTTTTTTTTTTCATTATTAGTTTATATTATATGGTTTGTAGTTGTATTAGTTTGTTAATCTCCAAAGCTGTAGACATTTGATAAAATATTTAACTGAAATATCTCTTAAATTGTATATTAGGCTCTTTAAAAGAATACCAGAAACTAATTTATTTTGGCTAAGTAATATATTATTACACTTTTCAAACTTCATGTGATTTCAAAATAAAAAGCAAAGCATGAATAACAACAGTATTTATGAAATACCGTTTGATCCTTTGAATATTAATTTCTCTAATTTAAAGATGTTTTATCTTTTCATTAATGGACATGTATTTAACTACTTTAGGTTATAAAAAAAAAAACTTTTGGGTTTCCTCTAGAAATATAATGTCTTAACTACATTTCAAAACAATAAAATCATTGTTTTGAAATGTAGTTTTAATGTTCGTGATTGGCTTTTATACGTAAGAATTTTTGATTATTAGCTGAAATCTTATCTTACGGTTGGGATTTTGAAATGAATCAACCGTAAATTATCCACCCGATTTTATATCAAAGCAATAACCTCTTGCATAATGTCAAGCTGTTTTTGTAGGGACTTCTTCATTAATGTTATTGATAGTTTAATATAGTGGTCATACTATAAATATAAGCAAAAATGTTGGGGGTCCTAACTGATTTCTCGCTAGGAAACATTTTGCTTGATATCTACTTTTAAAACTAAAAATTTGGTTTAGCAAACCTAATGGACACAAAGTAAGGACCCCGTTTTTTTTGTTTTTGTTTTTTTGTTATATTTACACCGAAACTTACTCCCCTACCTATGCTTAAAAATATCATTTTTGGAGTTTTTTAAAAAGTTGATGTGCTGAAAACCTGCCTTCAGGACCCTTTTAGTAATCAGAAAATTGGCACCTTTATCCTCGTTGAGTTGTCCGATGACACTAACGATACATTTGGTGAATTATGGTTATTTTCTTGACTTAACTTACATGTGGTAGGAATTAAGATGCTCCAAGTGAGAATCGAATTCACTTCTAAATGGTCTGTAAATCTAGCTCGCTCACCATTACACCAAGTATGGTGCCTATATTTGGTGAATTCAATAGAACTGGGAAACTCCATTTTAAGATTGATAATACCAAATTTAATCCCATGATGATTATTGGAAACCCTAATTTGATTTAGTTTAACACAAAACGATTCATCTGTTACTTCCAGAGACTTAACCTCTTTATCAACTCATTGCTCTAAGTTTGCACCAAATTATTGAAATTCTAAGGAAAATATTTTGATGACTTCATTTCAAAATTGTAATGTGATAAACCTTTTTCCTTTTTGACGTTTGTATTAATGTTTCTTTATATCTTCAAGTCAAAAATTTTTATTTGGCAGAATGATTGAGACTTTAAAAACTAATTATCAAATTATAACATTAAACGAAAGCTATAAAAAAAAACAACAAAAAAAACTTTAGTCAATTAATGTTAAAATACTTGGACTGTCAACACGAATTTAAATCAGTTTTCTGAGTTAATTCTACTTTTCTTATAAACTATAATTAAACGCCTTTGAATTGTACTATTACGACTCGGATTTGGCCACACCTTTTACATGTCTGTAATATTGGCACTGTCATTATTACATTATTTTTAGGGCGGATTTACCACTATGCATAGCAGGCCATTGGCATAGGGTCCCCGAATATATGGGGTCAACTGTAATGAATTTGTCACGCAGTGTACCACATTATAAATTTGTTTCATGTGTACACTTGGTATTTAATTATATAATATATTAAAAACCATTAAGGGCCCCTGAACAATAAAAATGTTCCTGCAGTGGACTTCAACTGGGGAACTATAGGGTAGTTCTCTGGTGGGCCACTGGTATAGACCCTATTGCAAAATTAATTTGAAAGTATTATTTGTGTAAATTTCTGTGATGAAGCTTGATAATTATCATTACTTAGAATATTCGGACTATTGACTTCATCGTTATTTTTTGTAACAATAAAGATGAGGTCAATAGTCCGAATATTCTAAGTAATAATAATTGATTGAGAGTAATATTACATTTTGCTAAAATTCGTATTTTTGCCTAGGGCCCCTGAGATGCTAAATCCTGCCCTGACTATGTGGGTATTAAAATTTATTTAAAGATATATAGGAATATATGCTTGACTGAACTTTTTTTTTCTCTATGAAGACCTGGATCTTCACTGGATGAAGGCAAATTTCACTCTTAAATAACCATGTTTGAATAAGAGTTTGCAGGAAAATAATTTTTTCCGTTGAAATTATAGTTTTAAGCCAGGAAATAGTCATAGTTCTTAAAAATCGGTTAAAATTTTATTTTTTTAATCAACTATCCTGTGATAATTTAAATGCTGATACAAATAATATTGTCTTTTTTTTTCTTTCCTCGTGTTCAAAGATATTTTTAGTTTTCGTTATTTCGATTTGAAACCAGGTTTTATTCATTATGTCAGTATGAAGTATTAACCACTACTACTTAAACAAAATGAGAAGTTGGCTTATTTTGTAGACTATTAGCCACTTAAAACAGAATAACCAGTCTTGATCGTAAGATTTTTTTTGGAAGGGTTGGGTGGAGATTTGAATCTGAACTCTTGCCAATATGTGATATTCCTACTAACAAACCTCATAGCTGAATTTGTAAAATTTATCCCTGAAAAAAATTTTTTTTCTTGTTTGCAGTGCATAGGATCGATTTAGTAAAATATGAAAATGACGTGGTGTTTGTTTATTTTTATCAAGTCAACCGGCAAAAAAATATTCGGTTCAAATTATTTTATTCTTAGTCTCTTCAGCTTTACAAACTTTTGGTCCTATATGGATTGGTTTCTTTTTGACTCAAGTATTTATGTATAAATCTTCATTTATGTATTTTGCTCGACTAACAAAATTTAATGTTTTAAAACTTTTGTCTTCTGACAACTCGGAAATTAGGAATTAAGATTTCAAGAAGACCAGTTCTTCCTGAAGGTCGACTCCCAATTCTTGCTAATCATGGCGTTTTATACTTGGTATATAGAATGCCATGTTGCATATTGTTCGCTATAGAAATTGAATAATATTGTGACTTCCACTTATAGGTGAGGGTTGCTTGATTAATAATAACTTATAATGTTTATGCAGCTCTAACATGCTGTCTGTAACATTTTTTTTTTTTTTTTTTATTGAATTTTTTATTTTAGTTTTTTTCCCCGTGTTGGTTTGATTTCTTTTTGATGGCATGTCAACTTCCGTGGGTTATATTTTACCAAATTCTTCCTTGTAGAACAGTTATTATTTAACCCATAGCTAAGAGGGGGGATACGGGTGTTCATACCTTTCCCAAAGGTATTAGTTCGAGAATGAATTTAATAGCGCGACTGGAGTTCGAACTCACTACGATGTCACTGTTCGGTTTTCTAGTGTTGACCCCTTTTCTCTTTCTCTCTAGTTGAAATGAGTGATGATTTAGTCTTCGACTGAAGAGACAATTGGGGTATCGTCTGTTGTAAGGCTAGAAGATTTCCCATCTGTCTTCTTCATATCTTGTAGTTTAAAGGATTTTTAGCACGTTTAACTGGAGGTAGGAGCAACTTTCGAATTTCTTTTGGCATAGTGTCAAAAATTCAGCAAGTCTGTGGCGTAGTGGTTAACGTGCCGGACTGCTATATTGTAGTAAGCAAGTTCAAACTCCGGTTGTTCACTTTCAGACTAATAGGCTTGGAAAAGGTATGAAATGCCTTATACATCCAGCTATGGTTTAAATAATACCACTGATATCTTTGGCATTAAATGACCTACGAAGGTTGTTATGCCATTAAACAAAGAAATCAATGTGTGGCCATGTTTAGTTTGGCCTGCTACTATATTTTATTTTCAAGATTATTTTAAAAATATTCCTAAAAATTATAAAACGGTTATGGGTTAAAGATGTATTTGGACATATTTTTCCCTTTTGACTTTTGATTATAAAAAATGTGTATATAGTTATTTGCTTAACTTAATTGGGGCACCCAGTGAGAATTGAACTTGTAGCAATGAGCTGCTAACTATTACGCCATGTGAGGTTCCTAAAGAATGTCTATGTACTGTATGGAGGAATTTTTTCACATTTTTTCTAACGCGTTAGTTTATTTTTATCCATTTTTAAAAAATTGCTAATAGGTGTATTGATCTTTGTTGATTCATTTTGGCCTAAACTGTGAATAGGCTTTCTGTCGTTGATGGTTAGAATATGTTGATTGTATCCCCTGCAGAGGGGTAAGAACTCCCTCCAAAAGAATGTCTTTGGTATGTCACAAAACAACAGCATCTGATGGTGAGGCTCCAGTTCTTCACAGGATTCCTACATTGTCATTACTCCCAGTCCGTCCTGACCTGGTGTGGTAGTACCTCTTAGGTCCCATCTATGGGTCAAATAGATCTGTTTAAAAATTGTTTGATCTGAGTACTTGGTACCATACAGCTTAATTATTTCTATAAAGAATGGTTGCTTGATGCTATAATTGTTTACTAAGGATTATTAGTTGTTTGAACAGTTATGTGGTTTCAAATAAGTGACTATGAAATAAGTGTCCTCATGGTGTAATGGTTAAAGTGATGGACTGTGAAATTGTAAGCGAGTTCAAACTCCAGTTGTGCTATTACATTCACTTTCAGACAAATACCCTTGGGAAAGGTATGAACCACCTTATTCTCCCAGCTATGGGTTAAATAGTACCACTACTGTTTTTCTAGGAGAATGGCTTTGGCATTAAATAACCTACAAAGGTTGATATGCCATTTAAACAAAGAAACCTAACCTAGCCTCTGAAATAGAAATAATTATTTGGAACTATATAATTATTAGTATTATATAGGAATACTTGAAACCATACAACTGTTTGCAAATTATTTCTATTTGATAGGAATGCTTGATATATAACACTGTAAAAAAAAAAAACAAAATTCTTAAACAACTACACAAAAATATAAATGTACGGTGAATGTAAATCCCTAACCTCTAGGTATAAAATAACCTGAGGTGAGTGGATGTGCCATTAAAATCGATTGAATGAAATATGAATAAGGTTTTTAGGATTGTTAGCTGAATTGATATTCTTGCTTTAGCATGTCAAGATGTTATAAAATCTTCATATGAATTTACATTTGGCCTCTTTTTGCTTTTGGTATTGTTTATGTATGTATTATATGTATTCTTTTATAAATTTTGAAACAACAAAATTCTGAAAATAATGTACCCTTTCTTTTATAGCTTTTGTTGAATGGGAACCCTAAAGATATATTCTTTATGATTGTAAGATTTCAATGACGTTTTTAAATGCTCAACATTTTTCTTCTTTCAAATAGAAAAAAAATCTTTTTATTAGTTTCCTACATTCCTTTCTGTTTAAAGTATTTTGAAGTTTGTTAGAAAGATTGTTATAGATATAAGATCTTCTTTCTGGTTTTTCTAGACAGATGCATAAATAACTGTCATAATTTGAACGACGAAATGACCTGATTGCTTCTGAACAAACTGGGAATGTTTTATTTTTCCTGCAGAAGCCCAGTCAGCTCGGGTTGTAGAATATGCCAACTGCATCTCTGCAGAGAAATACGATCCCCCACCTCCCAACAAGTGTCCTGGATATGGCACTAAACCATCTGATAGTGAAGCTGGAGTCTTGGAACTTTAGGGAATGCAGAATACCCCTTCATTGCAATCACTCCCAGGTCCACTCTAGCCTTTAGTGGTAGTCACTGATAGAGTCCTATCTATAGGTCAAGTAGAATTGTTTGACATTTTAAGTTGTGTGCGAACAAATGACTTGTACTAAATTGAATTGTTTGAAATAGAACTGTTTTTACATTTAACTGTGTAAACAAATGACTGTTTTAATTGAATTGTTAGTGATACATAGCAATACTTGGAACTATTCAATCATGTGCAAATGAGTAATATTGAAACTATTAAATAGCAGTACTTGTATCCACTTCGCTATGTTCAAACAAATGATTAATATTGAATAGAATTATAGGTGTTAGATAGTAATAATCGAAATCATTTAATTGTGTAGAAACAATAGCAATACAAGTGTGCAAAGAAGTTAGTTCTAACTCATTTAAAAAGTAAATTACTGACAAACTAATCTCTTGCATACCATATATATCAATTTAAATATGTGATGACTGATGTTAAATTATTACTGTTACATAGCAATACTTGAAACCATTTAACTGTGTGCCAAAAATGAGCTCAGGCTTGTTTAAAAATGTTCTCAATAAAATGTGTTTATAAATATATCAAATATGATTTGTAAACAGGACTTGGCATTAAATAAGCTACAATGGTTGATATGCCATAAAATCAATCCAAACTTGGAGCTTTGGACAATGTGAAATACTCCTTCATTGCTATTACTCTCATATCCACTCTGATCTGGAGTGGTAGTACGTGTTTGTCTCATCTATGGGTCAAATAGAACTATCTGTGTACAAATAAATGAGTGATGTTAAATTGAATTGTTGGTGTTGCATAGAAATATTTGAAACCATTTAAGTGTGTGCAAATAAAACTATTAGTGTTCGATAGCAATACTTGAAACAATGTCCTGGGTATGACTCTATACTGCATCTGATGGTGAGGCTCCACTCTTTGATCTTTGGGTAATGACTACCTCTACATTGCCATTACTCCAAAGTCCACTCTAACCTGAATTGGTATTACCTATTAGGAATTTATGTATGGGTCAAATAGAACTATTTAATCATTTTATTATGCGTGAACAAATGACTGATATTAGATTGATTTGTCAGTGTTAATGGTTAGTGGTTTTGAGTATTGCTGTGTAAATAAAACTTGGTGTTTGATAGTTAAATGGTTTCAAGTATTTCTATCGGCAAGTATTTCATAAAACCCAACCATTCCTGCAAAATATCAGGGAGTGCAGAAAAGTTCTCAAACCAACCAAACAGTTGCCATAGCTCCCAGGTCCATTCTGACCTGAAGTAGTAGTACCTGTTAGGGTTTCATCTAGGTATCAAATAGATCTGTTTAAAAATTCATATTTAATGGGACTGTGTACAAAAAACAAACTCTCAAGCTACACAAAAGGTAAGTATAAATTTACAATGAATGTGATAACCCAACATAAGCATAAAATAACCCTAAACCAGTTCACATGCTGTTAAAATCAAATTTCTAGAATAATAAATAATTAAAAAAAAAAAAAAAAAATTTGGTCTTGGTTAGGCTAAGAATTTTTCAGCAACTCCTCATGCATTGTCATCATACTAATTCTAGCAGATAATTAATCTGAATTTTGTGAACAGCTTTTTGGTGCTTTTTAACAATGTTTTTTATGTAGTTCAATCTTTTTTTTTTTTCTTGGTAACTTTTTGAATTATTTACTCTTGCTTTAATTAATCTTTAATTTTCCATTTTTGTTTTCCAGTGTTGTTAGCCCACCAGCCAGAGTTTCATCATGTCCCTGAAACCGAGGAAGGTTGATTTTGAGGCTATTTGGGAAGTTCTTTTACAAACTGTACATGGAGTCATCACTTGTGGTCAAGTGGCTCGATCAACCTGGAATGACCGTTTCTCATATCCTTTTTTTAACTTTTTGAATTTTTTTTTTATGGTTCACGTGTTTGTACAGTTGGTTTTAAATAACACTTTTACTTAGGATTAATAGGCCAGATGATTATGAATTAATTTTTTTTTTGTTTTTGTTTATAAGCATGATGTGAAGGTGCTCATAGCATTAGTTATTGTCATAGAAAATGGGTTCAGCTACCATATATCAGTGTTTAAATTCTGAGCATGGCTGTTTGCATTTCCGATCCTGCTAATAACCTTGGGAAAGGTATGAATCCGTCTCTTCTTCCAACAATGGGTAATTGATAGGGCAAATTGGGCTCCTTATCTTTGGTAAGGCAACCAGTCTTGGAGAAAGAAAACTTTGAATTTAAACTAGTTGTAAGTAAGTAAAGTTGGTGACCATAGTCAAGGGCTACCTGCAAGCTCCCTTTTCAATAGCTACTACACAGAGGTGTAGGGGAGGGCACTACTTCCCCTGGATTGCTCCACTTTACCCTTGAAACCTACCTTTTATAATGCTGAGTGTTAGGCAAGGAGGTATCAAGTACCAATTTTTGAGTCTCTGGTATGACTCAACCTGAGATTGAACCCTAGTCTCCCAGGCCATTGGCGAACACTCTGACCAAGCCAATGGGAGAGTGTTCGTCAATGGTCTGGTATGAACCCAGGTTACATCATCCCAAAGACTTGAAAAATGGTACTTGATTCCTCCTTGCTTAACACTCGGCAATATAAGTTACATATCAAGGGTAAAGTGGAGCAATCCAGGGAAAGTAGTGCCTTCCCCTACACTTCGATATAGTAGCTATTGAAAAGGGAGCATTCTGGTCGCCCTCGACTATGGTTGCTAAACTAGTATTTTGCTTAAAAATTGACTTTTTTTATTGAAACCTGGTGGTGGGAGTGGTGAGTGACTACATGGGTCGACTTTGAAGTTAGCTTTACTGAACCAATTGCATTAACCCCACCACCACCATCTTCAGGGGGTTAGATGTGACATTGTTTAGCTTCAGGGCAAATCAAACATGACTACTCCTCTTAGTCAGCACCTACCCAACTTCAACTGAGGGTAATGTATATGATTTGGAAGCACAGCATAGTAGGAAATAGAATTGGCAATGTGAATTCAAATCCTAGATGAGGCTGTTTATTTCACTTGGGAAAGGCATGAATTGATGTTCCTCCCACTCCAAGTTAAGGGTAAATAGTAGGGCAGACTGGGTTCTTGAGTTTTGCTTAGATGACTAATCTAGAATAATGAATGCTCTTTAAATTCAAACCAGCTCTACTCTTAAATAAAATTACCTTGTATCACATCCTGCCTGTAGAGGAGTTGTTGGGTGAATGCATACACATAATTGAGTCCTCGGCTGAAGAGACAGAGCTGAAGTGAAAGGTTGAAAGAATTCCCTCTCACTCTTTAAGTAGCTCTTTTATAATCCAGTATTCTTTAACTTCACACATGACTGGTCACTACTGAGTTGGCGATCTTCTAATTCTTAATGGAAGGAATAGAGCTACAGCCACAAATCCTTCAATGTCTTTTTTTTTTTTGTCTTCAGTCTGTTTCTATAAGGCCCGAATTGATGGGGAGAGATGAACATTGAAATTTGTGATGAGATGTCAAGGCATGTTTGTTTCTTAGAAACTCTGTTCTTTGTATCTGAGAGAATAATTCCTTGTGTGTATGTATATATATATATATATATATATATATATAAGTTGCTCTTCATAATTGTGTCAAGATTTGATTGTCCAGTCGGCTGGGGCTGTAGATAGAATACACCAACTGCACCTCTGCAGAGGAGTAAGACCCCCCCACCCCAAAAAAAAATGAGTGTCCTGGATATGACACTAAACAATCTAATGGTGAGGTTCCAGCAGTGCTAGAGCTTTTGGGAATGCGGAGTACCCCTTCATTGCCATCGCTCCCAGGTCTGCTCTGACCCGGAGTGGTAGCACCTGATAGGGTCCTATCTATGGGTTAAATAGAACTAACAGCATACTTATGCTAAACTGAATTGTTTGAGTAAACTGAATAGCTTCAAATAGAAATGCTTTTGACAATTAAACTGTACTTACATTTAAACTATGTGCTTATGCTTAATTATTTGAAATAGAACTGTTTTGCAACATTAAAACTGTATTTACAATTAATTGAATTGTTACATATAACTGCTTGAATAGGTTGAAATGGAAATGTTTTTGACAATTAAACTGTGTACTTATGCTGAACTGAATTGTTTTCAATAGAACAGATTATTTACATAAAAATGGATTTGGCGTTAAATAACCTACAAAGGTTGATATGCCATAAAACCCAACAAACCAACCAAGATTTGACTAACTTAATAGATCTGACATTTTTTAAATATATATATATATATATATATATATACACACACACATATACACATTTTGGATTTTATCACTAGTAAATAAAATACTTTTTATTCCTCACAGAATTCATGTAAAAAATTTTTTCTAATGCTATTATCCTCTTGCTATTTGGTTTAGGAGCAATCCTGCTGGGTGGGTGAGAAAACAATATTAGCTGGCTCCAGAAGATCTTTCCTTTCAGGCAATACCTGCTTAGCAGAGCTAACTTACTTGTTTGGCACCTGAAGTGTCACAAAAGCAGAATGCTAAAAGGACCAAGAATTTTTGTAATGGCTGTGTATGAGTTTTGATTTGTGGCTTTCCACTATAAAATGATTCCATTTCGAATCTGACTGGGTGGAAAGTTGGATGAATATCTTCTGGTCAAATTAATCCCACTTACCCACCCCATGATTTTTTTTGTGTGTTTACTAGTTCTCTTCTCTCTCTCCCTCTCTCTCTCAATACTTCTTAGTGTTAGTCCAGGTTAAAAACGTGGTAAAGGGTAAGCCAAACTTTAAAAAAAAAAATTTTTTTAAGATCTTATTTCCCCAATGATACCCATATCGGAAAAGTAAGGTTCAAGGAAAAAAAAATTTGCCTTTAGGTTACCCTTATCGCACTTTTAACCTGGTCTGGATCTTTACCCTTCCCTTTTTTTTTTTTTTTTTTTTTTTTTTTTTTTTTCTCAGTCTATTTTATTTTAGTTTTTATTTATTTTTTTTTTTTTAAAACTATTCTTGCTTCTTTCTTCTATGTTTTTTAAATGTTTGATTTTTTTTTTTTTTTTTTTTTTTTTTTTTTCAAACTAGTATTAACTGTAGCAAAGTTTCCAGTAACTTTTTGGGCGATTAATTGCAACTCAATCAATACTTATTGATGATTAATCTCTGTCCAAGCTGTCACTTGTTGACTATTAACTTTTTTTTTTTTTATGCATAACTTTATCATTATAATCATTTTTAGAATTAAAAAAAAAAAATCTGTTACTCAAAGCCAAATCCTTTGCTTCCTTTTTAATTTTTAAAAAAAAATTTTTCAACGAAAGTAGAAAATTTGCCCTTGAATTTATTTTCCTACTTTTTTAATGTTTAGACTTTCACATCAACTACCACCCATGTGTGCCTGTCTACTTTGTGTAATATTTAAAGATGTGTATGTCAGAACTGTTGTAAAAGTGAATTTTTACTATAGTAATTTTCAGTTTTGTCAATTTCAATTTGAAACATTTTTCTTTAGCTGAAGTGTTGTGTGAAGTTTTAAGTCTTATACAACTTTTTTTTTTTACCTTCCTCTGTTAAAGGCAACATGTTTTTATTTATTTTATTTTATTTTTATTTGTGTGTGTGTGTGTGTGTGAGAGAGAGACTGTATTTGAAGCATCAGGTTGTGACCCTCCACAGTAGCACTATCCCTTCATTTAAAGGTCTTCTCCTTCTCTCAGACTGGTTGCCATACCAAGGCTGAAGAGCTAGTCTGTCCTACTTATTTACCCATAGATTGGTGGAGAATAGTTTTGAGTCATACCTTTTCTGGGAGCATTAGTCTCAGTCACGATTTGAATTCAGGTCCACTTTCTACAACGATAATAGCTATACCATGTGTATTGACTATCTGTAAATTTGTATATTTAAAACTGGCCTTAAATATCTAAGCTAAGTCTGCATTTGTTTTCATGTGTTCTTAGTTTAGAAAACCTCTTCATATTTAAAGGCCACATTGAAAATTTTTTGGGTTCTCTTCTACTATACAATCTATCTTGATATTTGAGGTCTTTCCTATTTTTGTATAAGTCTACCTAAACATTCCTTGTGCATTTGAATATTTAAGTTTTGTATTTATTGAATTATTGGTAGACTGCATACTACAATAACACTCTTATCTATCAGTAAGGCTGAACTCAAATTTTTCATGTTTACAACCAAATCTAAAACCCTGTGTCGGCAAGGCTTAGAGTCCAATGACTTTATTCTCTGCTGAGAGGTAAGCCCCCCCCACCTCCCCCGATCTAAAAAAAAAAAAATCCTGAATATGACATTAAACTACATCTAATGGTGAGGCTTCTGTTCTGGAGCTGTGGAGTACTATTGTCACAAATTACTCTCAGGTCCACTGACCAGGAGTAGGCTCTCATCCGAGGCAAATAGAACTGTTCATTCATTTAAGGATAATTATTTACTTGAAATTTTACAACCGTGTGCAAATGATTTATATTAAATATAGATACTTGAGTGTATATAACTGCCCAAAAACAAAAAAACAAAATTTGTAAGAAACTAGGCATAAAATAACCCTAAACAGGTTGACATGCCAATAAAATCAATCAACCAAATCTAAAGTTTACTTTTTGTCTAGATTTAGTGATTAATAGAAATATTTAAAAAAAACTTTCTAAAGAATTTGGATGTCCGATGCTAACGTGACACTTGGAATTTTAATCTTGCAACAATTTAGTGGAAGAGCAATCTTGGTAACTTAAAAGGTCATAATATAGCCTTAAGGTGTCGTCCAAGTTCATAAAGAAAAATCTTTTTACAAGTTTTAAATAAAGAGCCTCCAATAAAAATTCCTTTGACTAAACTTAAAATATGACATTCGTCTGCTGGGGCAAAGCAATAAAGGGTTTTGGTAAGATACAATCTGTTCTATTAAATGTCTTGTGAATGAATTTTTATTTTGATCCTTAATGCTTTCTTACTGATGTCTATGCCCTGTGTGTGGCTGTGCCAGAATCTTTTTCTGATCGTTTGTATGAAGAAATAAAGACATTTTCTGAAAAACATGTGGAAAAACTTTACAAAGTAAGTATCTCTTTTCTTTATGTATTTTATCCACTTTTATTGGACAAATTTTTATCTAAAATAACAGTTAAGTTATTGATTTAATTCTAGCTTTTCCTATAGTTATTTTTTAAGCTTATGTTTGACACAAGGCAATTAGTACAAGGGCAGCTAGTGAGAATTATTATGACACTGATATCCAGAATGGTTTAGCAGCCCTGTCAACTGGGTCTGTAAAATATTCTGATGGCATCTCTGCAGAGGGGCAAGATCACTCCCACCTGCCCAACAAGTGTTCTAGTTATTCCATTAAATTATTTGATGGTGAAGTTCCACTCCTGGATTTCTGGGGAATTTGGAGTACCTTTTCATTGCCATTACCTCCAGCTCTACTCTGGTCCATTGTGGTAGTACCTCTTAGGGTTCCATCTATGGGTCAAATAGAACTATTCAATCATTTACTTAGTTGTATGGTTACAAAAAACTAACAATAAACCTATGTGCTGTTACGACCCCCCCCCCCCATGAATCTCTCTCGTATTTGGTTTCTCTATATTTCTCCTTTCTCCCTCTATCTCACACCCACACATCTCTTACAATATGTTTCACTCTGTGAAGGAGAAGATGGAGAGAGCCGGAGTGTCCTGAGGAGGTGCAAAGATGCCCGAAGGAGAACTGGAAGTTTTGGGGCGCCAGCTTTAAAAACTAATTGCGACAAGGTTTCAGTATGCAATGAATCGGTCGAGATTGGACCGGGTATGTTGGATTATCTTCTGTGTTTGGCCCCCCCCACTTATAGAGAAAGAATCTTAACCTCTGAAAAAAAGTAAGACAGTGGTTAATATTTTCTTTTTACCTTCTCTTTCTTTTGTTGGTTTCCACGGAGGTTTTGGGATTTTGTTCCTCCTCCTTTGATGTTGAATTGTCGTGTTTTGATCTTTCTTTGGAGGGATTGTGGCCCGTATGGAAGATTATCAGTGGTGAGGTGGAATGACCTACAAGTTAATTCGTTTTGTTGAGTCTGTTGTTCTTTCCAATGGTGTTTGAGGCTGAGTGACGACCCGTGAATGTTTTTTTTTCTGTCCAAGCTGATACCACCATAGTGGTTGTTTTCCCCAGCAAGGATTAGGTATGTCATCCTATCCACCACGAATAGGAAGATCGTGACAGTGCAAATTATTTATATTATATTGGAATACTTGAAACCATTTGTGTGCCAATAAATGAGCTCTTCTTAAAAATATAACTGCAATCTCTGCTTACATGCACACACACACACACACACAATTTGGCATTAAATAAACCACAAGGGTTGATGAGCTATAAAACAATCCAAATTGGGATAATTTGGATGAATCCTCACAATGTTGTGACTAATGTGCTTGTCTGCAAAATCACAGTAACCAAGTTATAACTTGGTTGTGCTATTATGTTCATTTTCGGATTAATACCTTTGGGAAAGGTATGAACTCCTTTAATCACCTCATCTATGGATGAAATAGTACCACAACAGTTCTACAAGGATGGCATTGGCATTAGATAACCCACAAAAGTTTTGTCCAGTTGGCTGGGGCTGTAGAATACACCAACTGCTTCTTTGCAGAGGAGTAAGACTTCCGCAACGAGTGTCCTGGATATAACACGAAACAATTTTTGGAATGTGGAGTATCCCTTCATTGCCATTGCTCCCAGGTCCACTCTGGCCCGGAGTGGTAGCACCTGAGGGTCCTATCTATGGGTCAAATAGAACTAAGCTGCTTACTTATGCAAAACAGTTTTTGACATTGAAACTGTACTTAGGCTAAACTGAATTAGAACTGTTTGACTTAACTGAATAGCTTGAAATAGAAATGATTTTGACAATTAAACTGCACTCATGCTAAACAATTTTTGAGATAGAACTGATTATTTGTATAAAAATGGATTTGGCATTAAATAACCTACAAAAGTTGATATGCTATTAAACTACCAAACCAAATGATTTACCTCAAGAACGATAATCAAAGAGTGGTAGGATCTTTGACAAGTTGTTTTTTTTTTTTTTGTTTGTTTTTTTTTTAATTAGATTCAAGGATATGCTTTGACACCATGATGGGCAATTAAATAAGTGATAGTTTGCTAATGGTCCAGGATGCTGAGGTTCGATCCCAGCTGAAATCGTACAAATGACTCAAAAAATGGTACTTGATGCCTCCTTGCTTAACACTTAGAATTATGGGCTGTAGATTAAGGGTAAGTGGAGCAATTTAGGGAAAGAAACCCCCCTCCTCTATATTTTGGTTTTGTAGCTATTGAAAAGGAGCCTTTGGGTTACCTTCAACTACAGTTGGCTAACTTACTATGTGGGTTTGGAGGCTTTTCCCATTGTCATGAAACAATACCTTAGTGCTGAATTGAGCAGTAGTTTGTTGGACAAAGTTGCTTGTCATGGGTTCACTTCATGAGAAAGTATCGGCATTAAAATCAAACCCAAGCTATTAAGATGAACAAAAAGCATCTTCTACATCTAAGATGGTTGTTTTCATTTTTCTTGCTATCAAAATTGACCAACAGGAACCTGGCAAAAAAAAAACTGTTTAAGGGACTTTGGGATTTGAGGTTCCAGTAATGCTGGAGCTTTGGGGAATTTGGAGTGGTAGCACCTGATAAGGGTCCTATCTATGGGTTGAATAGAACTAAACTGTGATTTCTTGAGATAACTGTTTTTTGTATTTAAACTGCATATTTATGCTAAACTGAATTGTTTAAAATAGAACTGTTCTAGCATCTCAACTGTGTACTTATGCTAAACTGAATTATCTGAAATAAAACTGTTTTTACATTAAGTCTGAGTATTGTCCAGTCGGCTGGGGCTGTAGATAGAATACACCAACTGCACTTCTGCAGAGGAGATATGTCCTGGATATGACACTAAACAATGTGATGGTGAGGTTACAGTAATGCTGGAGCTTTGGGGAATGTGGAGCACCCCTTCATTGCCATTGCTCCCAGGTCCATTCTGGCCTGAAGTGGTAGCACCTGATAGGGCCCAATCTATGGGTTAAATAGAATTAAACTGCATACTTATGCTAAACTGAATTGTTTGAATTAGAACTGTTGGACTAAACTGAATAGCTTGAAATAGAAATGTTTTTGACAATTAAACTGTGTACTTACTTTTAAACTGCGTGCTCATGCTAAACGGAATTGTTTGAAATAGAACAGTTTTTTACATTGAAACTGTACATATGCTAAACTGAATTGTCTAATATAGAACTGTTTTGACATTTAACTGTGTGTAAACAAAATCTGTACTTGTACTAAACTGAATTTGCTGAATTAGAAATGTTTTTGACAATTAAACTGTATTCTCATGCTAACCTAAATTGTTTGAAATAGAACTGATTATTTGCATAAAAATGGATTTGGCGTTAAATAACCTATAAAGGTTGATAGGCCATAAAACCTAAATAACGAACCAACCAACCAACCAACTAAAATCCTCTGAGAAGAGGCAATTCCGGAAATATACTCAATGTTTGGTTATTTTTGAGTTGATAATTGTTATCTTAAATATGAAATATTGTACACCTTTGTTATTATTTGCTAAAGATGACTGGACTTTTTGCATCTACAAGCAGTTTTGTAATATAATTGCGGAGAGATTTTTTTATATTACCATTTTTCGTTTTATATATCTTGCCTTTTGGTTTAGTTAGGCTGAGAACCTTTCGTTTAGTGCATGGGTTCGCGTGCGTGGCAGATATAACAATCAGATATCACAATAAAAACCCCAGATAGGAAACAGGACCAGGGACATGAATGACGTCATGCTCGGAAGCGGAGGATTTTGGGGATCTGAAAAAAAACAATTAGTTGAGACTTGGGCTTGAACGAAGAAAGTTGATTTTTTGGTCTCATCTCGGCGAGACCAGCTGGGGTCTATGAAATGTGCCGCGCATTTGTTGAAGAAATTGTGTGTGTGTCTCTCTTTCTCTCTCTCCTCATGTCGAAAAACCATTAAACTCAGAAAGGTGAATTAAAGTTTCATACCTGAACCAATTTCGTGTTTTTTTGATTCCTATATGTTTATGAACATTATGTCTATTTCACATATCCATATCATGGGTATGTTACAGTTTGTCATAAGAGACAAGTACGAATCCTGTCTTCATGACATCTGTCTTCTGAACTTCCGTATTTGATATCCCACGCTCTGCACAAATCTTCTAGATTTATGCTTTATGTCATAGGAAATTAGTCATTGACCCATGTTCCAATCTTGGATGAGGCTGTTTGTGTTTCACTTTGTGCTTTTGCTCTTAGGAAAGGCATGAATCCATCTGTTCCCCTGAAGCTAGGGCTAACCGAGTCTTTTAGCCTTGGTGAGGTAACCAGTCTAGGAGAAGGAAAACTGAATTCAAATGATCTGTGTTCTGCTTAAAAAGAAAAAAGGATTTTGTGCCACCTTATTGTTGGTGTTGGAGGGGGTTGAATAAATAAGTAAACTTCCTCACTAACTGTTTTTTTTTTTTTTATTTATTTTTTATTTTTATTTTTTTTATAACAATAGTTAGGAGTTACTTGACTGATTGACTTTGTCTCTTGCTGACATTGTCCCAGGAATTACTCTTCTGATTTCAAATCTTTCAACGTCCAAGCTATGAATTACCCTGTTGGTGGGCCTTAGAATATACTAATTGTATATCCTGCTTTGGGTTAAGGATCCCCTAAAAAGTGGGAAGGTCTTGGCTATAATAACACTTAACTGTATCGGATGGTTGAGGCTCCAGTTTTAGAGCTCTAGAAAGTGTCGCGTACCTCTTCTTTGCTATTAAATCCAGGTACACTGACCTAGATCGGCTCATTGGTCTAGTGGGTAGAGTGTTCGCCAATGGTCTGGGAGATCAGGGTTCAATCCCAGGTCGAGTCATACCAAAGACAAAAATAGTACTTGATACCTCCTTGCTTAACACTCAGCATTATAAGGTACGTATCAAAGGTGAAGTGGAGCAATCCAGGAGAAGGAGTAAAGCCCTCACCTACACATTGGTGTAGTAGCTATTGAAAGTGGAGCCTTCAGGTCGCCAACTTTACTTACACTGACCTAGAGTGGTTAAGCTTGGTCCCATCTAGGGGTTGAATAAATTTCTTTAAAAATTATTGATATTTGATAGGACCATATATAAAAACAAACTTTTTAAACTACACAAATGTAAATATGAATGTAATTCCCTTACCTCTTGGCATAAAATAACTCTAGATGGTTTGACATGCAATTAGAATTAATTGCTGAAGAAATCATGAAGGTATGCTAGCAGCACAGATTCCTTTGACTCTCTTTCTATGTCTGTCCCTGTTGGCCACTGCTCTTGGTAAGTTTTCTAGATGGCACCTGGTGTCTGCACAGATAATGCTTGTCAGTTTTTGCTGGTTAGCCAATATTGTGGTGTCATTGTATAGAAAAATGTTGTTTATGAGTTAGTCCTAACTTTCCCTGCATGTCTTTGTTGTACTTGGCTGGTTGGTATAACTGGTGGTAAGTGGCTATACTTCTGCTGTTTTGTAGGAAGCTGCTTTTAGGATTTGTTCAAAACAGCGTTCTTATGTAGTTTGCATCTAGCTTTCTTCTCCAAGCGTTTCATTAAAATCAAAGTGGTGTAACTATACAGTAGTATTAACACTGCTACAGAGTGGAAGAATTCCTTTCTTTAAAAAAAAAAAAAAAATAAAAATAAAAACTATGAAATACTAATTAAAATCAATCACACCTTCCTAAATCCAAGCCTTGATATCTTCATGGATTACTGATATAAAATGGGAAGTACACAGGTCATCTAGTTTTTTAGAAGACTAGTTTGATAGTTTTCATTTCTTTTTACACCTCAGTTCTCATAGTGACCTTCTATTTCTTTGGGTTTTTTTTGTTTGTTTTTTTTTTGTTTTTTTTTCCTCCACTAGAAATGTCACCAAGCATGAAATGACTTTGAAGATTACAGCTTGCTTAAATATCAACTAAGGTAGCCCATAATGGAAGCTGTGTTCTGAGTTGGCAATAGCAACTGCATAATCATTTTTAACTGACTTTTTTTTTTTTTCTTTTTACTACTCCATAACAGTGAAATTTAAGACTAAATGCATTGCTACCTATCAGTTCCTGGTGTCTTTAAGTTTAGTATGGCTGAAAGTTTCAGACTGTTGAGATACGGCCTTCGCTCCTAATCTATATAGATTTTATTTCTCTAATCTAAGTTAAGCTGTTTGTGTTTAATCCCAAAGAATGAAACCTGTTGTTCGTTTTTTTTTTCCTCTCTCTCTTTTCATTCAGTTTGTAGAGCATGTTGTGTTTTGTTTTTAAGATGGTTATCTGTAGCTTATTTCTCATTTCTGGTTTTCTCTTTACAAATTAGTGTAAAACATTTTAGTCCTTCCCCTCCCCAAGTATTGAATAAAAGAGATAACTTGAAGCTGAATTGCTCTGTTTGTTCAAGGTGCTTTGTGTAGTTTATCAGCATGTGTATACCTAAAATTTTCTTTTTAATCAATTCTTGTTCAGTTAAGCTTTTGAAAAACTTAGACATTTTTATTTTTTTGATTGGGGAAAATGCTGTTATTTAGAACAATGTTCCTTGAACCCTAGTTGTCTATAAGAAGTTACTTGGGGGTTCCACGTGAATTACAATAATGATGGTTTATTGTAATATTTACTCAAGGGTTACATGAGAATAAAGATTTAAAAATGCTAATTTTAGACTATAAAATATTTTTTTTATCATATTTTCTCTTTCACCCTGATATTTGCACGCTGAAAGAAGAAAAATTCTAATTATTTTAGAAGAAAAATGATTAGTAAAACCAAATTGATTAAAAACAAAAGCTCAACTCTTTTAATACTTAGCATCTATCTAAAAATGTGGGTGTTTCTATTTGATAGAAGATAATTTAATGATGTAACTGGTTAATACAACACTTAGTTGCTTTTGATATAAGTTATAGTAGGAAATGGAATTGACAACCAATGTTCAAATTCTGCTAAGGGCATGAATCCATCTCTTCTCCTCCCCCAAATAAATAGTAGGGCATTTGGGGTCCCTTATCCTTGGTAAGGCAACTTGTTTTACTCTGCTCAGAAACTGACCTTGTGTCACATCCTTGCCCATTACAGGAAGTGTTGGGTAAATACTTCCTCCTGGGATACAAAAATTGCTCATAATGATTACCTATGATATACCTTTTTATGCATGGCAATTATTATTGCCCAATTAAACTGTAGTGTCCCTCCTATTAACCAGTAACCAGCATAATTAATCTTTCATAATCACCTATAATTTTAGTTTAATTTTTTTTTTCTGTTCCCTCTCATCAACTTTCCCTTTTGTACTATTGGTTGAAAATATAATCTGTTGGCTTGATTAACTATTGTTGCTAGGCCATAGCAATATGGAAATGGGATTCCTGGCTCCAAATTCATGTTTATTGTCAGCTGGGGCTGTTGAATACACTGATTGAATTTCTGCAGAAGGATTAGACCCCCCCTCACCCTGCAATTGTCTTGGGTGTGATACTAAACTGCATCTGATGGTGAGGCTTCACTTCTGGAGCTTTGGGGAATGTGGAATACTATTTAGTGTCAATACTTCTGGATTCTCTTGATAGTTTATGTTAGGGTACCATCTTTGGGTTAAATAAAACTTTAAAAGTTGTTATTTGAAACTATACAACTGTGTGCAAATTATTATTTATATTACATAGGAATATCTGATGAATAGAATTACCCATAGTGGACTTATCACAAACTAAGTATGTGACAGCATTCACGAGTGACGTGGATGTCTTGATGGAAAAACTACAGGAATGAAGACAATGCATAAATGTATCTTAGACATCAAGAAAGTCCATCTATGGGTATGTCAAGAAGTCAGTATGGCTGTACCAGGCAGTTGTGGTCAAAGGACAAAGATACTCACAAAGTTAGGATTTGTCTTTAACGTGGTGACCTTCATAAGGTCCATCCTTAGACCTCATCTTCTGATAAGAGCTTTATCTGAAAAGTAACATCGGTAACATCTATGTTAAGGAAGATGTATTCCCAGCAACTGTGAAGAAGAATCTGTCAAATTTTGGATTGTGCTAGAGTATAACAGGATCCTGTTCAAGGAAAATGGGATGTGGATGGGAAGGAGTTGGACCTATGAAGGAGGGACACAAATTGGAGTGTTACTCGAGTCAAATGTTGGTGACCATTATGGAGATTTACCAAAATAAAAAGACTGACCTTTGATGGTCATCTTTTCTGATAAAGAGACCAAGAGAGGCAGGATGCTTACTAATTTCATTTATTTTAATTTTTGACTTTAGTTCAAATCCTAGATGAGGCTGTTAGACTTTGCATTAATTCTCTGGCGGAAAGGCATGAATCCATGTTTCTCTCTTTCAGCTATGGGTAAATAGGGTAGTCTGGGTTCTTTATCCTTGGTTAGGTAACCAGTCAAAGAAAAGGAAAACTGAAGTTAAACCAACTTAACTCCACATAAAAATTAACCTTGTCACATCATGCAGAGTAAAGAGTTTCTTAGATTTCGGCAGTTTAGTCTTTGTCTTTAGTACATCAGTCCACCAACTGAAGTCCTCCTCAAGTACCCCTCCCTTTAAAAAAGACTGTCCTGGGTATGATGCTAAACTTTTTGTCACTTCTTCATCGCCATTACTTCCAGGTCCACTCTGTTGCAGATCAGCAGTATCTATGAATCGAATAGATCTATTCAAAAATGTGTTCAATAGGATTGTGTGCAAAAAACCTCTTGGGGGGAAACTACACAAAAATGTAAATATTGAACATACAATGAATGTGATTCTCTAACCTCTTGGCATAAAATAATTCTGTAAGGGTTAACATCCTGTTAAAATCAATCTTCAAAAACAATGGGTTCTATGAGTTAATTTTCAATGCTTGGGAGGGGGGGGTCATTTTTTAAAACTCAATTTAAAAAAAATTTTTTTTTTCTCCTTACATAAAATTTAGTTGGGATTAGGGTACGCATTTTGAAGAAGCCTGAAAAAAAATATTCCAAGCTTTGTGCAACTGTCGAGTTCATTTTAACTTCTCCAGATTCATATATGATGGACTCTGGGTTTAGCTATGTTCTTTATTTACTAAACAGACAGAAGCACTTTGAATGCATAATGTGGGGATTTACAGCTCAAATTCACTAACCTACAACTCATGATTCATGATCTCAGTGCCCACCATACCTATTCTTCCTATTTAAAAATTTATTCAAGAACTGTTTTTTGAATTATAGTTTACTGAATCTTTTCTTGGGTGAATTGTATTAAGCACCGGTAAAATAGGTTTTATTATTTAATGTTCAATCAATTTATTTGTAGGTGAATGGAAATTGAATATACTTTCAAGGAATGCATTAAGTAAAAAGTTTGAGAAGCTGAGTTGGGGTCTCTAACCATGGTAGTAGTAGTCAACCAATTTAGGACAGCTTTAAAATTAAGAGACGGCCATGAAGTGTGTGTGTGTGGGGGGGGCACTCTCTCTGTGTGTCTCTCTCTCTCTCACATATATATATTGAGTGTCTTATAGAGAGCCATGATTGTAAAGGTTCTGAAATGCCATGATACTTTAATTCTATTTTTATATACTCTCTTAATTAAGTCTTCAAAATACCAAGCATGATATTTAGACGGGTTTATAATTGCAGAAAGTGTTTTTTTTTTCCCTCCCATTTGTGCATAATTTACAGTTTCAAGTGAAACTAAGGAATCTTTTTCAATTCCTGAGACAAATTTAATCAAGTCATGTAACTTAAAAGCATTTTTAAATACTGATGGCTAAATTTTAATTTAATTTTAGTTTTATTTTTCATTAGATTTGGAAAAGTCTCTCCTTGTATATTTGTCTTCATTGTACTTGATGTAATTTTTTTTTTTCTTTTCTCTCTTGCAGACTGTGTTGTATGATGACAATTTACTGGCTGCCTATCACAAACATTGGCAGCAGTACAGTCAAGGATCAATTTATTTAAATCAACTTTTTGGGTATGCAATCCTTTTATTATTCATTCTCTTAGAAAATGATGTCAAAATTATAACTTAGGTTGTACTTGTATGAGGGTGAGCTGAAAAAGTTCATGTGATCTCGTATCTGCTGTTGATGACTTTTTGACCACTGGGATTTCAACACTGCAATACTGATGGAAGAAGTGTATGGACTGCAAGGGATACTATATTGAAAAATAAACCTCATTTCGTCATATTCTATGAGAGTATATTGGTTAGCCAATGAACTTTTAAACTGACACTTATATATAAATTACAATATGCAAGACATTTCATCATTAGCCATGTGAATCATCTGGTGGCTTTTAAAAGCCTCTGCTTAAATGCTATTGCTATGCTTTTGGGTTCCTTTTATCTCTCTTTCGTGTGTGTGTGTGTGTGTATATATATATATATATATATACTCGCTGTCATTTGGCTATTATGATCCAAAACTAATTAGTCAGTTGGATTACATGCTTTTTAGATATTGACTTTCAAAATAGAATACTGAGGGTGGGTGATATGAGTATTTGTATTTTCAATAAATGTTGTTTTTTTGTTGTTTTTTTTGTCATCCATACTTCAGCTGTTCCACAAATTCTTATAAATTAAACACCTTTTCTATAAGGTATGTGTAAAGAAAGCAAGAATGCTGCTTTGAGCACTACACATCTGCACAATGGTTTACATTAGTGGTCTCCAACCTTTTTACCCTGAGTGCCACACAGTTTAACTCTTGAAGGCCTTAAACCTTAAAAGGACAAAAAAAAAAGCCTCCAAAAAACAGCTAAATTCATAAGGTAATAATTATTACAATTTATTAATGAGATGCCTGATGTTGTTTGTCATCACAAAAAGATGTAATATCTGAGTAAAAATGAAGAGGTTGACAGAAGGAGCACATTCGAAAAGTGATGAATGCCGAGTACTCCAGGTATGCTTAATTTTGGAGAACTGTTCACGGTGGGATATTCAGAGCCAAATATGCTCACTACTTGCTGGGTGTGAGTAATAAGTTTGGGGAATCATTCAGGTGGAGGCTCTTTCTTTCTTTCTTGCTTTATCGCTATTTATTTATTTTTGAAGATCAATAATCTGCTGTTGTAATAATACTGCTTATTCAGTCAATATCAGAAGATGAAAAAATTTTGAAAGTTGGGTCAAAGGTTGCAAGGATTTGTCTTGAAGGCTGTGGATTGTGTACTCCTGTACCCCCAAATTTTTTTCTTTTTCTAATACAAAAAGTATTAGAAAAAGAAATATTTGTGGGTAGAAAACACACACACACACACACACACACACACAAGAGATTCCCAACTTTTGGGCCATATACAGCCTTTGAGAACCATTTATGTAACTTTTCATCAAACTTTTCAAAATTTTATCTATAGACGTTTTATGTGATAATAATTCAATTTTGGGTGAAAAGTCTGTAATAAGGATGGATATTTTTCTGCGAGAAAAATTTTTCTTAAGCAAAAGGTATTAGAATAGGCATTTAATGTTTAATATTTGTTAGAATCATTTTGTTATATAGTTTGATTTCTTTCACAAATCAAGATATACTGTTTGGGGTCAACACGAGTGTGTGTGGGGGGGGGGAGAAAAATTTTACACACACACTGTACATTATTTGTCTCTCTCTCTCCCTCATATATTTATAGAGAGACTGATCCTGTTTGATCATGGGTGTTACTCATGTACTGTAGGTATAACTTCATGATTATGCATCCAATTGATACTAGGTTTAAAAAAAAATCTATTATAAGAAGCTTTGTCTTAGTTGGTTTATACTAGTCAATTCTAATGACTTTAAAAATTTTTTTATTTCCAGTTATTTAAATACAACATACATAAAGAAACAGAAATTGTCAGATGCTGACCTTGCTTATGGTCCATTCAATTATGAAACAAATGATCAGAAACTTGAAATTGGTGAAGTAAGTATTCTATTCTTTTAAAACTGCTTCAATAATTGAAGCAGTTTTTTTTTTTTTTTTTTTTTCTATGTTGTCTTTTCTTGGTTGGGAACTTTTTGGCAAGATTTAAGGAAATAGAAAAGCATTGAAAGGTTTTGCAGTTTCCATGATTGTGATAAACAGTCTCACCACTATTTATGCCAGGAAACAGTTGACTATGTTTCTCACCCTTGATCTGGAGTTGTCTGCTCTTGATAAGTATAAATAGCCACCATTGAGCTTGTGTGTGTTTTTTATATATAGTAGCAGAGCAAAAAGAAAAAATTGCATCTATTGTTCTTGGAAAATGAGTTGGTGAATTCAATTGATTTTTGTTGTATAATTTATACTGCTGGAACTGGTTGTAACCTTTTTCATTTTATTATTACCTCCAAACAAGTATGGCATTGATTTCTAAACTGAAACCTCTAAAAGGTTGATTGTCATTTGTTTCAGTTGCTCAATAAATGTTTTAACACCTGGAAGAATTCCAGAAGTTGGTGGTCAATAAATGATTAATTGTGGCACTCAGTGGTCAAATGTTTCTCTTCTTTTTTTTTTTTTTTTTTTTTTTTTTTGCATTTGGAAGAGAAAACTTCCATTATTGTAAATTCTTATTTTTCACTTTCAAACTTTTGTTGTATAGCTCTCATTCTACTGATCTAAGTTATATTCATGAGCCTTATACTACAATTGGTCAGCTCCTGTGTTCTCACTTCAGTTTGTTTTTTGACTTGACTTTGTATCCAGTCACTTATCTTGTCACCTCAGTCACTGTCTCTTTCATGTCATCTTTGTTCTGCCCTCCTTATTTACCTATCACTGGGAGAAGGATAGATTGATTTATATAAATGCAAACACCCTTGTCTAGGATTTGAACTTGTAGCCAATTTCATTTCTCATGATGATAACTTTACATTAAGTACATGTATGTTAATATATATATATATATATATATATATATATATAGTAAACAGATGAGAATAAACAATTGTTTAAAAAGCATTTGATAAATTCAAGTGCTCAATTACTGGCCAGCAGAGCCATATAAAAAAAAAAACTTAAAGGAATTAAGATCACACCTTACTACCATTTCATAACTCTTGGTTTTCTTAATTCAGATGAAATTTAATTTGTTTCTGTGGACTAATATTTCCATTTCAAATTTTTCTTAACTTTGCCTTTTTTTTTCCCTCTTTTAGGAAATAGTGATTTTAATATGAATTGTCTCATTTTGTGAAGGGAGATATCAAAATACAGATTTTCAAAAAATCAAAGACAAAATCCTGTACCCAAGTAGAATTCAACAAAGTTGTGATAGTCTTGTTTCAGTTGAGCTGACTTTTCAGAAGACTTTTGCCAAATGGGTTTTTGATTTGATGTGATTGTTATGTCAACATTATGAAGACAGAATTTTCAAAATAACACATTTTCTTCTGCATAAAAAACAGGAAATTATTCAACTCTGGCATCTGCACAAATTTTCAATACTGAGGTTTCTCTCTTTATCAAAACTTTTTTTTTTTTAAATGGTAAAGATGGAGTTATAAATTTCTATATGATAGTATCTAAGACAGAGGAACTATGTTGTCTTTTCTTGGGTTGGGAACTCTTTTTAGCAAGATTTAAGGAAATAGAGAAGCATTGAAAAGTTTTGCAGTTTCCATGATTGTGATAAACAATCTCACCACTATTTATGCCAGGAAACAGTCGACTATGTTTCTCACCCTTGATCTGGAGTTGTTTGCTCTTGATAAGGAATTAAGATTTGAACTGGTAGCCAATTTCATTTAAGGCAATTTGTTACATGATAAAACTTTATAAAGATTTTTTTTAAAAGGGCAGTTTAACTAAAGTCTACATTCATTTCCTCCACAGATTTTTGATTTTCAGAAAATTTAAAAGATTTTAAACAAATTAGTCTTTGTTAAACTTATTATTCCAGTCTTCATATCTCCCCATTCCCTTCTAATTTCTGTGTTAACAATGACTATTTTCCCAAGATGCTACTTTTTTTTTTGCAGGAAGCAAAGGAAACAGAAAAATTCAGTGACACACAACTTAATTACGATTAGAAGATTCATTTTATCAATGCAACATTGATGGTTATTTATTTTAGACAGGAAGTTGTTGATGAATCCAACAATTAGCTTTGTAATATCAGTTGAAAATCTGTTAATATCGATTTTATAGAAATTGTTAATGAAAGCAGATGATATGATAAAATTGTAATTCCTTGTTTATATTCTTGCAAAATTGATATGAAAGGTATTAAATCAAATGATTTATCTTTCCTTTGTAGTTATGTTTGGATATCTGGAAGCGTCACATGATAGAGCCACTGCGCAAACAATTGATTGTGCTGATTTTGCAAGAGATTCAAAAGTAAGTGGACACTGGTGTCCCTTTTTAAATAAAACGGTTTTGCATATTTATACATGTCTATTCAAAAAGGTTGGTTCAGAAAACTGAATTTGTTGAGCTAAATTTTGAAATTACTTTAACTGCTAGTTGATTGCTTCTCGAAGACTTTTATATGGTTCTCACTTGAGGATTGTTCTGTTATGAGATATGTACTGTAAATATGGTCCTTTACACTAAAATCAGTCAGCATCCCATTTTCTCATTTTACTTAAATTTGTTCTTTACTTCTTCTCTTTAGTTGGTTGTCTTGTTAACCCCAGTCACTCTGATAACAACACTACCCCAACTTAATGGGCACATATTACCTTTAATTTATTGGTGACTTTTAATCCTTACCTGCTTGGCTTAAATGGGGCATAAGAGAGCAAGATGGAGTGTTTGACCACTCATGTTGTTAGTTTCTCACAACTAACTTATTCTTACTCTAGAACCATTTTGGACACCTGACTGAAACCATCCAGTGTAAACTTTGGTTTCAGATTGACCTAGAGTTGAAAAGTTGTCCATCAAACCGATTAACTTGTATTTTTTTGCTACTAGTTTAACAGGTCAGGACCTAATTTAAATGTTACACATCACATTAAAAATAGAACTAATTTATTATGTGACAGGACTTGTGCTATATAATTTTTTTTTAACTTTGTGTTGGCAAGCTTAATTATGAAAGTCTTAAAACTAGGTTTGAAAAATTGTATTTGAATTTCATTATGAATCACCACTTTATTGTCAAAATAATCCCCCCCCCCAAAAAAAACCAGCTACAAAATAGAAAATTCTTTGTGTGGGTATAACACAAAACTGCATCCGATAGTTCTGAGGAATTTAAAGTAAGCTTTCATTGTCATTACTCGTAGCTAACTCTAAATTGTATGTAATATGTACAATTTTGTAGACTGCTTTGTATTCAAGGAACATAAAATATAAATCTTGAGTTATATGTATTAAAATTTCTTTTTGTTCTAGCATATTTTAGTTTTTCTATCTGGGTCACTTTGTGGTTCATAAAATGTATGAATATCTGCCTTTATTCTCAACACAGTTTTTGTTTCTGTGTAGAGATCGAAATGGTGGTGCTGTCAACCAGACTGTGTTGCATGGAGTCATGAATTCTTTTGTCAATGTGGAAGAATATAAAAAGAAGGAACAAGTACAAGTGAGTAAAGTGAATTCCTTAAGTCAATCCTATTTTGTTTATTTTTCTACATTATATTAACTTTGGTCCAAGTCTATGTAAGAGCATGAGCAGTTATTACTACTAAATTCATAGTTGGTTCACTCAAATGTGTCATGCTGAAATTTACAATTACTGTAAATTATAGTGCACAAGTCTACCTTTTTTTTAAGCTTTAAAAAAATCTCTACAAAACTTGATCAACTTACATTACAGGGCTAAAATCCAAACCTTTACCATAGAGTGGTCAACCATTGATACACTACAATTGATATACACCACTTAAACTCCAGCTGACTGCCACAAACATTTCCTACTTAACAACTTGTTGGCTGAACATATTTAACTGATTAATATAGAATAATAAAACATAGAAATTAACAATATCAATGCAATATCATACACCATTTCCCACAGCTGATTCACTGATTGTAAACACTATTTGGAACATCATGGTGGCCAGTCAGACAATTATGGTATCTTGTCTGTGCAATTTCCTGGTAGCATAATAAATTGTGAATTCTTATAAACTCTGTAAGATTTGGATGTTTCATATGGTGATGTAATTCTGATTTTGGAGAAAAATTACATGCATTGTATACTACTGGAATAATGACGGTTGATTGAGACATAATGGTAGTTTATTAAATATATACACACCTTGGCATTATTAATGTACTTGTGACACCTTTTAAATAAGTTATTTAAAGGTTATTTTGTTGATGATTTAAAACCATGATTCTAAGGCAATGCACTGTAGTTTCAAAACTATTTACTCAAAGTGTAAACTTTGGCAATGATAACCGGTAGCGAAAGCATCTGTCCTCACTTAGACCTGTGGGTTAAATTTTTGGTCTATCAGTAGCCTATGTTTGGAGGCCAACTATAGAACAGATATAGGTCTAATTCAGAATTTTAAGCTAAAAATCTTGACACACTGAGGTGCCAGATCAGCTTGTATGCTGTGCAATTTATGGTTTAGAAATGGTGATGTGATGAGAATCTTGTAGCATAACTACAATAACTTTATAAATCAATTAAAATAGATTGTAATTTCTACAATACTTTTCTTAATCCAAAAATTTAATACTGTGTTAGTCTGCTGTGTTATTTAAATATAGTTGGTTTGGTGGGGTGCTTACACAACCCCCAATACTAAAATCATATAGTGTTACTATTATGTAAAATATACTTTGTTGTATATCTTTGTGGTCATTGAACAGATGACTTTGTAGCTGGTTGTTGTTCATCTAATACAATAAAATGAGTTATATAGGGAGGAAAAAAATGCAGTTTTGTTATTTGGAAAATACCCACAGGATACTGCTTTTTTTTTCATATTTATGATGATGATAATCAGTCTGAAAAAATACCATAAGATTCAATCTATTGTAATATATGATGATTACTATAAATTTCTATTACTATCCAATAATAGAAAGAATGAGATCGATATTTCATTGCAGCTGAGCCACTCTTACGTACTCATTGCTATTGCTTAATCAGGAGAGTACTAGAAAGGATAGGGATAATCAAGTAGTCAGCTAAGAATTATGGGTATTAAAAGATAGAAACACTCTGGGAATCAACACATGGTTAAAGAAATTAAATATTTTGATTTTTTTTTTTTTTTTTTTTTTTTTTTTTTTTTTTTTAATTATTCGTCTCGCTCGCTTTCTCACTCTTATTTTAAAAAAAAATTTTTTTTAAGATTTAAATTTTGTGCAGAACTTTGCTTTTTCAAAATAAGTTTGGCAATTTTGAATTGTGAAGTTTAGATAGAAATTAGCATTATTTACAAATATATTTTCTATTGTTTGCTAAGTTGTGGCACAAGACTAGAAAATGGAGCACTCAGTGAGACTCAAACTTACCTGTAATGGTCTGTCTATCTTGCTAACTATTATAACACACAAGGCACCCAAATGTATGTTAGCTGTCACTTAAATTATGCAAGTAAAAGAGCCAATTATTTTATACTTCATTTTATAACTGAATAAATCCAAGATTAAAGGTTTTTTGTTTTTGTTGTTTTTTTGTTTTTTTTCCACAAAATTCATTTTTTTTAAAAAAATGTATTTTTGTACCAAAAGGACAATGTATGTTAGAATAATTTTGTGGTTGCAAACCTCACTCATGACTTAGTTCTTTCAATAGGATTTGACTGGTTCCCATTAGATGACTGAAGTCGTGATGAACCTATTTTATACTAAGATCGGGGTCCATTTAAGAAGAGCAGGTACTGTCAGTAGCTTAAAAGCCCGTATTGCCAGATTAAGCAAAGCCTACTAAAAAAAAAAAAAAAAAAAAAAATTGTTGACGGCTTTGTGTGACTGGACTGGCTCGGCTTGCCTTGACAAAATTTCAACCAACGTTATCAAAGAATCTTCTGAAGCTCTTTGAACATATCATGAATGAAGGACAGTTTGTATGTTGCAACCCTAGCTGAGCAAAATCTTAAACCTTTTTCTTTCTTGCTTGTGTAGTAACCAGTCAATTCACTGTACTTTTTTTCTTTCTCTTACTTGGCTCTATGCAAAAACTGCCTTTGAATATTCAATGAGATTATCACAACTGGTAAAAAGAATGCATGGGTTTACTTATGCTCGGACATAAACTTCTATCCAGTGTAATTTAAACAAAATAAATGATTTTTAGCACTGTTGGTCAAAATCTGAGTCTTCAAAACTTCACTTCGACTTGTTATTAGGTTCTTGCCTTCTAGACATTCAGACATTGAAAACACTTTAACCCTCTATATTAGAATTGCATGAAACAATATCTCAACACTATTTTAAAGTTATTTTACAAACTTTTTTTCTACTATAAACTATCTGAATATGACCATTTTAAAGGAATCAATTTTCTGTTGAGAATTTTGCTTTTTCTCTCTCTCTCTCTCTCTCTTATGATACCAAATATTTATGCTACTATATTTAAAAGTGGGGGGGGTATTAACCTCTTGGGTCAATTCTTTTTCTTTTCCTGTTTAATTAAAAGTTTAGATTAAATTTTATTCATTACTCTTAAATCTTTTTTGCATGTCACCTTTTACATCCTGTACTTATGAAAAAAAACAATTTTCAGCTGAGGGCAAGGGTGCTTTTAACCTTTTGACTACAAAGATTGAAATTATTTAGCAATGATTTATTTTTTTAAAAAAATTATTTTATGCTTTTAGCTTATTTGCAGATAATCACTATCAATTTTTTTTTCCTTAAGTTTTTGATATGCCAGATTTATGTTATGAGTATAATGCTTTAAGGGTGAAAAGGAAATTTGACTTTGACACTGGTGTCTCAGTGGGCGTAAAAGGATAGTGAATTTAAAATTAAGGCTATAAATATATAAACTAATAATCTCATTACTCCTAAAAAAATCTTTCTACCTACATTTTTGCATGTAAAATCTGAATGTTGAATTTCTGTTTCAGTTTTATAGAAATCTCTTTGAACGCCGTTTTCTTCAAGAGACGGGAGAATACTATCGGCAAGAAGCATCCAAGCTGAAGAGTGAATACAACTGTTCAGAATACATGGAAAAGGTTTGCATGACCCTCACTTTTTTTATACCAAGGATTTTTGACTTTTTTTTTTTGTTTTTTTTTTTAACAGAATCATTAGGTAATACTGTTAATATTTCTATATCACAACTTGTATTTCTTTCCTTTGCTCTATTCTGTTTTTGTTGTTTTTAGTAATTGTAAATGCTCGTGAAATTATTTGAATGTTCTGTGCTTTCTATGTATTATCCACTCATCCCTTTTGTAGTGTGCCTGATGATTGTGAAACAACTAGTTGGCCTTTTCTTATATATATCATTTCAACATTTTTTAAAGTTGTTTTATACTGTATCAGGATTTTTATTCCTCTATTTTGTTTGTTTATGTATGTGTGTGTGTGTATATATATATATATATATATATATATATATGAATCGGGGGGGAAACATTTTATTGAATCAATTTAAGATAAAACTAAATGGTGACCCTTTCGTCTGATGCTTTTTTTAATAGTCCCTATTCAAAAAACACTGTATGAAAGGGTGCCTCCATTTAGTTTTATTTCAAGCTGATTCAAGTAATTATAAAATTTTGCTGTACTAAAATTTGTTTATATATATTTTTCATAATTTATTGTATAGTCGTGTTTTTAGTCTATAATTTTGCAGGTTTTTAGTTGAAAGGGTTCTGTTTGGGTTTTTTCTTAATATATCTCTTTCTGATAAGGGCTAACTTTTTGCATTCTAGAAAGATATAGTTCACTTTGATTAGTGTGCTACATGTGTATTTCAGCTGTTTTTCCTGCTTTTAGTATAAAGGCACAAGTCAGTCTTAACCAAAGTGTACCCATTGGTCATACATAGCTATCTCCTCTTTTTGGTTTCTAAGTTCTACTGCCCCTCCTCTTTAGAGTGGGCCTAATTTGGAAAAATTAATTTTTATGGATTGCTTTTCCATGGTTATTGTTATTTCTCTCTGATGTACTCATTCACTGTAACATTTATATTGGTTTTGGGTATTTTTGTTAATGATCGTTCCTGAGGTTGATTTGGTTGTTGAGTCAACTGTATCTTCTCGTTTGGATTCTGCTCTGATTCTAAATCCAGCAGAATATGATGATTTTTAGTCTTGTACCTGGCGTGTATTTTGTTCAGGAGTTTGATAATCTGTGGACTCACTAGTTTTTCCCTTCTAGTGAAATCTGGACAGATAAGACGAGGGTATCCTCGTGGTGTAATGGTTAAAGCGATGGACTGTGGAATAGTAAGCGAGTTCGTACTCCATTCGCGCTATTACATTCACTTTCGGGCAAATACCCTTGAGAAAGGTATGAATCCCCTTATCCTCCCAGCTATGGGTTAAATAGTACTACTACTGTTCTTCTAGGAGAATGGATTTGGCATTAAATAACCTACAAAGGTTGATATGCCATTAAACAGATATGGAAAATATGAATTTCATGTTTGTGCCCACGGCTATTAGATTTTATGCCAGTTACATTACACAGGCTTGTGCATTAAAGATGAATACTTTTGGCTCATCTAAAAGTTGTTACCTACAAACTAATTTGTTTACAGATCATATATTTGATACATGTATAAAGAGAATTTGGCATTAAATAACTTTCAAGTAAAACAAACAACTAACCAGTCCTAGAGTGGGGAATGTAGAATATTCCTTCATTATCATTACTCTCGGGTCCACTGTGACCTGAAGTGGTAATACCTGTTGGGGGGGGGAGTCTTGTTTATGGGTCAAATAGAACTGTACAATCATTTAAGGATTATTATTAGTTGCTTGAAATTGTACAGCTGTGTATAAATTGTTTATATAAGATAGAAATACTTGATAAGTAGAATTACTAATGTTAAATAGCTATACCTGAAATCATTTGACTGTATGCCAATAAATGAACTCAAACTCCTTTAAGAAGTTACCTACAAGCTATTAATAGTAACCAGCTCATTGGCTTAGTGGGTAGAGTGTTTGCCAATGATCTAGGAGACCTGGATTCAATCCCAGGTCTCGTCATACCAAAAACTCAAAAAATGGTACTTGATACCTCCTTGCTTAACGCTTAGCAATATAAGATACGTATCAAGGATAAAGTGGAGCAATCCAGGGAAAGGAGTAGCACCCTCCCCTACACCTTGGTGTACTAGTTATTGAAAAGGGAGCCTTTGGGTTGTCCTCTTCTACGGTCACCAATTTTAATTACACACAATGATTTGGCACTAAATAAATGACAAGGGTTGATGATACTAAGTATAGTTTTGTTGAAGTTTGTTGCACAACTTGTCTTTTGTCTTCACGGCTATCAATGAAAATGTTTAAAAGATTAAAAAATCATTCGTTAACTCTTTTTTTTTTTTTTTTTTTTTTTTTTTTTTCTTCAATGTTGAATGCTCCAACTATTAGTAGCTACAGTGAAACTAGTTAATATGCCCTTTCATACACATGTTGCTAAAAGGACAGCTGTACCACCAACCTTTTTTTTGCAAATGATAGTTCTGAAGGCAGGCAGGCAGGCATGATTTTTGGAGTGAAAGCATCATTACCATTAACTTGATCCCCCACCAGTACCTCACAATATTATCAGACTTTTTTTTTTTTCTTCTAGGAATACTGGATGAAAATACAGCTTTTTTTTTTTTTTTTCTTTTTTTTCATATATTTCATCTTTTATTCATAACTTTCTTGTCCATGTTCATGGTATAATTTGTAAAGATTGCTCCAGAAATAGATTTTTAAAGTTCAAAATCTTCAGAGCAAAATAGAAATGTTTGAATTGTTGATTTAAGTATGAAATTGTAACTTTTTATTAAGAAAAATGTGCTGCAATTCGTCATATATATAATACACATTTGGGTATAATATGCACCTCCCAACTTTTGGCTGAGAAATTCTAGGAAACTTTTCTCATGATATGCATTGACTTTTTGGAATTTCTATCTAAATTTAACCTAAATTGAACATTTTCTACTCCTTATTCAATTTGTATTCACTAAAAATTTATATAATTAGTTTCAAAACAAAATGTACAGTATTTAGAGCAAAGACGAGAACAGTCTTATACAAAAATGCAGCAAACCTTTTCATGAAAACAAGTTCATAGTAGAAGAAACCAATTATTAACAAACATGCATTTCAGTGGCTATTTCTTTGTAGCAGTATGAAATGTGTTTATTCCACATTAGGCAGTTTGGACCATAGATACAACTTACTTTTGGTCCTGTCATCCTGAATATGGCAATATATGTCTGGAAAAATTCTTATATACAAATTAGAGTAAAAAGTAAATTGGTAATTTTTCCTTTATAGATCACTCGATTCCTATTTTGAATAGGATGTAATAAGATGATGGGTGTAATATTTCTTTGCAATCCTTTCAGTTTAGTCATTATTTTCCATGACTGACCATTTGCTAAGTTTAAAAAAAAAAAAAAATCTGAAGTCATATTGGAAGCCATTTGGTCATATCTAATACTATGCTGAATAGTGTGTGTATGTCCTCCTTAACTTAGGATCTCTAAAATAAGGGTGTTTAAAAAAAATTGATTATTTAAAATTTATTTTGTTTCAGAAAAAATTGATATCATTTTGTCATTTAATCACTTGACCAATTTTTTTTTTTTTTTTTTTTTTTTTCTGAATTTCAAAAAAGCTATTAAACTTGCAACTATTTACATCATTAAATTGTATGTGGTTTTTCACTGTATGGATTTCAGGTAATCCAGAAATTATGTCAAGAAAATATGCGGAGTCGAAAGTTCCTGCATCCTTCATCGTATGATAAAGTTACTCATGAAACCCAGGAGAGAATGGTTGCTGATCATATCCAGTTTCTCCATGCAGCTTGTGAAGAGATGGTACAGTCCGAGAGGAGGAAAGGTTAGTTTGTAAATTTTTTTGATAAAATTTGTAGAATATTAAAGTTGGTGTATTTCACTTTCTCACCCTGTCGGCAGACTTTAGAATATGTATCATATACAGAGGGTTAAGTCGAACCTATCCTCTGTATATAATACTACACTGCATCTGATAGGCTCCAGTTTTATTGATTATGGAGTATTTCTCCATTGTCATTACTCCTAGGCCCACTCTGACCCTGAGTGCAAGTACCTGTGTACCCTCCCTGTTTAAAAGTTTATATTCAATGTGTAAAAAAGATCCCCCAAAGAAACTACAGAAAAATGTAAATATGAACATGATTCTTTAACCTCTTGGCATAAACTAACCTTAGACTAGTTCGAAATAAGCTTACAAGGACCTAATTTTTTTGCTTGGATATTAATCCTAACAGCAAAATATGCCATTTCTGGCCAAATGAAGTAAAATACTCTGATGTCCTTTTATTGGCCAGGCTTTCCACTTCAATGGCCACAATATGTGTCCATTTTGTTCTTGATATTGCTGTTCATATTGGCCCAAATCACTTGGCGATTTAATTTTCGCATCATTGTGGTGGTGTTCAGGGTGGTTGTTTCTAATCTTTGGGATACCACTTGACAATTGCATGCCTCTAACTGAACATTGTGACATGTCTGGCCCAGCAAAATTTTTGCTTTTGGTACCCCATGGTCTTATCCTTCACTTTGCTCTGCTTTTGATGTGCTCATGTGACGATATTCCCAGCATCAATTTTTTTTTTTTTTTTTTTTTTTTTTTTTTTTTTTTTTGTTGCACTCTGTGTCATAATCTGACTTTAACATGAAGTGTAAAAAAAATATAAAATGGTGGAATAGGTATGGTCAATCCACCACTCCACATTGCCAGCTATGTGCCAGATATTTTTAAGTAAATAAAAAAGGATTTTTATTTTTTTATTTTTATTTTTATTTTATTTTATTTTTTTTTTAGTGTGTGTGTGTGTGTGTGTGTGTTCTTGTTCATATTTTTGAATGCTTTGATGAAAATTCTAATATTCAATGTCATTTTTCATTTTATAAATATTGCCGAGTGTTCTTGTTTGTAACTTACAAAAATTTTCATTTATATTTTTGTAAATCTGAATTTATTCTATCTTATGAAAAATGGCCTGGTACTTTGCTTTCTGTATCCTCATCTAATATTTCTTTTTGCAATGCCATCTGCCAGTTGTATGAACTTTCATATTCTGCCCTAGCTATGGGTGAAATAGTTCTACAATTGTTCTTTTTCAAGGTTGGCTTTGGCCAAAATATCATCTTTGTCATATCCCACCTTTTTGTATCAAAATTATTCTCTCTTGCTATTGCAGATTTATCTAATATGTATATCTTACTGAAACCTATTCGAAATGGCTTGAACTATTTAATTGAAAAGGTTGAAAATTACATCAGACAAACTGGTCTTGAAGCTGTACAGGATCTCAAAGGGGATAATGTAAGTTGTTTTTATTTTTATTTTAATAACCATTGCTTTTTACTGTATATGCATAAATGACTTCATAAACCAGTATCAAATAAGTTCTGGAGATGTTTCTTCAGCAAAATAATCACCATGTATAAAATTCCATGCATAGAAAATTACTGTTCCCTTGAAAGATATTGCCAATTTTTTGGTCCAGAGTATAGTATGTGCATAATCAGGTGTAGATATTCTAATAAAACTTTGCCATCTTTTGATATAACACTCTTTCATCATATGTACAATTGTATGCATGTGAGAGTACATAATTGTGTTAATTCTCAAAGATAAACTGTGTATTAACAATGAGGTCTGAACACTGTTGTTGCACTTGTTGTTTTGGAACCTTTGCCTGTATATGTGATTGATGATTAACTGTCATCGCATTGTATTGTTTGTATATTTAATCTGGAGTAGATTGAAACATTTGTGTGTATATAATATATATATATATATATATATGTGTGTGTCATCCACAGACAGATCTGTTTCATTCTATCAGAACTCATCAGTGTGGCTAGACAGGCTAGATTCCCGAAGCTGGGATCGAAACCCGGTTGACTCAAACGCCAATCCAAGATTCTACCACTCAGCCACGAGGAAGCCAGCGTCAGCGAAGTAAATTTAAACAGTTATCACAATTGTTATTGTTTACATATATCCGCTTAACAGCTACTGAGAGCTTGATTCATATGAAGAGCTTTGCATATACGCTAATAGCAACACAATTACTTTATTCACTAGAGAGCTGAACCCTACAGGGGTAGGGGAGCATATATATATATATATATATATATATATATATAATAAGCACTTATATATGTGCTTGATGCTACTATGGCAGACCAAGTGTATAACCCAACCCAGAAAAATGAGTAGGGGATATTGATCTAAGTTATATGGTAGTGTAAAGCCATATTAAAGTATGTATGACCATCACACATAGAAAAAAATCTATAGAGGCTATGTGAATGGGGTTAATCAGTGACATTATTTTTAAAGTCATTGTATTAATCAAGACTGTAGTGGAGGTGCCCGTGGTGTAATGGTTATAGTCATAGGAAATGGACTCAGTGACACGAGTTCAAATCCTGGACAAGACTGATTGCATTTCACATAGCACTAATACCCTTAGGAAAGGTATGAATCCAATTATTCTCCCTCCAGCTATGGGTAAATAGTAGGGCAGACTAGGTTCTTCAGCCTTGGTGAGGCAACTAGTCTAGGAGAAGGAAAACTCTGAATTCAAACCTGTTAAACTCCGCTTTAAAAAAAAATTGACCTTGTGTAATGTCCTGCCCGAGTAGAGGGGGTGGTAAATATGGTATTAATCAAGACTGTAAATGAAATAGAAAAAATATCAAGTTATGTATTGATTTTTCTTTTTCTCCTTTCTCTCCAGGTGCCCTGTATGTTTGTGGAATCTATGTTAGAAGTTCACAAGAAATACACAGAATTGATACAAAGTGTTTTTAATAATGACCAGAAATTTATCCAAGCTTTGGATAAGGTAAGATTAACTTCTGGTTTTTTTTTTTTTTTTTTTTCTTTTCTTGTGTCTATATGGATAATAGATTAGGAAAAAAAAACAGTGTTCCAATGTGAATACTTAAATGATAAAATATTGGATTTTAATATTACTAAGCTACAATTTCCTGATATTGATTATTCATAGCCAAGTACTAATATTTTGCACAACTTTGCTCCAGGAGAAATCTTTTCACTCCAAGTAGCTCCTTTCTATTGCATTATAAGTGTGTGTGTGTTTGGGGGGGGGAGACTGAGTTGATACCTTGGTGTCCTATACAGGGAAATACTGAAAAACTAGGCAACATTCCATGTTAATTGGGTCATTGTGCCTTCTCATTATTAAGTAAATACCCTTAATTTCCTTTTAGGCCGATATTGTGAAAATAATCCTTTGTCAGCCAATGATGACATCTCTCTTATTAAACTTAGGAAAATTATTCCTCTTGCTTGTATACAGATAAAAGACAGTTTGGATTTACCTGCATAAAAGGCATAACTATACCAGAGTAATTGTTGCATTTGTTCATTAAACCCAAATATTTGGGTTGCTTATCTCTTGGTAGGAAAAGATCAGATGTCAAGTCTTAACATTTATATGCAACTGTTATTAACTTCAGAGGCTGGCTCTAGAATACTGTTTATGAGTTGACTATCTAGTTGTTTGGAAAGAGGAAATCTTTGCTAACCACCAATTTTCTTAGGCAAGCTTCATGCATGACAGTCTGTCATCGTTCTGATTATGTGTTGTCTCTTGTCACTATCGCAGTCTGTATTTATGATGCTCAGCTTCTGGGTATAAGATATCCTGTTTCTATGACAACACTATGCAGTTGTTTTCAATGACACCTGCAATTCCTTATTCCACATCAGGTCATCACACTGTACAGGTGATTGTGCTTAATGTCACCCGAGTTAGGTGACATAGTTGTCATACAGTTACATAACACATGAATTATAACAAATGTTTAATGTAATATTAAGTCACTTTTTATTTTAATTTTTTTTATCAGAAGTATTTTGATGCAAAGTGTCTGTAAATTGTCAATTTTATTTATTTATTTTTTGTGTGTAGGCATGTGCTGCTGCTATTAACAGCAAGATTAAAGGTGAATGCAAGTCTCCGGAATTGGTAAGTTAGACTTGGTTTTAGATGAAATGGATTAAAACCATTTTACCAGTGTTACCAAGAAATTATCACTTTTGAGAAAATTTTATAAAAACTGGTTATATTGGCTCTTCAAAATGCTTTTCCCCTTAAAAGCAATGTTCTATTTTTTGGTAATTATAAATTTCTAAGGTTGATATGCCATAAAACCCAAACAATGAACCAACCTATAAATTTCTAAACCACTTCAGTTTTTAATAACAGTCAATAAATTAAAAAAAAATCATTTGACAGTTTAATTTTTCTATTTTCATTCTTATAAAAAAAAAAAAAAAAATTAAAACATTTTTTGCTATGATAAAGAACGTCTTAAAACTTCATAGAAAACTAAATAAGCTGAAAATAAGTCCTTATCATTTAAGTGTTTTCGGACTGTCTTCATCTTTATTATTTCCACAAAGTTTTGGCTGATATGTCTTCCAGCCTTCTTCAGGTGTTTGTTGAACTTGGGAATCTACACAGAACTTCAAACTACCTCCTTTATTGAATCCATGGGGGTCATCTGTTCTGATTCTGTTAGTCATAACCGGGTACAAGTGTTAAATATTCCTGTATTGTTACTTGCCTGCAGTCAGGATTGAACCTGCAACCTCCAGATGATTCTCCTCCAAAGCTTAGGGAACCAATACCTATAACCGTTACACTATGTTGCCCAGTCAGCTGGGGCTGTAGAATACACCGACTGCACCTCTGCAGAAGGATAAGACCCTCTCCCCAACGAGTGTCCTGGATATGACTAAACAGTCTGATGAGGCTCCAGTAAAGCTGGAGCTTTGAGGAATGCAGAGTACCCATTCATTGCAATTGCTCCAAGGTCCACTCTGGCCTGGCATGGTAGCACCTAATAGGGCCCTGTCTATGGGTTAAATAGAACTAACTGCATACTTATGCTAAACTGAATTGTTTGACTTAACTGAATAGCTTGAAATAGAAATATTTTTGACAATTAAACCGTACTTACATTTAAACTGCATGCTTATGCTAAACTGAATTATTTGAAATGAACTGTTTTTTGACATTGAAACTGTACTTACACTAAATTGAATTAGCTCTGCTTGACTAAACTGAATAGCTTGAAATAGAAAATGTTTTTCACAAACTGTACTTGGATTTAAACTGCGTACTTACGCTAAACTGAATTGTTTGAAATAGAACTGATTTCATAAAAATAGATTTGGTGTTAAATAACCTACAAAGGTTGATATGCCATAAAACCGAACCAACCAACTGTTACACTGTGTCCTGCTGGACACTGGTTCCCTAAGCTTAAGTGGTAGCACCTAATATGGTCCTGTGTATGGGTCAAACAGAACAGTTTAACATTCAAACTGTGTGCAAACAAATGACTTATGCTAAATTGAATCATTAGAAATAAACTGTTTGATCATTTAATTGTGCAAATAATGGTGGTAACTCAGGGAAATTTTGTTGCTGAAAACTTGCTCTATTCAACTGTTGAATAGAGAAAGTTTTCAGCAACAAAATTTATGGTTCTGGTATCTCCTATGAATAGATTACTTATGGAGTGTCTTATATCTTTGTTCCAGGCAGCAGTATTATTTCTATATAATTCTTCCAACTTCATGCAATAGAGGTTTAGGCTAATATTGTATTTTTCCCAATATTGCAATCTTGTTCTTTCAGCTAGCAAAATATAATGATAATCTTCTTAAGAAAAGCTCTAAAGGAATTTCTGAGAGTGAATTGGATGAAAAACTTGATAACTGCATAACTGTGTTCAAATATTTAGAAGATAAAGACATTTACCAACGAGTGAGTACTTTCGTTCGTTTTTTTTTTTTTTTTTTTTTTTTTTTTTTTTCTTTGTTTGTATCAAACTCATTGTTCAAGTAAACACTTGTGTTATTGTTTGTGTGTGTGTGTGTGTGGTTTTTTTTTTGTTTTTGTAATGTTGACAGGTAAAATCTGCAAGATGACTAAAATTCTTTATAGCCATTGGGTTACACAATATACTGCAAAAAAAAAAAAAAAAAAATTCCAGTCACTGCATAAAAGTAAATCATATCTTATATTTCTTCATGGTTATTCTTCCAAGCTGTTGTTAATGTCAATATTGCTTTGTGGTTGTACAATTTGGACTCTTGAGGAAACACTTGGAGAAAAAGCTAGATGGGGACTGCACAAGGATGCTGCATATTGTTTTGAACATCCTGGAAGCAACAGCCTACAAAAGTCGTACAGCCATTTACCTGCTGTCTCACTTACCATCCAAGTAATACATACTAACAAAGAAAGGACCAACTCTTAAGTGATTTTTTTTTTTTTTTTTTTTTTTTTTTTTTTTTTTTCTTCTTCCTATGGACTCCTGCACATGAACATACCAGTATATTGGCTGACTTGCAGAAACTTACATTCATTATGTGTATATGGATACTGGATGCCAACTTACAAAGAGCAATGTCTGATAGGGATGAATGGTGAGAGTCAAGGGAATCCATGCTGTCAGCATAACAACATAAATCTTAGATGCAGGGACACAAATGTAGAAATGTGTATTTTCCACAGAAGTGTAAATGGGTAACACAGCCTCATAGGCTACAAGTTTTTTTTTATGTGAATGTATAAATGTTGAACTGTATATAAACTATTAAAAAAACATTCTGTAACGATTTGGTCATGGGGCATGTCTTGGTTAAGTATAGTCTAGTGGAGCACATACCTCTCCAGGTTTACAAGTGGTTTGAATTGACTTTTCCTTCTCCTAAACTGGTTGCCATACCAAGATTAAAGGATCTTGAAGTCCTTATTTTAAATGCAAGATATGGAAGCAAAAATACGTGTTAGTTTTGGAAGATGAAAAAAAATTGTCATTGCACTTTCAGAAAGGTAAAGATATGTTGCTTACTCGTAGACAAAATTATAATTGGTTATGGGAATGTCTGAGGTTATTTGACAACTGCACAGATCTAACTTTTCCCACGAGATGTCCTCAAACTAAATTTTCATTAGGCCATGTCAAATAGTTCCTCCGTGTAAAAAGCAGAAATTATATGATAAACCTTTGGTTTACAACTCAAGAATGAAAATTTTTTTTTCTCTTTACACAAATAATTGCAAGGAAAATAATTTTTGATTGTTTCACATAGTTTGTATTTATATACGAAATCTTCAAAGTAAAAAAAATGACTGACTTATTAAAGAATGAAACACCTGCTAAAACTGACTGCCCTGAGGACGAATAGTTGGATTTATACCATGTAAACTATTGATACACTTTTTTCTTTTTTTTCATGGAAAAATTTGATTAAATGCTCATATTTATAGGATTGTATTGATTGAAATAGTCTTACTGCTGGCTATTTCAATGGACATTAATGAAATAAATTTGAAATATGTTGTTTTTTTTTTTTTTTTTTTTTTTTTTTTTTTTTTTTTTTTTAACTCTTAAGACACTGATGGTTCTCTTTGTAGGAAGTGGACTCTGTTATCCGAGTTCAAATCCTAAACAGGGCTTTACATTTCACATTGCAGTAAAACTTCTTGGGACTAGTATGAATCTAAGAATTCTCCCTCCAGCTATGGGTAATTAGAAAGGCAGACTTGGTTCTAAAACCTTGGTATGGAAACTGGCCTACAAGAAAATCCCTAAATTCAAACCAGTTAGACTTTGAAAGGGATGGACTCTGCCAGGCTATTTCTGCTCAAGATAATTTGAGTATCACCCCCCTACTGCCAAATCGGGTTATGAGATCAGTGACTTGAGGCTATAAGCTTAAGACAAACACATATGTAACCTTTTCTTCCATAATGTAATAAGGAAAAAATTGCTCAACCTGTCAATTATTTGATCACAAAAAATTGAATATTTTCATGATTAGCAAAAACAAAACCCTTTCAAAGTAAAACTTGAGTAAATCTGACTGATTTGAGAATTTCCTAAGTTTATTAGTGACCAATATTACTAGGGTTTAAATCTTTTGTCTGAACAGATACTTTACTCTGCTCTATCCGTTTTCAATTTTTTCCCATTTTGAATTGTCATCAAAATTATTTAATCATTTATCCTTTTACAGTGGTATGCCATGTTAGCATACCTTAGAATATGCTAACTGTATTTTCCTTTGTCAAAAAAATGCTTGAGATATGACACGAAACTACTGCTGGTGAGGTTCCTGTTCTCAAAATCCAGAGTGTGGAGTACTCTTTTATTACCATTAGTTCCTGATCCACTCAGATCCAGAGTGTTAGTACCTGTTAGATCTGATTATTAGTATCAGATAAGAATATGTGAAACTATATAACTGTGTAAACAAATTATTAAAAAGAATGAATTTGAAGAATCCTTAAAACCTAAAGATTATTAGTTAAATAAAATCCTGATTGCTTGCACATTATTGGTGTTAGATAGGAATACTTGAAACCATATAACTGTTAAAAAAGGAAGTTAAGACACTACTCAAAAATGTAAATATAAACAATGTACATAATTCTCTAACCCCTGGATATGAAATAAGCCCAGATAAGTTGATATGCCATTAAAATCAATCCTTTTACCGTGGTAATTATAATCTTTTAAATGTATAAATTAAAGCCTGGAAAACTTTTTTTTTTTTTTTTTTTTTTTCTTCTTCTCTCTCTATGATTCTACTTTTAAATGTCAGTAATTGAAGAGACCCAAGCAGGATTGTCTGAAAGAGGATGGTCTTTTTTTGTGAAATTTCAGTTGATATATATTCTTTCCTCCCATTTGAAAATCATTACTTGATAATTTCCTATTGTTTTCTGATTGGTATATTGTTTGTTCAGTTTTATTCTAGAATGTTGGCCAAACGGTTAATTTATAACCTGTCCACCTCGATGGATGCTGAAGAAGCTATGATAAACAAATTAAAGGTGAGTGTTTTTTTTTTTTGTTTTTTTTGTTGGTTTTTTTTTTTGTTTTTGTTTTTTTAGCTTTCTCTTTCTTTGATAATGGATTATTATCAAAATACATGTAGAAAAAGAATATATGGAGGCTGTCAGTGGTGGTGTCATCTTTGAAAGCTTTTTCTGCAATGGCCTGGTTGACGAGGGGTCAAGAATATGCCAAATATGATTTGCAAGCTGTAAAACTTTCCACAAAAAAAAAAATGGATGCTTTTTGCAGTGGTTGGTAACCTGTCATAGCTGAGGATCAGCTCCTACTGGCCGAGTAAAGACAGGAACTGGGCTATGTATTCATCGTGGAAATGATTTTGCAATCATTAGAACAACCTCTAAATTAGGTGTCATTATTCAGTGCTGATGTTTTGGTCATTGATTTAGCACTTACCAGCTACGTTTTTTAAAACTTTTTTTAGGTGCAATGTTAACATTCAAATCATTGTAAAAAGGAAAATGACAAACCCACTATTTGTCAAATTGTTAAACAGAATTGATTCTATCTTAAATCTTTAAACCTGGACCTTTCAAATACTGAAATCCCTTTGTATAGATCTTGGACCAACCAACTACAAATATATATTATGGAAAAATGGCAGAAGTCATAGAACTCTTGCCCAAACAGAACTGTACAACACAAACCTACCATTGGATAATTTTCATCTGTTAAAAGTGTTATGTGCAATATACAAAGGCTGAAATGAATATACATGTGACAGCAAATGTCTGGTGGATATGTAAACTTGTATTTGAAAAGAGGTTTTAAAAAAATAAGTTTCAGTATGAATAAATAATATATTTAAAAATAAATAAAAACTCTATGCTAAAGTGTGTGTGTGGTTTTTTTTATAAAGCTCTGCTCTGTATCTATAGATAACTTATTTTCAGTTCACATGATTGAAACTTGTTTTAATTCCTGACATAGGAAATACATGTAGTGTTTTTTTTGTTTTTGTTTTTTTTTCTAAATTGAATCAGCAGGGGAATTTCCTGTGGCTAATAATGAGCAAGTTCAAATTCCAGTTCTGTTATGTTCACTTTTGGACTAAACTCTTGTCAAAAGTATGAACCCTGTTATTCCCACCACCGAACTATGGGTTAGTATCACTACTGTTTTTCTACAAGGATGGCTTTGTCATTAAATAACTAAAGGTTGATATCTTAAAATGTTAATGGGGGGGGGTATCATCATTTCACTTAGCAAAAATCTGGTGCCTTCATTATTGTTCTTTAGTTTTGAAGATCTTTATAAATAATTCCAATTTTGGTTTTTATTTATATATATATGTGGACCCAGTCAAGTGTTTGGTGACTGTCAGGTTCTTACCTATGCAATCACATAATATAATTTTTTGTATGTACCGAGCGTATAATTGTATATTTTGAGAACCTTTTACTTTGGTCTTTGTTCAGTTTGTGGCTTTGTCAGAACCCCAAATTGAACAAACTTTGATTGAAACTCAGTTGACTTTTTCACTCTCACTGGGACACTGGTATCAGTTTTCATTTTAGCCCTTAAAACATTGTATTCAAAAGCATAATTTTGCATGTTAAAAGCTTTAAAAAACAAAAAATTGGTTGTGAAAGGATTAAAACAAGGTATCTTTTGACAACTGTATTTGCTAATCTAAATCTTCTTTTCTTTTTTTCCTCTCTACTTTATCTTTACAGCAAGCATGTGGCTATGAATTTACAAACAAACTCCACCAAATGTTTACAGATATGAATATTAGCAGAGATTTAAACAAAAAGTTTGAAGATTTTTGCAAAAGTAAAAATTTAGACATTGGTGTGGGCTTTTCAATATTAGTCCTACAGGTGAGTTGGAATCTTTTTCTTTTTTTTTTTTTCTGAATCTGATTTTTGCGAATAAATTTTAATCCCAGGGCTACATATGATTATTTATAAAAGAGGGAACCTCTACTACAGATAGTAGCTTAATATTCTCAGTTTTCTGTATTGCTGATAGTTCACTTAACTATAGCACCACCCTGTTGGCAGGATTTATATGTTGACTGCACTTCTGCAAAGGGGTAAAACCACTCAACAAGGTCACCTGTTGGCCATGAGTGGTAACCTGTAACTCTTGATGGGATCCTAGTAGCTGAGCAATTGGTGACCTGGCAACTGAAGTGGTCATTTGACTTGCAACAGTACACTTTGACCTTTATTGGGCTAGACAGACATCCTGAGAGTCCCAATCTGATCAATCAGCAGGTCATGTTAAGCTCTAGCACTGATATGATTCTTCTGACTGTATTCTTCAAATTACTCTTGTACCAAACAAACACTAAACCATTTTATCTTCTATGTACTCGAAGATAGTGCTGAGATAGCAATAATTAAAGACATTTAGCTGTATGCAATTAAAATGAATTGTTAGAATTAGGTGGCAACAGTTGAAACCATTTAACTGTGTGCAAACAAATGATTAGTATTAAGTAGAATTATTAATAGTGGACAGAAGTAGTAGAAACCATTTAACTGTGTGCAAACAAATAAACTCTAAGTTGTTTTAAAATAGTCACCTACGAACTATTTACTAGCATATATATATATATATATATATATATATATATATATATATATATATATATATATATATATATATATATGATTTGGCATTAAATAACTTATTAGGGTTGATATACCATAAAACACCAACCAACTTTGCAGAAGGAGTTAGACCCCTCTCCAGCTGTGTCCTAGATAAGATGTAAAATTTCATTTGATGGTGAGGCTGCATTTCTGGAACTCAGGAGAGTATAGTATCCTTTTGTTGCTATTACTCCCAGGTCCCATCTATGGGTCAAATAGATTTGTGTATAAATTATTTGATAATTGATATAACTGAGTGCAAAAATCTCTAAATTTAAATATTCCTTAACCTTTTAGGCCTAGAATAACCCCAGACTGGTTAACATGCTGTTAAACTCATTTACAATAGCAGTTAGGTTGTAAACTGAGCAACTTCACCACCTAAAAAATGTTTTAGTTTTTAATTGACACAGGTCCAGAAAAATTTTCCTTTTTGGATAACTGACTTAAATTGAATTTTGACCAAATAATTAGTAAAATTTATCTTTTGACAAAAGCTGTAATTGACAATACTGAACCAAACAAGTTGTATATCAACTTGGCTCTGTTTGATTGGTTGTTCACTTTTAGTATGTAACTACATCCATTTGCTTGTTTGATGTCACATTGTCATTCGGTGCAGAGAGAGAGATATCAGAAAAGAAACCTTGAATGTGTGTGTGTGTACACACACACTAATTTAGATGAAGAATAACCCTAACGTCCATAATTATTCAATGGCCCCCTTTTTTTTTTTTTTTTTTAAATTAAAAAAATTTTTTTTTTTTTTTTTATATCTCTGTGCATGCATAGACATGTTACACTACTCATGATAGTGGACAAAACCAAGCAGATAGACGTACTCATATGTACCAAAAAAACTTTTTGAATAGTATCTGGCTATAAAAGACAAGAACTAGACATCTGCTTAGCAAAAAAAAAAAAAGCTTACATGTCCAAACTCTTGATGGTCAACTAGGTGTGTGCTATCATTAAACTAACCAAAAAAAAATCTTGTCTATGGTTCAACTGTTATGCATTGTAATATTGTTTTAATTTTGAACTTGCTTTATTTATAAGGTAATATTGAACCATCTCTGAATTCTATCGAATAATCTTACAGTTAGTTCTACCCTGTTCGTGACTGTATCATATGCAGAGGAATAAGACATCTCAATCCCTACAAAGGGCTGTTCTTGGTATGACACTAAACTCCATCTAATGTTGAAATTTCAGTTCTGGAGAGTGTGGAGTACCTCTTCATTGCCATTACTCCCAGGTCCACTTTGATCCAAATTGGTAGTACTTGCTAGGGTCTCATCTGTAAATCAAATAGGTTTCTTTGTAAATTATTTGTATTTGACAGAACTGTTTTCAAAAGGCCTTAATAAATAACTACATTAAAAAAAAAAATGTAAATATGATCATACAATAAATGTGATTCCCTAACCTCTCAAGATAAAATAACTCTCGACAGGTTGACATACTATTAAAATCATTCAACTTGGTTGTGTTTCTTATAATAAATATTTATAACTTTTTCTTTTCTTAACAGGCTGGAGCCTGGCCTATTCGACAGAGTGGGTTCCCAACGTTTGCTATTCCACAAGAATTAGAGAAAAGTGTTCGAACGGTAAGCATTTTAAATGTCATTCTATTTCCATTCTCTTAAGCCTTTCTTATTTTGCCTTGAAGTTGTATACTAATACCATTGGGCTATCACTATAGATGTACACCCGAAATACAAAGAGTAATTCTTCAGACTCATAATTGTTTACATTTTACCCTATAAAATTTATATGCAAATTATTATGAGGACAAGTTGTGCTAGTTAAAAACTTAAATTTGTCCTATGCAAGACATAAGACTTTCTTTGCTAGTTTAATACGTTGACTGTGTACTAATTGTTGTATGTTACAGTTATTATAACTTGGAATTTCCATGAAAGTATATTGAAAAAAAAAAAAAAAATTTATTAGCAAAATAACCAAAATTCATTATGGCTGTGAGACTCTTTAAACCACAGGTCTCAAACCCAAGGACTTTTCTCAACTCATCATAATTTTATTTTATTTATTTTTTTTTTTTCATGGGTAAATTGCAATAAATATTAAAACACCAAAATTCACAGTTTTATCACTTTTAAAGAAATGACAGATATTTGTGTAATGATCTGCTTAAAGATTTTCAATGATTTCTCTATTTGTGTGTGTGTGTGTGTGGGGGGGCGCTGTCATTCCCCATGCCAATGACAACTCAATTTCTTGTCTTATGAAGCACAACAAATTTTATGTTCTGTTGTGAGTACACCCTCCGAACCAAGTTGTTAAATTTACCCCCATCTCACATTATGAAATAAAACACTTATTTTTTAACTAATCCCTTCATTACACTTTGAAACAAGCCAATGTAGTATTCACTTTTTCTCCAAATGTATATAAAATTAGATATATATTTCTACTTTTCAGCTTTTTTTTTTTTTTTTTTTTTTTTTTCTTGAAGTGAAAGCTACTGAAATATCAAAGTATATTGTACACTTCTCTAATGGGGAACATGGTCAGGAGCAAGGAATAAATTACTATTAATCGTCACAAAAATTGAAATCCTGTCCCTAAAATGAAATGCTTTTCTCTCCCTCTTTTTTTTTTTTTTTTTTTTTTTTTTTTTTAGCCTTAGATTATTTGTGTCTGAGTTTCTTGCATTCCTTCAATAACTTTGAACCCTTTCTTTTCTTTTAGTTTGAAATGTTTTATAACAAAAACTTTAGCGGTCGAAAATTGACCTGGATGCATTATTCTTGTATGGGTGAGTGACCAGTATTTTTTTTGTCAATTTTCTTTTTGTTTCTATGTGTATGACATTGATGTACATTTGAAAAGATTAATATGGGGTTGGGGGGGGGGTATAGGTAAAATGAAGGCTTATTCCTGAAGAAAAGTGAAAGGAATGAATTTTAATGATGGGCAAATTCTCTGTCTTCTGCATATGACCCTTAAAAATCTAATCCCTTCAAAACCGGCTCCTTTTTATGTAATGAATAGTATGATTTCAGCAGATTTGGACACCGGCCACTTTCCATATGTTATGACTGGTTTTCATATATTCTTTTAGGGATTGGAGAATTTAGAAATAATAAAAGCAAAGCTGGCAACCTTTGTCGAGGGTGACCCGATGGTTCCCTTTTCAATAGCTACAATACTGGGGTGTAGAGGAGGGTGCTACTCCTTTCCCTGGATTGCTTCACTTCATCTTTGATCCTTACCTTATAATGCTGAGTTAAACAAGGCGGAATCATGTACCTTTTGAGTATTTGGTATGACTTGACCTGGGATACGTTTTCACATATACATGCATGCATATATATATATATATATATATATATATATGCACACTATTGGTCGATTGGATTTAATGGTATATCAACTATTGTAAATTTTTTCTTTATTTGCAAATTCTCTTTATACAGACACACGGACCATAGCCAAACACTGCTCATTAGGCCAATGGATTTTTATATTTAAACTTATTTTCTGCATTGATCTTTAATGCTGCTGATATGGCCTAGGCAACCTAATGTACATTATATTGGATAATATTGACTGCCATCATTGGACTAAATATTTGGTTACATGAATTTTGGTAGTTTTATATTTGGATATTGGTTTTTGTATCTGTTATAACCCAAAATATTGGAACAACAAAATATTGCTGAAAACGGATATTTTTAGCACAATATTCTGTTTTATTTATCACTAACCAGAATACAATAAGACTGGATCGGATAAGCAATTTGCTGTCTACAAATTTGTCTCTTATTACACGTTTTTCTGTGAAGTCAATCATTCATTGGAAGAGATAACTCTCCCCTAACAGTATCAATACCAGTTAGAAGTAAGATCTTACTGATCTTAGCTCTGTAGACAGGTTGATCCCTAATTTTAAAAATTTTGACTAATCATGTAACCATGGATGTGCTACTTATTTAGTGTGTCCAGGACTGATGGAGCCCACACCTCCCCAGGTTAACTGATTTAAATTCAGTTTTTCTTTGAGATCAGTTGCCGTATCAAGGTTGAAGAGCTTAGTTTGCCCTATTGTTTTTACCCATAGCTGTAATGAGAGCAGTTTGATTCATATCTTTCCCATTCACACTTCCTATAAGGGGAAGACTCCCCAGTATGTTCAACATGCAAAGTACCTCTCACAGTCAAACACATTCTCATAAACTGTGACAGGTTTAGATAAATTCACCCAAACAAACAAGAACCTCTTCAAAAACTCCAAACAATAGGAAATCTTAAGCTTTCTAAAAAAAAAAAAATCAATCTCTTCATCAAAATCTAGTTAAATATAATAAAACATATCTAAAACTCATACCTTAAAACCTAAAACATGCACAAGACAAAAGCAATTTAACCCTTCTGGCATTAAATGACCCAAAAAGGTTGATATTCTGTTAAACAAAATTCAAACTCAAACCCAGGGGTATTAGCACTATGAAATGCAAACTGAGCTTGAGTAGTAATCCACTTCCTACAAGTGCCTCAATTTTCAACATCTTAAATAAATTCAATTTCTACTAAGATCATGCATAAATGCAATTTAGAAAAAAAAAGACTAGCCAGTTGATCTTGTATAGCTAAATCATTTTTAAAAAATTTTTTTATTGAAATTCTGGGATTAAAGACTTATTTTTTTCTTTTTCTCTCTACTTGCAGCTGATGTTCGATTTAATTATTTAAAAAAGACGTATACTGTGACAATGGGCACATACCACATGGCAATTCTGCTACTTTTCAACAATGCTGACAGTCTGACATTTCGAGATTTGATGGAAACTAGCCAATTACCGGACAAAGAATTAGTGAAACAGTTGCAAGTGTTGGTGGAAAGTAAAATCTTGACAACAGAGGTAAGTGATGATGGCCAAATCAAAGGGACCTTTCTCTCTCTCTCTTCTCAATACCAAATAAGTTTTCATTGTTCAATATGAAACTTAGTATAATGAATTTTTTTTACCTATTTATTGAAGTAACTTTAAGTTATCATGTAATTTTTATGTAAAATTTTCTTTTTATACCTGTTGATAACTTAGTTTTACAAGGTTCTTGTGAATATAATTCTGACCTTCAATGGTGATTTGGTGGAGGTGGAACAGTTTTTTAGATCATAATCATTTGTGTATAATACTTGTTTATTTAATTTGTTTTTAGCACAATTTTGAGCTTTAAATTTAGGGGTGTGCATTATAAAAGTTAAATATTAACTTTTTATCTAAGTGTATCACCATATTATGGATGGTATGACCAAATGTTATCTCTACAATCCAAACAAATTAATTTGTAACAAACATTTCTGTTTTATCCCACTGCAGAGAAATAGCCACTGAAATATAATTTTTTCTGAAAGTTTGTTAGATTTTTATGTAAACATGTCTGTGTTTGCTCTAAATACATTTTTTTTTTTTTTTTTTTTTTTTTTTTTTAAATTTTTTTATTTGGATAAATTGCAATTTTTAGTTTTTTTCTTTAAAGTTTAACAGGGATTTAGTTGCTACAAAATTCAGTGTGTATTGTAAACAAGATTTTTTTTGTAGTATTATGCTATCTGATTCATTTTGAAATCCTGCCATCTCATATTCTTTCTTACTTTCCTTCAGGGTGAGATCAATGACAACAGTGTATTTCATCTCAACAAAAATTACAGTAACAAAAGATTACGATTCAAAATCACGGTGATGCAAAAACTAACACCTCAGGTAAAAAGAGAGTTTTTATCTAGACAACCTGCTTTACATTAAGACTTTTGTAATTAACTGTATCATTATCTACAATTAAAATAACTGCAGTAATGATTTTCATGATTGAAAATGAATACATTCATATTCTGGTTTAGGCTGTTGGCATTTCACTCTACACTAATTCACTAAGAGATGGAATGCATGATTCAAATCCTCACATTTATTGATAAACGGTAGTGCAAACTAGATACTCTGTCCTTGGTAGAGCTGCTAGTCTGAATTCAAATCAGTTGTTACTGGTTTGGCATGCTTGCTGCATTTGCACACGTCATCTATGATACCTCTGTAGAAGTTGTTAGTAGGAAATATTCTTGCACTATATCTATAGCAGAGTAGTCTGCAGAGGAAAAAAGTCTAAACTGGGAATATTTCCTGAAAATATTTGCATTTAAGAATAGTGTAAATTGCATTGGTTTTTTTTTCTTAAGCCTGAAAGAATCACCCCAAAGTTAGTGTACAACTTGGACAACTGGACTAAAATGCAAAACATCATCACAGCGGTCAACCAGAGAAACTACTCTTAACAATAAGTATTTACTACTTAGTATTACTCCAGCAGACTGCTAAAATATTAACTCTTGTTTGAACATATTGAACAAATTAACACAGATTAATATAAAACTGTAATATGACTTGAATATTATATTATTACTATACCACACATGGTTTCTAACAGCTGATGTGCTGACTGTTAACACTAACCAGAACATCAGTTGTCTACTGTACAAGAATTTTGAGCTAAAAATCTTAAGGTCAACTTATATACCAAAATTTAGAGTAATAACTCTGTGTGTGTGTGTGTGTTTAATATATATATATATATATATATATATATATATATATATATAAACTCTTGCCCAGTTAGCTGGGGCTATAGAATACACTGACTGCTTTTCTGCAGAGGGCTCAGATTCCCACCGAGCGTCCTGGATATGATATTAACTATCTGATGCTGAGGCTCCAGTAATGCTTGATCTTTGGGGAATGCAGATTACCCCTTCATTGCCATTGCTCCCAGGTCCACTCTGGCCCAGAGAGGTAGCACCTGATAGGGTCCTATCTATGAGTCAAATAGAACTAAACTGTGTATTCATGCTAAACTGAATTGTTTGGAATGTAACTGACCTTTTGAATGTGTATGATTTTAAAAAAAAAAAAAAGACTGTATTAAACTGAATTGTTTGAAAATAGAACTGTTTAAATTAAATTGAATGGCTTAAAATAGAAAGGTTTTTGACAATTGAACTTATACAAAAAAAAAAAAATCAGTTCCATTTCTAACAATTGTATACTTATACAAAATTGTATACTTATACAAAAAAAAAAAAAAAATCAGTTCCATTTCTAACAATTTATTTTAGTATAAAAAAAAAAAAGAGTGGGCTTAAATAATCTACAAAGGTTGAGATGCCATCAAAACAAACAAGCAAGCAATTAGAAGTGTGTTATATATGGAAGTAAATAATGGATTGTAATCTGACAATATGTAGAGAAAAATTGATAGCAAGGTAATCCAAGTGGAAGGAGAGATTTATTGAGAAGTTGATACTATAGTGTTTCGGTTCTGCTAAACCATCATCAGGACCATGCGGCGTGATATTAGCAATGTTAGTCAACAATGGATGTTTAAAAATGCAGAATGCTATAGTGTCGACTTTTCAATAAATCTCTCCTTCCACTTGGATTACCTCGATATCAATTTTTCTCTCTCTCTCTAAAATATATATATATTAGTGTGTGTGTGTATATATATATATATAAAAAAAAAAATTTACTATAGTTGATATGCCATTAAATCCAATCGTCCAATTTTGTGTGTGTGTGTATATATATATATATATATATATATATATATATATTTTTCATCATACAATGTGTGAAAGCACGTGCAATACCCTGCCCTCATCAGCCGCCAACCAGGGGTGATAAGTTTTGGTAGCTCCAGGCGGTATTGCCACTCCAGGCGCTACCAAGCAGCTTTTGCCACCGGACAGGGTATTAAAAGAATTATATGCATGCCAGATCGATTAAGAGCAGAGACTACATTGGAAGTTCATCTTCATTTTTAGTGTGCAGTTGGTGATTTAGGAAAAATGAGTTTACTTTTAGCCATTGATGTCATTACGTGTTTACTGTAACCGTTTCCTGATGTTATGCAATCACACGGGAATGGTGTTTCTGTGGGCGTTTCATTTATGCTGAAAACTTCTCGCTTTTGACCAAATTCAACTTGATGCATATTGCACGTGGTCTGAAGAGAATTTGAGTCAACTTTCAAACTGCGGCCAGTGATTCCTATTTTTGAAAGAAACGAAATACATATGTATGTGTGTGTGTATATATATATATATATATATATATATATATATATATATATACACTTTTTAAAAAAATGCTAAAATGAATGTTTACTTTTTGACTGGATGGGAATTTTTCTTTTTTTTTTTTTTTTCTTTTTTTTTTTTTTTTTTACAACAGAAAATCATGGAAAGTCTCACTTGGTGAGTTCTCTCCCTGGATTTGCTGTTAACATTATTTTTTTTAATGTTAGGCAAAATGAGTGTTACATAGGTAATTTTGTGTTATTTTGAATTCTACTCGAGTATTCCCATGTTGAATCAAAGAATGTTTTAAAAGATTAAATTGTTTATTTTTGTCCAGACTGGATGGATTTGAGTGATGTGACTTTTCTTTCCTCAGGAGGTGGAACACACACATACGTCAGTTGACAATGACCGAAAGATGTACTTACAGGCGGCCATAGTACGCATAATGAAGGCAAGGAAAGTTAGCAGACACATCTTATTAGTTGATGAAGTAAGTAATTTATGCATTTATTTATTTTATTTTTTTTAATTTATTTTTTTCATTGTCTTTCCTTGCTATGTTCCCTCCTCTGAAAACCCATAAGTGTTGTATATAGTCTGGTACACAAATCACTTACTCTATCTGCTGCTCCTAAATGGTCACTTTTTTTAAGTACTGAGCAGGATCATCATTGTTATTGCCTTGAACATTCAGACGTCATCTCTGCTATGCTCGTGTTTCAGCCGGTATGTCATTTTGTCTTCAGATGTTTAATGTTGAACTTGCAAGCCCATACAAAATCTTGAACTGAACCCTTTATTTGAACCGCAGGAGTAGACTGTTTCAGTTTTGTTGACTCTGACTATGTACAAGTGTTAAGTTGTACTAAGTATTCCTTGTTATTCTTACATGTAGTTGGGATTGAACCTGCAACCTCCTGATGATTTCATGCTGAAGCACTTTTTTCAACCAAATATCTTATTCCCTGTGCCATGTGTTCAACAAGGACACTTGGTGCAGTGTGTACTCGTTGTGGCTCATGTTCTGGACTGGGATGTCCTAGTAAATTAGTTCTAAATTGAGTCTTGCTTGTAGATTCACTTATAATTATTAAATAGAATTAATTACTTGAAATTGTATGATTGTGTATAGATTATTTGTATTAGATATTACTATTTGAAACCATACAACTGTTTGCAAAAATGAAAAAAAACTCTTAACTACACACAAATATTAATATAACCACATACGGAACTCTAATCTTTCTTACATTTAGGCATAAAATAACCCTAGACAGTAACATCGTATCTATCAATTTTATGAAAGATACGAGAGTAATTTTTTTTCTTTTAGTGGGAAAGTTAGTCTTTAAATTTCAACCTATATTCAAGTATATACAATATATTTCTTTGAATATCTTTTGCAACAAAATGAATATGCTAAACAAACAATTTCTGATCCAAATCTTTCTCTTTTATTTCAACCATAAAAATAAGCTGCTTTTTTTTGTTTATTTTTTTTATTATATAAAAACATTTTTTTTATTTTATTTTTTTTTTTTCAGGTAATCAAACAGTCCAAGTCCCGTTTCACCCCTAGTGTGAGTCTGATCAAGAAATGTATAGAGGTGTTAATCGATAGGCAATATCTTGAACGTTCTTCAACTCAGTCAGACGAATATGTGTATGTTGCCTGAGGCAGGGTCATTTATCAACAGCCACCACCACCACCACTACCACTTCCTCCAAAAGAATGGCAACAATAATTTCTGCTACTACAATTTATTGTAGTGGCAGTGAGCGATTGTCTTCCCCCCTCCCAACACCCTCCCGGTCTCCACACATTTTTTTGGCCCTTGAAAGATGTGGAGGTTTGTGGTTGGTTACAACCTCCAATATTTACAAATACCACCACCACCACTGATCCCCATTTCTCTTTCATTGGTCTAATTAATATTATATAAAGAAAAAAAAATCCACAGCTGCAATATCAGCCATGAAGACAATTTTTTTCTTAATTTCTGGCCTGGACTTATATATATATATATATATATATATATATATATATATATATATATATATATATATATATATATAAAGAAATATAATCTAGCATTTCTTTTTTTTTCTTTTGGGTATTTTTTTTTTCCTCCCCCACTTTCTTTTTATCCCTTTCCCTGCTGCCACAATTTTGTCCTGACCTCTTCCCTCTCCTCCCCTATACTTTGAACAGACACAGACAAAAAACCCTTGAGATTGTTAAAATGAAAGAATAAAAAGCAAAAAAATTTGATTGAAATTGTCTGCTTATTCTCTGCATAGTTTTCTGGATTTCTCCCTTAAAATTTTTTTCTTTTTTTAAAAATATATTTTTTCTCCTTTCCTGCACCTTCCCACTTCAGAGTCTTTAAATTCATTCCCATATCCTCTACCATGTCTTCTTATAAGTGTGTGTGTGTGTGTATATATATATATATATATATATATATATATATATATATGGCTTTATGAATCTTCCAGAAAAGCAGGAATATGAACTTTGCAGAAACCTCCAAAATAGCATTTAAAAGAAAAAAAAATGAAATAAAATCTATCCCATAGGAACAAGAGGAAACTTGTCATTATTACATAGTACGAAACAATTACCCACATAGAGAAAGTCTCCATTTTTTTTTTTTTCTCTTGAAAACCTTGTTTTGCTGATAAATCTAATTCATGAAACTTAAATTCAAATTCTTAGATGAACCAGGAAAAGAATTTAAAATTTTTAGATAACTTCTAAGGTCTAAAATTTGAAGCTAGTAAAGTGGGACTTACAGAAACTTTCAAGAAAAGCAGATTCAAATAACTTCATCTGACTTGAAGGTGAGTCTTGCTTCCTTGTAATAGCCAACAAAGCTGACCAGCCAGAAAATGAAGCTTCTTATCTTAAAAAGGGGCAGAAATTGACTGTCAAAAAGTACAAGTGGATACTCCTTCCTTCATTAATAAGACTTATGTATGTGTGCATCTATTGTATGTCCAGTAATGTTTAAAAATATTCAGTGTGAGATATATAAAACTTTTTATATATATATATATATATATATATATATTGTCTTGGTAAATCTAAAATGGCTATTCTTTTGTAATCAATAATACTTTTTTCCCGTTTTGTATATTTTTCTTATTCTTTGGGACAATTTTTTTTCCTCACTCATAACTTGTGTGCGTGTTGTTTTTTTTTTTTTTTCTTCTATTTGCACTCTGATTCTTGTTCTCCCTTCCAATCATGAGTCTTTTCTCTCCTCACTTTCTTTCTTTTTTTTTCCCCTCCTCTCTCTCGCTTAGATTTCTCTGACAGTATTGTTACTGTTTATTAATATACCAGTGTTCTAATCTTAGTTCTTAAGGTCATAACTCTTTGGCTATTGTACCTTTCTTCTGGTGTCTATTGTAATCTTGTGCAAATTTCAAACATTTTACTCAATCCATAGAAATGGATTGTCCTAATTCCACTGTCCATGCTTAGAGGATATCTAGTATCAGTTAATTTTTCCTGTAATGGGTTAATTGATAAGAGACATCTTCAAAGCATGGGTAGTGAAATTAGAACAACCTACAGCCATAGATTGAATAGTGTGGTTAAAAATTCTTGGTCAAAAAAAACAGGATACAGCAGCTGAAATGTGACTATATAACAAAGAGGATGACACTAGTATGAATTCATGTCAGTGAATAATCTCTGATCAAACAAGATTGTTACAATTAATTTTATATTAAATCTTTTTTCAATTTAACCTACTCAAAATGGAAAATTTTAATTGGTTCAAAATATCATAGTTATCTCCAATGCACATTCAATTTTTCTTTGAATTTTTTTTTTTTTTTTTTTTTTTTTTTTTGTGAGGATAAGTCAGCCTCCAACTGTAAGGATTTTTTCTTTTCAGTATCAAACCTATTTTCAAAATTGTTAGTTACAGTATCAAATTAGCACTTTTTCTTTTCTTTTTTTTTTTTTTTTTTTTTTTTTTTTTTTAAGGTCTTTGTTTTTACCAGAATATATTAAATATCTTGCTTTAATATTAATAACAGATGACAAAAACCTCTTCACAAAGGAATATTTGATGCACTATGACTTCTGTATGTATATCCACTCCAAAATACTAGCCATAGCTTACTAGTTGTGTTAATTTAAAAATGCATTGATATGTGTGTGTGTGTATATACATTATCTTTAGAACATAGTTATGCATTTAGGTAAACTTGACTGAACGTATTGACTTCTTTTGTATATGGTGGTGTGTACTGAAACTTTGAATTCATTCAAATGAATTGTTAGGCCAAACACTAAATCCTGCTCTGTAAATAGATGGACGTAAAAATAAATTTGCTGAAACCGTGAAAATATAAAGTTAATTTCTGAAATTTTTATCTTCTCTTAGTTTTTATTTGTATATTACCAATTCAATATTCTAGTTGATTTGAGTCTGAGATCTAACCTTATATATATAATAAAAAAAACATAAAAAGATCAGGCAATTGTTACATCTACTATTTTAAAATGGTTGCCACTTCAGCAAGAGCAGACTCAAACTTTAAAAAGATATTGTCTTCTGCTGTTTGGAAGTGGCTGCCAATTTTTAAATTGACAAGTGTAATAGTTACTAAAAATTTCTTCAAAGCGAATCCTGAATTTTGAGATTTGAAGCCGGAAGGAAGGAATTTAGTGGAAGTTTGTGAGAAATGAAATGGAATAAAAAAATTTTTTTTTTTTTTCCAAACATAGGATTAATCTTTAGATCTCTATCATTTGAAGATGAAAGAATATTTATTAATAAAATCTGCATTCTTTTAAAATCATCTGGTTAATGAATGTTTGGCAAACTTGTGAAGCCCTTTTGAACTAAGCTCTTTATATAAATATTCTAAATGATTTAAAAAAAAAAAAAAGCAATGAAAAATTAAGATGAAAGAAAATACTAGTCTAAACTAATCGATTTTAAATTATCCATTCATGATAGTTGCTAATTTAGTTTAATTCATTGATAAGATAAAACTTTATTCAAAGACCCTGCACAAAAAGAGGTGTCCTATGTGTATCCAGTGGTTAGGATCCAGTTCTGGTGATCTGGGAAGCATGGAGTACCTATTCATTACCATTACTCCCAGAACCACTCTAATCTGGAGCGGTTGTACCTATATGGGTTAAATAAATCTGTTATATTTCATGATATATGGAACCATATAAATTTGTGCAAACAAGTTCTTGTGGTGTAGTGGCTAACATTCTCAATTGTAACAATGTTGTAAGAGTTCAAACTCCAGTTGTGCTATTGGATTCCCGTTCGGATTTAACCCTTGGCTAATGTATGACTCCCTCTCCTTCTCCTTGCTAATTCTAACCACTATCATTCTGCAAGGATAGCTTTGGCATTAAATAACCTCTAAAAGTTGATGTGCCTTTAAAAAAAAGATATTAAAAGGTGATCATTATTAAATAAAATTATCAATGTTGAATATATTACTTTATACCATATAACTTTAGGTTTTCATTTTTTTTTTTTTTTTTTTTTTTTTTTTTTTTTTTTTTAAAGAATATTTAATAGAATCTAAAATTGTTTGCTAAGGTTTCACAAAGCCATATAATGGTAACTTATCAGTGGCCCTGTCAATGGGACTAAAAATATAACCACTGCATCTTCTGCATAGGGTAAAAGCCCCCACCCTGAAATTGGTATCCTCGGTATGACACTAACTGCATCTGATGGTGAGATTACAACTCTGGAGTCACCATTTCTTGCCATTACTCCTAGGTCCACTCTGACCTGGAGTGGCCCAGTTGTTTGGGACCGTAGGATATATTGACTGCATCTCTGCAGAGGGGGTAAGACTCCCCTGAGTGTCCTGGATATGACACTAAGCAATTTAATGGTGAGGTTCCAGTAATGCTGGAGCTTTGGGGAATGTGGAGTACCCCTTTATTGCCATTGCTTCCACATCCACTCTGGTTTGAATTGGTAGCACCTGATAGGGTCCTATCTATGGGTCAAATAGAACTAAACAGTGTACTTATGCTAAACTGAACTGTTGGAAATGGAGCTCTTTATTTTTATATATATATATATATATATAGATATATAAATGTGTGTGTGTGTGTGTCATCCACAGACAGATCTGTTTCGTTCTATCAGAACTCATCAGTGTGGCTAGACATACTAGCTTCCCGTAGCTGGGATCGAAACCCGGTTGACTCAAACGCCAATCCAAGACTCCTCCCCTCAGCCATATAAAGTTAAAAATTGGATTTGGCATTAAATAACCTACAATGGTTGATATCCCATAAAACCCAACCAAACCTAAGCTGGAGTGGTAGTACCTGTTAGTATCTCATCTATGGGTGTCAAATAAATCTATTCGAAAATCATTTGTATTGGATAGGAATACTTGATATAACTAGATTGTTATTTAGAATAATTACTTGAAGCTCTAATTGTTTACTAAGGATTATTATTAGTTATTTGAAACCATATAATGGTATGTATTTTTTTTTTCCACATCTGCAGTTTTTGATCATACATTAAGTTGGTGTAATTTAAAAAAAAATATATTTGCATAAGTGTATAGCAGAATTTTGTAATTTTTTATTTAAAAAAAGATCTTTTTTGCCCATATTAAGAAATACATTGGTATTATGTTCCTGGTCATATCTTCAGTGATTTAATCCTGGGGTCCTTAGGAGTTTTGGAGCTCAACATTATTCAAAGTCCCCATGGCATTAGGTTCTTGACAATAACATTGTAATGAATGAGTTTGAGCTCCAGTCGCACTATTACATTCACTTTTGGACTAATGCCCTTGGCAAAGGTATAAACTTCCTTATCCTCCCAGCTATGAGTTAAATATTACTCCTACTGTTCTTCTACAAAGATGACTTTGGTATTAAATAACCCATGATGGTTGATATGCCATTAAACAAAGAAACCAAACCAATCCTTCCCTCGGGTGGCCAGATAACAAACTTTTCAACATGTCAATTTAGCTATCAAAAGAATTATAATGGTCGTCTTAGAGGCTTTCCTAATATCTTTCGCTCGTGAATCTTTCAATCAAATGCATCTCTGGATTCTTCTACTCTAGCTCCATCAGAATGGAAGAATTCAAGCAAATGGTTTTAGAAAATTAGACTTTTGGAAATTTTTTTTTTTTTTTTTTTTTTACTAAAACTATAATTTTGAAACTAGTATTTTGGCTGTAAATTAGTAAAAATTGATTTTTATAAGAAACAAGAATTATTCATGGTTTCCAACAGTAAGTAAGCTAATTTATTCTGGTAGCTTAGAATTTTTAGAGTCTTTGGGCTGATGCCCTTTTTTTTTTTTTTTTTTTTCTTAAGACTTTTTGATGATCTTCTGTTTGGTTATTAAAGACTTTCGCTTGCAGGGAACTGTTCGAAAAGTGCCGGTTGATTGGAGATTTCTTCTAAGTAAGATGGAGTTTTCATACCTGTTGTTGCTAAACATTTCTGAGGCATGGGGTTGGGAATTTTCATTGTTGGAGTATTAGACCCCCCCTTTTTTTTTCTTCTTTCTCCTTTAACCAGTGTTTAACATAAACTAGTTTTTTTTTTTTTTTTTTTTTTATTTAACTTTCTAATTATCTTGTAACAATTTCAACAGGATTTTAGAAGTTTTAATTGAAGATTCAGTTGGGGACTATAATTATCTTTGATTTGAGGGGGTAAAATGTCGTTGTCCATGTGTCACACAACATGGTGATTAATAATTTTTTTGCATGAAAGTGTATAGCAGATTTCTGTAATTTTATTTTTGCCCATATCAAGAAATATATTGAGATGATGATCCTAGGGGTACTGAAGAGTTTTGGGTCTCTCAACATCATACTCCTTTATCCAGCCGACTTGGCTTGTGTTGATCAAATACCAGTCTATGACCAGGTAACAAACTCTCCAACATGTCTTAATCTGCTATCAGAAGAATTATAATGACTGACTTGGAGCTTTTTATAATGTATTCAGCCAGCAAATCCTTTAATCAAATGTATCTCTGAGCTCTATCCCTCCAACCCCTTCGGAAAGGAATTCAAGGAACTGGTTTTGAAAAATGTATAGCAAGGTTGTTTTTTGTCCCCCCCACACACACTTTTGTATGTGTGCTGGTATATGCACACATTTAGTGAGCTTATTGGGTTATGTCTGGATTTTTGAGGTGAGGCTTGATGTGTGATATTTAGTGTGTGTGATTTTTCGGACTATTGTCCTCATCTTTATTGTTGTTAGTTGTAATGACGTTTCAGCCGCTGTATCCTCTGGCCTTGCTCAGGTGTCCCTTGTTTATCTGGACATAGAAATGATTCAACCTAGGAAATTATTTTTAAATTAGGACAACAGTCCAAAAAATCACAGATAAGATATTGTTTTTTTGGGTGTTGTCAATTGCATGACATCTTCAATGTTAAAAGTTTTCTTTGAAAATTTTAGATCTGATATTGATTTGCAGATTTATTGAGTTACTTGAGGGGAAAAAAAAAATTTATTTTCCATGGTCCTAGATCTCATTTTGAAATCTTTTAAATAAAATTGTTTATTATTTCTCCTACATCTTTCAATAAGGTAACTGCAAAAACATAACTGTACATTTTAAGTTTGATCTTTGAAATTATACATAGAAAAAAAGTTTTTCCAAATGAGCATTGCCGTTTAAAGTAACAAACTACAATTATTTTTGCACCTCCCAAATTTGTGTGTGCTGTGTTGTTGTTTGTGTGTTTTTTTTTTGTTTTGTTTTTTTTTGTTTTTAATACCCTCAACCTCTTCATGATGTGTAATGATTAATCACACAAACCGATTCCAATTGTATGGTGAATTTGATCTTCACTAGGTGCCTTTTGGTTTTATGCCTTTCATTCTCTTGGACAGATTCTGGCTTGTGCATATACCATTTGCTGGTATAGTCAAATCATAATCTTTTGCACAATTTCCAGTCAATCACCTTTCCTACCCAGTCATGCCTACTCTTGTATTCCTTTTGTGCCAGTTTACTACATTCCCTTATTTGTTATAGCAACAATTCCAACAGTTGTAACATTTAATATAAAAGCAAAGAGTTTTTCCCTATTATGAGTTCCTTATGTTACTTAATTGGTCTCCTTCCCAAATTCATTAGTTCCCTGATGTTAAATTGTTACATGGCTAATTAGTAGACATGGTTCAAACTTTATTGGCAATGAATGTTGACAAGGAAAAATAATCCAATACAGAATGAATTAGAATAAACCCATCTAAAAAAATTTTTTTAAATTACCCCCCCCCCTTTTTTTTTTCAAATCAAACTTGTCATTTAAAAAAAATTTTTTCCCCCCTAAAAAAAAAAAATCAATCGGCCCAGTCAGCTGGGGCTGTAGAATACACCAACTGCATCTCTGCCGAGGGGTAAGACCACCCCTCCGCCCAAACACGTGTCCTGTATATGACATGAAACCATCTGATGGTCAGACTCCAGTCCTGGTGCTTTGGGGAATGTGGTGTACCCCTTCATTGCCATTACTCCCAGTTCCACTCTGACCTGTAGTGGTAGCACCTGATAGTATCCTATCTGTAGGTCAAATAGAACAAACTGTACAAACAAATAGCTGATGTTAAATTGTGACTGTTAAATCATAATCATTTGTGTGCAAAAAGGTCTCAGGCTGTTTTTAAGAATGTTATCTACAAAATGTGTTTACAAATCATACATAGATTTAGTATATTGACCAATTTGGTAGAGTGTTTGCTAGTGACCTGAGAGACTGGGGTTCAATCCCAGGTTGAGTCATACCAAAGACTCAAAAAATGGTACTTAATGCCTCCTTGGTTCACACTCCGCATTATAAGATACAGATCAAGGGTAAAGTTGCACAATCCAGGGAAAGGAGTTGCCCCCTCCCCTACACCTTGGTGTAGTAGCTATTGAAAAGGGAGCCCTCGGGTCACCCTCGACTACAGTCGCCAACTTTACTTATGTATAAGGAGGATTTGGCATTAAATAACCTACAATGGTTGATATGCTACCAAACCAAAACAGGAATGATGCTTGATAGAATTGTTTTGTAATGTCTCCAAGCAAGCAGTGGGTATGGATAAAAATGATTACACTCAATACTCCTGGAATTTCTGTACTATGACTAAGTTTTACTAAATTTTGCTTCGTCTGGCCTACTGGCTGCAAGTTACTCACTAAGTCGGTTGTTGCTAAGTGGTTGACTAAGTAGAAAGCAGGCTCGTCACTGCTGAACTAGTGTGATTTGTTTGTAGCTGCTGCTTTGACTTCAGAGCTGAAATTGTTAGATATTCCAACCCCCACCAAGTGTCGGAAGTTGATATTTGAGGAGTCTAAAAGCTGATTTTCAAGGCAGGAAGGTAGGTTTCTACAGTTATGCCAGTCTTCTTCTCATTTTTCTTTTAAGGGAAGCTTGTTTCTTTGTTCAATTTCAAGCACTTAAATAGAAAAAAATTGTTTTTTTTTTTTGTTTTTTTTGTTTTTTTTTTTCTTTTCTTTCTCCATTTAATACAAAATTTGAGTTAATTCTAACATTTAGCGGATTTTCTCTTTCTAATTAGAAATCTTGGAATTCTCTCATTCTAATACATTTTTCTTTTCGAGGGTGTGTAAAATAATATAATTATTGCCTTTCCAGAGAAACCGAGACTTAGCTTATTTTGGCACCATTATTATTTTATTTGAATAAAGTCTAAAATATTTACCTTGAAATTATACAAAAGTTTTTTTTTAACTTTAGATATAATCTTGCTTATAACCAACAAGCCCTCACTCCTCTTTATAATATATTTACTGGGCTAAGAATGTATATATTGAGCTCCTTCCTCTCTACACCTCTTTTGCTATGAATGAAATTTACTTAATGTTATTTTGTGAACTTTTTTGATTAAGAAAAAGATCTAAATGAACGATTTGTCTGTAGTATTTAATCCCACTTTGATACCAAGAGTCAGTCATTGAAATCACAATATCCCAAGCAGCAATCTTTAAAAAAAAAAATCATTTGTCTCATCGGAAAATTTAGTATTTTTCTGAATAGAAATAAAACTAAAGTTGCAGTGAAATTGGAGTTGTCATTTTTAATCTTGGGATTTTGATTTAATTAAAAAAAAAAATTTTTAACTTCATTTTTATTTACGATTTTCTTTAAAAAAAAAAAAAAAAAAAAATGTTTACAAGTGATTCTAGAAAAGCATCAACTAATGGGACAAAATTATTCCCCTAAAAAAAAACTTGTCTAAATTAAATCAATCTCTTTAATTGTATGCCTCGAGGTTTAATTTATGGCCATTAATTTTTTTTTTTTTTTTTTTTTTTTTCATATTCAAATTAAAACCTTAAATTGGTAACATTGAATAAAGAAGTCTAAAAATTTAGAAAAAAAATGAATGTTAAAATTTGTTCAAACTTGCTTGAAAGCAAACTATTTTTACTCAAGGTCTTGATTTTCTCTCTCGTCCTGAAATAAACGTCGAAAATTAAATGCAGATAAAGAATTACTTAAGCAGCAATCCTGAGATGTGACTACAGCTTAAAAAAATACTTAGATTTTCATGTGGTTGTTAACCTGTTGATAGCAATCCAGGCTTTACTGGTGCGTTGAAATTGCTTTCAGTAAATGAGATATTGCTTCTGAGGTATATGAATTAGTTTATTTTTTAAACATACACGTAATAATAGCCTGTTCAGGAATTTATTAATTAGTAATGACTTGAAAGTTAAAACTTTAGTTATCTAAGGGAGACAATTAGACTTCTACTTCTGACAATTCACCATTAAAATTTCCATCCGTCTTGTGTCAAAAACGGCTTGATCTATGATTGCTAATGGGGTCCTGGCTTTTAGCATATTTGGAGAATTCTAAAAATGAAAAAGATTCTCGAAACAACTTCGGTTTTTAAATGTAAGTATAAGGGTAAATTGGATCCTTATTTTATCTTCATTAAATTAGTTAAATGCTATCTGAATCATCTTGTGTTCAAGGCAGGCAGGTAGGTTTCTACAGTTATGCCAGTCTTCTTCTCATTTTTCTTTTAAGGGAAGCTTGTTTCTTTGTTCAATTTCAAGCACTTAAATAGAAAAAAAGTAATTTAATTTGTCACCAGTGTTCCTACAATTTCGGGGTAGAAATTTTTAAAACTAAAAATCAGTCCTGTTTAGTTGTTTTTTTTTTTTTAGGCAGAAAGAAAAAAAAACATAAAAATATCGTTTACATTTGTTGTCCATTTAATGGCCATCATAAATATTAAACTTTTGATTGTTTTATAGCTTCAGTCTTTTCAAAAAAACGATTGAAATTGCTCTTTATTATTGAAATTCATGTGGATATTTGGTTTTCGAAACTCCTGATGGTAACTTCATATCTAAGAGTTTTGTGTGTTTGGATGCGCCCACTCTGTTTCTTACATGGCCAAAATGTGACGCAAACCTCTCTCGTGCCAAAATTGTTCGTTTCTGTAGTGTCGACCTTTCTCTTCAGGGTCGCCGGGCAATAAACTCAGCGCTCCTCTTTTAGGTGGGGAGGGAGTACTAGAACTAAGGTGCTTTTTCCTTTTTTTTCCTTTTTTAAATTTTTTTTTTTTTTTAAAGGTAAGTACTAAGACGAAAGGACGTCGTCATTTTGGAGGACTTGAGTTAGAAAAGTAATTTAATTTGTCACCAGTGTTCCTACAAAAAACCGTTTTTTTTTCTTTAAAGTCTTTATTCAATTTACTTCGACAAACGTAGAATTCATCATTTTGGTTTCAAATTCTTAAAGATTCCGCTCCATATCGGTATGAAACTGTTAAATAAAAAAACCTGTATATTCGGTTAAATTGACCTGACGATCGGAGCGACATTTTCGCTTTGTAATTACCGGATTTGACGGCACATAAAGCGCGCACTTCCCCCCCCCCAAAAAAAAAACTTACATGGAGTTAGGTTTATTGATTCGAGAGGGTGCTGTCGTTATTGTCATTGGATAGGAATACGTAAAGCCATATAACTGTGCAAACAAATGATTATTTTTAAATATAATATATATAATAGCCCTTATGGTAAGAAAAAAAACGGCAAGTGATTTGAAGATTAATATATACAACGAATCACTGTCAAGGGGAATAAATATATATTGAAAAAAGAAAAGGCCAACCTTGTCATACCAATTGAAAAAAAATCAGGACACGCAATTGGTTGGTCAAAAGAAAAAAAAACACCGTTAAGGCTGCTAAGCTACAATGCAAAAAGTGCTCAATACTAAGTTGAGTAAAACAGTAACGATAATTAGTGAGTCTGGAACTAACCTACTATAGTTTCGCCTAAGCGGCTCATCAGAGTACCTAATCCCGACTAAAGAAGTATGGAAAGAAAACTCACACTGGACAGAAAATTAGCATATCAATAAAAATATATATCAGTAATGGGATAAAAGAAGCGTACAAAAAATTAAGTTTATTATTAAAAATATATTTAAAAGAAAGCATGGAATAAAATGGCAGTTAAAAAAAATTATTTGTAGAAGAGCCAATTTCTTTTAAGCATGCTGGCGTTCAACATTTCAGACCTTTGGTTTAACAAATTTTTATTATTGTAAGAGGCTATAGCCAAGTTCTCCTCATTGCAAAGTATACAATACCTATCACCGACCCTATATTTACATTTTTTTTTTTTTTACAACTTCCCATTTTAATATGGGATCAATACCTTGCCTATTTTTAATTTTCCACACATAATTGAATAAACTAGTAGTATGTTTATATTTTCATGTGTAAAACTAGTTTTATGATTATAGTACCTTTTTGTTTAAACGTTCCCTGGTTAGACCCGAAGTATCCCTTTTTTATTACAATTATGTGGTTCGCTATTATATACCTCCACCTTGTAAACTATGCATTCATACCGGCATTTGGCCTTAAGGGGACGCTCAGTCTTATTACATTTAGGGGCCTCGTTATAGTGTTCGAGTTTTATTGTATTAGATTTATTGATAATACTATTGATATTTAGCATACAGGTATAACTTAGCTGAATATTATTTTTATTAAGTATTTTATTTAGTGGGTTTGTTACTGGAAAATTTCTTTTCAATAATTTAAAAAATTTCACTGCCTAATTTGTTAACTACCTCCATATTATACGGAGGTGTAAACCAAAGAATTCTCCGTGGTCTATTTTTCCTTTTATATATGTTGGATGTTTCGGTGTTGTTTTTATAACCAAATGTTGTGGCCCCGGAAAGGGTCACTAATGAAAACGCAAACACGGATATTAGATAACGGATTATATTACACAAGAAAGATAGTTACATAGAAAAGGTAAGAAGTCTTGTACTGTTCGGATAACACCGATATTGATATGCGGTATTTGTTGCTCGCCCCACCTAACGGGCATGTGTGGCACAAGGCTTTTTTTTTTTTTTTTTTTTTTTTTTTTTTTTTTTGTGGGTCCGAGCGCATGGCCGTAGCCCACACACCCTGAAGGGAGTAATAGCGTGGGGGAAGGCCCCCTGAGGCCGAAGGAAATCTCCAGGTACCGAGATCCACTCGGCCAGATCCGTGCCGCAGATAACACGGCCGGCCGAAGTGCTACCCGGCAACTGGAGAGGTGCCGACCGATATTGATCTGCCTTTTTATTTCTTTGTAATTTACAAAGAAAGCACAAGGCCTTAAGTCGATTTTTGAAAAGATTTTTCCTCCATTTAATTTATTAAAAACCTCTTCTGGGCTGAGAAGTGGATAGTGGTAATCCTTGAGTGCAGCGTTCAATCCTGGAGAAAAATCTGTGCATACTCGGATTTCCTTAGATTTCTTTTCTTATATATACCGTTGGAGCAGCCCATTCGCAGAATTCCACTTTCGATAATATGCCCATATTCACTAATCGGTCTAGCTCTTTATTTATTTCTTCGGTCGCAGCGAACGGTACGTTTCGCGTCTTTCTAAAAATGGGGTGTGTATTATCTTTCAGTTCAAATTTTGCCTTAATTTTTATACATTAGCTGAAAATACTTCGGGGAAACTACCTTTTAATTCCATCTTAATTTTTTCAGCTTTGGCCGTAATACATTCTACTTTTTGGCAATCGTATTATTTGGTTGATCCCAGAGATTAAATTTCTGAAACCAGTCCGACCCAAACAAATTTTCTGTGTTCTTCAGTACGAAGACTTTAATTTTTTGGTTATACCATTTAGTGTACTGGGATAATTATTTCGCCTTCAAATTTTATTTTGTCTCCTCTTACCGTTCGCGCCATATTGCTTGTCATCTTTATTATTGGCCTATTTAATTTTCTCCAAGTTTGTAAGTTTATTATTGATAGATCAGAGCCAGTGTCTGAAATCTTACCGAGTTATTGAGTACTTTGACTGCTATGTATTTTCGAAAGACTTTGTCAAAGTTGTCCTCGCTTTTTGTATGTCTGACTCTGTTTTTAATTATTTTTCTGTTTCTACACTGAGTCCGAATTTATCGCAGTTTTGACATTTTTTTTTGTACGACAGTCTTTGGCCCAATGTACTTTTCCATAGTGGTTGCAAGCGCTGGGTGTTTTTTTTTTTTTTTTTTTTTTTTTTTTTTGTTTGTCACTAGTTTGCCTGTATTGAAATTTTGGGTAATCATATTTTTTTCTCTCTTTTGCCGGAGAGTATGATTGGGATCTATGCTTGACTTTCCTTACGTAAGCAACACCAGACTCCTCGATATGTTTTAGTCTTTTCTGACACTCACTATCCTGTGAGAGTCTTCAGCCAGTTTTTGAAGTGTGAGATCTGGTTCGTTCTCTAATTTCGACAAAACTCTGCGTCTGATTTCCGCGTCTTTTGCTGACACTAGGCCTTGTGCGAACATCAGACATTTGAAGTTATTCGCTGATAATTCGCCAAGTTTAAAATCGTCGCAGTTTTTATTGACGACCGAGGCAAACCCTAAATCATCACTGTCCCTTTTTGTTGAGACATTTCCATCTTTAGTGGAATAGACGTTTTGCAGCTGAATAATTATGGCAGTAATTTAACCGTTTCTAAAAAGCCAACTTCGCAAGTTTTTTTTTTTTTTTTTTTTTTTTTTTTTGACTTTAAAAAAAATCTATTCAAAAAAATCTTTTTTTTTCTTCTTCAGTAAATATCCCCAGAAATCAAGAATAAATACTGTGTGTGCGTTTTTTGTACAACACAAAACCGTAAGCGTCGAATTAAAATTTTCTTTCTGAAGTCGGGGGGAAGAAAGAAAAATATGAAAAATCACTTTTTGATTACGTGACAATCTTACTTACAGATTTCTTTAAATATCAGCTATCTGACACACTCCGTCGTTTGTACAATTATCTAGTTCGGTTCGTTGTATGCTGGAACTTTGTTCTAGATTCTTTAACAACTTGTTGTTGGGTATCTCTTTGTTGTTGTGATGTATCTTCGCCAGTATGTTGAGCGATTAACCCCTTTTGCTTGTTGGAGAGTCCCTTTTTTCGTTCGAGTTCCTCGTCGCCAGTATGTTGTGGCCCCGGAAAGGCTCACTAATGAAAACGCAAACACGGATATTAGATAACAGATTATATTATCCAAGAAAGATACTTACATAGAAAAAGTAAGTCTGGTATTGTTCGGATAACACCGATATTGATCTGCGGTATTTGATGTCCGCCCCAACCAACGGGCATGTGTGGCACAAGCCCTTTTTTTTTTTTAGTCCGGGCAAAGGGCCGGAGCCCACACGTGCCTGGCATTTCCAAAAAATGCCTACGGCCACGTCGGCATTTCCCTTATTAGGGGCGCCTCAGACGCCGGGCAATAAACCCAACCTCCCCGAAGGGGGTAAAGGCCTGGTGGGAAAGCCCCCTGAGGCCGAAGGAAATCTTCAGGTACCGAGATCCACTCGGCCAGATCCGTGCCGCAGATAACACGGCCGGCCGAAGTGCTACCCGGCAACTGGAGAAGTACAGACTGATATTGATCTGCCTCTTTATTTCTTTGTAATTCACTAAGAAAGCACAAGGCCTTGAAGTTTTTTTTTTGGGGGGGGGAGAAGGGAGTGGTTTCGCATTAACTATATATTCTAAGAGGACCTAGCTAGCCACATTCGTCGACCCATTCAACAGTACAATATGTAACCATTCATCCATCGCCATTCGCGCTGCAATCACCAAAATACCACATTTGCTTTATGAAAAAGGCCTACTTAAAACCCCGAATGAAATGAGTGATTTTATTTACAATTGATGATTTATATGATGGGAATGTGAGAAAAACCCCGAAATATACGAAAACAAAGAAAAAAAATTCCCCGTTTGGTTGCCCTCCCATCCCCCCCGTCAACAAAAATGGAGGCCGACTGTTCTCCGGTGTCCAAAAAAAAGCCGGATCTACCCTAGTTGGGACGGGGATCCTAGCCTAGTGGGGCAAAGAAATACAGGGTTGGGCGCAGAATGGGCAGATAAAAGCAGGTAATGTTATTTTTATACATATGAACTTTCAAGATCTTCAACAAAAGCGGGCTGGGGTACGGGTTGAGGTACAAAAATAATGGGGATGAGGAAGATCTTGAGAACTAACGACTCGATGACGGGGACGATGACTCAAAACATTCTGCTAACTAGGTTTCAAGGGGGAAAAACAATGCCTACTTACCCGGGATGGGGTCCCGAAGGACCCATACCGCAGACGCCACTCACCCTGAAACGGAGGAAGAACGTTGTCGACGACGTAACCAACGTCGAGCAGCACGAGCTGCTTGGGTTCGATGCAAGCCGTCCACTCCCCGACGTGATCCCAGAACGGGCGAACTCGTTCACAGTAGTAGGCGTGCTCAGCCGTTTCTTCCAAGCCACTGCCGCAGCGAGCGCAATCGGGCATGTCTGCCAGGCCCGCTCTGAAGTTCAAGCCGAGAAGGGGTAACGCATTCTGTGCAAGTCACCAGGTGAGCGAGAACTCGGAGTTGTTCAAGAAGCTCGATCCTGGCGCCCAATTCCATTGGGAGCGGATCTCCTCTGCCGTCTAGCCGCGCCGTTCGCTAAGAGGGTCCGAAGCGGAACCCACCACTAGCTCCCGATATAGCTCTTTCCGAGGCCGTGAAAAGTCACTGGACCCAAGAAGGTTACGAAGGGCCTTTCGGCACTCGCGGACAAATAGTACTTCGCCTAAAGGCTTACGTCGGCCTTCAGCCTTTGGGTCTCACTTGAGGCGAGGAAAAGTTCGACTCGCCTTTCGTCTCCACACTGCATCCCCCGTCAAGGATCGGTCCAAGTATGCAAGTCTTTCAGCAAGCCTGTGGCTCTCCAGATCAGACATACTCAGACCCCCGTTGCGCGTACGTTGGATACAGACCTGTCTACGTACCATCGGCCTTGCACCTCTCCAGAGCAATCTGGAGAGGGATTGTTTTGGCGCCAGCCGACGTGCCTGAGGCAGAGGAAGTACAGCCAATCGGTGAAGGATCAGGGGGAAGTCGTACACGACGCACGCCTCCGCCCTGCTCATTAAGGACGACCTCCTTGAAAGCCAGATTTCCACCTGAGCATTAACCTTAGATTGTACTGTGAAGGTAACGTACCTGGGCATTCGAAGCGCGCACGAACGTGTCTGGCTTGTAGAGCGGAATTATTTATTGTATTAAAAATACAAATATGGCACAAAGCCTAAACAATGGAGGGGGAAGGCTGGTCTACACTATCCTAATCTCTAACTTAACTAGACTCATTCACTGACCTATACATATCTCCAAAATGATCGCACCAAAATACCTCAATTAAACATATCACTATCAAACTACATTCACCAAAACTACATTAGTGCTCCATGGACTTCTAAACTTAATCCCATATTTACAGTGTGAGGGGAACAGTTTAAAAGTTCAAAGAAAACTATATACATATATACAAACAAATCCCCTAAAAACGAAAGATGAAAAAAATATATATATACTTTATGATGGTTAGTAAGGGGTCCCCCACACATACTAAAATATGGCAGAAAAAGGAGTTAACCAGTCGAAAATAGTGTCGACGGAGAATAAATAAATAGATAAATAAATGGTAAATAATATAAGTAAACAATAAATGAATAGAATAACATAAGCACTCCATCGCACTCCTGGAGAACTCCAATACTTGTCATCTAACAGAGGGGAAGGGGACAAAAAGAAAAAGCGGGGCCCAATGACCTCGCATAATCTAGCTAAGTTAACCGAAAAAGGAACAAACTAAATCAAAATGGCCTAAAATCTAACTTACCTGGGCTGGGTGGTCATGTCTTTCCAGTAACCCAAAATCTTTAAGTCCCTGGGATGTCCAAGTTGAAAATAAGGTCGGCTCCTACCACGCGACACAAGCGCGCAACAGTCACCCACCTTTCGCCAAAATCCAGTAAAGAGAGTCTCTTTCTCTCAGACCGGATTTTGACCTTGATTTGGTGCTTAAAAAATGCCACCAGGGTCTGAGAAGAAAAAGACTCATCCTCGTAGAGTTCCTTCATTCTCGTCGTCCAAATCACGACACGCATAACGCCGAGTAAGCAGAGAAACACATAATGTTCCTGTCTGTTCAACTTCGGTACCACATTGCTGCACACAGAACTGGCTTCCAGGACAAAGAACTTTCCATTGAGGATGCGGACCATGTAGCCTTCAAGAAGCTTGCACAGCGGCCGTAAGACCGGGCAGTGAAAGAAGGCGTGACCAATGGTCTCCTCTAAATCTCCGCACTCTGGCGAAATAGCCTGTTGCGCTGCAAACAATTTCTCGCCGACCCAGAGGGCATTCCGAATGACCAGCCAGGTGAGGGAAGCCTCGTCATTATTGAGACACCTCATCCTGGGGGCCCAAGGCCACAGCAAGTGATCCTCAGCCTCCGTCACACCGAGCTGGCCGATCAGACCATCGCTAGCGGCCCCCCTCACTAAACAACGATATAATGCCCTACTCGACAACGGCCGGCTGTCAGAGAGACCTGTCTGCAGCCAAGAGAGAACTTTCAAAGCATGCCGGCACTCGCAATAGAAGGGGCATTCGCGTCAGCAGAATGCACACTTCTTAGTGACGGGAAAGATTGTTTAGCGTCTTCTTTCCAGACGCTTCCCGCCGCCGTATCTCGTGAACACATCCGGTCTAGGAAAGTAAGACGCAAAGTATGGCGCCGTGCCTCGACGTTCGGCACACCTAGACCGCCTTCAGAAGGGGGAAGGTAACAGATCTCCCGTCGCACCAAAGGAAATCTCTCAGCCCAGAGAAACTGGAAGAGAATCCTTTCCAGTTTGAATAGGATGGTGGCCAGGATAGGAAGCACTGAAAGTCGGTAGACGACTAGGGAGTAGATGTGCGAACAGCACACCTCAGCCCGTCCTTTAAGAGAGAGCCGTCTTCGTAGCCACAACTCCGTTGCAGCTACGACCTTTTCCAATACTTCCGACCAATTTTTCTCCAATTGAAGATCAGGCCCGAACCAGACGCCGAGTATCTTGCATGGGCCGTCTTTCCAAATGAAGGGGCCGGGAAGAGCACAGCCTTTCCACGAGCCCAACCGCAAGCCGACAGACTTATCGCAGTTAATCTTGGCCCCTGTCACAGCTTCGTACCTTCCGATTTCTTTGCTCACCTCCTCCACCTCGGCACTGCTCGTTACAAGCACGCTGACGTCGTCAGCGTATGCAGTGTACCTGGCTACCTCACTGGCGCCAGGTAGCGTGAGGCCGCGTAGGACCGGGTTCGCCTTTAGCTTGCGCAGAAAAGGCTCTAGCGCAAGGATATAGAGCATTGGCGATAACGGGTAACCTTGACGAATCGATCGAGTCAGAGTGAAGGGCTCTGACCTTACCCCGTTCACCTCCACCACGACTCCGGGGGACGCATAAAGGAGACGTATCCAGGTGCGAAAATCCACCCCGAAGCCGGCCGCAGACAAGACAGCCTCCAGAAAAGCATGGTTAACCCTATCAAAGGCCTTGGACTGATCTAAATTGATCAGCGCGGCATTTCCGTCGACTTTTTCAACGATCGAGTGGACCAGATGAAGACTGTCCTGGATAGTCCTACCCTTCACAGCACAAGTCTGTTCGGGGCAAATCAGACTAGGCAGGACAGTCTGCAAACGGTTTGCCGGGATTTTCGCCAAAATCTTTAAGTCAGTGTTTAACATCGTTAAAGGGCGAAAGTTACTAATCCCATCCCCACCATGTTTGTTCTTACGAAGCAACTTCACTATGCCCCTGGTGAAGCGTCCGGGTATAGTACCCTGCCTCATCCAGTTGTCATAGGTGGTTGCCAGTAAGGGGACAAACATGTGCGACAGCCTCAAGTACACTTCGTAGGGCAGACCATCAATTCCGGGAGACTTATCCAGCCCGACCGACTTCAGGGCTTCCCGAATCTCCTCCTCCTCCTTTATGCGCCCCTCACACCCAGCCACTTCAGTCGCCGAAAGGCGAGGGAAGTCGGCAAGATAGGTGTCGAACTGAGAAGAACTCAGTCCGGGCTCCCTGGTGAAAAGCTTCAGGAAATACTGCCGGAACTCCCCACAGATGGCTTCGTTTGTAGTTCGACGTTGCCCATCCGGCGATGTGACACTGGCAATATGTCGATCTGATGCATGCCTCAGTTCCTCAGCCCGTAGTTCCTGGGCCATATTCGTCGCCTCGCACGACATTCTTTTTAACCTAGTCCTAACTACCAGAGCTTGGTACTCCTTAATTTGCAAGGAGGCCAGCTCGGCCTTAGCTACGTTAACTAGCCCACTTTCTCCCGCCAAAACCGCCCTATCTAGCTTATCCTTAATCGCTCTTTGCTCCGCTACCCTGGCTGACTTGAGTCTCCTACCATAGTCGGCAGCAAAGGGTCTAATGCTATCCTTAAGGTTAGCCCACCACCTATTTCCCATAATAGCCCCCGTCAGTTCCCGCTTTATCATGAGTTCTAGCTGGTTCCGGAAGTCAGCCTCCGCCAAAAGGGAAGAGTTAAACTTCCAGTAACCAGACATCCTACATCTAGCCTTATCTAACCTAATCGACACACATAAAAATTTGTGGTCGGAATCTTTGTAGGCATTAAAACTTGGACCACCTAAATACTCTAGGTCGACTCGCTTAACTAACACTCGGTCCAAATAGCTATAAAGCTGGGCCGAGGCGCCCCTACCGGTCCAAGTCCAAGCTAGCTTATTTGGATGCCTTTCACGAAATTTGTCAACGAGATCAAGTCGCTGTACAAACTCGCGAAAATATCTGGCATCCAAGGTGTTAGTACCCGCACTAATAGCCCCTCTATCTAAATTGGGATCAAGGACGGCGTTCCAATCTCCCACTAAAATTACCCGCTTCGACGGAATAACGTACGGCTCGATGCGCCGGAAAAACGCAGGGAGCTCGCTACAAGCGTTGGGTCCATAAACCCCAATCAACCGAAACGCCTTATCCTTTATGGTAACGTCCACCACGTAACGTCTGCCCGCCGGATTTGAAAGAACAAGAGCACACGTAGCGTCCAGACGTCTACTTATCAGCCAGGTGACACCTCTGGAACGACCATCAAAATAGGCTGAGAAGGACAAATAGTCCTTCGACAGAATCTTTATGGAAGTTGGAGTCAAAACGAGTCTCCTGCAAACAACATATATCAATGCCGCGACGCTGGAGGTATAAAAACAAGTGGGATCTTCTAGAACCCGACCTCAGGCCGCGGCCATTTAGACTAGCCAACCTTAAATCCATCGTGAAACATTTACAGGGGTTGGGTGCCCGGACTAAACATGGCAGGGGTCAAGACCCCGACGGTCTAGCTCATGGATCCTGTGGCCATCTCATTAGTGATGGCTCCGTCATGAGCGAGACCCCCGATGTTTCGCGGGAAAGTTAATTTTACAGCCCTATACAAGGAAGGGTGTAACACAACAGGGACCCTCCCAATGAGTCCCTTACATGACTGACTGTCATCTTTGATGATGCTGATAGGGCCGAGGGCCTCGTTGGCTTCCCCCAACATTTTAATCCCTCCTTCGGACCCCCGGCCCTTCCGGATGACCGATGTAACCCACGCCTGCGGGAAGTTTAGAGGGTCCTCCACATTTTTGCCATTTACCTCCTTAAAATTGTGGAGGACCCTCAAGTCTTTGATGAGTTGCGGCTGGACCATATGATGACGGTCCAGGACCCCCTCATCCACCCGGCCAAAGTGTATGACCAGAGTGATGGCGTGATTTCTCTTTTTTTCCCTTTTTTTGGTGGTGCTTAGGGACCTCATCCCCCGAACTATCGATTGAAGAGCTCCGCTGCCGGTTTTTTTTTTTTTTTTTTTTTTTTTTTTTTTTTTAGATGAGGAGGGTGAAATTGTTGCTACTGGTGGCAGTGAGGGTCTGGTGGGTGGTGCTTCCAACGGCAGCGGAGGGGGGTCCCTTCTTCTGATGGGGTTTTAATGATGTCAGGTTTGGGGGAGGCATGAACTTTGGAGGTGTGGATGGAGGTCTTAAAGTTCTGGGCTGCTTGGGTGATGAAGGGGTGGATCGAGAGGGTCCTGGTTGTGGGGTCGACTTCCTCTGTAGGTCCAGCCGCTTCTTGAACGCCAACAGCTGTTCAAACTTCTCCCGGCCTGGACTGAAAGACTTGACCAAGGGAGGAGTGGACTGTTTGGGGGGAGTTTTGGGCGAGAAATTTTTACCGCTGGGGGATTTTATGCGTTCTGCATATGATTTGGAGGTGGGGGAACTGTTGGTGCCCACCTGGGTCGACTTTCGGGAATGAGGATCCGCTGGTTGGATCTTCCTCCCACCTTTTCCCACGGTCAGCCACTCGCCCCCGCCTCTTCGGAACTAACCGTAGATGACGTAGGGGGAGTGGGGCTTTTTGTTGCCGCTGAAGTGGGCGAGACTACGGGAGCCTCCTTTTTCTCGTTGTTTGTTACAACAGGTGGGGGGTGCCGGCATCCTGGTCGGGCTTCTTCGGGGCCTTCTTCCCCGGGCAAACTGCGGAGAGGTGACCAATCTCGCCACAGTGCCAGCAGGCAGGTTTACGTCCGGAGACGATAACCGGAAACCTGCGCCCTTCCACATCCAACCAGTTGGGAACGGAGTAGAAGGTCTTAGCATCCAACATTAAGTCGAACCTCCACTCCCCACGCATTCCGTCATGGGTTGCCGAGACGATGTCACCGAAATTTAGCATAAATGCGGCTAAATTCGCGTCTCTCAGGAAGCTGGGAACCTCGTATACTGAGACCGTGGTCCGCCGTCGCCCCATGTATTCTGTTCGGAAAAAATATTCTTTATTTTCCAACGTTTTCCGCGTTAGGGCGACGGCTTCTTCTTCAGTCGGCAACAGTATATCCCAAAAAGCGTGAAAGGAGCCCGCTATAATAGCTTGAACCTTTACGCCCAGGCTGGATAAATGACGCAACACCATGTCTTTGACGGGCTTAATGATCTTTCTTGAGCGTTTGTCCACGACAAAGACAGACACCGTTCTTTTCTTTTGGTCAAGTCTTACTTCCTCCAAATTGAACATAAGGCCATGCTCCTGCACTTGGCTGGATATGGCCCTTGCCCTCTGGAGCAAGTCTGCGACGTCGACCTGGATTTTCGGCGGGGCTTTCCAGATGTTTTCACCGCCTTCTTTCTGGTCATTTTTTGATGGGGGTGAGCCCTCCTTCAAAGGTGAACTCTTTTTATTGCTTTCATTTTGGTCAGGAGGAGGGGCATTTTTATGAGGGGAGGGTGATTTTCTTTCTTTTTCAGGTGGAGGGGTATTTTTAGGGGGAGATAGTGGCACAGAATTTTCGTCAGGGGGAAGGTCATTTTTGGAGGAGGGTGATTTGGATTTCTTTTTTTTTTTTTTTTTTTTTTTTTTTTTTTTTTTGACAATGTGTGGGGGGGTCACTCTTGCTGGTGGGGGGATAGGGCCTTTATGGCCGAGCCGTCTGACCGGCCGGCCATAAATGATGGGCTGGGTGGAAGAAAAAAGGGTGTAAAGATGAAAAAAAATAAAAGGGAAGAAATAAAGTAAAAATGGTGGGAGAAAAAAAAACTTATCTTAATGTTCCAACCAGGTCAGAACTATTCAGACCAGCCGGGAGAAGATGGTAAAATCCGTTCGTAGCGCCAGAAAAAAAAACAACCTTTTCGCAAGCAGCCAAAACCAAAAATGGCTGGCTACTTGGAACAAAAAAAACTGGCTTGTTGAAAGGAACCCGATATGGCTGCCTCGAGCATATTTGACGAGGGGAGATCTCGAACCAGCGAGAGGTAATTTGCACGTATGCAAATTCTTACGAGATCTCTCGAACATACAAATACGCACGGTAACGGCTGAACGGGTCGGATTTGTTCTGAGTGCATTTGCCCGACGAACGTGTTACAACTCAAAGAAGGAAGGAAGGAAGGCGAGAACCGGAAGGGGAGAGAGAAAGACAGAAGGAAGGAGAACGAGGGAGAAAGCGAGAGAGAAGGAACAGCTAACGAGAGAGAGGGAGAAAGCGCTCGACTCAATACGCCCTGAAAGTAACAACAGTGTCCTCTCTTGAATTAATTCAAGAATCAGTTTCCTGTTGCCTTTTACGCCCGCTCTTGACAACATGTACTTCCGACCAATTTCGCTCCAGTTGGAGGGCGGGCCCAAACCACACCCCGAGGATGTTGTTGTCGGCGGTGTTATTATTTTGGTGGTCTTTTGAGGGCAGGATTTTGAAAAGTGTCCCAGCTGTTTGCAATTCTAGCATTGGGGCTTTTGACCCTCAACGACCACCGTCATCACCTGGCTCTCGTAATCAAATGTATGGGGTATAGCCATAACCCCACCATCTGTTTTGGCGCATAGTGAAAATATAATCACCGCGCGCTGTCCCATTTGTTGATTTGGCTTTTATAACTTTCTCTATGTCCCCATAGTTGCTCAAGTATGCAGCCAAGACCTCTTCATTTATCTGAATAGGGACATTGCACACTGTGATTTTTATTCTTCGCCTTACTAGGTATTCTGTCTGTATCTGGAAGTACTTTGACGTAATGCTATCTCCGGCCAGCTTTGCGGCTAATTCCTCTGAGGGCAGCAGTACATCCCAGGTGGCAAAGCTGCGTCTGCAGTAATATTTTGCTGGGATTCCTGCTGCCTTTAGTAAGTCTTCAAAGTTTCTTTTTTAATTCTTGCCAGCCTCCTAGTTTTTAAGTCCGTTAAGACAAAGGAAATTATTTTCGGCTGGACTTCTTTTACTAATTCGGGAATAGGTAGAATCTTATTCCCTTGAAAGTATTTTTCTCCCGCTTTTAGCATAATCTTTAGGGGATTTCTTTGCAATTTGTGCTGTCCAGGAGCCTGGCATTGATGGCACTTTTTGGGCAGGTTGTATCGTACTGGCCGGAGTTGATGAATGCGAAAGTGCAGGCCATTTCTCTTCCGGTTTTGATTGGGGGTGGGGGCTTTAAGCCGTCAAATATGTCATTTTGTGAAGTTGGTGATGGTTCCTCCATAGTTGCTTATGAGGTAATTAGGAGGGAAAAATCGAATGTTCTTGTTTGCGAATGAAAATATGTTGAATGAAAAATAATTGTTTTTTCAAAAACAAAAATTTTCCAACAAATAACAAGTCTTGACCCCCCCCCACTCAACAAACAAATAACGATTGTTTGGGGGGAGGGGCACTCAAGAATAATCGTCTAATAAGAGGTTTTCAACAATTAACAAAAACAATATTTTCAACAAGAACAAATCAAATAAAACACTCACTTGTCAGTCGCAAAAAAGAAGTATCCGCAAAATGCTCAGCGCACAGCACCGATATTGATCTGCTGTATTTGTTGCTCGCCCCACCTAACAGGCAAGGGTGGCAAAAGGCCTTTTTTTAAGGTGGGTCCGGGAGCAGGGCCGGAGCCCACACGCACCCAGCATTTTTAGGGGCGCCTCAGATGCCGAGCGATGACCCCCCCCAAGAAGTGGGTAAAAACCTGGTGGGGGGAGGGCCCCCTGAGGCCGAAGGAAATCTCCAAGTACCGAGACACACTCGGCCAGATCCGTGCCGCAGACAACACGGTCGGCCAAAGTGCTACCCGGCACCTGGAGAGGTGCAGACTGAGATTGATCTGCGGTATTTGATGACCGCCCCACCCAACGGGCATTTGTGGCATAAGGCCTTTTATTTATTTTTTTTTTTTTGGTCCGAGCGCAGGGCCGTAGCCCACACGCGCCCGGCATTTCCAAAAATGCCTACGGCCCTGTCGGCATTCTCCTTAATAGGGGCGCCCCAGGTGCTAGGTGATGACCCCCCACCGAATGGGGTAAAAGCCTGGGGGAAGGCCCCCCTGCGGCCGAAGGAAATCTCCAGGTACCGTGACGCACTCGGCCATATCTGTGCCGCAGATAACACGGCCGGCCGTAGTGCTACCCAGGAACTGGAGAGGTTCAGATCGAGATTGATCTGCGGTATTTGTTGCTCGCCCCACCCAACGGGCAACTGTGGCACAAGGCCTTTTTTATGGTGGGTCCAGGCGCAGGGCCGTAGCCCACACACGCCCGGAGTTTGCCAAAAATGCCCTCGGCCCCGTCGGCATTCCCCTTGTTAGGGGCACCTCAGGCGCCTGGCAATGAACCCAACCCCCCTCGAAAATAACACGGCCGGCCGAAGTGCTACCCGACACCTGGAGAGGTGTCAGACCGAGATTGATCTGCCTCTCTGGCAGCGAAATCTCTCAGTACTAATAATGGTGAGAAGAGTCCATTATGGTGAGATGGGTAAGGCGCCCACAACACTAAGCTTGATATTGTAGCCACTATCTTTTTGTGCCTTTTCGTAGTCTTGTTTACTTTGCTCAAATATATCTATATTGGAGCTATTTGTTCATAGCCTATGTTCAGTATCGTTAGGGATATGTTTGAACACCTGAGTTGTGTGGTTGGACCCCATATTAACATAACGTGAGTTTTGATTTTGCTTCCTAAATGGGGACACAGTCCCGTTATATAGGTTTTATGTGTGATATCCAGATAATCTGTAATTTTTAGATTCGTTTGGAGTTCAAATTTGAACCCCAATCCGTTATATAACGATAATCAACCCATCGTCATGATAAAGCCCGTAACTATTGGGATCAATTATATTGTTAAGGTTATATAGAAGTAAGCACCTCATAAGCTCACAGATTTTTGCCCCATCAAAATTACCACCCTTTTTTTAAATCCCTATACTATTATCATAATATAATAGTGTTTTACGGCAATGTTTGATAACCTCAATTTTGTCTTGTGGTATCGATATATATTCACTTGCAAATTCTAATGCTTTGTCCCAGTTTTTTTTCTGTTATGGATGGATAAAATTCTTTAATGTTGTACTTTACAAAGGAACATTTATTATTTTTGTCATGTTCTTTGAACCATTTAATGCAATCATGGGTGTTACGCCATTTGATTTATTGATATTTAATGCTATTCTAAGTGTGGCACAGATGTCTTGCAAAATAATTCCACTAACTCTACCCATTGGTTGTTTTGCTGGATTGATTAATCTACATTCAGCGTTCTCCTTAAAATCACTTTTATGGTCATTAATAGTGATAAAGCATTTTTTTAAATATATTTTTCAACCCTGTCTACTATACCGAGCTTGGTCACTAGCATTTTAGTTCTTTATTTGACTCATATGGAGGTGTCCGTGGTGTAATGGTTATCATCGTAGGAAATGGACACGGCGACTCGAGTTCAAATCCTGGACGAGACTGATTACATTTCACATAGCCCTAATACCCTTGGGAAAGGCATGAATCCAATTATTCTCCCTCCAGCTATGGGTAAATAGTAGGGCAGACCGGGTTCTTCAGCCTTGGTGAGGCAACTGGTCTAGGAGAAGGAAAACTCTGAATTCAAACCTGCTAAACTCCGCTTAAAAACTGACCTTGTGTCATATCCTGCCCGAGCGGAGGGGTTGGTAAATATGGTTATTTGACTCATTTTCTAGATTGGGGGGACTTTTTTGTAATGTTTAATTATTTCTTTAGATATCATTTGCTTATATTTATTTCTATCTACTTTGTATAAATTGCCTGACTTATCGGATTTGGTAAGTATGTTGTTGGACTCTCTAATCCTCCTAAGATCACTACTCATTTGTTGTTGGATATTTTTGTGGATTTTCTTAGATTTTATGGCTTTAACCAACCCTTTTAAATCGGATTCAAAATTATCCATTTCTTTAATATGAGGTGGATGTTTCTTTTTATATATATATCCAACCCCTTCGCACGAGCAGAACATTGTGACGTTACCCCCTCGGCCCCCACGTTACATTAACTTCTTCGAACCATTTCACTTCTTGGCCGGTGATCAACTAGTGGTTCCGATAGGGGCATCGCACATTTCTTTACCGCTACAAAAAATACAATCGAGGGAGTGAGAGAAAAAAAAAAGAACAAATGAACAATATGCTTGGGTTAACTCAAGTGCAGAAGGGGAGTTATGTAACATTGTGCATATGTAGACTAACGTTAGCGTGGATTTCTGGCGAAAATTCTACAACGTTACTGGAATGCCAACCTATCTTGACCGGACTTCACTTACTGGTCCTGGACCTTCTCTCATGCCGACTGGTCACTCGCGTCACCTTTCGCCAACTGTCTTCTCTATCCCTTTGTCTCACTCTCTGACTGGTGTTCACTTCCGGTCACCCGATATCTCGAGTTCAAAACCCTTTGTCTGGTTTCGCGCCAAAACAGACAAAGGAATCGTCTGCTTGGCGGACCACCTACATAGTGTTACAATATGACACAATGTCAATTTTTTAAGTTGAGTTTCATAGGTTTGAATTCAATTTTCTTTCTAGAAAATTAATAGGTATTAAATAGGCTTGCAAATTTCAACCGTTTAAGACCTCTCAACCCAGTCGGTTGGGGCTGTAGAATACATCGACTGCATCTCTGCAGAGGGGTAAGACACCCTCCTCGCAACCACCAACGAGTGTCCTGGATATGACATTAAACCATCTGATAGCGAGGTTCCAGCCTTGAAGACTTGGGAAATGTTGAGTACTATTTTATTGCCATTACTCCCAGTTTCTCTCTGACCGAAAGTGGTAACACCTGATTTGGTTCTATCTTATGGGTCAAATAGAACTAACTATGCGTGCAAACAAAGAACTGATATTAAATTGTGACTGTTATATAGCAGTAACCGTTTAAATGCAAAATAGCTAAAGCTCGTTTAAGAATCTTATCTACAAAATGTGTTAACAAGTGTGTGTGTGTGTGTGTGTGTTATATAAAGTATTATTCGGTCCAGTTAAACCGGAGTTGGGAGCAATTCCATCAGGGCAAAAAAAAAAAAACAAAAAAAAACATTCAATAGTGAACATTTAAATTTTCCTGGTAAAGAGCTCAATGTAACTGACATTACAGAGCGATAATTTCTTTAAAAAAAAAAACAAAAAACGGTCACATTAGGATTATAAATCTGTTTCTATCTTGTTATGGGTTTTGATATAAATCAAAAACACAACCCCCCCAAAAAACAGGACTTCTTCAGATCTTATGGATAAAATAATTCAGAATAGACACAGGAAAGAAGGGTGGGAGGGGATAGAAGAGGGGTGAAGAATTTTCTCCTCATTTAGCCCACTTCCGGGTTTTTAAAAATTTATTGCCAGTTGGAATTATAGTAAATTGATTTTATTTTTCAAATTCTAAATACATTTCGACTTAAAAACTCCAGATTTAATACTAATTTAGATAAATACAACTTTCTTTAATAACTTTACGCAAGGATACAGTAATACTTATATTAAATTAAAATTTTTAATTTTAAATTTTATTTTCGTGCCTATTAATTCAGTTACCCTTCCATTGAAGAGTACATACACATCACATATAATTTTTCTTTTTCTATTTTTATGACTATACTTATTTTTTCTCTTTTTATTATATTATAAGGTATATTTTCTTCTTGATAGGTAAATTCATCCCTAAAACCGCTATTTTTAAGGGCATCCATATATATCTTACTACTCTTGGAATATTTTCTCGTTTGGTGATAAATTGCTTATTCTCAAATTTACTGTTTTTGGAACCTGTTTAATTATGGTCTTGGGGTGATTCGAGTTAGCATTAATATATGAAGGTCACTGCTCAGTTTTTATAAACAGTTTATAAGTATTATTCGAAAGGTCTGGGGTCACATCCAGGAAATTAACTATCTTATTATTTGATGAGACTTCTATTTTGAATCCTAAAAACTTAAAAGCCCTTATAATCTTCTTTTGTATGCTTGAGCTATTTGGGCCATTACAATTTGGGGTATGTATTAACCCATCATGATATAAACCCATCTGTTCCGGGCTAATAATCCTACTAAGTATATCTAATATATATAAACCCATAAGGTCAGCTATTTGTGAGGAATCATACCCCCCGTAGGGACCTCAAAATTATCAGAACCACTTTTTACCCACATGGATCCATTATTTTTTTTAGAACTGTTTTCCTACAAGCTAGAATTATCTCATATTGCTCTTTAGTTATATCAACACATTTTCGGGCGTAGTTAATGCTTATCTATCAGAGTATTTTTGTTATTGAAGGATAAAAGTCAATAATATCGAATTGCATAAAAGTAGCTTTACTCTTATTTTTAATCTTCCTAAACCATTCAATGGTGTCATACGAGTTTCTCCAAAGATTATGTGTCGACCATAGTCGAGGGTGACCCGAAGGCTCCCCTTTCGATAGTTACTACACCAAGGTGTAGGGGAGGGCGCTACTCCATTCCCTGGATTGCTCCACTTTACCCTTGAACCGTACCTTATAATGCTGAGTGTTAAGCAAGGTGGTATCAAGTTCCATTTTTAAAGTCTTTGGTATGACTCGACCTGGGATTGAACCCAGGTCTCCCAGGCCATTGGCGAACACTCTAACCGCTGGGCCAATGTCCCGGTTAAAGATTATGTAGAGAAGAGAAAAATCCAGTATTTTGTTTTGGCGCGCAATTTAATTCAACACTGAATTTCACCCAATCAGGATGACGTATCCTATTCAGCCCGGACCTTCATTTTCCGGCTAGCAAAATGGGTGAACGGCCAAACACACTCTCTTCAGCTTGAGACAGCGACCAGAACAGACGTGTCTCTGGTCGTCCCTGCTTTGCGATGCCTTTTAGCTAGACAAGCCACCCAGTGTGGACATCTCACTGTGGCTTTAACACTAGCAGCAGCAACATGGACACTCAACGAGGGAACCATCTAATTTATGGATTCTTTACGAGGAATCCCAGTGGAACATAAATTAGACGCATTCAACCTGCCTCGCACAGGCACAACTTTATGTCACCCCAAAATTGGCTATGTCGATCTGAGCGTAATCCCGCTCTCGACACACTAGCTTCCATTTCACCTCTGGTCCACATTAATGGAGATAACGCTTACTCTCCCCAATTACCAGACACGAAACTCACGGTGACATCCAAAGTTCAATTCCTACAACTGCAACATGTCTTTCGTCAAAAATGCAAAAACACAATCCCTCACACGTCCAACGACACACGCTGCCTTCTTAACTTCTCATAACGCAATTTCGTCTCAAACATCCAACAGGCCTAAGCACCACGAGTCTTGCAGCACCAAGAACAAACCAAATATTCAAAGCTGGAAATAAAGAAATTTCGTTGTTGTGTTGTTAAAGAACAGTTTCGTAATTCATTTGTTGCCTTAAAAAATATAGCGCTAAACAACTAACCATTTCACCTCACCGCTATAATTACAATGGTTAGCTTTTTTCACATCCGTTAAAATGTTTTGAATAATATTTTTTGATACCTTACCTAACTCTGTTTTTGAGGGATTAATCAGTCTAAATTTCAATTTATTCACAAAATTAGGTTTATGGTCCTTAAATAGAATGTAAGCATCTTTTTTTTTTTTTAAATTTCCCTCACCTATGAGGAAATCAGTTTTGACGCTTTGTCTCGCTCTAAATATCCAGAAACCAGACAAACGTAATCTATTGAGTGTGGCAGAAATACCCAGGTGCTTGCAATCCTGGTGACTATTGAGAATCATAAGTCGGATAAGATGGGAATTTCTAGGCCATAGAATAGGGTATAATACCTCATAATCATAAAATTCTGACTTCCCAATTCTTTCCCGGGTTCTCATCAGCCCATCAGCATCCAGAAATAGATTGAGATCTGTGACTAAGCGGGGTACCTTGCTGTCATTAGGATTCAATAAAAACTGCTTCTCCTCATTGAGAAATAGAGCTTGCACATATTTTAATAGATGGATCCTAGCGCACAATGAAGGGTCCCTATCGTTTTTCCTAGACCCATTGATGAACTAAAAATGGTAGGTGGCCACCCCCATTAGCTCAGCTAGGGAAGAATACCTTTTCAACTCCAAAACACTTTCCTCTTCAGGAGTAGGTCCAACTTGTGGAATTACGTTTGATGAAACAACCCTTTGATTATCTACACTCAAACAACTCAATTCACAAGCAGGCCAGTTGATACGGTCGCCAGTCAACCGGGGGGGGGGGGGTTGGACCAGAAATCCAAAATTCAAACTGAGCTTTCAGTTTCTCCAAGGAAACACCTCACGTGATCAGATCAGCAGGGTTTTCTTAAGTATTAACATACTTAAATCTGACCTCTAAATTATGCCTTTCCCTCATTGCTTCTACATTCTGTCTGATGTCCTTTAATCTGTTTTTTATAAATTGGTTTTTTATAGTAAGGGCATCAGATAACACCCAAGACAACACAATTTGTGCATCAACAGCTATCAAGACATCTCTAATATCTATGTGGGAGTATGTCTTTAACAAGTTAGGAAGACATCTGAAGGCCAAATACACTGATAGCAACTCCAGAGTAGGCAGAGTCCTAGTCACTAAAGGAGCCATCTTTGCTTTGCTAAAAACTAGACTCGATGAAGACTTCTGTCCAATATAGGCTGCAAAACCATAAGCCTTTTGGGAGGCATCACAGAACAATACCAGGCACGCTGGTGCAGAACTATCTACCACGTACCTAGGAAACTCTAGCGATTCCAACAACTGAAGATTCATTAAGAACTTGTCCCAAACAGACTGATACTCATCAGGAACTTTCTCGTCCCAACCCAACTTCTGTTTCCACAGGTCTCGCAAGAGTATCCTCCCTTTGACCGTAACAGGTAGGCAAAGACTTAAAGGGTAAAAAATGCTAGAATTTTGCGAGAGTATTTCTCTCTTAGTGTGAGCACATGCACGGAGGGAGCTGTGCGAAACACGCATTTTATCGGTCGTTGGGTTATATAAATAACCCAGCACCTTCTCCCAGGGTGAATCATGGATCACTAAAATCCTGTCTTTATTAATCTGACACCTCAATTCAGTATTATTGGAGTTGCATGATCTGAGTAAGAAGCCACCCTCACTCATGATTTTAACGGTTTTTTGGTAGAGCGACTGCAACCTCCTTGGACAGTTGTGGGATTTAATTAAATTATCTACATAAAAATTGTTTTTAAGCATACCAATGCAAGCGCTATCGGGATACTTGCTCAGATGATGCTTAACCACATAGTTAAAAATGAAAGGGCTGTCTATGAACCCGAATATAAGTGTGTTATAACGAAAACACACAAGCTCCTCACCTAATTTTAAGAAAAAACAAAACCTATTCTAATCTCCATTTTCCTTTAACTGGATCATGAGGAAGGCCTTTCTCACGTCAGCCAACAACACGTACTTTTCAGACCTGAATTTCAACAACAAGTCCAACATGTCACGGAACAAGTTTACACCTGGGTAAGCAGCTTCATTCAAGGAAGGACAACCCCCTGTTTTTAAGGAGCAATTGAACACCGGTCGTATTTTAGTGGTGCTCTGGCAGTCAGTTTTAAACACCGGCCGGTGAGGGATCCAAATATAATCTTTATATCGGTCAGGTTCAATACAGCATCTTTCTATGATACCCTCCTTTTCTTGTTCAAGAAATACTTTGCAATGTTCCTCATATAACCGTTTTTTCTGTAGACTAGAGACTACCCTATCCAGAACCTTAAGGGACACATTGTAGTTAGCAGGAACAGCCCTGATCTTGTCTTCGTCCCAAGGTAACTCCACATAATGAGTTATCCCTGTAAACTATAGAGTCACGGAAGGAGTCTATTTTAGCCATATCATAATTGCTTATCGGATTCTCCTCTCTCAAACCTAAAGACTCTAAACTAAACATCATGTCCAGTTTCCGCTCTACACTAGCCTCTTCAAAGGACTGACATGGATCGAGATAGTCAGATTTGGAACTCAGCACCAAATTCATATGCGTGACAGGGCATGTGGAATGCTGGGTGATGATATTCTGGTAGCTGGGGGCATTCGAATCGCCACCATTACCATCCGAAAACTGCCTAGGTAATAGGAAATGACAAATTACAAACAGTTAAACTGATGTACAGTTCTGTCGTTAGCAACTCTAATGCTCATAATGGGTAACAGGAGGTCCTGGTTCAGATCCCTCACTTGGTCACACACGTTGGAATCTATACCAGCCTTTTTAGTCACTTTTGCTGCTACATTCCCAACATCTAAAAGTAAGGCTATTCATCCTCCCGAGACAACGGAAATCGGGATGAGAAGGACTAGTACACAAAGAACACGAATCAATCTCTTTGCAGCAGGCAAGTCTCTCCACTAATGAAGCATATTTCTTACACAAGAAGGAAATGTGGTCATTAGTCCTACAGAAATTACATTTATAACGCGGTGCCTCGGAGTCGTCACGGAAATTCTCCAGAGTGGAAGGTTCCCCATTAGTGATGAGTCCTTTGTGAAATAATTTTCTAGCTCTCCCATCACTGGAGTGCTTAGACTTCCCACGAGGGTAGGGCTTAGGAACGCTGGCCTCACGGGCTTCGTGAGGATAAGCGTCCGTATGATGTTACTATAGGACATAAATATTTGTCCCAGAGATGGATAGTTCGAGCCCACAGTATTATCTCCTTTTGCAAAACTCCCGGCAACTTGGAGAAAATCACATAACTTAAAAGCCTGTTACCAGATGTCCCCTCTTTGAAAAAGTCCAACCCACAAGAACTCTTAAGTTCATGGAAGTCAGCCCTTACCTTCGTCAAAAAATGTTTGACAGAGGTATAATCCTCTGACAAAGGTTTGGAATGGTAAATTTGTCCAAAGATCTCATTTATTATGCAGTCCTGATCTAAAAACTCTTCAGTCAGGAGGTTGTGGGTGTTGGTCGACTTATATACATAAGCGGCCCAATATTGGTAATGCCTTTTTACTGGGACACAATCAGAAAAGGATGGAAGCAATAAAGCACATGTGTTGTCACACATGAGTCTTGGAGTTATTTCGACTAAACATGGTGTCAGAAGGACGAACTTGACGATAATCTGAGTGAGTACTACTTTGTTTAAAACATGATGTCAATAAACCCACTCCAAAGTTTTGACTGGACAGTAAGAAATTTGCATAAAGCCTTTGAGTGGCTTGAAGAAGTGAATCTTTTTTTTTAATTTCAAAAATTTGAAGGGAGGGTAGAGATAGATGCAAATGTTGAAAAGAAAAAAAAAGTTTGTTTATTTACCTTTTAGAAAAAAAGGGTCAACAAATATACAAAACCCTAACAATTAAAAATGCGAAAGGAGAAACGATTGAAAATGATGACGAAAAAAAAACTTGAAATGGTTATCGAAGCATTCAAGGACTACTGCAAACCTATGAAAACATTGATTGTAGACAGAGTGGAATTCCTACGGAAAGAACAAAGTAAAGATGAAAGCTTTGAGGACTATTTGTTAAATTTGAAATCGAGTTCTAAAGATTGTGAATGGAATAACGTCACTGAGAACGATATGATAAAATTACAAATAATAAAAGGAATACGCGATAAAAAAAAAAAAAAAAAACGCGCGAAATTCTCCTGAGGGAATCAGATTTAACCCTGACACAGTGTATTGATCGATGCAGAGCTGCAGAACAAAGTAAAATCCAGTCGCAAAAAGTTGAAAAATACGAAAAATTAAATGTCGATGACAACACATACGAGAAAGATATCAATGCGACTAGAAGAAAAAAACAATATGATTGCATTTATTGTCAGAGAAGCCATGTAAAAGGAACCAGAAACTGTCCAGCTTATGGTCAGGAATGTTTTAGATGCAAAAGAAAAAACCATTTCGCCAAATCAAAAATTTGCAAAGGTAACGAGAGCGATAAAAAAGTTAACGAATGTTTTCACGTTGTAGGGGAGACAATTCATAAAGTTCAAGCGAATTTAAAATTAAACGGGAAGCCCATTAAATTCATGATAGATTCTGGAGCAACTGTAAATGTAATTCCTGCAACATTCGTTAAGGACAACAAGATGGAGCACTTACTAAAAAAAGGTAAGAAACTTGATATTTCAGTATACGGAGGGGAAAAGGTCAGAACCGAAGGAACAATGAGGGTAGAACTTATCAACCCTGTCAACAGAAGAAAAGTGACAGCCTCAGTCATGGTTGTGAATGAGAAGGTACAACCAATTTTAAGCTGTAGTCTTTGCTAAAAGCTAAATTTAATACGGTTCAACCTAGATCAGATGACCTCAAAGAACAAGCCCTGAAAAACATCAGAAAACTAGACATTGATGATTCCATCAAATGGATTCTACTAGAATTCCCAGACGTTTTTGAAGAGAGAGTTGGTGAATTTGAAGGCGAACTAACACTTCAAACAGAGCCAGACACAGTTCCTATACAACAACCCATAAGAGGTGTCCCATTTGCACTGGAAAAACAATTTAAACAAGAACTAGAAAAAATGATGAGGGACAATATAATTGAGAAACTGGAAGGACCTAGCTCATGGCTCAACAGCTATGTGATTGAAAGAAAACGCAGCGGAAAACTTCGGATATGTTTAGACCCCAAACCATTAAACAAGGCACTGATCAACAACTACCACTGCCAGGTACTAAGCTTGGAATCCATCACACACAGGTTTGCAAATAAAAACGCAATAAAATTTAGTAAATTGGACGTAAGAAGTGGATACTGGCATTGCAAGTTGAACGACAAGGCAAGAGAACTGACCGCCTTCGGAACGCCCCAGGGCAATTATCGATACAAAAGATTACCCATGGGTATCACACCAGCCAGCAAAGCATTCCCAACAATAATGATCGAACAGTTCCAAGGGATAAACGGGGTTAGCATTATTCAAGATGACTGTCTGGTTGAAGGATTTGGAAACAACTCAAACCAAGCCATCAATAACCACAACCAGAATTGCGGGCATATTTGCAGAGATACAGAGAAAGAAACATAAAAATTAACCTCGACAAATGCAAATTCCTCACAGAGGAAGTCACTTACATGGGTCATACACTGACTAACACAGGCTTGAAGCCTGATGAAGAAAAAATACGGGCAATCATAGAGTTCCCAGCACCTCACGATTTGCATAATCTAAGACGCTTCACTGACGACAAAATGTGAACCTCTAAACAGGCTAACGCGGGAGGACAGATTTTCCAATGGGCGGAGGTACAACAAAGAGCATTCGAAGACATAAAGAAAGCTATAGCAAACACACCTATCTTGGCTTACTATGACTTAGAAAAGCCAGTCACGATACAGACTGACATGTCTGATGTAGGTGTGGGAGCTGTCCTCCTACAGAATGGAAAACCAGTATCATAGGCATCAAAGGTGTGGAACGACTATGAAAAGAACTATGCACCAATTGAAAAAGAGATGAGTGCCGTTGTGTTTGGACTACACAAGTTTAGTGACTATTGTTACGGAAGACATGTAACAATAGAGTCGGACCACAAACCATTAGAAGCAATCAGCAACAAGCCTCTAAGCGAAGTACCAAAAAGACTGTTAAGAATGGTGTTTTCAATACAAAAGTTTGACTATAAAATAACATACAAAAAGGGCAGTGACATAATCATTGCTAATGCTCTTTCGCGAGCCCCAGTAGAGGATGACAATTTCCAGTTTAATTTCAGTGAAGGGAATCTATTAGAATTTCTTGCTGTAAGTGAACAGACCAGAGACAGGCTAGTCAGTGCCACCAAAGAAGATAAGGATCTATAGAAGCTCATAAAACTAATTAAACTAGGCTTCCCAATGCAATATAAAGTCCTTGAACCTCAGTTGAAGCACCTGTATAAATTCAGAGACTACCTGTCAACAAAGGATAATCTAGTATTTTATAAAGACAGTCTTTGTACCTGCCTCAATGAGAAACGACATGAAGGCACACACAAGCCATTTAGCAGTTGAAAGTAACATGAGACGCGCCCTAGACACAATCTTCTGGCCAGGAATGAGGCACGAACTACAGGAAGGTTATATCAACTGTAAACAGTGTAGCAGATATTCTGCAAGAAATAGCAAAGAGACACTAATCACAAGACCAGTGCCGGAATAACCATTCCAACGTATTGGCCTCGATACCATGACACTGGATGGAAGGAAATACCTAGTCTGTGTGGATTATTTCTCCAATTACACCTTGGTTGATCGACTTCACGGAACATCATCATGGTGCACAATCAAGCTGATAAGGAAACACTTCATGAGATATGGCATCCCAGAAGAAGTTGTAAGTGATGGGGGGCCCTGAATTTGATAACAAAATGATGATAGAATTGGCCCATAAATATGGATTTAGATGGAATCCCTGCTCACCAGAGATGCCAAACTCCAATGGAATGGCAGAATCAGCTGCAAAACAAATAAAAGGCATCATAAAAAAAATGTAATAATGAAAACAGCGATCCTTGTCTAGCCATACTAGAATTCACCAACACACCATCAAAATCCATAGGAATGTCCCCAGCACAGAGATTCTTTGGAAGACAATTGAGAAGTGTACTGCCTACGATGAAGAAATTTCTATCCCCATTTAATGTGGAAGAAACAAAAACTAAAATACAAAAGGCAAAACAACATCAAAAGAAATACTATGACAAAAATGTCCATGACCTGATAGAATTAAGAGAAGGTGACCAGGTGACTGTGCAGCCATATGGCAAGAGCCACTTTTGGAAAAGGGCAGTTGTCATAGAAAAGTTTGAATACCGACGATACACGATCGAACTGGAAAATGGGAAAAGACTAGTGAGAAATAGGAGACACCTAAGACTCACATCTAAACCAAAACATAGCAACATGACGAAAACAAACCACAAACAAGATATCACCAGCAATGACAGTGAACAAAACATCAAACAGCAACAACCAGACATGACTGAAAGACAACCACGTCTGAAGAGTCACCGCAGGCAAGACACCCAACCGATATGGTGAATGGCAACTCGCATAAAATGAACACTTCAGACTTTTGTATGTATGGGGGATGTTGGTCGACTTATATACATAAGCGGCCCAATATTGGTAATGCCTTAAGGGACCTTTTTATTGGGACACAATCAGAAAAAGATGGCAGCAATAAAGCACGTGTGTTGTCACACATGAGTCTTGGAGTTATTTCGACTAAACGGTGGGATTTGAAGGCTTTGATGGTCAGGGGCTAAGGGCAAGGCTGTGTTGCCGTAAGATATCTGACTCCATATTTTGGTTACACTGTTTCACCCCACGTTGACTAGCCGGCGCAATGCCTTGCCTAAAGAAAGTCCCAAAAGAAATATACAAAAAGAAAAGATAGAAATAGATAAGAGACGAAAACATTTCTTCTATACTTTCCTTTATTTACTTGGTGAAGGGACTAACCGACGTTACGTCCCAAGACGTAGCGTGGTGCCCAAAACACCAGACAGCAAAATGGTGCTGGTTCGACGGACACTGCCCAAAGAGTCAGATGATATCGTTTCCTTTTTTAAGGGGAAGATCCTTTTTTCTTTTACGCATGCGTCATCTCCTTTTCCGTTATAGACCTCTGGGAGTTTCTTTAAATTTAATAGTTTTCTTTTTATCAATTTATTTATTTTTTTTAATTTAATTTTTTTATTTATTTATTCGTTCCCTACAAGGTGCATGGCTACCGTAAAATTCTCATCAGATATGGTGAGATGCTCCACTATCTGGGAAGCATAACCAGTGAGGTGATTTTTTAATATCTGCAAACGCAGAGCCCCTGATTTAACGTTAATAAGTTTTCAGACTGTGATACAAAATTTTTGAATGCAAACTTGTTGGCATTCAAAGAACTGGCATCGAAAACCGGGCATTTTAGTTTGGGCCCCAAATCGAAATCGAGGGTTCTACCTCGTGACTCAGCAACCTCGGGGGTGCTGACGGAATCACCGAGACCGTCAGATAATCTACTGAGGTCCTCTATTACCCCCGTATTAAACGCAATATAACCATTCACGTCAGCCTCTATGACCGAATCTTCTACTTCTTTCTCTATAAAGAGTTCGCTAATTTCATCACTCAAAGAAGCCACAGTTGCTAGCCATTCCTCCACCTGGGTCTTCCGTGCGAGGAAAAAGGTCCTGGTTAAATTATCCTTAGATTTTATAAGGTCCAATGTCAAGACAATCTTTGTCTTATGCAAGTGTCGATTCAGGGAACACGTGACCAAATCCAACTTCCGGAGCCAGCCTCACGGGCCCCTCTCTATTTCCGTTTATTTGCGTGGCAAGATACGAAACCAGAGACATTGAAAGGCAGACAAAAAATAGGCATTAAAAATACCATACATTTTTCCTTGATAAAAAAAATTTCCAATTTTAACACAACGGAACGAAAAACTAGATAAATGCATTTGTACGTCCAAGAATATAAACATGTTATATAAATACCTAGTGTATTAAAAGAAAGAACACACAATAGCTAGAAATATACACACCCAGTTCCATGAACTAGCAGTTTGTTGGAGGAGTAAAAAAAAAAAAAAGTGAGGGTGTTTACATGATGAAAGGAAAATAGCCACATGACTTTATCGCTCCTCGACGGGGTCTAAAACACATCTCTCCTGTTCAAAGAACAGAAGCAAAAGACTCTCAGAATAGATTTCTGGGACTCATGAGGTATCTGACGGACACTCCTTTTCTCCCTTCATCTTTAATTGAACCTATATAAATGATTAAGTTTTAAGAATATTTTCTTGAATCTATAATTGTTTATATAATAATTATTGTTTATATAATAATTATTAGTTACTTGAAATCATGTAATTCCTCGAAAAGTGACTGACTTTGATATTAAAAAGCAAGGCAGGGCTTGAGAAACTGTAAAACGAATTAGGTAACCGAAATACTATTTTCTGAAATAGTCACAGTTACTTACTATGTGTTTTCGTCAGCATTGTATAAGCCTTTAGCCGTATGATTTTGTAGGATGATCCTATTTACCCAACCCCTCCGCTCGGGTAGGATATGACACAAGGTCAATTTTTAAGCGGAGTTTAACAGGTTTCAATTCAGAGTTTTCCTTCTCTTAGACTAGTTGCCTCACCAAGGCTGAAGAACCGAGTCTGTCCTACTATTTACCCATAGCTGGAGGGAGAATATTTGGATTTATACCTTTCCCAAGGGTATTAGTGCTATGTGAAATGCAATCAGTCTCGTCCAGGATTTGAACTCGTGTCACCGTGTCCAATTCCTACGACGATAACCATTACACCAGGGGCACCTCCTATGATTTTGTAGGATGATTTTAGCTGGAGAAGTTGGTTTGTTAGCGGCGAGGGAAATGGGTGTAACGTATGTGTGTTTACGTTGAGTTGTTTCCTCGCTGAGTGTTGTAAGGCCCTCGCTAAGTTTGTGAGAAATAAAAGGAGGATGATGAAGAAGTAAGATGGCAATAGTCGAAATATATTTTTATGAATAGGTTTTTATTTGCCGCATGGAATATTGGGTTTGCTTTTGGTGCTGCAAGACTCGTGGAGAAGTTATGCTTATTGAGACGAAATTGAGTTATGAGAAGTTGAGATGGTTGAGATGGCAGTGTGTGTCGTCGGACGTGTGAGGGATTGTGCTTTAGAGTCACCATGGTTTTTGTCCGTCTGGTGGAGAGAAGGCGTGCGTTGGTCTCCATTAAAGTGGCCCAGAGGTGAATTGAGAGTTAGCGTGTCGAGAGCGGGATTACGCTCAGATCGACATAGCCAATTTTGGGGTGACATAAAGTTGTGCCTGTGCGAGGCATGTTGAATGCATCTAATTTATATTCAACTGGGATTCATTGTAAGGAATCCATAAATTAGATGGGTTCCCTCGTGTATCCATGTTGCTGCTGCTGCTATTTTAGAGCCGCAGTGAGATGTCTGCACTGGGCGGCGTTGTCCAGCTAAAAAGCATCGTTATTGAAGAACGGCCAGTGGGACGTCTGCACTGGTCGCCGTCTCCAGCCAAAGAGAGTGTGTTTGGCAGCTTACCCGATTTTCTGGCCGGAAATGAAAGTCCAGGCTGAATAGGATAGGTCATCCTGATTGGGTGAAATTAAGTGTCGAATTAAATTGCGTGCCAAACCAAAATACGAAATTTTTCCCTTCTCTACAAGCCGTTCTTTAAAGTTAACCCAAAATGGAAACGATATTCCATAAAAAGGAGGCGGGATCTTATAAATAAAGGAAGATAGAGTGCTGATACACACTAACCAGCATGGACTTAGATTTTGGATTCGTCCAGTGGGGGAGAGTAGAGCTAGTAGTGAGGACTATTTCGGAAAATCGTGTTTTGGTTAGTAAGTTAGTTTTATGGCATGTCAAATCTTGTGTGGTTATTTAATATTTGTAAAAGCGTTCTTTCGCATCGTCGCAGCTAGAAGAAGAGACACGAAGTGCTATTTAGAAAAGTATTTGTAAATAGAATATACACACGTTTATATCTAGGAGAAAGTGTAAGGGAAAAAAACTTAAAAACGAGGGATGTATACTCTTAATACTCTCCCCCACTTTTTTTCCCCAGCGCCCTCGTAAAAATGGGGGTCACTCCATGGATTTTCAGGCCCAGTTGGCTGAGGCTGCAAAATACACCGACTGCATCTTTGCAGAAGGGTAAGACTCCCCCAACGAGTGTCCTGGGTATGATACAAAACAATCTGATGGTTACAGTAATGCTGGAGCTTTGGGGAATGCAGAGTATTCCTTCATTGCCATCACTCCCAGGTCCACTCTGGCCTGGAGTGGTAGCACTTGATAGGGTCCTATCTATGGGTTAAATAGAACTAAACAGTGTACTAAGGCTAGACTGAATTGTTGGAAATATAACTGTTCATGTGTATAAAATGGATTTGGCATTAAATAACCCACAATGGTTTATATACCATTAAAACCAAACCAATCACTCCATGAATTTTCGTTTTGATTTTGGCTCATCGTAGTTATAGCGTTTCGGGAAATTGTTAATTTCTGTTTTTATGAATAGTTTTTATTTGTTTCGCAATTCAGAAGGTGCCATGCGGGGTCACCAATTTATAGCGTTTCGGGAAATTGTTAATTTCTCTAACACTATATTTTTTAGGCAACACAAATGAAAGACGAAACTTTTTTTTAACAACACAACAAAGAAAGTTTTTTTTATTTGCAGCATTGAATATGGTTTGCTTTTGGTGCTGCAAGACTCGTGGAGTTTAGGCTTGTTAGTGTTGGAGACGAAATTGCGTTGTGAGATGTTGAGAAGGCAGCGTATGTCGTTGGACGTGTGAGGGATTGTGTTTTTTGCATTTTTGACGAAAGATGTTGCAGTTGTAGGAATTGAACTTTGGATGTCACCGTGAGTTTCGTGTCTGGTATCTGGGGAGAGTAGGCATTATCTCCATTAATGTGGACCAGAGGTGAAATTGGAGCTAGTGTGTCGAGAGCGGAGTTACGCTCGGACCGACATAGCCAATTTTGGGGTGACACGAAGTTGGGCCTGTGCGAGGCATGTTGTATGCATCTAATTTATATTCAACTGGGATTCCTTGTAAGGAATCCATAAATTAGATGGTTCCCTCGTTTGTCTATGCTGCTGCTGGTGCTGCTAGAGCCACAGTGAGATATCTACACTGGGCGGCTTGTCTAGCTAAAAAGCATCGCTAAGTAGGAACGTCTGTTCTGGTCTGCGTTCCCAAGCCAAAGAGAGTGGGTTTGGCAGCTTACAAGCTTTTGTGGGCGGAAATGAAGGTCCGGGCTGAATAGGATAGGTCATCCTGATTGGTTGAAATTAAGTGTCGAAATAAATTGAGCGCCAAACCAAAATACGAGATTTTCCTCTTCTCTACATAGTGACCTTACCGGCGAGGGTGCCAACCAAGAAACGGTCATCTTTAGCCTCTTACTTGTTCAACAGGTCCTGACCGACTTGCATTCGGTGTGTGTGTGTGTTTTGTTTTTTATGACGATTATGATAATTATTATCATTATTTATTTGTCTAATTTTTTTCTTTTTGCGTAGTCTTGGAAGTGATACCTGTCCAGTTTTAATACCCTTTATCAACAAGAAACATAAGTAACGACAGACGTAGTTTAGTTTCCCCCTGTTATTGTGTTAGTATAGATAAAAGATGGGATTTTTTTCGTCTGACACCGCAGTTGTATTTAAAATTTCCCTTTTTAATTCTTGAAAAGGGTTCGTGGATGGTAGGTTTCGAATAATATCTCTGACCCGTTTGGCTATTTCTACCGGTAATAATGGGACTACATGCGCGAATTTTTCTTTTTGTGATATAATGCCTTTTTATTTCGGTGAATATTCCAACTGGGCTATGAATAATCCTGGGTCGGAGGAAATAGATGTGAAACCCATTTTATTCATTTATTTATTTATAGGAAGAGTAGCAATGCCAGACTTAAAAAAAAAAAAAAAAAAAAAAAAACTGTAACGAGTTAGTAGTAAACTACACAAGGGGGTGCAGACAGCTCATAGAATGTTGTCGGCACAATAGCTTTTTTTCTTTTCTTTTCTTTTTTTTTATAAAATTAACAAAGGAGGAAGCACGCGCTTCGTTTTGAGGTTTTTCTTTCTCTTGTGGGTTTTTTTTTTTTTTTAATCTCTATCGAAGAATTTTATGAAAGAGTTTTAAGACAACAAAAATAAATGTGCTTGTGCCTATGGTATTATTCACAAAAATTTTGTTCGGTCGGGAGTCACCAAATTATTGTGTTAGTATAGCGTTTATTCTAAAGCTATCAGCAACAAATAAATGAATTAATACTTCGTTTAATTCAAACAATTTATTAACCAGCACGTAAAACAATTGATAACAATATACAGTCCTTCCTGTGTATAAAGTTGAGTTTAAGGGACTTATCAGGTATCTTCTTCAGCAGGCTGGTATCTCTGAGAGGTTTTAATGTCACTGCCTCACGGAACGCCTGGTGGAATCTGACTGGATTTTGCGCCAAGACTTCAGGGCTCATCACTTGATTAATATATCCAATCACGGGGTGCCTCTTCCCCATTCACTCCATACTCAGGAATTACCATTTTACTGATCCAACAGAGCGACTGTTAGCGAATCAAGTTTCAGCATTAATTAACTCATTGAGTTAAGATACTGTTAACTTTTAAACTCATACACTTATTGCTGGCACTATATGAGAAATTCATTGAAGAAATATAAAAATGGTAGAAATATTTTCCGGTTTTCATTGCCGCTATCAGCGCACGTTAAACCACGACAAGAAACAAAGGCAAGGGAGATCACTCTCATATAAGTGGTGTCAAGAAGTATGTGAACGCCGGATGGCTGCAGAAGATGACACTAAGAGTTAAATAAACCAAACTTTGGTAGTCAACTTTATTCTAACAAGTTGTTCATTGGTTCCAACACCTAAGATTTCTGGTATGAAGCTGCTATTGCGATAGTACTGCATTTATTCCAAGGCTAACAGCAACAAATAAATGAATTAATACGTCGTTTAATTCTAACAATTTATTAATCAACACGTGAAACAATTAATAACAATATTCAGTCCTCACTGTGTATAAAGTTGAGTTTAAGGAACTCACCGGCCTGCTGAAGAAAATATGATATCTTAGGGTTGTTTCTCTGAGAGCTTTGTAATATCACCGTCTCACGGAATGTCTGTTAGAATCTGACTGGATATTGGATTTTGCGCTAAGATTTCTGGGCTCATCACTTGATTAGTATATCAAATCACAGAGAGCCTCTACCTCACTCACTCCATACACAGGACATTACCATTTTACTAACCCAACACTGCTTTACTGTGTCTACAGATCTTTCTCTTGAGATGAATTTTCAATTTAGAAATAAAGAAAACTTGCATGAAGTTAGATTAGTTATTGAGATGGGATAGGAATGCATAAAGCCATATAACTGTGCAAACAAATGATTCTTTTTAAATATATGTATTTACCCAACTCCTCCGCACGAGCGGAATATGACACAATGTCAGTTTTTTTTAATTGAGTTTCATAGGTTTGAATTCAATTTTCTTTCTAGACCGGTTACCATAGCAAGACTAAATCTCTCTCTCTCTCTCTCTCTCTTACAATTAACCCAAAGCTGGGGGAGAATAGTTGGATGGTTTCCGTTTCCAAATATAAAATGCAAACAGCGTCGTCCTGGATTTGAACACTATTCAATGGTAACCGTTACACCACAAGAGCCTCTTATTAATTTTATATTGGAATACTTGAAACCATTTAACCCTATGAATATCACTTAGTTAGTTGAACCTGAAATTGTTTAGAAATTGTAATTACCGTGTTTAACGGCAAATTAAGGTCTCCTTTTTTTTTTTTTTAAACTAAAAATATCTTAAATTTTCCTGCATCTTATATGCCATATGTAGGTTTAAAATTTGCCAAAAATTAGCTGCCTGGCAACTCTTATTTGCTTAGAGTTTAGAGTAACTTTCATATACCTATTGACATTATTTAAAAGGCTATCATGCTGATTTAAAGTGTTGTCATTGATGATATTTATTATATTAATTTCATCACGTTTAATATTAGTAAATAAAGTTGTCTCCCTTTAGTCGAGGGTGACCAGACGGCTACCTTTTCAATAGCTACTACACCGAGGTGTAGGGGAGGGCGCTACTCTTTTTCCTGGATTACTCCACTTTACCCTTGATACGTACCTTATATTGCTGAGTGTTAAGCAAGGAGGTACGAGGTACCTTCAATAAGTTTCCAGACTTTTTTTTTTGTATAGGCATTTAAAAATGTAACAGAAAAGTCGGAAGAGGCCAGCACTCTTCAAATCGGGTCAGTGGTATTTCCACTAGGATAATGCACCAGTCCACAACTCCATCCTTGTCACAGACTATTTGAACAAGATGGGCATCAAGACAGTTCCATACCGTCCCTATAGTCCAGACCTTGCTCTCTGTGACTTTTGATTATTCCCTAAGCTCAAGGAAAAACTTAGAGGCTGTCGTTATGAGACAATTGAGATGAAAGAGGTTGTGACGAAAGTCATTGACAAGCTCACACAAGAGGACTTTCCATGGGGCCTTCAAGAATTTAATGTTCTTACTTGACTAGAATTACTACTATTATGTATGATTTTTTTACCTGTGCTCATATTCAGATTTTTTTTCTCATCTAGCCTCCTTAATTATCAATAAAGGACGTAGTTCGAAGTTCCGTGAAGGTTCCCGAGTTCGACAAACATCTGAAGGCCGGAGGACATATCGGCCGAAACGTTGTAGAAATAACAATAAAGGTGAAGACAATAGTCCGAAAACCCTTAATAATAAATATCAACAAGCTTCGTCTCAGAAATTTAGACAACTAATATTCAATCGTGCTATTACATTGTTTCCAACTAATATTCAATCGTGCTATTACATTGTCTCCAACTAATATTCAATCGTGCTATTACATTGTCTCCAACTAACATTCAATCGTGCTATTACATTGATTCCAACTAACGTTCAATCGTGCTATTACATTGTTTCCAACTAGTATTCAATCGTGCTATTACATTGTTTCCAACTAGTATTCAATCGTGCTATTACATTGTTTCCAACTAGTATTCAATCGTGCTATTACATTGTTTCCAACTAGTATTCAATCGTGCTATTACATTGTTTCCAACTAGTATTCAATCGTGCTATTACATTGTTTCCAACTAGTATTCAATCGTGCTATTACATTGTTTCCAACTAGTATTCAATCGTGCTATTACATTGTTTCCAACTAGTATTCAATCGTGCTATTACATTGTTTCCAACTAGTATTCAATCGTGCTATTACATTGTCTCCAACTAGTATTCAATCGTGCTATTACATTGTCTCCAACTAATATTCAATCGTGCTATTACATTGTTTCCAACTAATACCCTTGGGAAAGGTGTGAACCCTCGTATCCCCCAGCTATGGCTTTAATAGAATCGCTTTTGTTCTTCAACAAGGATGGCTTTGGTATTAAATAACCCAGGAAGGTTGATATGCCATTAAAGAAATTTAAACCAAAGCAAACTATATCACTGTGTGCAGACAAAGGGTTATTATTAAACAGAAATACTTACATCAAACCATAAAATTATGTATACATCATTAGAATACTTATATATATATATATATATATATATATATATATATATATAGTCTACAAATAAATGATTGATACATATTTGAACATTATAGACATTTTTGTGTACATATTTTTTTTGTTAATCCTTTCGAATTGCCGTATTGATCTTATTATATTCGGCGGGAATAGGTTGATAAACCTTCCATAATTATTTATTTCCCTAAGTACTTTCTGCCCAACCTTGGGCCATCATCAGGGGGGGATGTATTACAAAAATGATGTAACTTTTGTATGTACATTATTACTTTGTAAGAATGAGCGTTTATACTGGTGTATTGTGTAGCGTTTACTTTTTAAAATTTGTTTCTATAAATAGTGTAAGTAGCTAAAGACATTTAAGTACAGTCACACTGGTTTAAAATTCATTCTTTTAAGTTTGGGTCGTATATTTTTAATATGTAGTGTCTCAAGAATCTGTAGTCTTGGCTTGTTATTTTGATGTTCTAATATTGTGATAATTTTCCGAAATTCAGTTCTCGGGTATGAAGGTTTTTTTTTTTTTATTTTTATTTTTTTATTTTTTTTTTAGATGTTGTGCCATGGAACTGGTATCAGAGAGGTGCATTGTAAGTCTTCTCGATAGGGTAGTTGAGGTTAAACCGACGTATGTTTTTTTTGTTTATTTTATTTATTAATTTTTTGTTTGTTTTTTTTTATCTTGTGCTATTGAACTGTTAAATAAATGATAATAAACAAGGGAAATTAAGAAAATATGTGATGGAATATTGAAAACAGTTATGATTATAATAAAATACATATAAATTAACAAAATTTCAGCATTGAATAATCCATGAAATGACATGCCGTTAAACTAATGAAAAATGAACCAGGAAGCTATCACCTTAAGTTTCTTTCGGGTTCAATGTGGGGAATAATGAAGTTTAATAAAAATGAAACACATGATAATATTCCATTTTCAGCAAAAATTTTCAGCGCCCCCCAAAAAGGATTCCCCTTCTCTCAATGCCTGTCAGCCCATGAGAAAGATGTGTATTTCCTGACTTCTCGAAACGACCAGTCCTTACAGTAAAACTTTTATATTATTAGGTGGTTCGGAAAATAGTCCGATTTTAGAGTAAATTTTCATTCCTGAATTAATAAATTTAAACGATGTTTTAATTAGTCAAAATTTGATGCCATCGATTAAAACTCTAAAGATTTTAAGTCCAAGAAATCTTTAAATGTAGTTTCTACTTCTTTGTAGATCCCAGTAGACTTAGACTGTCGAATACGAAAACTGTGTATTTGAAGGGAGAAGGGGTAAGAGCCCCACCCGAAGACTGTCTATTGCCCAGTCGGCTGGAGGTGTAGAATACACCGACTGCACCTCTGCCGAGGGGTAAGAATCCCCCAACGAGTGTTCTGGATATGACACTAAACAATCTGATGGCGAGGTTCCAATGATGCAAGAGCTTTGGGGAATACGAAGCACCCCTTCATTGCTATCACTCTCAGATCCACTCTGGCCCGGAGTGGTAGCACCTGATAGGGTCATATCTATGGGTGAAATAGAACTAAACTGTATACTTTGAAATAGAACTGTTTTGACATTTAACCGTTTGTAAACAAAAACTATACTTATACTAAACTGATTTGTTTGAAATTTAATTCGGCGTTAAATTACCCGAAAATGTTGATACGTCGAAAAAAAACAACCCCCCCCAAAAAAAAACTAAAACATCTGATGGTGAGATTCTAGACCTGAAGCTTTGTGGAATGTGGAGTACCCGTTCATTGCCACTACTCCCAGGCCCACTCGGAGTGGGAGTACCTGTTAGAACTTTTGATTCGTTTACTCTACTTGAAACCATCAATGCTGAATAAAATTACTAGTGTTAAATGTTTTCAAGAATTACTATTTAACTATGTGCAAACAAATGAGCTCTGGCTTGTTTAAAAATTGTTACCTAAAAACTATTCATTTACAAACCATATATATTTAATAAATGTATAAACAGGATTTGACATTAGAAAACCTGCAAGGGTAGATATGCCGTAAGACAACCAATCAACATCTCCTTCAGAACGTTGTGTGTGTGTGTGTGTGTTTTTTTTTTTTTTTTTTTTTTTTTTTCGTAAAATAAGTCTTCAGATGTTTAAATAATAATTGGTGACTAAGAAATCAGAATATAGGGGATATGGCAAAGTCTTCTATCCCAAATCAGTGTATTTCTGCAGTGTCATCCTGGTAACATGTGGCCGATCATAATCTTCTGTTCGGGCAATTTCAGTTTTGGAAAGTGTTTGGACGCCATTGAGTTGCTCGTTTACGAATGTAATAAATGATCCATTTTTTTCGATCGAGAAATGGATTATTCACGTTCACCAGAAACAGCATCAAACACAATTCAAAACATTGAGCTTATTAACTTTCATTGCGTTTCTTCACGTTGCCAATCTTCTCGATGGCCCAGTCGGCTGGGGCTGTAGAATACACCGACTGTATCTCAGCAGAGCAGTAAGACTCCTCGAACGAGTGTCCTGGTATATGACACTAAACAATCTGATGGTGAAGCTCCTGTAATGATGGAATTTTGGGGAATGCGGAGTACTTCTTCATTGCCATCGCTCCCAGTTCCACTCTGGCCCGGAGTGGTAGCACCTGATAGGGTCCTATCTATGGGTCAAATAGAACTGTTTGACATTTTACCACTAAGGGTGGGCCTGGGAGTAATGGCAATGAAGGGGTATTCCACATTCCTCAAATCTTCGAGGCTGGAGCCTCGCCATCAGATAATTTAATGTCATATCCACGACACTCGTTGTGGGAGGGGATTTCACTCCTCTGCGGAGATGTAGTCAGTGTATTCTACAGCCCTAGCCGACTGGACTGTCTTTTTAATGGACTGACAGAGGATACTAACAACAAGACAATCGATTGGGTAAATACATTGTTTAAGTCAAATGCCATTTTGCCTAACGGCTGTTCAGGGGTTATCTGTAACAAGCACTCCTCCACAAAAAAATATATATGCATTATTAGTGGGAAGGTTCGACTTCTACTGCCATTCCATCAACATCTACCTCAGATAGTAGTTAACATGTGGTGTAATGGTTATCGTCGTAGGAAATGGACACGGTGACACGAGTTCAAATCCTGGTCGAGACTGATGGCATTTCACATAGCACTAATACCCTTGGGAAAGGTATGAATCCAATTATTCTCCCTCCAGCTATGGGTAAATTGTAGGGCAGACTGGGTTCTTCAGCCTTGGAGAGGCAACAAGTTTAGGAGAAGGAAAACTCTGAATTCAAACTCCGCTTAAAAAATTGACCTTGTGTCATACCCTGCCCGAGCGGAGGGGTTGGGTAAATATGGTAATTAACATAATGAAATGAGAGTTATTATTTTCGAAATGGTCTTCATTGTATTATCGAAAGAGCCAGACATTGATTTTGTACAAAAATCTTGATCTGCTTTCATCTCCCCTGCCTATAAAGAGAATGATTTATTTTCCTCAGTATTATTGTTAAGTGGGTATTTACCCAATCTTTCCACTATTGGTTGGATGTGACTCAAGATTAAGAGTTTTCCTTTTCCTAGACTGGTTGCCTAACCGAAGCCAAAGAACTCAGTCTGTCCTACTATTTACCCATAGAAGAAGAGACGAGTTCATGCCTTTTCCCATATGTATTAGCGCAAAGTGAAACGTCCAGGATTTGAAATTCAAGTACTCGATTACATTTCGTTGGACAATAACCTTGACGCTAAGCGCGTGGGAAAGGAGAAAAAAAGTGTCCCACTTTCGAGACCCTGACCTTGCTCTTAACTTTATATCATGGGACTCAAAATCGGATCTTCGGTGCCGTATGCAGTAAATATAACGCAATGAAGTCATTTTACAACTAATACGTCATCGTTAATAATGACGGTGTCACGCTTATTTAGAATGAGTTTGAATATATATATATATATATATATATATATATATATATATATATAACGAGTAATTGGGTGTCAGTACCAGTATCTATTCCTCGTCACTGACCTCCTTTACTTTTTGTCGACAGCAGAGAACACAAAATATTTTTTATCTTGTAACTACGAGAGAATTGGCTACATTCGACGATTATTTGAATTGATAGCAAAGGAAATCTTTTTAATTAAGGTTGGTGCAGTCTTTCACATACTGTCTCAACATTTCGCTTTTAACTTTAAAGAATGAATGTTAAACCTTAATAACTACATTTTAATGGTTGTACTGTCGCATTTCTAGGTGTCAACCCTATATATATATATATATATATATCGTAAAAACACTGGTGACGGTCAGTTTCTCACCTTTGCGATCATCAAACCCGGTAAGCTATTTTAACTTCTAACTTTAAAGAATATTAAGTCTCAATAATTGCATTTTGTGAAGTATAATGGTTATATTTTCGCTTTTCTAAGTGTGAATCCAGTATATATATATATATATATATATATATATATATATATATATATATATATATAAGAAATTTACTATTTTTTTTTGCTTAGATGTAGCACAAGGCTGTATGAATAGGGCAGTCAATGAGATTCGAACCCACTCGTGAAATTTCGTTAGTCGAGGTTGCCAACCATTACACATCTCGAGGTGTATATTTATATAAAAACTCCATTTTTATATATATATATATATATATATATATATATATACTCTATACACACACTCCATTTTTTGTTTGTATATATATATATATATATACACAGACACACACACTCTCTCTCTCTCTCTCTCTCTATATATATATATATATATATATATATATATATATATATATATATATATTATACCAGCTTAGTGGGTAGTGTTCGCCAAAGGTCCGTAAGACCTGGGTTCAATCCCAGGTCGCTTCATACCAAAGACTTTAAAAATGGTACTTGATATCTTCTTGCTTAATATTCAGCGATATGAGGTACGTATTACGGGTAAAGTGGAGCAATTCAGGGAAAGGAGTTGCACCCTCTCCGACACCTTGGTGTAGTAGCTATTGAAAAGGGAGCCTTCTAGTCGCCCTTGACTACGGTCACCAACTTTACTTACTTTATATATATATATATATATATATATATATATAAAAACTCCATTTAAAATTCATCTGATGAGCTTTAATAAGCGAAATAAATTTATTATGGAATGCAATTTCTAAATTTCTTGTTTTTATTTTTAAACAAAAAATGTTTTGCTCTGCCGGTATATTGTGTATTATATTGCCGTTCATTTTGGATATTCACAGTCCTTATTTAAACACAGCCAACGGCCCTAGGTGACTATCAGTTTCTCGCTTATGCGATTATTAGATTAAGATATGCTATTCTAACTTTTAACTATTTTAAACGTTAACAATTGCTTTTTATGTAATATAATAATTGCTTTCTCGCTTTTCTTAGTGTGAAGCATATATATATATAATCTTGTTATTGATGTAAACAGTGTTTTATACTCAACTGTTTATATACCAAATTATATATATATATATATATATATATATATATATATATATATAATAGAGGAATTGATAATATATTAATTAATTACCATGACCAGAAAATCCAGCAAATACCCACATGCGACTTACGGAACACTGAACAGCTGTTTCGACCTTATTGGGTCTCATCAGCAGTGCTTAACACCTATTTGGGAAGTCGTAGCCCTAGGGGTAGTCGTGTCCTCTGTAAGATTAAAAAACGTACTTTCAAGATACATCTGATCATGCGGTTGCACATGGCTAGTTGATTTGGTGTGGCTCATTGGTAGAAGTTCGGTTTCTACATTCTGGGGTTGCTGGTTCGATCTCTAGTGGTGGAGATTATGATATGCACTGCTGATGAGATCCAATAAGGTCGAAGCAGCTGTTCATTGTTCCGTATGTCGCATTTGGGTGTTTGCGGGATTTTCCGGTCATGGTAATATATATATAAAGAGCCAGAAGAAATCTACCTAAATTTCGCTGACCGGATCGTTGCTAGTTGATTATTTTCACGGAGTATGAATGTTTTTAGTCTTTTTTATTTTTTTATTTTTTAAATTTTTTTCCTAGATATCAGTTTATGTAATATTTTTTTTATTTACAAATTGTATCATCTGGTTTTTTTTCCCACCGTCAGAATAATAGAATAGGCAGAAAAATATAAATAAAATACTCACACATACACACACATTTATGAAAAGATAAGACATTCAAAGGATATATTTATTCATATGTGAATAATATGTTAAACGTTTAGTTTTTTTTTTAACCATCTGCAGAGAGATGTTTTAAGTGATGTTGTCTCATACGCAAAATTGTTTTTGAATAAAAAAAAAAAAATGAAACGAAAAATTCTTAACTTCCCATTCTAGTCGTAGCATTCTGTTTCAAAATTCACACACACATGAACGGTATTTTTACATCTTCCCAAAACTGGAAGGTCATCAATTTTAAACAACAGAAGAAATAGATGAGAATGTGCCCTAGAACCTGAACATTATCACTTAAAACGATTTCCATAAAAAATATATATATAGAAGTGTAATATTTACTTTCAGTATCCAGGTAAGAGTAAGTTTCAGTTATTTCCTTTATTTCATTTTATTTATTTTTTTACAGGAAAATTAGATATAAAAATTTAAAAGAACCGAATTGTCCCCCAAATTATATATCATCCGTAAGTCGCCACGTTCTTAATGGTTGTGGGGGAGGAAAAACTATAGCAGGTGGTGAGTTGTAGTGACTAGAAGACTTTGTAATATAACTTTTTAAATGTATTTGTCAACTCCCGGGGGTTATTTAATACCAAATCATATATATATGTAGTGCGTTCAATAATATTCCAGACTTTTTTTTGTACAGGAATTTAAAATTGTCGTAGACTCTTGAAAATTCACTATGTTATTGCTATACATCTTATGAGATGACTGATCATTTTTTTATGATTTCACGTTCAAATCAACAGCTACAGCAGCAATTGGGATACACCCTACTTACTAAAGCCTGATTGTCACAGCTGGTGAATTTCAAAAATGCAATCTGACACTTTAGAAGAACGATATGCAATAAAATTCTGTTTTAAACTTGGAAAAAATGATGCCAGAGAAACGTATGGAATGCTTCAGACTGCTTTTCGACCATCTTGCACGAATGAATCGAGCATCAGTTTTTGAGTGGCATAAGAGATTCAAGGAAGGCAGGGAGTCTGTGAGGGATGATGAGAGGTGTGGGAGGAGCAAGGAAGTCAATACACCACAGTTGATTGGCCAAAGGGTTAGGTTAGGGTTACTATGTTGAGGTTTTAAGGGAGTTCAGGAAGAGATTCCGTCGGAAGAGGCCAGTACTCTTCAAATTGGATCAGTGGCATTTCCAACAGGACAATGCACTAATCCACAACTCCGTCCTTGTCACAGACTATTTGACCAAGATGGGCATCAAGACAGTTCCCCACCCTCCCTATAGTCCAGATCTTGCTCCCTGTGACTTTTGGTTATTCCCTAAGCTCAGAGGCTGTCGTTATGAAACAATTGAGGAGATGAAAGAGGCTGCGACGAAGGTCATTGACACGCTCACACAAGAGGACTTCTATTGGGCCTTCGAGAAGTTGTTGGAACGGTACAACAAGTGCATTGCAGCCGGAGGAGATTACTTCGAAGGGGACTAGAGTTTCATGTGTGTGTGCTATCAATAAAAGTGTCCATACGAAAAATGTCTGGAAAATTATTTAATGAACCGTATATATATATATATATATATATATATATATGATTTGTATGCAAATAATTTGTTGGTAACATTATTTTTAAACGAGTTAAACCTCATTCATTTGTACACAGTTAATGGTTTAAAGTATTGCAATCCAACACCAATAATTATATTCAATATTAATCTATTGTTTGCACACAGTTAAATGGTTTCTAGTATTTCTATTTAACACTAATAATTCTATTCAACATCAATCATCTGTTTGCACACAGCTCGATGGTTTCAAGTACCGTAAATGATTGAATAGTTCTATTTGATTCAGAGATGGCTCCCTAACAAGTACTACCAGTCCGGGTCAGAGTGAACTTGGGAGTAGCGGTAATGAAGTGGTACTCCTCATTTCCAAGAACTCCAGGACGGGAGCCACAGTCATCAGATATTTTAGTGTCCTATCCAGGATATTTGTTGGGGGCGGAAGTCTTACCCCTCTGCAGAGATGCAACTGGCGTATTCTACCGATGATTGGGCTATGCTCTTCGAAAAAGGAAGGAATTCATCTTTTCTCGCTTCCAGCGGGGCTTAGAATACACTGACTATATTCCCTGGAGAGAATTAAGATCCCACTGTCACTTCAAAAAATAAATTAAAGGAGGTTTCCTTGGTTATGACCCTAAACTGAATCTGACGGTGAGGCTCTAGTTCTGGAGATCTGAGGGATATGGGGTATTCCTTCATTGTCATTACTCCCAGATCCACTCTGTCTCAGAGTCGTAGTATGTGCTAGGGTTTCATGAGTGAAATAAACCTCTGTTGAAAATCATTCATATTCGATAAGACTATGTGCAACAAAAAAAAGATATCCTCTTCAGAAACAACTACACAGAAAATGTAAATATCAACGTACAATGAACGTGATTCCCTAACCTCGGCATAAATTAAATCTAGACAGTTTGACATGCCGTTAAAATCGATCTATTTTCTCCTTCCATTTATAGGTAAAATAGCAGGACATATTGGGCTCTCTAGCCTTGTAAAATAGGCAAATCGCACTTGGAGAATGAAGACCCTGAATTCAAGCCACCGACCAACAATGTTGGGTAATTTGTCGCGTTCAGTCAGGTCAGAAATCGGACATGTAACCTAGTCCAACTTGTCATACGCTACTTGGAGAGGAGATGGGCGCCACCAAGACGCCATGAAACGTAATCGCTCAGTATGGCGACATAAAGACCTGAAAAAATATAGAAAAATTACGCAACTCAAGATTAAGTGTGTATACAGATTTCCTCCGTTTTTCAAAAGTTAGTTTCAGGCCAGAGATCACTAACTAGGGTTCATATAAACCTATAAGTCACATGAATTTTTTTTCAGGGTTCGGGAGGGGGTTGATAGTGTTGGGTATTGACTTAAAGATCCCTTTGACATCTGTTGATGCAGCGTCGGAGGTCGGAACCTCGTTGAACAAAAATAACAGGAAATGCACCTGCAACCTAAAGTAAACAGATCGCCGGTATTCTTGGCGGAAATGCCGCATAGATTGTGTCGGAGGCGTGCTAGAAGGAAGCGCATCGATCTGAATTGTGTTGGCGGCAGTCTGGGGTGAGTGTGACCATGAGAATTTGCGTGGTGACACGCCAAAGAGAGGCGTGGCTACATTAACCAGGAAGATTTTAATCTCAAGAAGAAGAGTGTAAATGAGGGAGCTATCCCCCTTGTTTGGTACGGGCGTCTTTAGAGTTGGGTACACATTACCATTGTACATCGACTAGTCACACACGTGACACGGTTAGAAGGGTTGATCTTTTTATTACCATTTCTCCGAGCAGAACACACGTGTTGCCTGACAGCTGCGAGTTTAGACTTTGCGAAGGGGGCATTCTTTGAGGCGAATAGAGGTAAGAATCACACACTGTATCTGTATTTGCCCGAATTATTGATCTGTGTGAAAGGGATTACAGAAGTTGTTTTCTATTTGGCTTTAGTTTTACGGTCAAAGAAGAGTTTAAAGAAGGAACGAAGACCCATTGCGAATAAACAACTTCTTTACCAGTCGAGCCTTTTACCTCATTTTTTGCCCCATGGTGCTACCGTTACAAAGAGGGTCACCGAAGATCCGTACCCGTCGCCCCCCTACATGCAGCTCAAACGTCTTCGACCGTCTTTTGTTCTACCTTTCGTTCGTTTTTGTAAGAAAAAAAGAAACAGATATTTGTGTATATTTTTCTTTTTTAAGTAGAGGAACTAAATTGTGAATTGAATTACCATGACCAGAAAATTCAATTCACAATGTAATTCCTCTATTGAAAAAAGAAAAATATACATCTATATCCTTGCCTTTGAAGTCATAATAATTACGCAGATGAGTATTTCTAATCTTCTTGGGAAGACGTGCCCCTGGAGGTGACCGTGTCCTCTGTAAAGAGTACGGGTGTAACTTACAAGACACATTCAGATTAATTAGCCGCGCAGTTACCATGACTACTTGATTTGGTGTCACTTGTGTGCGATGTGGATTGATCGTCTGATGTAGAGTTTCGGCTCTGCAATCTGTGTACGCTGGTTCGATCTCCAGTGGTGGAGATCACGGTATACACTGCTGACGGGACTTAATAAGGTCGAAGCAGATTATATTTGATACATAAATGTAATCATCTTTCTCTATTAAACAACAATAGGGTTCGTCAGTAAATTTTAACAGAGATACTTAATCGAAATTGTTGATATGTAAAAGCACTGCGCTTTTAATAATTACTCTTTGCGAGTTTTTCCCACCAACGTTAGCTGATGATCTTTCATTAAAGTTTTGGTGACAGCAAGTCTCCTCAGGTATCCGGGACTCTTCTCAGTATTCTGGCCGACCTAAAAAAAAAAGTTGTTTTTTTATGGTCTCTGCTCGTCCTCCGATTTCCAACTCTTCTAGCTTCCCTTCACTAAACCATTGGGGATTGTTCCTAGCTCACTAATTACATCTGATATCACCGCCACTCTCACGCTCCACAGATTTTTTAATTCTCAGTCAAGGTCTAAGTACTTGTCGCTTGTTTTCGTTTTCTTTCAGTTTCATTGCCCATCCGGCTGGGGCTGTAGAATACACCAACTGCACCTCTGCAGAGGGGTAAGACCCTCTCAACGAGTGTCCTATTTATGACACAAAACAATCTGATGGTGAGATTCCAGTTATGCTAGAGCTTTGAAAATGTGGAGTACCCCTTCATTGCCATCGCTTCCAGGTCCACTCTGGCCCGGAGTGGTAGCACCTGATAAGGGTCCTATCTATGGGTTAAATCGAACTAACTGCATACTTATGCTAAAGTGATTTGTTTGAATTAGAACAGTTTGACTAAACTGAATAGCTTGAAGCAGAAATGTTTTTGCCAAACTGCGTATTTACATTTAAACTGCGTGCTTATGCTAAACTGAATTGTTTGAAATGAAACTGCTTTTGACATTGAAACTGTACTTACACTAAACTGAATTGTTTAACATAGTACTGTTTTGACATTTAAATATGTGTAAACAAAATCTGTACTTATACTAAACTGAATTGGCTGAATTAGAACTGTTTGAATAAACTAAATAGCTTGAAATAGAAATGTTTTTGACAGTTAAACTGTTTACTCATGCTAAACTGAATTGTTTGAAATAGAACTGATTATTTGCATAAAAATGGATTTGGCGTTAAACAACCTTCAAAGGTTGATATGTCATAAAACCCAAATAACCAGACCAAATCAAACCAAACCTTTCAGTTTCACTCAGTGGTTCGCCAGGTTGGCAAATTATCATTTATTTATTTATTTGAAATTCATTTTGTGAACAATGTCATTTTTTCTCTCCTCAAACAATTAGACAATTTGTTAAAAGATCAGTATAGGCACAAAAGTTATTAAATCCCAAAACTCTTATTATTTGGCTTATATTAAATCATATTTTTCATTTGATTCGAGCGAATAACATTAAATTGTTCGGAAAATAATATCCAATTTAAGAAAAAACTCCTTTTCCTAAAATAATGAATTCAAACTGTGTTAAAATTGTAACATATACATATATGTAGAATGTTCATATGCATAGGGAATCCCGAAACACTGACGACTTTCTTTAGTTCAGGTACGAAACGTTTATTAACTTTTTTTTTTGGCTTTTAGTTTTTCGGTACGAGGAGAGAAAGACTCAATTTTTACTATGCTGATTGTTCCTACATCGTCCTTCAGTCAACTCCCAACTGAACTCTCGGCCCAGAGTCAAAATCTCAACTCAGTGACCCTACAAACGCGCGCGCATCCCGTAGCCCACAAACTGGACTCGCCTCGCCCAGCTTCAAATCTCAACTCACTGCTTTTTTAAAAAATCACCAAAATTCCCAGCCCATCGCTGCCGGACATGACGTCATTCACACCCCAGCCCTATTTCCTATCTGGAATTTTTATTATGAGATTTGTGACTGTCACATCCTCCGCGCGCGAGCGTGAACACCTGCGCTAATAGCCGAACAGTTCTAAGCCTAACCAAACCGAACGATAAGATATAACCAATGAAAAATGATAATATAAAAAAAATCCTTCCGCAATTATATAACAAAATAAGATCCCTGAACATTTAAGCATTTCAACCTTCAATTAACAAGTGTGTTTCCGGGACATTGGCCCAGCGGTTAGAGTGTTCGCCAATGGCCCGGGAGACCTGGGTTCAATCCCAGGTCGAGTCATACCAAAGACTTTAAAAATGGAACTTGATACCACCTTGCTTAACAATCAGCATTATAAGGTACGGTTCAAGGGTAAAGTGGAGCAATCCAGGGAATGGAGTAGCGCCCTCCCCTACACCTTGGTGTAGTAGCTATCGAAAAGGGAGCCTTCGGGTCACCCTCGACTATGGTCGCTAACTAACTTATGTTGATAAAACTCTAAAGGTTTTTGAGGCCAATAAATCTTTAAATGCAATTTCTACTTCTCCTTTCGAACGGATTGTTTTGGGGGTAAAAAAGGGTTTTGATGCTTGAATAAAAAGGTAATCGATGGGTGATTAATCAGGATAATATGGTGGATGTGGCATGGTGTCATATCCCAAGTCAGTGAACATCTGAAGTGTCACACTGTCAAGATGTGGCCGACCATTTTCATGAAACAAAAAAAAAAAAAAATCAATCATGCAAAAAAGTATGCAAATAAAACAATTAGTGATAGATAGCAATATTTGAAACCACTTAATTGGGTGCAAACAAATAAGCTCTAACTCGTTTAAAAACAAATTTACCTCCAAACTATTCACTTAAAAATCACTCATATATATATATATATATATATGATTTGGCATTAAATAACTATCAAGGGTTGATATACCATTAAACCAAATAACCTAACGTTGGTACTATAGAGGACATTTAGTCATTCCCTACAAACCAGGTTTTTTGATAAGTGGGTGATTTCTGTCAAACAGTTCAAAGACTGGTGGTGGTCGTCGTATTGTGGCGAAGAGTCAATGGAATTAACAGCTCTGTATCTGGAAGATTGGCTAGGTTTCTTTGTTTAATGGCATATCAACCTTTGTGGGTTATTTAATTCCAAAGCCATCCTTCTCGAAGAACAGCAGTTATGCAATTATAACCCATAGCTGGGAGGATAAGGGATTTTCATACCTTTCCCAATAGTATTTGTTCGAAAGGGAACGTAATAGTGTGACTGGAGATCGAACTCGCTTACTACGATTCCGCAGTCCGGCGCTTTAACCATTACACCACAAGGACACCTCCGTATCTGGAAGAGTTCCGAAATAGAAAAAAAGGTGTTAACTAAAGAATGACAACTATACTAAATACCTTCAGACATTTATTTACATGAAGACCAAATAAAAACATTAACTCATATAATATGGCACTCATAGTATTTTTTTACAATGTGGAATATTTATCCACCATCTTAGCATGTTGGAATTGCTCAACCTCCTTGGCTCGGTTCGAGCGTATCAACAACGTGTCCCATCTCTGTCACTGTCTACTTGTTATGTTTTGACCTTCGACCCGGCCCAAAAAATGCTATTCCAAGGTGATGCACCGGAAGGAAGTGACACATTCCAATGGCCAGTAATCGAAAGAGATCGCGTGGGCGGATTAAGGCTTATAATATGGGACAAGGTGAAGGTCCCACTGTGCCAATACAGACTGATGCACCGGAAGAGAGTGACCTCTGAACTGCATGACAGTTATTTCCGCTTAATGACGATTAAACATTCGATTTCAAAGATCCAGTGGGCGATCGTGTGGGCGTTGAATTATTATTTAACTCGGTTGAGTTCGAGTCCAAGAAGTAGTTGCCAGTAGAATTCCAGACAGCTAGAGACCAGATGTGGTAGGGAAAGCCACACCCGACCGAGGGGGCCCTCGGGAACCCCGATGGAGTGGACCCCAGCATCAGGAGAACAAGAAAGACACAACGTGACGGTCATAACAGTGGGGTCAAGATATTACAGTTTATGTTCGGTCTCCAGCTCCCTCTCACAGGCAACCATTGAACAACCCTTTCGAACCCTTGCAATAAAGTGAGAGGTAAAATATTGTTAAAGAAGTCTTCCTGTGCCTTCCTTCCTGCGTCTTCCTTCATGCGTCGTTTCTTCCTGCGTCTTTGTCATTGCGTCTGTCTTAATTATTGTGTCGTTGTGATGCTGTAGATGACTATACAACATACTTGGTACTGGCTTTTTGGGTCGTTCCAAGGAATATTGGCGCAGGCGGAAGCTGGAGGTTATGTGACGGCTAGTAACGTAATATTGTAGGACAGGGGTTCTTTAGAACCTATTATGTCCCTACCTACAGTAGTTTTGGAATATTCAATTGAGTCCCTAATTACCAAGTTTCAATGTTAGCATTAGTGTATCCATTGATGATGAATTAACGAAAAGGAAAGACATTAAATAGGAACATAATACAAACATTCAATGGGAAACCAAAATAAATAGTAGACAGGAAAGAGCATGGAAGAATAAGACGTCTTAAATAAGCAGTGCATATGTTGGGCTACAGTGACTTGTTGAGCTGCCTAAGTGTAGAGATGAATACGATTTGGGAACCATTAATCAAAATAGCTCGATACAAAATATTTAAGAATTGCAATATGAACTAAGGTAAAAAGAACCGTACATCATAGTAAAGTTGGCGATCATAGTCGAGACCGACCCGAAGGATCCCTTTTTATTAACTACTACACCAAGGTGAAGAAGAGGACGCTATTTCTTTCCCTGAATCGCTCCACTTTACCCTTGATAACTATCTTATAATACCGAGTGTTGAGCAAGGAGATATCAAGAACCATTTTTTGAGTCTGTGGTATGACTCGACCTGTGATTGAACCCTGGTTCCCCGGGTCATTGGCAAACACTCTCATAGGTTAATGGAGACATTAGGTTTATAAGATCCAAAAATTCACTCTGAATTGTCCAGCATGACCGGGTACAAGTTTTAAGTTATAGTAACTATTCTTTGTTACCTATAGTCGGGATTGAACCTGCAACCTCTAGTTGATTTCACTTAAAAGTACGTATTTTTAAACCAAACGCTTATATTTATTGCACCATGTGTCTTGCTTGGCAATTCTACTTTCATATAATGCATAATAGAAATCCATGAAAAACAGTGCATTTATTGGGCGTGGTTTAGTGGCTTACGTGGTGGACTGCGACATTGTAGTATACGAGTTCGAACTTCAGTCACGGTAACCCTGTCATTCACTTGGACGAATACTTAGGGGAAGGGTATGAATTCCTTCATCCTCCCCAGATATAGGTTAAATAGTACCACTACTGTTTTTCTACAAGGATGGTTTTGGCATTAAATAACCCACGAAGGTTGGTGTGCCATTAAACAAAGAAACCAAACCAATTTTATTGAAATTATTTAAATCATTATATAAAAAAAGAAGAATCGACGTAGACTACTAGTCTGGTAATTAGCGCAATTATTGCATTTTCTCTCACTTATTTGGCTTGTGTACAAAAAAAAAAAGTTTTGGTACATATGTGAAATTTACCAAGTCGATAGAGTGAATGCTGAAGGAAAATTCCACTAATTTACAGACATTTGGCAATAATAATTAACTCGAGTAAAAATAACAAGTAAATAAAAACAAATCCCTGAGCCAAGCGACCAAAGTCTGCTAGTGGTTCTACAAACCGTAAGTTGACCGAAATATCCGTACAGTGACTATATAAATAACTTCGTCCGTAGACTAATCGCTTATTTCGAGCCATTCGACTGAGTTAGTTATAATGTTTCGTCTGTGGTCTTCATACTAAAAGGAACCAATCAGTCACACGTCCATTTTCCTTGTCGTCACTAGCTAGAGTTAGTTTTGTTTGGCACAAGGCCAAAAGTATGGAAACTCCGTGAGAATCAAATTCACTAACAATGGCTAACTGGCCGAGTTCGTTAACCATTACACCACGTAAAGCGTCCTCCGCCATTTCACTATTACTCTACGTGAAATTACTGATCACTAGTGAAGTTACACAGCCTTCTTATATAGGTTGGTTATTTGTTTGCTTGCTTGGTTTTATGGCATATCAACCCTTGAAGGTTATTCAATCCCAAATTCTTTATATATATTTTAAAGAAATTTTTGAAAGGACAAAATGAAATTTGATATGAAGTTAGTGACACTAAAGCCAAGTTTAATATTTAACTGGGTAATGTTTTTAGGGGGCTTTAGAGTGCAATATTAAACAGTAAGTTCAAACAGTAAGTTCCGCAGCTTTCTAGTTTGGATACTGATTCGAAAAGATGACACAGACAATAAAGTTTTTAAAAATGAATTTTATCAAAGGAACAAGAAAGAAAGGGGTAGAAAAAAAAATAAAGTGTTGCAAATTTTAGTGCAATTTGCTCGAACTTATCTGAGAGAGTGACCGGGAAACAAAGTTCTTTGAATTTGAGTATTTTTCTTTTTCTTTTTCTTTTTTTTGTTTTTTTTTGTTTTGTAGAAATGTTTCAGAGTTCATTTAATTGTGAGTCTTCTTTAAAGTTCGTTTCAGCTGAATTCTCGGTTGAATTTTCTTTCAGTTGTTTTACTTGGCAGAATTTCAGTTGTCGACTTTCGTTTAATTTTACTTTTATTTCTTGGGAAGCTCCATTCAAGAAGCGAATGACGAAACCCATCTGCTGGTTAATTTTTCCTGCCTTTACAGTGAGATCCCCGAATTCGTACTGAGTTTTGAATAGTAGTTCACGACAAATAGAGGAGGTAGCATAACTAATATATATGTATAAAGAAGGGTGTGGCATTAAATAACCTACAATGGCTGATATGCCATAAAATCCATCCAAATCAAATCCTACATATCTAATACATATGTAAAAAGAAGGATGTGACATTAAATAACCTACAATGGTTGATATGCCATAAAACCCTACCAAACCAAATCCTACATAACTAATACATAAAGAAAGATGTGGCATTAAATAACTTACAAGGGTTGATATGCCATAGATTATAACTATTTTAACTGTGAGCAAATAAAACTATTGGTGTTGGATATAATGCTAGAAAGCTCTTAACTGTGTGCAAACAAATGATCTCCATCTTATTTAAAATGTTACCGAGAAACTATTTGCTTACAAATAATATATACTATATATATATATATATATATATAGAGAGAGAGAGAGAGAGAGAATTTGGCATTAAATAATCTACAAGGGTTGATATGCCATAAAATCAATCCAAACAACCAGAGATAACCATATAGCATGCTTTTTATTTTCTGGTTTTCTTTTCCTGACGTGTATTCGTACGTAGAATATTTTACCAATCGACCATTAAACCTTACGTTTATTAGGTCCGGTTATTTGATTTGATGGCATATCAACATTCATGGATTGTTTAATGCCAAATATTGTTTACATATAAGTAAAGTAAAGATGGCGACCGTAGTCGAGGGCGACTTGAAAGCTCCCTTTTCAATAGCTACTACACCGAGGTGTAGGGGAGGGTGGTACTCTTTCCCTGGATTGTTCCACTTTATTCTTGATACATACCTTATAATGCTGGGTGTTAAGCAAGGAGGTATCAAGTACCATTTTTTTAGCTCTGGTATGATTCGACCTGAGATTGAACCCCGGTCTCCATTGGTGAACACGCTACCCACTAGAAAATTGTATATGAATAATTTAAGCAAATCGTTTGACGGTAACTTTTTAAACGGGCTGGAGCTCATTTATTTGCACACTGTTAAATGGTTTCAAGTATTCCAATCTAAAATTAATAATTCTATTTGATATTACTTATTTTTTGTACAACTTTAAATGAGTTCAAGTATTGCCATCGCAAGGTAGTTGACCTTCAGGTACTGCTTTCTCACACCTTTAAAAAAAAAATACCATTGAATACTTGTTTGCCACAAGAGCAGTTCGAACAATACGATTGGGACAATCAAGCTAGGGCTTGACATGGCCAGCCGATTGATCGGATCCGGCCTCTTTGACCGCCAATCGAGAAGTTTTTCTTTCCTAGAAGCCAAGGCCCCATATATTCAATAAAGCAGTTCGGAGTTAGATTAGTTGCAGTCCAGGGCTGTGACGGTTGAGTTTTCCATTGGACTGGGGTTCTTTTCTCGTCTACTATCACAAGAAAACTCAATCCATGAAACTAGAGTTAGGGTCACCTCACTTTGGTTGGAAGATCAAAGTATGACAGTCCTCCGACTGGATAGACCTGAAATGTAAATAAAGAAATCATACGTTTATTCTTGGGTTTGTGTGTATGTGTGTTTTTGTGGGGGTTGACCCGTGATTTATACAGTTTCGACCAAAACCTGCAGCCGGCTAATCTTGTCTTGAAAGAATAAACACAACGTGGGGTTAAGTCATTTCGCAGATGAGGCTATATACACCGCAGACGATACTGCCACAGTTGTACTACGATTCAGCAGATGATGTTAGCTAGAGACCGAAATTCGAAAGCGCAGCTGAAAGATTAGATGTAAATCATGAATTGATAAAAAGAAAATTATCTTGTTGATTGTCGTTTTACTCCATTCAGGACACAAGATGTTCAAACACATAACCGACAACAATGAATACATTTTGTGATAACTATTTTCACATTAAAAAAAAAGCCTGACGTAAAAGAACTAATACTTCGACGTTTGTTTTACCTTTATGGATAAATTTCAAAAGTTGGTCGGTTGTTTTATGGCATGTCAACTCTTATAGGTTATTTAATGTCAAATCTTGTTTATACTTATATATTTTGAATATATGATTTGTAAACACATAGTTTGTCGGTAAGATTTTAAACAAACCAGGTCATTTGTTTGCGTACAGTTAAAAGGATAAACAGTTCTATTTGACCCATTGATGGGACCCTAACAGATACTAACATTCTAGGTCAGAGTGGACCTGGGAGCAATGAAGGGGTACTCCACATTCCCCATAGCTCCAGGACTGGAGCCTCACCGTCAGATGGTTTTATGTCATATCCAGGACAGTCAATGGGAGAGTGTTACCTCTCTGCAGTGATGCAGTCGGTGTATTCTACCCCCTCCCCAGCTGACGAGGCTGAAATGGCTAAGTGTTATATCCAAGACACTCAATAGGAGAGTGTTACCTCTCTGCAGTGATGCAGTCGGTGTATTCTACCCTCTCCCCAGCTGACTGGGCAGAGATGGCTTAGTGTCATATCCAAGTCACTCAATAGGAGAGTGTTAGTTCTGTGCAGAGATTCAGTCTTCACTTGGGAAGGGAGCTATTAAAAAGATCTTAATTATAATTTTTCTTTTTTTGTTTTTGTTTTTCGTTTATCTGTCTTTTTTTTTTTTTGTTGTGGCGTTTCTTGTTAATCTGTTGTGTACCGGAAGTGTCAGCCATTTTTTTTTTTTTTAAATTTTATTCTCCGACCAGTCTTCCTGTTTGAAAAAAAAGAAAAGAAAACGTCATTGTTAGAGAATCGTAAAGCAATGGAAACTTCGGCAGAAGAAAAAAGGTAAGTAATCTCATGATTTAATCCGCAGATAAAGAATTTACAATACTTGACTTAATCTGACCTAAGTAATAGTGGGCCATAAATGTGCCCGTGGTGTAATGGTTATCGTCGCAGGATATGGACACGGCGACAGGAGTTCAGATCCTGGACCTGACTGATTGCATTTCACATAGCACTAATACCCTTGGGAAAGGTATGAATCCAAATATTCTCCCTCCAGCTATGTGTAAATAGTAGGGCAGACTAGGTTCTTCAGCCTTGGTGAGGCAACTAGTCTAGGAGAAGGAAAACTCTGAATTCAAACCTGTTAAACTCCGCTTAAAAATTGACCTTGTGTCATATCCTGCCCGAGCGAAGGGGTTGGTAAATATGATAAATGTATCGAACACAAAAGCAATTGTTTCCGGACCGAGCCGAGGGATACAATAAAAAGTTATCTCCCTTAGATAATTGGCATATCCAGTAGGGGTTCTCTTGGCTGTCACATGGCAGCTTAGAAAACCATTCTCAAGCTCTTTTGTTTTTGACCAGTAGAAACATTATTTTTGCAATTGTCAGGGACAGTAAAGCCACAGGTTCATATTAAAGACACTTAGTAAGTCTTTTGCTATTTTGTACCCTTCCAAATAGTATATGCTGAATTTATCCTCTATTGAAAAAGGGGTGTCCTGGGTGCAACATTTAACTGGATCTACTGGTGAGGCTCTAGTTCCAGAGATCTGAGGAGTGTGAGTATCCTTTCATTGACATTACTCCCAGGCCCGCTCTGACTCAGAGTTATAGTGCCCGTTAGTTTCCCACTTATAGGTCAAATAGACCTGTTTAAAAATTATTCGTATTCGATATGATCGTGCGCAAAAAAGACTCTTAAGAAACAAAAACACAAAAATGTAAATAGGAACACACAATGAACGTGATTCTCTAACCTTTAGGCATAAAATAACCCTAGATGGGTCGACATTCCGTTAAAATCAACCAATCAATCAAGCTTTCCAATATTTGCATAAGAAGATACTGTTTGTTGAATAATACGTACTGCTGGTTTGGTTTCTTTGTTTAATGGCATATCAACCTTTGTAGGTTATTTAATGCCAAAGCCTAGAAGAACAGTAGTGGTACTATTTAACCCATGGGAGGATAAGGGGGTTCATACCTTTCACAAGAGTATTTGCCCGAAAGTGAACGTAATATCTCGACTGGAGTACGAACTCGTTTACTACGATTCCGCAGTCCATCGCTTTAACCATTACACCACGAGGACACCCACCTGGTTTCTTTGTTTTAATTGCATATCAACCTTCCTGGGTTATTTAATGCTAATATCATCCTTGTAGAAGAACAATAGGGGTATTATTTAACCTTATGGGATTTAAGAAGGGTTATTCGTGGTTGTAGGTGGTAAATTGTTGGTATGTTGGGAAATTCTGGGTGTTTATGAAGGGTTATTCGTGGTTGTAGATGGTAAATTGTTGGTATGTTAGGAAATTCTGAAATTCGTATATGACTTCTCTTTTTCTTCCAAACCCATTCACTTGTTATCTTCTTATTAGTGTCGAAGCCGTGAAAGGACTTAAGAATGGAAAGAAAAGACAGATATACCTTTATACCCGTATTTTATTTTGGTGTTCGTGACCATTCTTTGGTGTGGAATGTTTTGCTAAACCAGTAGAAATAGCAGCGTTTTCACGAGACAAGACATTGAAGTATATTGTAGAATAATCTTTGGCAATTACAAGCCCCGGGACTTGACGAGCACGTGCGCTCCCCACTTGCAGCCGAGAAAAAGAGGTCCGTTCAGTCGAAGTGGTAAATGCTTAATAAGAAAGAATCTCTCTTTGGCGCCAGAAAGTCTCTCTTTTTAGACATGCACCGATTTCGGTTCTTGTCAGTGTCCTCTTGGGAAACCGTTACTTTTTGCATTCATTTAAAAATTCTTTTTAAATCTCTACAACCTATAGCCGGGGTAATAAGAGGGGTTCATACCTTTTTCAAGGGTATAATCCGAAAGTGAACGTATCAGCGTTACTGGAGTTGGAACTCACTTATTACGATGTCACAGTCCAGCACGTTAACCACTAGACCATTGAGATTTCCCCAGTTACTTATGACCTCATGTCAAGTTAAAGTTAGTAATTATCTGCTAGAGATTTTACTTGGTTTATTATCTAATTCTTCCAATATTTTCACTGTCTTTCTCTGTAACAGCTTAAATCCAGGAGAATTACCTCCAACTTATATTGACGGCTTTCATTACGAAGATTGGGTAAGATGTATGGAATACCGAATGCTTGGAAAAACCGGTTTCTATGCATCTAAATTAAGTCTTGGTAAGTTTTATCCATATTCAAGGCGTAATTTAACTAATATTTACTAGTATACTTAACCCCTACCAACTACCCCGTGGGTTAGTCGTTGAATACAGAAAACTTTGTTAGTTTGCTGGTGTACATAAACCGTACATAAATATATAAGGAATGTACTTATCTCTGTGACATTCATACAAGGTACCGTCAATAAGTTTCCAGACTTTTTTTTTTGTGCTGGCATTTAAAATTGTCGTAGACTCTTGAAAATTCACTATGTTATTGCTATACATCTTATGAGATGACTGATCAATTTTTATGATTTCAGGTTCAAATCAACAGCTACAGCAGCAATTGGAATACACCCTACTTACTAAAGCCTGATTGTCGCAGCTGGTGAATTTCAAAAATGCAATCTGACACTTTAGAAGAACGATATGCAATAAGATTCTGTTTTAAACTTGGAAAAAATGATGCCACAGAAACGTATGGAATGCTTCAGACTGCTTTTGGAAAATCTTGCATGAATCGAGCATCAGTTTTTGAGTGGCGTAAGAGATTCAAGGAAGTCTGTGAGGGATGATGAGAGGTGTGGGAGGAGTAAGGAAGTCAGAACACCAGAGTTGATTGGCCAAATAAAGAATTTCATGGATAAGGACCGTCGTGTGTCTATAGAGACAATAAGTGCACAGTTTGATGTCACTGTGGGAACTGTACACACACACACCTTATTCGCGAGGAACTGAAGATGCGGAAGATTTGCGCGAACTTTGTCTCAAGGGTGCTCAGAGAAGATCAGAAAGAAATCCGTTGTCATGACAGCAGGGAGATGGTCGAGCTGATCAATTCAGATCCCGCAATTCTTGATGCTCTGGTGACCTGCGATGAAAGCTGGATCTACTGTTATGACCCAGAGACCAAGAGACAGAGTTCCCAGTGGAAGCATGCTGGCTCTCCCAGACCCAAGAAGGCCAGACAGAGCAAATCCACCCACAAACTTTTTATGATTCCTTTTTTTTGACAGCACTGGCATGATCTACATGCACTGGGTTCCCACTGGACAGACAGTCAATAAGGAATACTATGTTGAGGTTTTAAGGGAGTTCAGGAGGAGATTCCGTCGAAAGAGGCCAGTACTCTTCAAATTGGATCAGTGGCGTTTCCACCAGGACAATGCACCAGTCCACGACTCCATCCTTGTCACAGACTACTTGACCAAGATGGGCATCAAGACAGTTCCTCAGCCTCCCTATTGTCCAGACCTTGCTCCCTGTGACTTCTACTCATTCCCAAAGCTCGGAGGCTGTCGTTATGAAACAATTGAGGAGATGAAAGAGGCTGTGACGAAGGTCATTGAGACGCTCACGCAAGAGGACTTCCATGGGGCCTTCTAGAAGTTTTTGGAACGGTACAACAAGTGCATTGCAGCCGGAGGAGATTACTTTGAAGGGGACTAGAGTTTCATGTGTGTACTATCAATAAAAGTGCCCATACGAAAAATGTCTGGAAACTTATTTAATGAGCCTTGTATTTTTGACAACAGAGTTTCAATATCGTGAAGCTTGGAAATAAATAACTCCTAATACTATCCGTTTTGATAGATTGACTACTGTTCCACAAGAAATATTAAAGTCTTGTTATCTTTGGTTTCGCAAAAATTAACTTTTTATAAAAAGAATTGGTTGGAGTGAATTTGATTTGTTTTCTTTGTTTAATGGCATATCAACCTTCCTCGGTTATTTAATGCTAAAGAAATCCTTGTAGAATAAAAGTAGGGGTACTATCTAAACAAAAGCTGGGTGGATAAGGGGTTCAAAACTTTTTCGGTCGGAGTGAAATTATTTATGGGAGATATTTCGTGTGAAGTGGGGGCACAAAAGTCACTATCTTATTAAGGCATATTATATTCCACGATTAGTTAAACGTAATTTCTAATTTCCGTTTTGATTTTATTTTTGGAATAGATACCAGTTATTGATAACGTTTGATGATACTATTTACCAACCCCTCCGCTCGGGCAGGATATGACACAAGGTCAATTTTTAAGCGGAGTTTAACAGGTTTGAATTCAGAGTTTTCCTTCTACTAGACTAGTTGCCTCACCAAGGCTGAAGAACCTAGTCTGTCCTACTATTTACCCATAGCTGGAGGGAGAATAATTGGATTCATACCTTTCCCAAGGGTATTAGTGCTATGTGAAATGCAATCAGTCTCGTCCAGGTTTTGAACTCGTGTCGCCGTGTCCAATTCCTACGACGATAACCATTACTCTACGTGCACCTCCAAATAGAATGATAAATAATTATGAATTCTCACGAGACGAATGGAGACGTGATGTCCAAAGACACGTCTACAAATCCAAAGGAAGACGATTATTTATTGTCTCCCTTCAGTTGATTGTTCCACTAGAAATAATAAAACTTTTTTTTCAATTGGTGGGGTGTTCTTATTTATAGACAATGATATACTAGAATCTCGAATGCTGATTTTTAAAGCAGTCACCACATGAAAGAATGCAATAACAGGAGATCTTAACTCTCAATTGGCCTTGTAAATTATACTTACTACAAAACGAGTTAACCTAATGAGTGGAGTAGTTGCGACGACAGTGGTTTTGGTTCGATTTCCCCTAAAAGCCAGGATAGAGAATACTGATTCTTAAGGCAGGTCGGTTGGTCCTTTTCTCTTGAAGCGCAATATTTTTGCTTTGCTTTTATCTCCTATTTGACCATATACTGAACTTGATTTACCTCTCTCTCTCTGTCTCTCTCTTAGGTTCCTCGTGTCTCGGCGGTATTTATAACGACATAGACGAAGATGAAGCAATACAAGTCTTGAGGGAAGGAATTAAACGTGGTGTCAATCTTATCGATACTGCTCCTTGGTATGGAGAAGGAAGGTCCGAATGTTTACTTGGAAAGGTATTGTAAACCTACATTTTTTAAAGATATTCTTAGAGCACGCCTTCTTAACAGCAATAATAGGAAGTAGTCACATATCCACCTGGATCTTCCCGGTCAAAGCGGAGGATATTTACGACTAGTTTAGCAATCAGGTCTTCAGTACGAAATAGGCTAAATTACGGTTGTAGTCAACAATAAATAATTGTCTCCCTTGGATTTGGGGACCTGTCTTTTGGACACTTTGTGGTCACATGAAAATCCCAGAATCCATCTCGGTTTCTTTTAACTCTGTTCTTGGAACAGTTAAGACGTGGCTTTTTAAAATCTCTGTTGAAAAGTTGAGATGTTGTCTCTCGCTCTGTCATTGAAATGTAGAACCAGCATGGCTTTACTATACGTTGTACTCAGCTTCATCAAATAAGACTTTTTTGACATTTTTTGTACCGTTTTCATATACTGCTTGTTCAAGAAACAATATGTGCTCAATGTATCAGTTGAGACACTTTATCTATTCTTCATTTAGGCACGAAATAAACAACGAGGATGGATCTGCCATTACCCCCCCCAAAAAAAAAACAACTAATTAAATATGCGTGATATGTGATCAGTTTTAGATATATGCAGAAAAAAATGACCACATATATTTTTATTCACACCACAACACCAATACTAAAAGAGGAATTATTATAGGGTTTGGCTGTTATGCTGACAAAAGAAAGACAACTCTGGCAAAATCTCCTGACTTGTTTTCTTATATAGAGATTTTAGGGAACAAATCGAAGATCCCCGAATGTTCGATGTCACCAACGAAACTGTCATGAAACACGTGATAGTTCATCTGTGATTATTTTAAAACCACGTCTAACTTTGCAGGTCATTCTGCCCGCACGCGCTAGTCTCGTGACACCTCCACTGATTGACGACAGCGCCCGTCCGTAATATTACACGGGGAACACAAAAAGGGTTGATAGAAAACCAAATATATTCAAGTAACAGAAACAAGATAGAAGTGAACCTGGTTAAACAGTAGTTAGTTGATAGGAAGCTGAGAGTCCAGTGTAGTAGTGACTATCCGTCCACTATGCAAATGGTATCACATGTGATTGTGTCACGCAGATTGGTGAACTTTATTTGTTCTCCGTCCTACCACCAGACAAGTACGGCACAAGGCTTTTTAAAGCGGGTCCCGACGCAGGGCCGCAGCCCACATGCGTCCGGCAAAATTCTACAATACCTTCGGCCCCGTCGGCATTCCCCCAATGAGGGCGCCTCAGACGCAAGGAAATAAAACAGCAAACAATTGGTAAAACAATTGGTGAAGTCCGTCAAACGCTCTCGTTGACGTGTATTTATGGAGGAGGGCGTGTTCATTATGTTGGGAGTACAACAGTTTTTACTTTGGGGCCCTTCGTATATGCTTCCTGAAATATCTAAATGAAGAATTTAATTACATAGAAAATTCCTTTCTCAAACCTCTTTACCCTAAACCTTTTATACATTTTGCTTAATCTAAAGCCATTAAAATCCACAATAGAAATCCTTCTCAAACTGCCATCAACCCACCTTCTAATAATATTAGACTTCCCCATAAACACATTAGTTTACTTAACAATTTTTCCACTAACTTTATAAGAAAAGAATTTAGATAAATTTGATATCAAAGCTCTCTCTTTTATCTTCTAAAACTTTTCTTGACTTACTTCACTCATGTTTTCTTCGCGATTTTAGATCAAGTGCCGGCGTTTATTATTTTGCGAGGACGTTAGTTCCTCGCTATATTTGAAGGTAAATAAAAGGAGTGAAGAACGGAGATGCCGTAAGGTTTTCAAGAGGGTTTAATAATGGCAGCAAGAATAAAGGGTGCCTTTATGCTGCAAGTCTCGTAGGAAGGAAGGAAGGAAATAGTTATGGAGTTGAGAAGGAATTATAGCAGCTAAATGCCTGAGCGGAATGTGCGTTTCTACAGTCAAGGCAATGCTGAATGTCTGGGCGGAATATGCGTCGTTGTAGACGTAGCAAAAGTCGTGTTTGCTGTTTAAGGACAGGAATGATGTAGTCACCCATAAATGTGTGGCCATGGTTGCTGTAAGAGAGGGGCATGAAAGTCTCCAGATAATGTTGCCCAGGAATGAGGTAGCTAGGTGTCTGAGCGAATTGCGCGTCGCTGTAGACATAGCAAAAGTTAGAGGCGACATGAAGATGTTCCTGTGTGTGGCGGATTCCATGCAACTAATATATGTTCAACTGGGAACCCTTGGTCTAAGAGGATAGACCCCAAAAGTCCATAAATTAGACGGCTTTCCTCATGGTGTTGTGATTCTGCTGCTATGAAGGGAGCGGACAGAAAGTACGTCCGTCCTTATCGAAAAGTTTTGACGAAGAGATGGTTTGGCGGGCTTTCACCATTTTTATGTAATCCGGGAAAATGGTCCGAGCTGAATAGGATAAGTCATCCTCATTGGGTGAAAATATGCGACGACCATAACGGTCAAATTAATTTACGCGCCAAACAAAAATACGAAGTTCTTTCTGCTACAATTGCATTCCGTGCAAAGACTTTAAAGTAAAATATATCGACGAAACGGCGAGGAATATTCATAAATATATATAACACCATAAAAGAGATATTTCATTAGTCAATCTTAATAATACACTTTTTCTCGGGTAGTGTAATGGTTAGCAAGCTAGACTAGCAAACCTGTACGAGTGAGTTCAAGTCTCACTCGGTGCCCCATTCATTTGGCCTTGTGCCACATCTAAGCAAAAAGCTTAATAAATGACCACTGTGTCATTATATGTACTTTGGATTCCAACGGATTAACCAAAACACAACAACCGTTTTGCTTCTACTTCGAAGCATCTTTGTATATCGAGCGCACCGGGTTTCCCCCAAGGGCAATAACTCTAAACGGTGAAAACCTTGGTTCAGTTCCTCATGCAACAACCACTTTTTCAACATATGCGTGTAATACAAATGTTGAGAGTTCTTTTTAATGTTGCGTTTTGAGTTAGAATCTTTAGTAAAGCTGTGTGTTAGCATTGAAAAATCTTGTCCAACAATTTTTCGCAAAAGCCACTCTCCCAAAACTGAAACATGTCTAACTACAAATTCTATGCTTATGTAATTAACGTAACTGCTAAAACGAGGCTAGGCTGCTGTTCGTACATTTCCAATTACAGACGGCAATTTATTTTGAAAGATTGCTATTTAATCGCATTAAAGAAATTACTTATTGAATGAAAAGGTACCAAAGCAAATAGATTTTTCTATGATGACGCATCAAAGGCCTACTTGATTGAAAAATTCATTCCTCCATGAAGCGGAAAATGTCATGTGTAGAGAAGAGGAAAATCTCGTAAATTGTTTTGGCGCGCAATTTAATTCAACACTGAATTTCGCCCAATCAGGATGACTTATCCTATTCAGCCCGGACCTTCATTTCCGGCTAGCAAAATGGGTGAGCGGCCAAACCCAGTCTCTTCAGCGTGAGACGGCGACCAGAACAGACGTTCGTCCGGTCGTCCCTGCTTAGCGATGCTTTTTAGCTAGACAAGCCACCCAGTGTGGACATCTCACTGTGGCTTTAACACTAGCAGCAGCAACATGGACACTCAACGAGGGAACCATCTAATTTATGGATTTCTTACAAGGAATCCCAGTTGAACATAAATTAGAAACATACAACATGCCTCGGACAGGCCCAACTTTGTGTCACCACAAAAATTGGCTATGTCGATCCGAGCGTAACTCCGCTCTCGACACACTTGCTATCATTTCACCTCTGGCCCATATTAATGGAGATAATGCATACTCTCCTCCAAAAACCAGATACAAAACTACACGGTGACTTTAAACACATCCCTCACACGTCCAACAACACGCTGCCATCTCAACATCCCGCTAAGCCATTTCGTCTCCAACACTAACAAGCCTAAACTCCACGAATCTTGCAGCACCAAAAGCAAACCATATTCAAAGCTGCAAATAAAAAACTTTCGTTGTTGTGTTGTTAAAGAAAAGTTTCGTAATTCATTTGTGTTGCCTTAGAAAATATAGTGTTAGAGAAATTAAACAAATTCCTCGAACCGCTACACATGTCTCTCCTGATGATCTTCATTTATTAATACATTGAATGGACTATAGTATAGATAACACTATACTACGTATGTTGATATTTTCTGTTCTTGAAAAGTAGCCGTTGGCGTAGAGTAGTGATTTGTGAGCTCGTCTGTTAAACTAAATTGTTACTGTAGTGAATTCGATCCTATCTGGGTGTCCTCTGTTGTGACACTGAGCCATACTTGGTGAATAAAAATTGACTTTGGGTAACTCTATATGTACTATATCTGTACTAAAGAAACTTTTGACCTTCGTTATGACTTCACCGTGGTAACAAGTTGACAAATACAAAACTCTGTTAAACATATACCAAAGCTTTTATTACTACTTGGTAGGAAGCAGTCGCCAGGAGAAATAAAGGGAATTTGGAAACATGAGACAACTGTCAACTTGGCAAAAATATCCTTGTGAGAAAGAGAGAGCAGACATAGACCTTGAATTTTTTCCCGGTTGCGTAGTCTAACGCCACCTCCCCAAAATAGGGCTCGTAAACTTTCATCCCTTACATCTTCGTGGCTGGTGTTCTACTGACGTCTTCACCTTCTCGCGTCTTGTCGTCCACGCTCGAAAGACCACAAGTTGTCCCCTCACTTCTGCCTGTCGTGTCGGGAGCAGAACTATACCCGTTTTCGATTGCTCAGAGCATGCGTACAAGACTTCGGACCTCTATTTTTCCTTAGTCATTCTTAACTACAAATGTTTTGTTAATCAGCGACTACTGTTTCATCTATCTATCTATCTATCTATCTATTTTCCTAAGAGTCGTTCAATTAGTTTACAGATAGCCGATAAATAAATCAAGGCAATGTACACTTCAAGGAGGCTTACACTTCCTGCAGGCCAACCTTCTGATTGTAGCTGAAGGAGCAGTGTTCAACTCCAGAAGTAAATGGCACATATGTACTCGAATATATATATATATATATATATATATATATATATATATATCAACACACGAAATTAATAAGCTACGACGACAAATCCTTGAAGCCCTACATATAAAAATTTAAAAAAAACTAGAATTGTTTGAATTAACTTTTAAAATAGCGACAACGTTTTGAAATGCCTTTAAAATTAAAAAAAACCCCTAGAATTGTTTGAATTAACTTTGAAAATAGCGACAACGTTTTGAAATGCCTTTAAAATTAAAAAAAACCCTAGAATTGTTTGAATTAACTTTGAAAATAGCGACAACGTTTTGAAATGCCTTTAAAATTAAAAAAAAACTAGAATTGTTTGAATTAACTTTGAAAATAGCGACAACGTTTTGAAATGCCTTTAAAATTAAAAAAAAAACTAGAATTGTTTGAATTAACTTTGAAAATAGCGACAACGTTTTGAAATGCCTTTAAAATTAAAAAAAACCCTAGAATTGTTTGAATTAACTTTGAAAATAGCGACAACGTTTTGAATTAACTTTGAAAATAGCGACAACGTTTTGAAATGCCTTTAAAATTAAAAAAAACCCTAGAATTGTTTGAATTAACTTTGAAAATAGCGACAACGTTTTGAAATGCCTTTAAAATTAAAAAAAAAAACTAGAATTGTTTGAATTAACTTTGAAAATAGCGACAACGTTTTGAAATGCCTTTAAAATTAAAAAAAAACTAGAATTGTTTGAATTAACTTTGAAAATAGCGACAACGTTTTGAAATGCCTTTAAAATTAAAAAAAACTAGAATTGTTTGAATTAACTTTGAAAATAGCGACAACGTTTTGAAATGCCTTTAAAATTAAAAAAAAACTAGAATTGTTTGAATTAACTTTGAAAATAGCGACAACGTTTTGAAATGCCTTTAAAATTAAAAAAAAACTAGAATTGTTTGAATTAACTTTGAAAATAGCGACAACGTTTTGAAATGCCTTTAAAATTAAAAAAAAACTAGAATTGTTTGAATTAACTTTGAAAATAGCGACAACGTTTTGAAATGCCTTTAAAATTAAAAAAAACTAGAATTGTTTGAATTAACTTTGAAAATAGCGACAACGTTTTGAAATGCCTTTAAAATTAAAAAAAAAAACTAGAATTGTTTGAATTAACTTTGAAAATAGCGACAACGTTTTGAAATGCCTTTAAAATTAAAAAAAAACTAGAATTGTTTGAATTAACTTTGAAAATAGCGACAACGTTTTGAAATGCCTTTAAAATTAAAAAAAACTAGAATTGTTTGAATTAACTTTGAAAATAGCGACAACGTTTTGAAATGCCTTTAAAATTAAAAAAAAACTAGAATTGTTTGAATTAACTTTGAAAATAGCGACAACGTTTTGAAATGCCTTTAAAATTAAAAAAAAAACTAGAATTGTTTGAATTAACTTTGAAAATAGCGACAACGTTTTGAAATGCCTTTAAAATTAAAAAAAAACTAGAATTGTTTGAATTAACTTTGAAAATAGCGACAACGTTTTGAAATGCCTTTAAAATTAAAAAAAACTAGAATTGTTTGAATTAACTTTGAAAATAGCGACAACGTTTTGAATTAACTTTGAAAATAGCGACAACGTTTTGAAATGCCTTTAAAATTAAAAAAAAACTAGAATTGTTTGAATTAACTTTGAAAATAGCGACAACGTTTTGAAATGCCTTTAAAATTAAAAAAAAACTAGAATTGTTTGAATTAACTTTGAAAATAGCGACAACGTTTTGAAATGCCTTTAAAATTAAAAAAAAACTAGAATTGTTTGAATTAACTTTGAAAATAGCGACAACGTTTTGAAATGCCTTTAAAATTAAAAAAAAACTAGAATTGTTTGAATTAACTTTGAAAATAGCGACAACGTTTTGAATTAACTTTGAAAATAGCGACAACGTTTTGAAATGCCTTTAAAATTAAAAAAAAACTAGAATTGTTTGAATTAACTTTGAAAATAGCGACAACGTTTTGAAATGCCTTTAAAATTAAAAAAAAACTAGAATTGTTTGAATTAACTTTGAAAATAGCGACAACGTTTTGAAATGCCTTTAAAATTAAAAAAAAAACTAGAATTGTTTAAATTAACTTTGAAAATAGCGACAACGTTTTGAAATGCCTTTAAAATTAAAAAAAACTAGAATTGTTTGAATTAACTTTGAAAATAGCGACAACGTTTTGAATTAACTTTGAAAATAGCGACAACGTTTTGAAATGCCTTTAAAATTAAAAAAAAACTAGAATTGTTTGAATTAACTTTGAAAATAGCGACAACGTTTTGAAATGCCTTTAAAATTAAAAAAAAACTAGAATTGTTTGAATTAACTTTGAAAATAGCGACAACGTTTTGAAATGCCTTTAAAATTAAAAAAAAACTAGAATTGTTTGAATTAACTTTGAAAATAGCGACAACGTTTTGAAATGCCTTTAAAATTAAAAAAAAACTAGAATTGTTTGAATTAACTTTGAAAATAGCGACAACGTTTTGAATTAACTTTGAAAATAGCGACAACGTTTTGAAATGCCTTTAAAATTAAAAAAAAACTAGAATTGTTTGAATTAACTTTGAAAATAGCGACAACGTTTTGAAATGCCTTTAAAATTAAAAAAAAACTAGAATTGTTTGAATTAACTTTGAAAATAGCGACAACGTTTTGAAATGCCTTTAAAATTAAAAAAAAAAACTAGAATTGTTTAAATTAACTTTGAAAATAGCGACAACGTTTTGAAATGCCTTTAAAATTAAAAAAAAACTAGAATTGTTTGAATTAACTTTGAAAATAGCGACAACGTTTTGAAATGCCTTTAAAATTAAAAAAAAACTAGAATTGTTTGAATTAACTTTGAAAATAGCGACAACGTTTTGAAATGCCTTTAAAATTAAAAAAAAACTAGAATTGTTTGAATTAACTTTGAAAATAGCGACAACGTTTTGAAATGCCTTTAAAATTAAAAAAAAACTAGAATTGTTTGAATTAACTTTGAAAATAGCGACAACGTTTTGAAATGCCTTTAAAATTAAAAAAAAACTAGAATTGTTTGAATTAACTTTGAAAATAGCGACAACGTTTTGAAATGCCTTTAAAATTAAAAAAAAAACTAGAATTGTTTGAATTAACTTTGAAAATAGCGACAACGTTTTGAAATGCCTTTAAAATTAAAAAAAAACTAGAATTGTTTGAATTAACTTTGAAAATAGCGACAACGTTTTGAAATGCCTTTAAAATTAAAAAAAAACTAGAATTGTTTGAATTAACTTTGAAAATAGCGACAACGTTTTGAAATGCCTTTAGTCTTTTTTAATATTCTATTTCTCTTGATACAATTCAATTTCGGTTTATCGCATTCTATTTTAAATTCGTTCGATGTCATCGTCATCTCACCCTATTCCAACAACACGTTTACTTAATTTTTGCCATGCTATAAAAAAAACCTAAAAACTTAAAAAAAAATCTTTACACATACAAATAACCCGTGATGGCCTATGAAAGATTCGAAAGCGCTCGGGACAATTTCGGTAAATTCATCTATATACTTTAACCTAACATCAAAACACTTGTCAAGAGACTTGAAAGGATCTTAATAAAATTATATTGACAAAATGTGCCTTTATTATCTAATCAAACACGATTAGATGAACGACTGCTGTCCAACCACACACACACACACATATAGAATATATGAGGGATTTCATATAAATCTATGGGAGTGCTCGATGTATGGCTATTGTTATATATATATATATATATTGTTATATATATATATATATATATATATCTCCAGGTTTATATAATAAAACTCACATACTGAGCGTATACAGTGTAACTGGAAGAAAATTCAACCAAGGTTAAATTGTCATATATATATACATATATATACTGTAATCCACGATCACCCTCAGATTAAGCGTGTATGTCATCTGAACAGACGAAGATTTTATTCTTTGTTTAAATAAATTTATAATGACAATTTAATCATTATATATATATGTGTGTATATATATGTAGGTATAACCTGTTCGGTGGCTTCAGTATTTTGCGTTTTTTTAGTGATCGGTGTTTGAGCCCAGGTCAAAGACAGAATTTCAATGACTGTTTTTCAAATTGGTTCTATTTTCGTTTGCCATTCTATTTCAGGCTTTGTCAACTGTCCCACGAAAATCTTACTTCCTCTGCACAAAAGTCGGCCGTTATAATCGAGACAAAAGCAAAATGTTTGACTTTTCAGCCAAGAAAACCTTGGAAAGTGTCAACCTGAGTTTGGAGAGGTTAAATGCCACTTACATCGACCTCATACAGGTAAATCACATTTCCATTGTGAATGAGACTAAGATCAAAGTCGAGAGGGAGTGGGGAGGGTTGTGGGGATTAAGGAATTAACAATAAAACTCCCAACCGGATGTTGACTTGTCGGGTGCCACATACAAAATGTATAAACGCGTCGCTACGCATCGCCTCCACGCACCCATCTGGTTAGAAATCAGAAAAAAAGAAAAATAATAAAAATTAAAGTAGCCAATGGGAAGCGGTCGCGCCAAAAATGAGAAGGATTGTGGAGTGACGAGTTTGGAGCCGGTGGGGAGAGATAAATACTCAGGATTTCTGTGAACCGAAGCAGTGAGGACAAAAGAGACCCAAGGAAGCACATAGATACCGTGATCAAGCGAGACGTAACGTCCGCCCTCGAGTTAAGAGCTGAAACTACTTTTCTGCTAGTTCCACTACCTGACTATAAAAGAAAGTAAGAAAGAAAGAAAAAAGGAATAAGTACTCTTTAAAAACATTTTCCTCCCTTCCCCCTTTTTCCTAACTTCTGACTTTCCATCACTTTGAAAATTTACTACTTGTAAAAGGGAACTTCTGAACATTTAAATCCAATCTGAGAATTATTATTATTTTTTTTTTTATTTATTCCGGACTTTTTGTGAAATTTGGCCGAAACGTAGTGAAGAAGAAACAACACAAAAAACTACCAAGATGAGGACAAAAAGTCCCCAATAAATTAAAAAAAAATTAATTCTCAGATTAAGAAGCCTCATCTCAAAATTAATTACAATTCAAGTCCTAGTTGACGCTTTGTTGTTTTATAAAAATTGTTTAAATTCTAGATATTCCTTGTTTGTCTTGTTTTAAATGAAATTTTTCTCATTGTATGTTGTAAAACTCCAAATCAACCAAAAAAGGCCATAGAGTCCTTGTGGTGAACAGCAACCTCGAATTAAGTGAGTTCGAACTCCAGTCGCGCTATTACTTTTCGGACTAATACCCTTAAGAAAGTTATGAAGCCCCCTTATTCCACCCGACTATTTTATTCACTTTTAAATGAGTTTGAACTAATTTGTTTGCACACTACTATGGCTATTGTTTCTATAAATCTATGAATCGAGCATCAGTTTTTGAGTGGCATAAGAGATTCAAGGAAGGCAGGGAGTCTGTGAGGGATGATGAGAGGTGTGGGAGGAGCAAGGAAGTCAATACACCACAGTTGATTGGCCTAAGGATTAGGTTAGGGTTACTATGTTGAGGTTTTAAGGGAGTTCAGGAAGAGATTCCTTGGGAAGAGGCCAGCACTCTTCAAATCGGGTCAGTGGCATTTCCACCAGGACAATGCACCAGTCCACAACTCCATCCTTGTCACAGACTATTTGACCAAGATGGACATCAAGACAGTTCCTCAGCCTCCCTATAGTCAAGACCTTGCTCCCTGTGACTTTTAGTTATTCCCTAAGCTCAGAGGCTGTCGTTATGAGACAATTGAGGAGATGAAAGAGGCTGTGACGAAGGTCATTGAGACGCTCACGCAAGAGGACTTCTATTGGGCTTTCGAGAAGTTGTTAGAATGGTACAACAAGTGCATTGCAGCCGGAGGAGATTACTTTGAAGGGGACTAGAGTTTCATGTGTGTAGAATCAATAAAAGTGCCCATACGAAAAAAGTCTGGAAACTTATTTAATGGCCCTCGTATATGTAAATAGTTGGGCAGGCCGGGCTCCTCAGCGTAGTTAAGACAACTGATCTAGAAAGAAAAACTCTGAATTTGAACCAGCGTACTCTGCTTAAAAATTTACCTTGTGTGAAATCCTGCATGTTATGAAAAGGGTTAGATAAATATATGTATCATGTGATCCTATGCTTGTCAGTAGCAAATGTGGTCCTATGTTTTTCATGGTACCAAATATGGTCCTATGCTTTTACGGTCGCAAATGTGGTCCTATGTTTGTCATGGTACCAAATATTGCCTATGCTTGTTACGGTAGCAAATGTGGTCCTATGTTTGTCATGGTACCAAATATGGCCCTATGCTTGTTACGGCAGCAAATGTAGTCCTATGTTTGTCCTGGTACTATTTACCAACCCCTCCGCTCGGGCAGGATATGACACAAGGTCAATTTTTAAGCGGAGTTTAACAGGTTTGAATTCAGAGTTTTCCTTCTCCTAGACTAGTTGCCTCAACAAGGCTGAAGAACCTAGTCCGTCCTACTATTTACCCATAGCTGGAGGGAGAATAAGGGGGTTCATACCTTTCCCAAGGGTATTTGCCCGAAAGTGAACATAATAGCGCGACTGGAGTACGAACTCGCGTACTACGATTCCGCAGTTCATCACTTTAACCATTACACCACGAGGACACCCCAATGTTTGTCCTGGTACCAAATATGGTCCTATGCTTGTTACGGCAGCAAATGTGGTCCTATGTTTGTCATGGTACCAAATATGGCCCTATGCTTGTGACGGCAGCAAATGTAGTCCTATGCTTGTCACGGTACCAAATGTGTTCCCATGCTTGTCACAGTATCAAATCTGTAAAGTGCTCCACCATGCCACCATTTCGGACGTCAATAGATGTTACACTTCTTTAAATACAAGGCGACTCAGTTGTTTCAGATACGAAAGTGTTTTATTCGGACTCAACATTTTACAGCAGTAAACGCAAACACGAGAGAAAGAGAGGGGAAGACATCTTAAGGGTCCGTGAACAACCAGATCTCATACCAAAGAGACACCCACCTCCAACGTTGAACCGATTCGTCTCTACGCCCACACTTCAACGTTATGATACTTGTCCAAACATTCTAAGCTTAGTTGTCTGACATAAGAACATTGAATTGGAGCACCCGCTGAGAATAAAGCTCATCAGTAATTGTGAAGCTTAGTAAGTAAATGCCGATAAAAATATCATCATCATCATCATCATCATGTCTCACCATCAGCACAGATATCCCTGACCCTTTCCCGCCACCCTTCTCTATCGTCCATCACTTCCGGTTGGTCTTCAAGGCTACATTCTGTATCGGCACAGAGCTGTTGCATGTAGGTTCTAGCTGGTCGAAATGCTTTTGCTCGTCCATGTGAAGGGGTCCATAGGGGTACGTCACTTATGAGTTTGTCCCTACTTCTCCAGCAGTGTCCTGCATAAAAATATATTTAATAAAAAAAATGAGTTTCATGTTATTTTGTGACTATTAATTAATCAGCGTATAAAATTTAAAACTTTTCCAGGTTCATGATGTGGAATTTGCCCCGAACCCAGAAATAGTGTTGAATGAGACTCTTCTTGCCCTCGACAAATTAAGATCTTCGAAAAAAGTGCGCTTTATCGGAATCACTGGCTACCCGCTCGAAACATTAAAGTAAGTATTATAGTTTTTATTATCTATATATTTCTGAAATTTTCATCATATATATAAAGGGTCTTGCAGTTAGATTGAGACGATTTTTCGAGATAATACAACATATTATTTTTAAGTAATGGTAGCACGTTGATATAATTTAAATCTGATATGTATTAGCATACAAACATTCATCACTCAATATAGCCGCCCTCTTGGGCAATTATTGGCTCCACACGAGAACAAAACTGTTTTGCAGCTGCCGCAACTGCCACTCTTTTGATTTTGTGTGTCGCACGCCCTTTGCAAGTCTTTAAACTTGATGCTTGAGTGTGGTGAAGTATTGGTCTTTGATTGAGAAGGTTGAGATCTGGGCTATTACTTGGCCAGATGTCAGCCCCCACAAAAAAATGTTACTTTCTCATCGAGGAAGGTCTGTGTTACTTTTGAGGAATGACTTGGTGCTGAATCCTGGATCAGCACCAAGCACAAAGTTCTGCTTCATCCACTGTAACAGAGGGGTCTTTAAGATATCCAAATACTCCTTTGTGACGATCTTCAAACCAGTCGCAATGAAATGTGAATTCATGACACTTCCATCATTCGCTACGACACCGAATACCATCAGAGAGGAAGGATTCTTAGTTTGAAACGCAGGTAGGACGTCAGAAGAATCGCATGCAATAACACAAGGATTTCTGTGATTCACCTCAGCATCCACAGTGACCTTTTTCTCATCCACAAACACAAGAGCTTTTCCTGACCTTGATGTTTAATGAATGACAGAAGCTTTGGGCATCTCTCGGCTATGATGGCTTTGGCCTTGGCTGTTAGGAGGTAACGGCCTCTTCAAACATAGCTAGTCATACCAAGGTCCCTGTTGACATCTCTAGACACTTTGAAAAGGGACGCATTGTATTTTATTTTGCAAGAGTTGCCATGGATGTGGATGGGTTGGCTTCAATCGAGTATTTGAGGTCAGTGAAAAACCTAGGAGCTCTCTTAGAATCATTTTGAGTCTTGTGTTCTTTTCTATTAACCTTTGACCCCTCTTTAAATAATTTAAACATTATAAACTTTTGCTATAGGAAGTTTCGTCAACTTAACAATGCCCTTTGCAGCGTGCCTGGCACGTGCTGACATGACTATGAGTGAACGATTCTGTTGTTTCATGGGTTTCCGAAGTTGAATCAGTACGCCGCTTAGCTGAAAAGAAAGAGGATGATTATACAACCAATATTTTGTCAGGGAATGACTTTCTGAACCCACAAAATCAAGGGGCTTAAAGTTGGTCTTGATTTATCTGTAAGACTCTATGTATGTGTGTGTGTGTGTGTGTGTGTGTGAGGGAGAGAGAGAGAATGAGAGAGAGAGAGAGAGAGAGAGAGAGAGAGAGAGAGAGAGATCGTGAACAGTCACGAAGGAATAAATGATCTCATTATTGAATAAAATGTCGTTAAAATCGACCGATTTTCCTAAAGGCAGCAGTTCATTTTATGTTCATCAGCCTAATAGCTTAATCAGTCTCGAACCCAGGACAAGTGTTAAATGAGACCAATCTTGCCTACAAAAATTAAAATTTTCGAAAAAAAATCAGCATGACTAGTTTGCTTGAAATATTAAAGTAAGAATTATTTTTATTATATATTTCTATAATTCTCATTATATATATATATATATATATATATATATATATATATATATATATATATATCCCGGCTTCAAGCGTCCCGCGAGTCTAGCCACCCTGAAGAGTTCTGATAGAACGAAACAGTCTGTCTGTGGATGACAATATATATATATATATATATATATTTAAACGACGTGACAAGACTTTTTTTTTCTAATGTTCTCTTTTAGCATTTCATATCATTCCAGTCTTCATTCTATTAAGTTTACTAAGGAAATAAATATATTGACGATTCGTCGTGAATTGTTATACATAGTTTAACAGGAGGGAATATTAAACCATAACACATTTTTTTGCAACAAGTGTTCAAATTATTCACCTCATATTCAAATAATCGTGGCAGTGAGCTATGGTATTCAGATATGAGTGTCCAAGATGACATTAAACCATCTGATGACAAGGTTCCAGCCTTGGAGATTTGGGGAATGTGGAGTACCCGTTCATTGCCATTGCTCCTTGGTCCACTCTGACCCGGAGTGGTAGCACTTGATAGGTTCCTATCTATTGGTAAAATAGAACAAACTATGTGTGCAAACAAATGACTGATATTATATTGTGACTGTTATATAGAAATACTTGAAACCGTTTCACTGTGCAAAAAAAAAAAGAGCTCAGGTTTGTTTAAAATTGCTATCTGCAAAATGTGTTTACAAATCATATATAATATTGAACAAGTCTTGGCGGCAACACGCCACCAGGCACCAACTATACGGCCAACTGCCTCCCGTCACGAAAACTATACAAGTTAGACGAACCAGCCACGCAGGACACTGGTGGAGAAGCAAAGACGAACTCATCAGTGATATACTCCTATGGACCCCCGCATATGGCCAAGCAAAAGCAGGACGACCAGCGCGAACATACATACAGCAGCTATGTGAGGATACGGGATGTAGCCCAGAAGACCTGCCAGAAGCGATGAATGATAGGGAGAAGTGGCGAGAGAGGGTCAGGGATATCAATGCTAGCGGCACGACATGATGATATATATATATATATATATCATCATGTCATGCCGCTAGCATTGGTATATATATATATATATATATATATATATATATATATATAACAGTGTTGGTTGTCACTAATTTACTTTGTGGGTTTGTGGCGAATATAATTTAAAGAGTGCTCAATATTTGAGATAGAGCTATTTGACTGTATTTTTCGATTTTTTCGATTTCTTCATTTTCTTTCATTATCAACCCGATGATTGTTGTTTGTAAAACTTCATGAAACCTGAAGTTCCAAACTTCCATGGAATTAAATATATAAAATCTAATATATATATATATATATATGTATAAAGAGGATTTGGCCTTAAATAACCCTCAATGGTTGATATGGCATAAAACCCACCCAACCCAACCAAACTAACTCAGATATGATACATATACGAAGAAAGACCTTCAAGTCATCAGTAGTAAAGTTCACACGATTCTATTTTTGCATATATAAAATGGGATTTGGCATGAAATAACCTACAAGGTTTGATATGCGGTAAATAACAACAACTAACAACAACTGTAATGGAGTAGGCAATAGTATTGATGACTTGGATTTTTGTCTTTCTATATTTGTCGTATCTGAGTACCAGAACTCACTGCTACACTAATTTGAGTATAAGAGGAAAACAATTCAAACGCTTGAAGCAGAGGAAATGTATCATTTGATATTTCCTCGTGCTAAACAATGTAAAACAATTCACGACGAATTAACAACATATTTATTGTCTGATTGGTTTTGTTTTGTTTGGTTTGGTTTGGCTGGTTGGGTTTTATGGCATATCAACCTTTGTAGGTTATTTAACGCCAAATCCATTTTTATACAAATAATCAGTTCTATTTCAAACAATTCAGTTTAGCATGAGTACACAATTTAATCGTGAAAAACATTTCTATTTCAAGCTATTCAGTTTAGGCAGTTCTATTTCAGCTAATTCAGTTTAGTATAAGTACAGATTTTGTTTACACAGTTAAATGTCAAAGCAGTTCTATTGTAAACAATTCTATGATAAACAATTAAGTTTAGTGTAAATACGGTTTCAATGTCAAAAGACAGTTCTATTTCAAATAATTCAGTTTAGTATAAGCACACAGTTTAAATGTAAGTACGGTTTCAGTTTAGCATAAGTATGCCATTAGTTCTATTTAACCCATAGATAGGGCCCCATCAGGTGCTACCACGCCGGGCCAGAGTGGACCTGGGAGCAATGGCAATGAAGGGGTGCTCTGTATTCCCCAAAGCCCCAGCATTACTGGAACCTCACTATCAGATTGTTTAGTGTCATACCCAGGACACTCGTTGGGTGTGTGTGTGGGGGGGTCTTAGGAACAGTCAGCATATTCTACAGCCCCAGCCGACTGGGCAATTTATTGTCTGAGCAAACTTACTAGAATGAATGCAAGAATTTCATGAGATACAAGAGAGAGCTTATAAAGAATGACACGATATAAATGTCCTAGAGACCTTTCTGTGTTAGTTGAGAGTCTTTAATAGCATGGAAGTTGTTGTATGAAGACTTACCACACGAGGTTTGTTGGAACGAAAGTCCCTTTTGTCGGGGAAAACCCATTCACTCATACGTACTTCTTGTTGTCGAGGCAGGATCGAAGAGAAATTTGTCTTTGACGGACGTTTCTTTAATATGCAACTTTGTTCACGCCACCTAGTGGCTATTAGAAGTACTATTTAGCAGGCAATCTGGCACCACAAATACAGAGATCGGCTGAGAGAACATATATAGAAGAAATAGGTGGGGGACCAGAGAATAAAGAAAAGACAGGAAGACATACAGATAGGCTGAGAAGTTTTTAGTTAAGGGATTTCGTAGCAAAATGTCAAACGGACTTCTTCCTCGCCTTAAACATTTATTCAACTTTTTGTTTTCACGTTCTTTCCTGGTGGGACTGTTCCAGATCATGCATCTCGACTCGACTTGCTGAGAACCAGCAAATACAACGTAGGGTAAGATTCTCATTCTGCGAAGTTCATGGCCCGTTCGTATATTCTCATACGACCATAACCCGTAAGGAGTTGATATGCCGTTAAACGAATTAACCAAACCTTCACAAATGGATCTAATTTCAGGATTAAATAGTCCATAGAGAGTTGATACACCGTTAAACAAACGAACCAAACTAAATCATATGAAACATTTACAAATGAATTTAATTTCAGCATTAAATAGCCTATAAGAAGCTGATATGCTGTTAATCAAATAAGCCAAGGTCAAACCTTCTCTATTTTGCATCCAAATAAAATGAGGCTTCTCAACCAGCAAACAGTCAGTTGTATTGTGTTTCGTTTCCTCTGCTACGGCCATGACAGACGATCAGTGGCCATTATTACGTAAAAGCTGAGTCATACACTATTTATAAACTTCCTTCATTTATTTTTCCTTATATTTTTTTTGCGAGGTACATTTTGTCGAAAAGTCAAATAAAAATCGACACCATTTTGAGCTACTGTCATTCCTGTCTCCATGACAACACGCTACTCGATTATTTTGAATTTTTCAAGGTCAGTATCGAAATATTTTCCTCCACAACTGTGAAAAATTTTATAAAGTCCCGTAAAATTAGCTCATCATTTCTTAAATGTAATAAAAACTGATTTTCAAAGAGTAGATAACTGATGGGAGTTCCTGGCTTGGGCCTGGAAAAAAAATGAATAAAAGGACTGTGTAACCCGGATATAAGAGAGTTATCGGGACCGAAAAATATCTTATATACGGGTTTATCTTATATCAGGGTTTGGTCTATTTTATATGCATTAACACAGGCTCTAATTTGGGACCAGAGAACAATATCTCTTATATCCGAGTTACACTGTAACATAATGATCTTGATATACATTTTTAGAAATTGTTTATATCATTTGAGATGTACAGGGTGTTTCATAAGAATTGATATCTTTTCATAATTTAATAACCAGACCAATTCTCGTTCAAATGATTTCCAATTTTTAACAGCATGTGTAGAAACAAATCAAAATTTTATGTTTAATATTTAAACGCCTTTTCTTTTCGAGCGAATGTGCTGTACAGCCATGACCATGATTAAACTGTACAAAGACATAATACATATACATATGCATACAGAATCATTATGACGACTCAATAATGACGAGCGACACAGTCTTTTAGAAAAATATACCTCTCACTTTATTGTCCCTCCAGCTATGGGTAAATAGTAGGACAGACTAGGTTCTTCAGCCTTGGTTAGGCAACTAGTCTAGGAGAAGGAAAACTCTGAATTCAAACCTGTTAAACTCCGCTTAAAAATTGACCTTGTGTCATATCCTGCCCGAGCGGAGGGGTTGGGTAAATAGTACCTCTCACTTTATTGAAAGGGTTCAAAAGGGTTACTCAAGGTTTTACTGTGAGAGGGAGTTGGAGACGGAACAGAACTGCAACATATTGACCCCCCTAGCCCCTCCGGACATAGCCGTGTGTCGTTCTCGTTCTCCTGGATTGCTCAACCAGAGGCCTGGGGCCCACTCTGCCTCTACCGCATCTTATCACTAACGGGTCTCCAAAACTGGTCTCCAAAACTAACTGACTTCCTGTCTTCACCGAGTTATATAATAGTTCAATCGCCCACTCAATATCTCCCCATAACTGGCCATCGGGATGTGTCACTTCCGCTGTCCTTGGAATGGCATGTTTGATTGTCATCGAGCGGAAATAACTGTCATGCAGTTCACTGGTCACTCTCTTCCGGTGCATCAGTCTGACTGTACCGTGGGATTTTACCTTGTCCCATATTGTCAGCCAAGCCCGCCTACGCCAATGGAATATGCAACTTCCACGTCTTTGGAATGGCATGTTTGGACGGGTCGAAGGTCAATATACAACAAATGGTATTAATACAGGTGAAAAGAAAAAAAACATAAAATATTAAACATAGAATTTTGTGTTGTTTCAACTCGTGCCGTTAAAATTTGAGATCATTTGGATGAGAATTGGTCAGGTTATTAGATTAGGAAATAATATTTTTCTGAATCACCGTCTACATCTTAAATTATATCAAATTTTTTGAAACACCCAACAAGATCCTATTTTTTTCATCTTCTTTTTCTTCTTTTTATCTCCTTTTCTTTTCACCTTATTTTTCTTCTTCCTTTTTTCCTATCTTCGTCTTCTTTTTCTTTATTTTATTCTTTCGTAAAATGTTTGGTCTCGTGTCAAATTTGTCATCAAGTAAAATACAAAGGCATACCATTTTTGTAACCTTCCAATTTTCTCAGGAAAAAAAAGTCGGTATCATAAGCGCCTCTCCCATGAGTATGGGCCTCCTTACAGATAGCGGACCTCCGATATGGCACCCAGCAGGCAAAGATCTAAGAGAAGCTTGCGCAAAGGCAGCTGAGTTTTGTAGAGTAAGTCGAAAGATTCGTTTTCTATTTTTTATTAAACTTAGTGTAAAACAGCGACATTTGATAAATCTTTTAAAGAATTAAGTCCCCGCAAAAATAAATAAATAAATGAATAAATGAAGATAAAAACTAAAAACAATGAGATGTATAAATCCAATATCCACTGAGTACACATAAAGAAATCTAACAGATTTTACAACTGGAAAAATAGAGACTCTAAGTGTGTTTTTACTTTGCCTAACATCAGTAAACTACCTAAATGAAACTTCCTCAAAGTATTTCATTCTTTCCTACGATTCCATATCGAAAGAATGCGTGTTTTTATTTCGAGAAAAATACCTTCGACTAGTCAGCTTATAACGTGTATCCATATATTAGCACGTTAAGTGAACGCTTTGGCTTTTCTAGACAAATCAGAACTCCATTTTGACTGACATGTCTACTAGAATATCTTTTAACTTCACTATTTACTAATTTTATATATTTTCACCTGAAACCTGTGTATGTAGGGAGACAATAAATAATTGTCTCCCTTGGATTTGGAGACGTGTCTTTGGACACCTCGTGGTCACGTTAATCCCATAATCCATCTCCTTCCTCTGCCCTCTCTATTCTTTGAACTATTAAGACGTGCCTTTTTTTTTCATGGTACAAACTTCGAATCGCGTCATCAATGAAATGTAAAACCCATCAAAGACGAAAACTAAATCTTTTACCGTTTTTGTTACCCTTTTCGTATACTGCTTGTTCCTGAAACAATATGTACACATTTTATTTGTTAGGACACGTTTTTGTATTCTTATCAATACTTCTTGTATGTATATTATGCATGTATTAAATGTTTTTATGTGTGTAAATGACCTTATCTTGTCTTTCCTTCCGTTTAATCAGTGTTTGTGTATCATTGGATATATAAATGATAATATTGGACCTTAAGGAGTGTACATGCGACTAAATATCTCCCCAAGCACCAACCACTCAAGTACACGTATTGGAAGACTTGATGGCAGGGAAGATATTTAGTTGAGTCCTGTGGTCCTGTGCTTGTGGCTTTAGTTCTATGACTACCATATGCGTTTCCGGCTAGTTGGTTTATTAATTCCCTCTGTGCCCCCATTATGTTTGAAAGATTCACAGATGGGGGATGACACAATGTATCTGGGACTTCTGACAACTGGGGTGGTTCGTTGGAATAAATTGCCTAGGTGTTGGCAAATCAAAAACAAGAAAAACTATGTTTACAATTAACAACTATTTATTGAAACACAATGGTGTAACAACAATATATACGATATATATATATGGAATTGTATCGCTTTTTATTGTACTTGAGAGACAGATAAATAAGGTATCTGGTTGGTGCAGTCTTCGATGTTACTCAATTTTTCGGAGAGTGAAGTTTTTCTGGAGAGGCTTTAGTTCTTGGAGAGATTTCTTTTCTTATTCTCTCGTCTTCGGTATGGACATCGGATACCTTCTCTCATCTAACCCTAAAATATTTATTTTTATTGTGTATTCCAAATGGGAACAGGCATTCCCGATTGGCTAACCAATCACAGATCGTTTCGTATTCTACTTTTTGATTGGTCAGGCAATCAAATGTGCTGATTTACGTGTGGAAAGAATATCCCTTCCACGTATCAGATTTTAATTGGTCGTCCAATCAAACCACAATATAGGGGTTTGGTTAATTAAGGGTCCCAGCCCACTCCTTGTGGAGAAGTATCTCTTTTCACATTGAACAAAACAAAAATCAAAGATCTAATTAATCTATCCATAGATTTGACCTGTTAACCCCAACAAGTGGGCAAGAGTTAGTTCGCGATGTCATGATTTAAAAAGGAACAATGCACCGACAAAATCCCAAGACTGCTAACTTTTTATTTGGACGATTTGAAAGTTCGGTTATTACTCGTTCCTCACTGGCCTTTCAAATTGACTTTTGAATTTCTTTCAGAGTCAATAAGTCTTTTTATGTTGTTATAAAAGTAAAATTATATTTTCCTAAATAGAAAAAATACATCGATCACCAGTGAATACCTCCTATTGTTATAGCCCCACTCACCAAGAACTTATGATAGCATTAGAATATCCATGATATACTAACACTGACACAACGGTATTAAGAGAAAGAATACACAAAACATGTCCTATGGTTGAATTATACTCATGCTGCTCCACGAACAAGCAGTAAATAGAAGGGATAAAAAATGGAAAAAGTCTTTTTGATGAATATTAGTAATATTGCTATGTGGCTTTACCGTTCCCAAATAGGGTTAGAGACAACGTCTTTACTGCTCAAAGAACAGAGGCAAAAAGAAGTCGAGAAAAGGCTTCCGAGACTGTCATGTAACACCCTAACGAACATGCCAAATCTCTAAGGGAGACAATTATTCATTGTATTCTTACACATGCTTCAATTCAATTATTGTATATCAGCCATATTTAATTTTTTTACTTTTTATCTTAATTCTAGAAGTAGTAATATCAATGGTAATATTGAATATCATCATTATTGAATGAAGCATTGTTTACTATTATCAAATTTGATGAGTATTTATTTCATCTTAATTTCTTTCGTCTTATTTATGTTAGTCATAAAAGTATCTGGAATTTTCATTAAATAAAACATTAATAACCATTATTAATTTTTCATTAGAATTTCTTTCATTTTAATTTCAATTGTTTTCTTTCCCCTTGTAGTAATATTATCTGGAATTTTCTTTAGGATCAAGCATTGTCAACCATTGCACTAGAATTTCTTTCATCTTTATTTCAATTGTTTTATTTCCACTAATTGTAATATCATCTGGAATTTTCATTAGATTAAGTATTGACAACCATTATTCGTTTTTCACTAGTATTTCTTTCATCTTCATTTAAATTGTTTTATTTCCACTAGTAGTATTATTATCTTGAATTTTCATTAGATCAAGCATTGTCAACCATTATTCATTTGTCACTAATATTTTTTTCATTTTAATTTCGATTGTTTTATTTCCACTAGTAGTAAATATTTAAACATTTAAATTGTTTTATTTCCACTAGTAGTATTATTATCTAGAATTTTCATTAGATCAAGCATTGTCAACCATTATTCATTTGTCACTAATATTTTTTTCATTTTAATTTCGATTGTTTTATTTCCACTAGTAGTAAATATTTAAACATTTAAATTGTTTTATTTCCACTAGTAGTATTATTATCTGGAATTTTCATTAGATCAAGCATTGTCAACCATTATTCATTTGTCACTAATATTTTTTTCATTTTAATTTCGATTGTTTTATTTCCACTAGTAGTAAATATTTAAACATTTAAATTGTTTTATTTCCACTAGTAGTATTATTATCTGGAATTTTCATTAGATCAAGCATTGTCAACCATTATTCATTTGTCACTAATATTTTTTTCATTTTAATTTCGATTGTTTTATTTCCACTAGTAGTAAATATTTAAACATTTAAATTGTTTTATTTCCACTAGTAGTATTATTATCTGGAATTTTCATTAGATCAAGCATTGTCAACCATTATTCATTTGTCACTAATATTTCTTTCGTTTTAATTTTAACTAAAAATGCCCATCTAAAGCTACTCAAAAATAAGTACACTTCTTGTATATATTTATTCAATTTCATTTTTGTTTCAGTCGTGTTTGGTAATTCATGATAACATCCTTTTTGATTAGATAGTTTTCCAAAAGAAATAATAAACAAAAGACGAAAATAAACTTTTAAGGAAAAAACGGTGGGTGTACTTTTTATGGGTAATACTGAACAAATATAAATCACCACTTTCTCCATGTGACACACGAACAATTGTCAGTATATAAATTTCACTTGCTATTTCAGTCAAAAGGTGTGAACATTTCCAAACTCGCAATGCACTTCAGTCTATCCCTAGCGAACGTTGATACAACGTTGGTTAGTACTGACAAGTAAGTATACTCTTTTGTTTTCAAACCTTGTAGAAAGTGTGCAATATGAGAGTTTGATGTGCCATTAATCAGTGAATCCTGATAACCAATGTAATTGTTTCACAAAAAATTCTGGTAATGGCTGCTAGATGGCTATATCAAAACAGTATAAAGAGCTGGAAATAATAGAAATAGCCCACGCTACAAATTTGAATATTATAACTTTTACAATACCTTTTCAAATTTAGTGAAATATTGACCGAAGAAAGCTTGCCAAATTGGAATTCAGTAAATTTTCAAAAACTATAACATCTTTAACCGGACATTGGCCTAGGGGTTAGAGTGTTCGCCAATGGCCCGGGAGACCTGGGTTCAATCCCAGGTCGAGTCATACCAAAGACTCAAAAAATGGTACTTGATGCCTCCTTGCTTAGCACTCAGCATTATAAGGTACGGATCAAGGGTAAAGTAGAGCAATCCAGGAAAGGAGTAGCGCCCTCCCCTACACATTGGTGTAGTAGCTATCGAAAAGGGAGCCTTCGGGTTACCCTCGACTATGGTCGCCAACTTTACTTTACTTATAACATCTTTATTTTTTCAAAAAGCATTTGAAAAAGTTCTAATTTAGGTCAACATTTTACGGAAATAAAGATAGCACACCCTACTAAATGTTTTATTTTATTTAACCTATTAATCAAAATAACACTATAGAAACAGATCAAAACAGGACACATATGCTGTTCTGAGTTGTGATGCAATATTTTTACATCTAAAAATTACAAAGTTTTCACACCAGGAAGAAGGTGTGCCAAGTCAGATATCGAAAAATATCAAATAAAAGTATTAAGTGACAAAGGATTCTCGTTTTCGGTTATTGCTAGGAATATGAAGCGGTCTAGAAAGGTAATAAGCAACTTTTGCAGGACCCAGAAGCGTATAGAACCAAGAAATCAACTGGACGTTCACCGAAACTGAGCACAACCTCCCGCCGAAGAGTGCTTCGAGAAGCTTCAAGGAAAGGAATAAGCTCCAGAATCCTTCAAACGTCCTGAGATTTATACGTTACACCACGGAGAGTTCGACAGATTTTAAATTCCTCAAAAGACTTCGTATATAAGAAGAGAATAACAACACCAACACTAACAAAGATACATAAAAAAAGACGAGAGGAATAGGTGCAGGAGAAGGTATAATGGAATACTGTGAATTGGTCAAAAGTTATCTTTTGAAATGAAAAAAGTTTAACTTAACCGGATGGATTTCAGTTCTATTTGCACGACTTACGAAAAGTGAAACACATTTTCAGCAAGCACCCGTTTGGAGGAGGGTCTTTCATGATATGTGGAACATTTTCTATTAAAGTTAAGCCAAATTTGGTCAAAATGGAGGGAAAGCATAATGCACAGAAATATACTAGAGTCTTAGAAAAAAGTCTCCTTCCATTCTTGGCCAATAATTACCAGAGTGGTGAAATGTTCCTGCAAGATAACGTTGCGATTCACACAGCGAAGTTGACAACCAATTGGTTCCAAGATCACAATATTGCTACTTTGAGTTGGCTTGCAAAGTCTCCTGACCTAAATCCCAGCGAAAATCTCTAGGGTATATTAGCAAGACAGGTTTACGCTGATGGGAGACAGTTTGAAGATAAAGAAATGCTTTGGTGCGCCGTTAAGGAATGCTGGGAAGTTTAGTATACGGTTAATTTCCATATCACTATAAGTTAATTTGTAGCTATTTATGTAGCGCTGAACAAAATAACAAATTGGAAGAACAACAATGAATGGTTTATTTTTATGACAGAAAGTAGACTTGTGTCAGAGTGAGAAAAGTTCTTTTGGGTGTCAGATAACAGCAGTGTTGCAGGTTACAGCGTTAGTTCTTTAGTGTGTAGTAGGTAGCTGCAGAGTATCTTCTTTAGTGTGTAGCTGTAGCAGCAGTTATCTTCAGTGAAGATTGTCAATGCTGGAGCGTCCGTAGAAGGGTACGGGAGAGAGGTCTTTCTTCTCTGCTGGTCGTGTGCTCTCTGTTTCTGGTAGACTTCCAAAAAGGGCTAGAAAAAATAGTTCTTTAGAGGAAGATGGAATTAATGCGCTCTGCCTGCTAATTGGTCCGTGTGTGGACGAATCACTTGGCGGGGGCATTGATTCGCGAGAAAGAAAATAGATCTGTAACTGCTACAGAAGCAATATCCAATGATACGCTCTTAAATCTTATTCATTCGACGAATAACCGGTTTGTAGATGTGCTACAAGGTAAAGAAAGTGCATGTAAATATTAATCAGCTTATTTGTTCATTTTGTAATTTATTTTTGCTTTGAAAAAAGCAATTTTAGCAAAGTGTGCTATCTTTATTTCCACTTCCTGTTTCCATTGTTATATAATAGCCGAGGGATTTCGGTTCATGCCTTTGAGTTTAGTTAGGCTGAGAACCTTTCGGCTCAGCACATGGGTTAGTTAGGTGCAACATTGAGGCAGGTGTTAACGCGGGCGCGCACGGGCGGATGGAGGTGTCACTCAGATGTCATAATAGTCCGAGACGAAACGGGGTGACAGGGTGCGGGTGACGTCACGCACCGGAAGCGCGCAGAGGTTGGTGTGAGAATCTAAAGAAAGAAAAAAAGTTGAGAATTAGACGCCAAACGAGAAGGATCGACTTTTGGGGCTCGCAGACGCGAGGCGAACTTGCGCCCTATGGGGACCGCTCGAGACGGGGCCGCTCGAGATGGGGGCCGAATGAATAAGACAGCATAGAAGATTGTCTCTCTCCTCCTTACGTCGAAACCTTTAACTCAAAGTTAATAAAAAGGTTTTGTACCTGAACAAGAAGTCGTTACGTGTTTTCGAATTCCGAGATTCCTATGTTCTTTATATGTTCTATCGTAATGAACATTATATGTCCATTTCGCACATATCGTTAATTGTGAATATGGTACACCATAAAATCCTTTAATTTTGTAATTACTTTTATGAATGTAAATAGAAATAAAAAATATCATCCTGTACTTCTAGTACTTGAATCCACGGGGGTCGCCTGTTCTAATTCCTTTAGTCATACCAATCGCTGTAACAATAAAAGGAATACTTAACACTTGTACCCGGTTATGGCTAACGGAATAAGAACAGGTGACCCCGTGGATTCAATAAAGGACGTAGTTCGAAGTTCCGTGTAGGTTCCCGAGTTCGACAGACACCTAAAGAAGGCCAGAGGACATATCGGCCGAAACGTTGTGGAAATAACAATAAAGATGACGACAATTGTCCGAAAACCTTAATGATAAAAATCCAGTATATTTCATATATGATATGGAAAACTGCTGAATTTTAGGTTACCAGAGGCAAGGGAAGAAGAAGAAAAAAAGAAAGAAAGAGAAGGACAAGTAGACAGTTGTTTGAACAACAGAAAATATTGATTCTGTGATATGTCATAAAAAAATGACAGGTTTCATAACAAAGCTTCAAATTTGAGGGACATTGAGATTAAAAATTTTCATGAATGGACTTTGATAGTAAGAAAATTTTTATGAATAGATTTTGGTTGTGAATAGAAAATGCACATTTTTTTTAATAACGTAAACAAAATTTGCTATAAATGAAATTTTGTACTAATCGTACACGTAGTGATTTGACTGATATATCTTTTTTTGGTTTATATTCGATTCTCGGCATCCGGGTAATTCTGAACTGCCATGGGATGTTATCAAGACGAGACGCATGTGCCTTTGGATCCATACTTCGGTGAAGGGTCGGTGATCGGAAAAGTTTTTGTGGAAGTCCTCCTAGAGTGGGATCGAGAATTTTTGAGTACAGACAAGGTTTTGCGGAAGTCCCCCTATAAGGGATCGAGAATTTTGGGGTACTTGTAGAAGACATACCAGGTTCTGTGAAGTTTCCCTAGATAGGATCAACATTTTTGGCAAGTGTTTTGCAAGGCTCCCCTGAGAATGGGGTCGAGAATTTTGAGGTACTGGTTACAGGCAAGGGTTTTGTGAAGCCCCCATCCCTTGAAACTGAGATCAAGACATTTTGGAGTGTTGGTAAGGGGTCAGATACTACTGTGTTAGTTGAGGTTATAACACTACGCACCCATGCGTTGAAGAGGAAATTTTGAAAAAGGGGATCGGAGATTAAGGAATATATATGAGAAATCTTGGTGTGTCTCGTGGTATGCACTGGAAAATTACGGACTCGGTTTCGAATCAGGATTTGGGGAAGGAAATGATGGCTGGATGCGAGCCATGCTTATTCTGAGATACTTGTTGAAAAGAATAGTAAAAGGGCCTGCGCGAACCAATGTTAGTTTAGGTTATAAAATATAGATATATGTGTACAGAAAATTATCAGAAAAGAAAGAGAAGACAGAGAGAAAATAAACAATGATTACTACGGTGAGAGACATTAAGTCTAATGTATCGTGGTAAGGAAGAGATACGCGGTGAAATAAAGAGTTAATTATTAATTAACTCAAGTGGTACTGTCCAACAAATATTTTAAGTCTCACGCTGTGGGTGTTACGCCCGAAGTTGGTCTTACTACTGACCGATATCTTGCAGAACTCCGTGCTTAAGAAACACGGTGTCTTTTATACCTCCGTGATACCGGAAGTCACGTGGTACGAGCCACTATACAACAAAGTCATAGCTTAGGAAGAAAAGAGAAAACGAAAGAACAAATTCATGATAGGTGAAAAAGACATTTGAAATTTTGGTATGAACAAAGTTTAAAAAAAACACAAAGAAAAAAAAAAGAAAAGAAAAGAATGAAAAGAACATGAAAACTGAAAAAAAGAAAGAAATAGAATAACGAACGATGAAAAAAAAAAGAGAGAGAGAGAGAGAGAGAGAGAGAGAGAGGCGAGAGAAAGAAAAGAACGATACGAATGATACTTGTTTCACTTATTTTTTAAATTTATTTTTAACTGTACTGATGATTTCTTGAAATTTTTTTTGTGTTCTTTGGGATTGTTATTACAGAATTTTTTTGGTCATCACAACAGGTGAGAGAGAGAGAGAGAGAGAGAGAGAGAGAGAGAGAGAGAGGCGAGAGAAAGAAAAGAACGATACGAATGATACTTGTTTCACTTATTTTTTTAAATTTATTTTTAACTGTACTGATAATTTCTTGAATTTTTTTTGTGTTCTTTGGGATTGTTATTACAGAATTTTTTTGGTCATCACAACACGAGAGAGAGAGAGAGAGAGAGAGAGAGAGAGAGAGAGAGAGAGAGAGAGAGAGAGAGAGAGAGAGATTACAGATTTATTTAAATTTGGGAAGGAGAAAACATACAGAAGAAAACAAAGAAGAAAAATCATTAGATATCATTGTATAACTTTAATAAATTTTTGTCTTTGACGAAATTTGATTTTCTATTGAAGAGAGGTGTATAACTTAGTCACCATGACGGCTGATCCTATTAATTATTTTATTAATTGGTTTGGTTGAGCGGCAAGTTTTTTAGTTAGCTGTTAAGTTTACTAAAATCTTTGAGCTGAAATGTAAGTCAAATTAGAAGTTCAAGTGAGTACACCAGCGACCAACATAGGAAGACCAAATGTAAACAAAACGGATTTATACCTTGTCACAGGTTTGATTGGAGACATGAAAACAGTGAATTTGGGGACATGTGTGAGATGATGCAATAACTTAATGAGATAACATCACACCACCGATACCAAGAGTTTAGATATATAGCGAATTTTTGTCAGTTGTCAGTTGGAAGCAGTTGAAGTTAGACGTCGGTCGGGGCAGGGGGTGTCTCTTTGTGTTTATGTTGATAGACCCTTATAGATTATCTCTCTCTCTCTCTCTCTCTCTCTCTCTCTCTCTCTCTCTCTCTCTCTCTCTCGTGTAGCTGTATGCAGTCTGAACATCGAACAATATATCTAGATAATAAAGCGACAATTTTCTATAAAATTATTAGACATATTACTGTTTTAGCGATAAAGATGTTACCATTTTTAGCGAAGAAATATTCTTACGTGTTGTTACGTTGTCTCCTCGCTAAGTTTTAAGGTAAATAAATGAGAGAAGAACCAAGATGTCGAAAGGTTTTTATGATGGTTTTTAATGGTAGCGTGGAAAAGGGTTTACGTTTATGCTGCAAGTTTCGTAGGAAGGAAGGAAGCAGTTATGGAGTTGAGAAGGCATTTTAGCAGCTAAATGCCTAAGCGAAATGTGCATCGTTAGGTTAGCATCGGTCGTGTTTGCTGGTTAAGGACAGGAATGATGTTGTCACCCATGAATGTATGGTCCTGGTTGTATGGGGAGAGAAGCGTGAATGTCTTTTAGTGTTTTGGGAATGGTTAGTTTCTCTAACACTATAAATTATTTGGCAACACAAATGAATAACGAAACTTCTTTTAAAAAACACAACAACGAAAGGTTTATTATAGTAGCAGGTGTAAAAGAGTAAGTGTCTCTTTTGGTGTTGCCGGTTAGTATGTTGGTCCTTGAGTTTGTAGGAAGTGTGAGTGAAGCTAGTAGCAGCATGTTCTTCAGCGAAGGGGTTCCAAGTGGAATTCGTAGCAGTGGATGCGAGTGAGGTCAGTCTTGGCTGTTGGCTAGGGGCTCTCTGGTTGTCCGCTGACTACCCAAAAAGGGACTAGAAAAAATAGTTCTTGAGAGGAAGAAGGAATCAATGCGCTGTGCCTGGTGATTGGTCAATAGAGGCCGAATCGCTTGGCGGGGCATTGATTCGTGAGAGGAAATAGATCTGTGGCTGCTACAGTCTCCAGAAAATGTTACCCAGGGAAGAAGTAGCTGGATGTCTGAGCGAAATTTTGCGTCGCAGTTGACATAGCCAAATTGGAGGCGACTTAAAGGTGTTCCTGTGTGTGGCAGATTGAATTCATCTAATTCATATTCAACTGGGAACCCTTTGTCTATGAGAATAGACTCAAGAAGTCCATAAATTAGATGGCTTTCCTCATGGTATCGTGATGCTGCTATGAAGAGAGTGGACTGTAAATACGTCTGTCCTGTTCAAAAATGTTCTAAGGAAGAGAGTGTTTGGCGGGCTTTTCCCAATTTAGTGCTGACCTGAAAAATGGTCCGGGATGAATAGGATAAGTCATCCTCATTGGGTGAAAATATGCGTCGACCCTAACGGTTAAATTAAATTACGCGCCAAACAAAAAATACGAAGTTCTTTCGGCTACACTGTTAAACCAATATGTTCCAATAAATGATTGTTAGTTGTTGACGGAGAGTTCTTGAATAAGGGTCAGGTTATCTGCCTCTAGTTTTTGTACACTCTCTCTGTAAATAAAAAGGAACACCGGGCGTGATTTTTAAAAGGTTGTCCTCGCGTTTTTTCCTTGTAAATCGAGTTAAAGTATCCTACCTGGAATATATCAAGATGAATACCTGTACTTAAAAAGGTATGTTTTATTTTTATGTGGAATTCGGTTCGTAAATTTCCAACACTTATGATAATCATTTGTAAACAATTGTAGTATAGGAATTCATTTATAGTGTGTGGCATTTTCCTATTATGCATTAGGCTATCTTAATGATCTAACACAGAATATTTCGGTAATAAAAAAAAAAGAAACACCAAGTCAATTTAGCCTAAAATAACATATATTTTATATACATATATTTACACATAATTGTGAAACATGACAAATGTCCCAAACCATAAAAAGGTCACAAACGCGGTTCCAAAGGACAAGAAGTGCTGAATAGGATAGGTTAGACACGGTTTCCTGGCGTAGGAAAGATTATCAGAAGAGAATTTGCACGCACGTGCTTCTCTCAGAGCGCAGTCAAAAGAACAGGGGTTCCTTCCTCTCTGTCCAATGTCTACTGCCAAAAAAAAAAAAAAAAATGGTAAAACTCGCTTCTCGAAATGTCACATGACCAACGGTCACGTGATTGTCGGAGGCTCCGAACATGAATCCCTAAAAGTGAGACAACTATGTTTTGTTACCCAACAATAGCTTTACGTGACTATTCCCAATACTAATAATTCATACACAATTTTACGGGTTTAAGTAACTTTCTATGATGAAACTATATAATCATCTGCAAACAAATGATTATTATTATAATCATTTGTTTGCAGACGGTTATATAGTTACAAGAATTCTTATCTCGTGCAAATAATTTAAACAGATATATTTGACCCATAGATGGGGACCTAACAGATACTATCACTTCGGGTCAGAGTGGACTTGGGAGTAATGCTAACAAAAGGGCTCTTTAAACTCCCCAAAGTACCAGAACTGTGTCTGAAATCCAAATCTTGAGATCTTGCTTCGGTTTAGATGGATATTTCACTTAGTACAGAAATGTTTTATTTATACTCATGATTTTTTTCTTTGTTAGTTTTTTTGGTTTGTTTTGTGTTGTTTTTTTTCCCAGTCATTGTGAATTTCCTTGTACCTATTCAGTCCTGTCACAATGTTTGTTTGTTTTTTCTCCCGCAGACTTGAATACTTGTACGCAAACCTTGAAATAAATAAAGGATCTCTTACTAAAATTGAATCTGAGACCATGCATTACATCTCTGAACAGTAAGTTAAACTTTACACACAGTATTTACCAAGTTTTGAACTTAAGAATCGTACACTTACAGTCGGTAAGTGGTCATCCACTTAAATGTCAAGTGTCAAACATCCGGCCTGCAGCTCATTTATAGTCCGAGTTGTCAGTCACATTCAGTCCGGCCAAGAGGTTATATCTAATCTGAACCGCCGAATATATTCAATCCGGCCTGCAGGTCATGTCTAGTCTGGCTTGCTGATCATGTTTAGTTCGGACCATCCCTTCATTGTGATTACTCCCAAGTTCACTAAATATAGCCAATCACGGCACTCCTTGAGATCATATAAACTCCTCACGAAACCCAGATATAAACAACGCATTCCTAGGATTCGGCCTCTTTTGCCTCCATTGGCTGGGGTTCAACATCTGTCTGTGGTCCCCTACGGACTGATATCTGTCAACTAGCTCAAGACGGACGGTTAGAAAGTTGCTCCCATAACCAAATTCATCAACCTGCGACCCTAGAAACCTGGAGGGGTACAGAGCCAACAATTTCAAGAGACCGGCTCATTAGCATTGAGGCTAGAGTGTTCCCCAATGGTCCGGGAGACCGGGGTTCAATCCCAGGTCGCTTCATACCAAAGACTTTAAAAATGGTACTTGATTCCTCCTTGCTTAACACTTAGTAATATAAGGTACGTATCAAGGGTATAGTGGAGCATTCCAAGGAAGGGAGTAGCGCCCTCTCCTATACCTCGGTGTAGTAGCTATTGAAAAGGGAGCCTTTGGGTCACCCTCGACTAAGGTCGCCAACTTTACTTACTATTGAAGCCTACGATGTGTCGTCCCAGTTATGAAGACGTATTTTTAACTACCCAGCTAAGTTCGCAGGAACACGTTATCTACAAAACATTTCTTTTCATCTCTTTTCCTATATTAAATACTAAAATTGTTGAATCTACAAACGTTTGTTGTTTCTTTTCTTCAGAATCTATTGACCCTATTCGCCTTTGCTAATGCCTATAACCCTCCAAAATATTGGGTTTAACCAAAATTTCTTTCAGGAATAAAATCTATTCATCTGTTTGAGATAATGAAGTTATTACCTTTTTAAAATGATTGTGAAGATACATTTTTGTAACATATGTAATTGGTGATGATAAACCGACTTCGGGATAAAGTGACCCAACAAAAGTTGACATGCCATAAAACAAACAAACAAACAAACAAAAAACCAAAAAAAAAAACAAAAAAAAACAAAACAAAAAAAACTACAAGTTCCTGTGGATTGCTATGGACCCGCATATTCTTTTTTCTTATTTTAATGACATCTGATTTTATCTTTTTCAGCTTCTTGAAACCTCTGAAAGTAAAATCTTGGGAAGGAGTTGAACTGGAAAAATACAGAACCGCCTTAAAGAAATTATCTGTTCAATCGAATTCGGGAAAAGGTTGACCTGTTGTTGCTAAGGGGTCAACCGACCTAGAGGAAATCCTGTAAATGGCTGTCAAATCCACTGGTCAGCAACAATGATCTTCTCGATTTGAGAATAATTCCAGAAAACAGAATTGGAACCTCAGATATTGATAAAAGTAAACTGCTTTTAGTATTACCATTGTTTTGTCTTTGTTCAATTCGATTCGATCATTTGAGTTTTTAAAGTTGCAGAACTGACTAAGTTAACAACTTGAAATGTCTTCGTATATTAATCATATCTGAGTAACATAACTTACTTCTACAATTAATTAAATTTGAGGGGACACTTGTAACAGAGATAATGTATTATGGTTTAAAGATTAGCGAATTTTGTCAGTTGTCAGTTGGAAGCAGTTGAGGTTAGACGTCGGTCGGGGCAGGGGTGTCTCTTTGTGTCTCTGTTCATAGACCCTTATAAATTTTCTCTCTCTCTCTCTCTCTCTCTCTCTCTCTCTCTCTCTCTCTCGTGTAGCTGTATGCAGTCTGAACATCGAACAGTATATCTAGATAATAAATCGACAATTTTCTATAAAATCATTGGACATATTACTGTTAAACCAATATGTTCCAATAAATGATTGTTAGTTGTTGACGGAGAGTTCTTGAATAAGGGTCAGGTTATCTGCCCCTAGTTTTTGTACACTCTCTCTGTAAATAAAAAGGAACACCGGGCGTGATTTTTAAAAGGTTGTCCTCATGTTTTTTCCTTGTTAATTGAGTTAAAGTATTCTACCTGGAATATATCAAGATGAATACTTGCACTTAAAAAGGTTTGTTTTATTTTTATGTGGAATTCGGTTCGTAAATTTCCAACACTTATGATAATCATTTGTAAACAATTGTAGTATAGGAATTCATTTATAGTGTGTGGCATTTTCCTATTATGCATTAGGCTATCTTAATGATCTAACACAGAATATTTCGGTTATGAAAAAAAAACAAAAAACACCAAGTCAATTTAGACTAAAATAACATATATTTTATATACATGTATTTACACATAATTGTAAAACATTACAAATGTCCCAAAGGGGGTGTCCTTGTGGTGTAATGGTTAAAGCGATGGACTGCGGAATCGTAGTACGCGAGTTCGTACTCCAGTCGCGCTATTACGTTCACTTTTGGGCAAATACCATTGGGAAAGGTATGAACCCCAGCTATGGGTTAAATAGTACCACTACTGTTCTTCTAGGAGAATGGCTTTGGCATTAAATAACCTAAAAAGAGTTGATATGCCATTAAACAAAGAAACCAAACCAAACTAAACCATAAAAAGGTTACAAACGCTGTTCCAAAGAACAAGAAGTGTTGAATAGAAGAGGCTAAACACGGTTTCCTTGTGGTAAACAATGTAAAACAAGACACGACGATTCTACAGCAACATACTTTATAGCCTAAAGTTACAAGAATAAATACAAGAACGACATTATGAGCAAAAAAGAGCTTATAAAGAGATGTATAAAGGAAATCTAAATATATTTTGGTATGTAGCATAAATTTCATACTCATACACAAAATTCGCACTCACATTTTTAAACCAATCAACAAACAGAACATTCTAGAAAAAAAGGATCCAAACCACAATATACAAAATTTGCGCCCATAGATTTTTTTAACTAATCAAGTACTTTCCCCCAAAAAAACATTCATACCCGTTTTGATCATCTTAGAAGTTATAAAAAGAAAGCGATGGACCAATTCAACAGAGTTTTCGCCGCTAACAACAAGGAAACAACGCTACGCTACTGGACTGCTCCCTTACCTACTAAAACCTGAGAGGCGCCACGCTGTCTAGCAAAGACATTCCCATTTCCACAAGGCGAAAACAACAACAATAACAACATTGTGAGTTCTTTGGTACAATATTCCAGCTGAATAATAAACGTTTATTTTAAAGTTATTCAGGTTTTGGTTTTGTTTTGTTAGGGAAATTACTTGCGAGGAACACGTACTGCCTCCAAACTTTATTTTATACTTTCGACACATCTCGCGATATCCCCGACAGGTATAATTTAAAAGTCCTTAGTAGAATGGAAATTGAGTGAAAACTTATGTTATAGACAAGCGTATGGTTGCAAGCGACAACGGAAGAGAAGACTGGGTTTAATTTTGTTTATTTTAAACTAATAGAAGTTGGTAGATTAGAAAAGATACAGTCTCTCTTCTTCCGCCAGATAAGGTTCAGGAAGTGAACGGATGTACGTCTGTTCTTGGCTGGCTGGTTTGGTTGTGTGCGGCATGATGTGTTATGTGTTGGTAGACAGTCAGTTGTCTTTGATTTTGTGGTGGAAATGCCAGTGACATGGTCGTGTGCTTCATGGTGATGCAGTGTGGGTTGGTAGGATGTCAGCAGTCTTTGATCTTGTCTAAAATGTGACGCGTGACGATTCTTTCTTTTACCAGTCTCGGTGTCGATTGCCGTTTGTGACTTTTATTGACTTTTTTATAATGATATTTGGGATCGAAATCGACTCAGAAAAACTGGGGGTGGGTTAAAGTTTATGATTGGTTAAAAAAAAATACATTTTTAATTGTGAGTTTACTTTTACAAATGAAATAAACATCCGGTTAATGTTCCCTTTTTTTACAACTTAGATAAATACTCGCTGGATTTTTTCCCCAGGTGTTTTTATTTATTCATTTATTCATTTTGCTGGTGCGTAGGTTTGAACTGTACTTGTAAATCAGAAGAAATTTCTGTTATATAACACTTACGTCAAGGTATGGTATTATTCAACATACAACACGAGGTTTGTTGAATCTAAAGCCTCTTTTGTCGGGAAAAAGCATATGCTCATACGTACGTCTGGTTATCAAGGCTGGGTTGAAGAGATTTATTAGACTTCCAACCAAGCCTAAGTGCGGCACAAGGCCATTTTATAGCGGGGGCCGTGCACGAGTCGAAACCCACGCGATGCTGGGACAAAAATTTCTTGGACCCATCGGCATTCCCTTAATAGGGCGCCTCAGACGCCGAGCAATTAACTAAATCCTGAAAAACAGGTAAAGCCAGGGGGACGGCTAAGGGTTTGTCGATTTCGGCAACCCAGCACGAATGTCCGGCGGCCTGCATCGATTTTGTACATCAACGCAGTTATTTGTCTGACATCCCACCATGCCAAAGTGTGGCACGAGGCATTTTTAATATGAGAGCCAGACGCAGAACAGTGGCTGAGACATGTCCGGTGGTTCCAAAAATGCCTTGGGCAACGTCGGCATTGCCCTAAAAAGGGGCGCCTCAGACACCAGGCGATAAACCAAACCCTGCCGAAGCAAGTGAAAGCCTGGTGGGACGGCCCCCTAAGGCCCAAGGGAGTGTTAGTCTCAGCTACGTGGCATGCGTGTTTGGCTTTCCCGGCACCCATGCCAGGCGGCCTTGACTAACCAACAAAATGACAAGACACACTCGACCGTGAACTGTCAAAAACGCCCCCCCCCCCTATATCGTACATCAAACACCGTAATTTGGTTTGCTGGCACTTCTTTTACATACTACTTTGGTCACACAAACTAGCTGCAATTGGATGTACTATTTTTCAGTCGAGGGATGTAATCACTACTATACTAGGCTAAGTCAATTGTTATGCAATATTTTAGTATGGCTTAAGTTTGCAGCGCATATACTATGTGATACCATGAGAATTCTAGTTTTCGCCAATGGCCCAGGAGACCGGGGTTCAATTCCAGGTCGAGTCATACCAAAGACTCAAAAAATGGCACCTGATGTCTCCTGGCTTAACACTCAGCATTGTAAGGTACGGATCAAGGGTAAAGTGGGTCAATCCTTGGAAAGGAGTTGTGCCCTCCCCAACACCTTGGTGTAGTAGCTATCAAATAGGGAGCCGTTGGGTCACCCTCGACTACGGTCGCCAGCTTTACTTGCCGGATTAGATTTGATAAATAAAATCCCGTTTTTATGGAGAAATTACTGGAACTTGAAAAGCACAAATAATTTGCTACTCATATACCAATCACAATGGAAACTGAACATTCAGAATTTAAACTAAATTTTACCAGTTAAAAAAAGACAAAAAAAAACAGTTTAAAGTACTTGGGTGAATCAAAAGTTTTGCCGTATTTTGATACCAGCTAGTTTACAGCGTGTATATCAGTGAGTGAAGTGGGTCAAGCCGTGGTAGGTACCATATAGCTGGTAGTAGCGTGGTAGCTGGTGAGCTGACATGTTGTGCATTGCTTCTGTCTGTGTGGGATTTAAAAACCGCACTGATGAATGCGCATCATAGTTAAATTCGGTAACTTATGCTTTATGAGTTCGAACTGAGTCACAACACCGTGGAAATAAGCAAAAATATTTGTTGCGCAAAAGGTGAAGTAGCTGTTCATCACAGTACAGTAACCAGAGGGTTAAAGAAATTTCATTCAGTGTTGTGATGCTGACAAAAGAAAGACACGGGTGTACCATAGGACCAACGTGTTGTGCTTTAAAGAAAGAAGTCCTCAGAAAAAGAAATACTCAAACTCGAAGGTAAGGGAAGAAAATATAGCAGTCGTTTATTATTCCCTTAGCTATGATCGTTGCAACTCGAAAAGTTCATTTTAGTTACGTTCTTCTTCTCCCTTCTTCTTGGTGGTGTCGGCGGTGTGGGTGAGAGCTGACTGTTGACACACGCCTGACAGATAGGTCGTAGCAGACTGGGATAGGACGGGTCGGGGCCTCGGAACCTTTAACGCAACCGTTTTGACAAATGCCTTTAACTCTGCCAAAATCTCCTGACTTGTTTTCTTATATAGAGATTTTAGGGAACAAATCGAAGATCCCCGAATGTTCGATGTCACCAACGAAACTGTCATGAAACACGTGATAGTTCATCTGTGATTATTTTAAAACCACGTCTAACTTTGCAGGTCATTCTGCCCGCACGCGCTAGTCTCGTGACACCTCCACTGATTGACGACAGCGCCCGTCCGTAATATTACACGGGGAACACAAAAAGGGTTGATAGAAAAACATATATTCAAGTAACAGAAACAAGATACAAGAAACAAGTGGACCTGGTTAAACAGTAGTTAGTTGATAGAAAGCTAAGAGTCCAATGAGGTAGTGACTATCCGTCCACTACGCAAATGGTATCACACGTGATTGTGTCACACTGATTGGTGTTTGTTCTCCGTCCTACCACCGGTCAAGTACGGCACAAGGCCTTTTTAAAGTGGGTCCGGAAGCAGAGTCACAGCCCACACGCGTCCGGCAAAACCCCAAAATACCTTCAGCCCAGTCGGCATTCCCCCAATGGGGGCGCCTCAGACGCCAGGAAATAAATAACAAACAATAGGCAATGTAAAAACTGATTAGTAAACCCCGTCTGACGCTCTCGTTGGAGGAGGGCGAGTCCCTTATGTAGGGAGTACAACATTCAGGTCGCAAGAACCTTGACGATCGGGAAGGTGGTAATCTACTAAGATTGTTGCTTAGATGTGGCACAAGGCCTTATGAAAGGGGCACCCAATGAGACTCGAACTCACTCATGTAGGTTTGCTAGTCAAGCTTGCTAACTATTACACCACAGGAAGGTGAGTCAAGCGTAAAACTGATTCTGAGGCTGTGCTCTAAAATATAGAGGCAAATTCAGTGAGTAGCACTCGGGGAGTATCAGGCGAGCTCGATATCCTATCTTTCAGTGTGGTTTGTCACCTTCACAATGTCAGCAAAAGCACCTGGAGTTGTTGAATTATGTCTGATGTGACTAAAATATTCACCCTCACTATAATAATAATACAAGCGATTGCTGAAAAGATCATGGACTGACCATAAAAGGAATTACCAAGACCCATGAAACGTATGAGGGGACGTTCTGAAAGTAACGCCTCCCATTTATTGCTAATGAAACTACAAGAAATGTAAGTAGTTGAATAACAAAATATCACTGGCAAAAATGGGTCGTTAATGATAATACATTGTGGGGAAACAGTGTTCTGAATATAAAAACTTGCTCTAGCCAATGGTGTTATTCTGTGTCCTGTATCTATTGAAGTTTTGATAGAAATAAACGGAAAGTATTACTTATGGAGTATTTCTATGATGCAAAGAGGTGCTGAAAAGTTCTTGGCACAACCAAGAAGAGAATAACCCTGTCATGAAATATACATTCTGTAAAAGTAAAAGTAAAGTTGTCTCCCTTTAGTCAAGGGCAACCAGACGGCTCCCTTTTCAATAGCTACTACACTGAGGTGTAGGGGAGGGTGCTACTCCTTTCCCTGGATTGCTCCACTTTACCCTTGATACATACCTTATATTGCTGAGTGTTAAGCAAGCAGGTATCAAGTACCCCTTTTAAAGTCTTTGGTATGACGTGACCTGGGATTGAACCCAGGTCTCCTGGACCATTGGCGAACACTCTACCCACTAGCCAATGAGCCGGTTATTATATACATTCTGTACCCCATTTTATTTTGTTTCCTTTTGGTTTTTATCTATTACCTAGCCCTAAAAAATCAAGAATTTTTTCTCTTCATTTTTCTTTTATTTTAATAATTTTCATTTATACTTCTTATATATATATATATATATATATATATATATATATATATATATATATATATATATATAGTGGAGTCCTTGTGGCGTAGTGGCTAATGTACTAGACAGTGACATAGTAGCGAATGAATTTGAACTCTAGTTGCACTATTACATTCACTTTTGGACACTTGGGAAAAGTATGACCCCCCTCACTAAGCCCCCCCCCCAGCTATGTGTTAAATAGTATGGCTGCTGTTCTTTTATAAGGATGGTGCTTGCATTAAACAACCCACAGAAGATGATGAACCATTAAATAAAGAAACTAAACCAAACCTATCAATCTTTACATATGTATTTACCCAAAGCCTCCACACGAACAGAATGTGACTGACACAAGGTCAATTTCTGAGCAGAGTTTTATGGTTTTGCATTTAGAGTTTAGCGTCATATCCATGATACTCTTTTTGTGAGAGTCTTACCCCTCTGCAGGGGGCTCAGTCAGTGTATTCTAAGCCTCATCAAAAGGGTTAACTCTGAAAGAGCCTGAAGGATAATATGGTTTGGTTGGTTTGATTGGGTTTTATGGCATATCAACCATTCTAGGTTATTTAATGCCAAATCCTCTTTATACATATATATTAAATATATAGGATTTAGTTTGATTGGGTTTTATGATGTATCAACCATTGTAGGTTATTTCATGCCAAATCCTCTTGATACATATATATTGAATATATATGATTTGGTTTGGTTTGGTTTTATGACATATAAACAATTGAAGGTTATTTAATGCCAAATCCTCTTCATAAATATGTATTAAATATATTGGATTTAGTTTGGCTTAGTTTGGTTTGATGGCAAATCAACTCTTGTTGGTTATTTAATGCCAAATCCTTTTTATACATATATATTAAATATATTGGATTTCATTTTGTTGGGTTTTATGGGATACCATTTTATGGCATATGTTATATATATGATTTGTAAACTCATTTTGTTGATAACATTTTTAAATAAGCTTGAGCTCATCTTTTGCATACAGTTAAATGGTTCCAAGTAAAGCTATGTATCACTAGCAATTCAATTTAACATCATTCATTTGTTTACACACTGTTAAATGATCAAACAGTTATCAATTCAATTAAGCATGTCATTTGTTTACACTCAGTTTAAATAAAAGGGTCCTCCACATTCCCCAAAGCTCCAATACATCATCAGATGTTAAGTGTCATAATCAGTCTTTTATAAGGATGGTGTTTGCATTAAATAACCCACAGGGGATGATGAATCATTAAATAAAGAAACTAAACCAAACCTATCAATCTTTACATATGTATTTACCCAAAGCCTCCACACAAACAAAATGCGACTGACACATTTGTTTGCACTCAGTTTAAATATCAAACAGTTCTATTTGACCCATAGATAGGGTCCTATCAGGTGCTACCACTCTGGGTGAGAGTGAACCTTGGAGCTATGGCAATAAAAGGGCACTTCACATTCCCCAAAGCTCCTATACTGGAGCCTCATCATCAGATGTTAAGTGTCATAACCAGGACACTCATTGGGGAGGGCCTTACCCTTCTGCAAAGAAGTACTCAGTGTATTCTACAGCCCCAGCCAACTAGGCTAGGATAATATGAAAAGTGGTTAAGAGGCCAAATGTTTAATGAAGAAGAAAAAGCTTAACACACTCAAACATATTTTATTAAATCTACTGAAATAATGTGTGTCTTGTGCAGGCACAGATCGGGTTTACTGGTGTTAAAAGTCTCTGTGGTACAGTCAGGATCATCAATTGAATTCTGTCCAACAGCCGAGTTTGCTATCATCTGGGAAAAATGAGACAACACATCAAATGGATTCCATAATACAGGGTGCCTCAATATACAATGAACCTATGTGACTGCTAATAACTCTACTAATAATAATGTTGTGTTCTTAGGAGGTGCTTGTGGTGTAATGGTTATCATCGTAGGAAATGGACACGGCGACAAGAGTTCAAATCCTGGACGAGACTGATTGCATTTCACATAGCACTAATACCCTTGGGAAAGGTATAAATCCAAGTATCCTCCCTCCAGCTATGGGTAAATAGTAGGACAGACTGGTTTCTTCAGCCTTGGTGAGGCAACTAGTCTAGGAGAAGGAAAACTCTGAATTCAAACTTGTTAGACTCCGCTTAAAAATTGACCCTGTGTTATATCCTGCCCGAGCGGAGGGGTTGGTAAATATGATAATGTTGTGTTCTTTTTTGTTTCAGATTTTAAAATAGTATACTATAACAACTATTAATCCTTGATCCCAATGCCTTGGACAAGAAAGGAAAAAATATTTTGCATCACTTCTAACTTGGAGACAAAAATCATTCAAAATTGTCTCAAAATAAATGCTACCTATTAAAATGATAATAATTTATTACTGAGATTAGAAACTTGAAAAAAGATTGCATCTCCTGAAAGCTGATATAATAACGATCTAAAACAGTATTGTTTTGATATCTGCAGCTCAAAGGGTGCATTTTTTACTGGGCATGTTCCAAATGACCAACATTGTGCTTGTCTCTGTGATATAATCATTATCATATTAATGGGTTGCATCTATTTTGAGACACCCTGTAGTTGCTCTGTCTCTAAGCCTCACTATGGAGGACTTATAATCTTACACCATCTTTTATAATTAATGTCACTCCTCTGGTGAGTGTTAGCTAAAAAAGCTTTTAGGATTTTAAATAAGTAAATGTTTCCATTTTTGTTCAGTTGTGTTATGTAATGGTTTTTCCTGTCAAACAATAAAATGTAAGGAATATTTGAGTTAAAGATGGAGAGTCAAAGAGTCAAATCCCTAGCCATAAGAAACTGTGAGAATTGTTGGCTGTAAAAAGTCATGTGTGAATTAAAAGAGTTTTTAAAAAAAGAGGGAGTTGAATTTTAGACACAAAAGGAAACACATATATTTAAGTTTAAACAAGAACCCGCCCTTGCCATTGAGACTTGGTGATGAGTCATAAAAGAATGAACTTTTTCTTTATCAACTCAATAAGAGACCAAAAAGAACTTGGAATATCCAAAATAAACAAGTCAGTATTTTGTAATATGTTTTTTTATTACCAAAACCAAGTGAAAATCTCTGATTCCTCAACCATTTTAGATAGGTATACTTGATAAATAGAATTACTAATGTAATGTGTTTGTTCTTTTATGACCAAAATCAAGTAAAAATCTCTCTGATTCCTCAACCATTTTTGATAGGAATACTTGATAAATAGAATTACTAATGTTAAATAGCAATACTTGAACCCTTTAACTGTGTGCAAACCATAAATAACAACACTTGAAACTATTTAACTGTGTATGAATAGAACTATTAGCGTTAGATAGCAATACTTGAAACTATTTAACAGTATGCAGATAAATAACTAATATTAAATAGAATAATTTGTGTTAGATAGCAATATTTGCAACTATTTAACTTTGGAAAAAAATGATTAGTATTAAATTGAATTATTAGTATAAGACAGCAATCCTTGAAACCATTTAACTGTGTGCAAATAGAACTATTATTGTTAGATAACAATACTTGGAGCCATTTAACTATGTGCAAACAAATTATTAGCATTGAACTAAATAGGAATTCTTGATAAATAGAATTACTCATGTTAAATACAAATACTAAAAACCATTTAACTGTGTGTAAATAGAACTATTAGTATTAGATAGCAATACTTAAAAACATTTAACAGTGTGCAAACAAATGATTAATATTAAATAGAATTATTTGTATTAGATTAGAATACTTGAAGTCATTTAACTGTGAGCAAACAATAATTGGTAATACTTGAAACCATTTATCTTTTCAGGTTTACCAAAATCTACCATTTCTCTCTCTCTCTCAACATATATATATATATATATATATATATATATATATATATATATATGTATATATACACACACACTATACACAAATTATATATATATTACACATATGTGGTGCATTCAATAAGTTTCCAGACTTTTTTGTACAGGCATTTAAAATTTTCGTAGACTCTTGAAAATTCATTATATTATTGCTAGACATCTTATGAGATGACTGACCAATTTTTATGATTTCAGGTTCAAAGGAACAACTACAGCAGCATTTGGAATACACCCTACAAAAACCTGATTGTCACAGCTGGTGAATTTCAAAAATGCACTCTAACACTTTAGAAGAACGATATGCAATAAAATTGTCTTTTAAACTTGGAAAAAATGCCAGAGAAAATATATGGAATGCTTCAGATTGCTTTTGGAGCATCTTGCATGAATTGAACATCAGTTTTTGAGTAGCATAAGAGATACAAGGAAGGCAGGGAGTCTGTGAGGGATAATGAGAGGTGTGGGAGGAGTAAGGAAGTCAATACACCAGAGTTGATTGGCAAAACGGTTAGGGTTAGGGTTAGGGTTACTATGTTGAGGTTTTAAGGGAGTTCAGGAAGAGATTCTATTGGAAGAGGCCAGCACTTTTCAAATCGGGTCAGTGGCATTTTGACCAGGACAATGCACCAGTCCACAACTCCATCCTTATCACAGACTATTTGACCAAGATGGGTATTAAGACAGTTCCTCAGCCTCTCTATAGTCCAGACCTTGCTCTCTGTGACTTTTGGTTATTCCCTAAGCTTAGAGGCTGTCATTATGAGAGAATTGAGGGGATGAAAGAGGCTGTGACAAACGTCATTGACACGCTCACACAAGAGGACTTCCCATGGGGCCTTTCAGAAGTTGTTGGAATGGCACAACAAGTGCATTGCAGCCGGAGAAGATGACTTCAAAGGGGATTAGAGTTTCATGTGTGTACTATCAATAAAAGTGCCCATACGAAAAAAGTCTGGAAACTTATTTAATGATCCTCGTACATGAGCGCTGGCTTGTTTAAAAATGTTACCTACAAACTATTCCTTTACAAATTATATATATATATATATATATATATATATATATATATATATATATATATATGCATGTATAAAAGGTTTTTTTCATTAAATAACATTCAAAGGTTGATATGCCATAAAACACAGCCAACTAACCAACCAACCTCAACCATTTGCAAGATGCAGCCTATAAAGGTTTGAGATTTCAGGTATTCTCAAACATCCTGACCTAATGAATACCCCAAATAATGCCTAACAAGTCGATCAGTATTTCTAATGACTGGATGATCTTAAACTGTTCTTTTCATAGGACATATGAACATTACCTTATAGAAAGATGTCCTAGATCAAATAAAAAGCTGTCCTAGATAGAAAATCGAAAGATGTCCTAAATAAACTAGAAAGATGTCCTAGATAGGAAATAGAAATATGTCCTAGATCAAATAGAAAGATGTCCTAGATAGAAAATAGAAAGATGTCCTAGATAGAAAATAGAAAGACGTCCTAGATCAAATAGAAAGATGTCCTAGATAGAAAATAGGAAGATGTTCTTGATCAAATAGAAAGATGTCCTAGATCAAATAGAAAGATGTTCCAGATAGAAAATAGAAAGATGTCCTAGATAGAAAATAGAAAGATGTCCTTGATAAAATAGAAAGATGTCCTAGATAGAAAATAGAAAGGCATCCTAGATCAAATAGAAAGATGTCCTTGATAGAAAATAGAAGATGTCCTTGATCAAATAGAAAGATGTCCTAGATAGAAAATAGAAAGATGTCCTAGATCAAATAGAAAGATGTCTGAGATAGAAAATAGAAAGATGTCCTAGATCAAATAGAAAGATGTTCCAGATAGAAAATAGAAAGATGTCCTAGATAAAAAATTGAAAGATGTCCTAGATAGAAAATAGAAAGATGTCCTAGATCAAATAGAAAGATGTCCGAGATAGAAAATAGAAAGATGTCCTAGATCAAATAGAAACTTGTCCTAGATAGAAAGTAGAAAGATGTCTAGATAGAAAATTGAAAGATGTCCTAGATCAAATAGAAAGATGTCCTAGTTAGAAAATAGGAAGATGTCCTAGATCAAATAGAAAGATGTCCTAGATCAAATAGAAAGATGTCCGAGATAGAAAATAGAAAGAAGAACAGTAGTGTAAACTTTTTTTTTTGAAGAAAGACTTGTTCACTATTAGAAGAACAACGCCTTGCTATTCTAACTACAGAGTTGTGGATTTTAAAGTATTTTTTGGTTCACCCACCTTTAGGGTGGAAGAAAGGAACAGGGCTGTTCTTATTAGCATTGGATTGGTCGAAACAGTGGGCTTACTGCTGCTATTATGGTGGGGGAAGAGTAAAGGGTTCGTTTTTGGAAGTGGGTGAAGTAAAATTTTGTACTCTTTTCTCCATAACCCATTATAGGGGGAAGAGGTACTGGAAATATTTTGTGGCAGAAGTTTTTTTAAGGCTTAACAGAGAAATGGGATTTCTGAGCAATGCAGGCCTGGAGATTTTAGAGTTGAAAATCACTATTATGGTCAAGCTGAGATGAGTAATTATTTGAAACAAGTGGACAAGAAGTTGCCTATTTGTTTAGTAAGCTATCTTGAGGAAAAGCAAACTGGAAGAATTTAGGTCTAAAGGATTCCGAATAGAAAGAAAGGAAGAAAAAAAGAAAAAGGAGAAAAGAAAGAAAGAAAGAAAAAAGACAACAATGAAAGAAAAAATAAAGAAACTGAAGAAAAGAGAAGAAATCTGTGAAAAAATAACAGACAACATGAATTAAGAAGATTTTTGGCTTTCTACTATTAGGAGAGAAAGAAAGAAAAAAAAGGAAAGAAAAAAAGGAAACCGGTTTCAGACCTTAGTTTTATGTTTTCTTAATGAATGTAAGAGATATGTAATTTTTCCTTATGTTTTAATGTTGCTTTTATTTTATATTTTGTTAATGAATTAATTCTTGCATAGGGACTGATATGCAACCCACTAGCTGTTGTCTGTTTTTATCCATTTTATATAATAAAGTATTTGTATCTTCCATAATAAGTGCCGTGTTTGATTTTATCTGTAATTTATTTATTTTTAGCATTGGCACTTTTACATCCAGTTGTTTTTTTGTTTGTTTTGTTGTTTTAAAGTCGGTTTTTGGTAACAACCCCACAAAATTCTAACAGTAGTGATAATATTCAATCCATAACTGGGAGAATAAGATGTTCCTGCCTTTTCCAAAGGAATTCTGTTCAAAAGTGAATGTAATGTGAAGTTCAAACTCATTGACTACAATGTTGTAGTCCAGCATTCTAGTCATAAATATTTGAACATCTATAGAGTAATGATCATAATGATTATAGAAAGTTCTGGTCATAAGTATTTGAACATCAAGAGAAAGTACTGGTCATAAGTATTTGAACATCTAAAGAAAATACTGGTCATAAGTATTTGAACATCTATAGAAAGTACTGGTCATAAGTATTTGCATATTTTCTTTGGTTTCTTTGTTTAAAGGCATACCAAACTTCATGGGTTATTTAATGCCAAAGCTATCTTTGAAGAAGAACAGCAGTGATACTATTCAACCCAAAACTAAAGAATTAGGGGTTCATACCTTTCTTAAGGGAATTAGTCCAAAAGTGAATGTTATTGCACAAAAGGAGTTCAAACTCACTACAATGTTGCTGTCCAGCATTTTATCCATAGGGACTTCCCTGCACATTTTTAGAGTAATGGTCATAAAGACTATAGGAAGCACTAATCATAAATATTTGAATATCTGTAGAGTAATAATCATAATGATTATAGAAAGTTCTGGTCATAAGTTGGTTGGTTGGTTGGGTTTCATGGCATATCAACCCTTGAAGGTTTTTTAATACCAAATCCATTTTTATGCAAATAATTAATTCTGTTTCAAACAATTCAGTTTAGCATGAGTACACAGTTTAATTGTCAAAAACATTTCTATTTGAAGCTATTAAGTTTAGTCAAACAGTTCTAATTCAAACAATTCAGTTTAGCATGAGTACACAGTTTAGATGTATAGGATTTACACTCCTATATTTTAAAATGGCCATGGTACCACTTGTTCCTGAAACAAAGATGGTGGACGTTGGTAAACTAATCAGTCTCAGGAATCTATTGGTCAGAAAGTCATGTGATTTATGCTCACAACTACATCTGTAACTTTGATTTTGTCCCGCACATTTGGAGCTGACTGCATGACAAGGATTGCCTATATATACTCTCGTCTTTCAAGAGCTCTTTCTCTCCATTGCGACTTACAGAGACAGCACACACTCTCTCTCTTACATTTTTCCCTTACAGAGATAGCCCACTCTCTCTCATTCTCTCCATTGTTACTTCCAGAGACAGCACACATTCTCTCTTACATTTTGACTTTCAACAGTCAACCCCACGAAAATGTATACATTCTGCAACCTTTTTCTTTCCTGTTCTGCCTTTTCGGTTAGACTTCTTCCAGCGTCGAACACAGCCTCAGAAATTTCCTCAAACCCTAAAAGAGACAAACAACCAACATGGAAGAAGACACGTTCCTCCTAGGACACATTGCTATATTTCTATATATCAATACCTTACATGAAATACTTAGTCCACATACATTTTATAGTCTACAGGACATTTTCAATATTTAGTCTTTTTCCATAATATCCGTGTTAGTACACACATACACACATACAGGAATATTCAACAGACTCGTGTTAGTTACATATACTCATGCACAAACACACAGGAATATTCAACAGACTCGTATTAGAATATTTGTAATGTTTCCTTTTTCATGTATTTCTTGATATATAAATCTAATTTTGTTTGTACTGCTTTGTTTTGAATGTTCTTTTGTTCGTGTCGTTTCACATCGTGTACTGCATTTGCTTTTCAATAATGAGCCAACATAAATTGTGGGGGAACAAACTGTCAACCAAATTTACCACCACAAAATGTAGGACCAAAAATATTCACCAACCAAACAGTACTCCTACAGATGTCAAAACAGTTATATTTTAAACTATTCAGTTCAGCATAAATATGCAGCATAAATGCAAAAAACAGTAAACTCAAGAAACCATGGTTTAATTCTATCTGAACCATAGGTACGACCTGGGAGCAATGGCAATGAAGGGGTGCCCTGCATTCCCCACATCTTCAGCATTACTGAAACTTTACCATCAGATTGTTAAGTGTCATATCCAGGACACTCGTTGGGGTGTCTTAACCCTCAGCAGAGGTGCAGTCGGTGTATTCTATAGCCCCAGCTGACTGGGCAACTGGTCATAAGTATTTGAACATCTATCGAGTAATAGTCATGAAGACTATAGAAAATTTCTGGTAATAAGTATTGGAACATCTATAGAAAGTGCTCGTCATAAGTATTTGAACAATCTAAAAATCTGTTTTTATTACTTGAGATTACAGGGGTTCATCAAATATTTTGATCAAGAGAATTCAAATTAACTTTGCAGTTTTCCAACTTCTCCATAGCTGTTCAAGTTTGTCTTTTTAATCTCTTTGATTGATTCTGAACAAGATTTTAGAAGAAGAGAAAAGAACTTCTTTTTTTTTCTTTTTTTGATTCTTTTATTTAACTATTTAATTCTATCAAAAAAGACTTTTTCTGGAAATTTCACACTTAGAATCAGAAAATGTGATTTAAATGCATTCCTAGGTATTTTGATTGCAATGAAGGCTCCCTTTTCAATAGCTACTACACCAAGATGTAGAGGAGGGTCCTACTCCTTTCCCTGGATTGCTCCACTTTACCTTTGATACATACTTTATATTGCCGAGTGTTAAGCGAGGAGGTATCAAGTACTATTTTTAAAGCCTTTCTATGACATGACTGGGGATTGAACCTAGGTCTCCCAGACCATTGGTGAACACAAAATGGAAACAAGAAAGTTGTCCACAAACATCCTATTTATGTATATATATGTAAAACTAAACCCACTAGGCCAATGAGCCAGTTACTAAACACAAACTAACATAGTTATAAAGACTGTAAAAATTTCTGGTTATAAGTATTTGAACATCTATAGAAAGTGCTCGTCATAAGTATTTGAACAATCTAAAAATCTGTTTTTATTACTTGAGATTACAGGGGTTGGTTGGTTTGTTGGTTTGTTGGGTTTTATGGCATATCAACCTTTGTAGGTTATTTAATACCAAATCCATTTTTATGTGAATAATCTGTTCTATTTAAAACAATTCAGTTAAGCATAAGTACACAGTTTGTCAAAAACATTTCTATTTCAAGCTATTCAGTTTACTCAAACAATTCATTTTAGCATAAGTATGCTGTTAGTTCTATTTAACCCATAGATAGGGCCCTATCAGGTGCTACCACTCTGGGCCAGAGTGTACCTGGGAGCAATGGCAATGAAGGGGTACTCCACATTCCCCAAAGCTCCAGCACTGCTGGAACCTCACCATCAGATTGTTTAGTGTCATATCCAAGACACTCGCTTGGGGGGGGGGGTCTTACCCCTCTGCAGAGGTGCAGTCAGTGTATTCTACAGCCCCAGCTGACTGGGCAATACAGGGGTTCATTAATTATTTTGATTAAGAGAATTCAAATTAACTTTGCAGTTTTCCAACTTCTCCATCACTGTTCAAGTTTGTCTTTTTAATCTCTTTGATTGATTCTGAACAAGATTTTAGAAGAAGAGAGAAAAACTTAACAGTTTAATTCAATCAAAGAATGCAAAACAAACCAACAACATAATGCAAAACAAACCAACAACATAATGAATAAATGCCAAATTACAATGAAATTTGGTTCTTCTTACATAATTATTATCATTAAGGGTTTTTGGACAATTGTCTTCATCTTTATTATTATTTCCACAACATTTCGGCCGATATGTTGTCTGGCCTTCTTCAGGTGTTTGTCGAACTTGGGAACCTTCACGGAACTTTGAACTATGTCCTTCATTGAATCCACGGGGGTCGCCTGTTCTGATTCTGTTAGCCATAACCGGGTACAAGTGTTAAGTATTTCTGTATTGTTACTTGCCTGCAGTCAGGATTGAACCTGCAACCTCCAGATGATTGTCTCCTTAGAAGCTTAGGGAACCAATGCCTATAACCGTTACGCTATGTGTCCTGCTAGACAATTCAGAGTGTTCCTGCTTTTGACTGTCAAGACCAAGTGGCTAGAACTTAGTTTGGTTTGGTTTGGTTTGATTTGTAGCAGATGGGTTTGGTTATCAAAGTTTTATTTTGATTTCTCTCAACAAGAAATAACTTTGTATTAAACTTAGTCAGAGATATCATTGCCTCTAACAATCCTCCTAATAGAATAAAGTCAATATTTATTCAAAAAGAGACAAATAAGAATATCAGAATCATTAGACTTTTGACAAACAATAAAACAATAAAATAAACACACAAACAAACAACAATAAAAGAATTATAAATAAATATATAAGTTTTATGGAAAGAAAGGAATTGTAAATAATTATTTCTACAATGAAAAGTTCCCAGACAGAAGTGACTTGTTTTCTTTTAGTCTTTGAAAAAAAAATGTTTTTTTAAATGGTTTTATCTTGTACGAACAAATTCTTTTAATGGGTTATAATCCTGTGGATTTATATTTCACATTGGCAGGGCTATTTTCCATTTCTAAGGTCCTTTTTGTTATATATTTAGTTTTTTTTTCAATGTTTACATGTCCAAAGTCAAGATACAACTAACTTTGCAAAAAGTCAAAGAAAATCAAAGCACAAGGATGAGTGACAAAAGTTCATAATCAAGATTTCTTTCAGACATCATCTGGTCCTTATAGAAAAGCTAACCATTTTGTCTGGTAGCCTCCCACAAGATCAAAGGGTTGTCTAGCATTTTAATAGGGTGGTGGAATATCACTGATAATTTGTTTATGGCCTACACCCATTTAATTTGTTCTAAGACATTATCACGTGAGATATCATATATTCTATGCAGTTAAAAACTAGTGGCCTTTTCTAGAGAATAAGTGATAGCAAGTTCAAGTCTCTGCTTCTTCTTCTTCTTCTTCTTTTTATTATTATTATTATTATTATTATTATTATTATTATTTTATATTTATCAATATCTATATATTTGTATATCTATAAACATAAATTTTCGGTTCCATAGGTTTTATAGCATATCAACCATTGTAGTTTATTTAATGCTAAATCCCTTTTTATGCATATACATATTTACCAACCCCTCCGCTCGGGCAGGATATGACACAAGGTCAATTTTTAAGTGGAGTTTAACACGTTTGAATTCAGAGTTTTCCATCTAGACTAGTTGCCTCACCGAGGCTCAAGAACCTAGTCTGCCCTACTATTTACCCATAGCTGGAAGAATTATTGGATTCATACCTTTCCCAAGGGTATTAGTGCAATGTAAAACGCAGTCTTGTCCAGGATTTGAACTCATGTCGCTGTGTCCATTTCCTACAATGATAACCATTACACCACGGGCATATAAATAGTTCTATTTAAAACAATTAAGTTTAAATGTCAAAAAACAGTTCTATTTCAAATGATTCAGTTTAGTCAACAAAGTTAAATGGTTCCAAGTAATGCTATGTATCGCTAACAATCCAATTAAACATCAGTCATTTGTTTCCACAGAGTTGAATATCAAAACAGTACTATTTCAAGCAATTCAGTTTAGCATAAGTTTGCGGTTTAGTTCTATTTGACCCATAGATAAGACCCTATCAGGTGCTACCACTCTGGGCCAGAGTGGACCTGGGAACAATAGCAATAAAGGGTTACTTTGCATTCCCCAAAGCTCTGGCATTACTGGAGCCTCACCATCATATTGTTTAGTGTCATATCCAGGGCACTCGTTGAGGAGTCGTACATTTATGTAGAAAAACAATTGTGTATTTTACAGCCTCAGGTGACTGGACCAGAAGTGGTTAGAAAGAAATTGTCTATTCAAATACTTACAAGAAGTATGGTGCATGTATATATACCAAGAAAAATATCAAATCATAAACACCACATGAAATAATCATGTAAATTGTGTGTACATATATATATATATATATATATATATATATGTGTGTGTGTGTGTGTCTCACCATTGATATATATATCAATGGGGAGACATTGGCCTAATGAGTATTGTGTTTGCCAGGGTTCAATCTAAGGTCGAGTCATACCAAAGACTCAAAAAATAGTACTTTATGCCGACTTGCTTAACACTCAGCATTATAAGGGTAAAGTGGAGCAATCCAGGGAATGGAGTAGCGCCCTCTCTTAAACCTCAGTGCAGTAGCTATTGAAAAGGGAGCCTTTGGGTCACTCTCGACTAAGGTCACCAACTTTACTTACTTATATCATTATCATTATTATTTTTATTCTATGCAAACTTTTCACTGCAGTCTGAATGATAGTGAGGCTCCTCAGTTCTTCAGGAATCTTTGGCTTTACTGTCTTTGATTAGTGGTATATCAACCTTCATGGGTTATTTAATACCAAAGCCACCCTTGTAGAAAAATAGTCATTGTACTTTTTAACCCATAGCTAAAGGGTAAGGGAGTTCCTACCCATCCCAAGGATATTAGTCTGAAAGAAAATGTAATAGTGCAACTGGAGTTTAAACTTGCTTACTATAATGTCACAGTCTAGCATGTTAGCAACTATGCAATGGGGAATCCCTTCTTCCCAGGACTCCTCTCAGTATTTGAGCTGATCTTAATAGAGTTGAGGTTTAGATGGTCAGGATTTGTTCCAAGGGCACCAATTACAGTCTGAATATTCACTTTCATGTTTCACTGCTTTTTTAGCTCTCTGGCAAGATCCAGATAATTGTCTATCTTTTTAGTTTCTTTTATTTTCTCTTAATGCTGCTCTGGTATTCCCACAATGTAATGGAAATCTGATAAAGTCTGGTGATACTGTAAGACACAGCTGGCATGCTCTAGTCTAGTTTAATTTCTTTGTTTAATGGCATATCAATATTTATGGGTTATTTAATGCCAAAGCCATTCTTGTAGAGGAACAACAGTGTTAATATTTAAACCATTGCTGGAGAGATAAGGGGGCTCATACCTTTCCCAAGGCTACTGAAAATGACAAGAGTTTGAACTCATGTACTTTAAGGTTTCAACCTGGCACTTAAACCATTACACCCTGAGGACTCCCACTAGGTACGCTCTGGGTCAGTGGCTATGATGCATTGGCACTGAACCATGCCTGACCACAGAGTCATCATCTAATAAAGGTTTTATTGGTTGCAATGCTGCAGTTTTGTTTGTATCAGCATGTGTGGATAGATAGATAGATAGATAGATTAAATTATACATACATCTGGAAATACTTATATGTAAATACATTTTGTTTATTTTCTAAAAAATTAAAAACATCTTGCAAAGATTCAAAAGTCTACATAGGTCATTCTTGTTGTTGTTTAATTATTATGCTTTGCTTTGTCCGTTTGATTACTGTATATGTTGTTCCTAAGTGGGCACTCATGTAAAAACTGAACAGACTCTTTGTTGCTTAACTTTGGTGGTATGCAGGTGACCATAAGTCATTCTTTAATAAGGATTATTCTCCAAGGCCTCTTCTGAAAAAAGAAGAAACAACACACACATATATATATATATATATATATATATTTGAAGGTCAGCTGAAAAGTTCTTAGGCTGACCAAATATACTCTCATAGAATGACCAAATAATTTTCATTTTTCATCATAGTCTCCTTTGTCCACACACTTCTTCCATCAGTGTTGTAGTGCTTGGATCCCAATGGTAAAAAAATCATCAACTGCAGATGTGATGTCATCATATGAACTTTTCCGCCTATGAACTTTTCAGCCCATGCCTCATGTGGTGTAATAGTTGACAAGCTGGACTTTCAGACCATTATTAGTGAGTTCAAGTCTCAATGGGTGCCCCAGACTTCTGGCCTTCATGCCACAACAAAGCAAAACTTAATATATATATATATATACAGAGAGAGAGAGAGAGAGAGAGAGAGAGAGAGAGAGAGAGAGAGAGAGAGAGAGAGAAATACATAATTTAGATTACTTATAATAGGATTCGTCTAAGAGATACATTAGAACAAAAACAAGTCAAATGTCCAGAAATTTCTTTTTTACGAAACATTAACGCATCATACGGCTACATCCTTGCATAGTGTTATCAGGAAACTGTAGTCGGAAAAAATCATTGATGAAAATGGAATGAATGGAGAAATTCAAGGGCAGATAACCACGACTTGATGTCCGCAAGATGGCACTGCATGTCTCTCCCTCTGCAATTGTTTTGCCTTGTTCTGAGAAATGGCGTCAGTCGTCATCTTCTCCTTCTTCTTAGCATGCTGTTAAAGTTTCCCCTGTTAGACCATCTCTTCCCTCCTAATACCTTTTCGTCTTCTTCCCAGAACTTCTCTCTTAGCATCTAGTGGCTTCTAAACCTCCACACTTTACGTGATGGCAGTCCCTGGAACAAAGTTAGATCCTCAGCTTTTACAGTCCACTCGGAAACTCCTGTGGGGAAATGGAGTTAAAGAAGAAGTCTTTGCTCGATGGTCGCAGGGTAAGATTTATTTTCTATTTTCTCTCTTCTTGTGATGGTTTATTTGTTTTAAGTATGTGTCTATTTTTAAAAGAATCTTTCAGCTTTGAGTTGTCTATATTTTATCTTAAGCGATTTGTTTCTTGAAACAAAAAAAGAAAATAAGTTTAGTGCAGGTATATTTTTATCCTTAAATTCGCTGTTTTGTTTTTAGTAATCAATTTTTATTAGCCTAAAATCCACCTTTTAATTATTCATTTTGGTAAATAATGTTAATCTGTAAGAAAAAAAACTGAAATTATATCTGGTTTCGTGAACAAGAAATACTATATCTCATTACCGAAATAACTAACAAACTCAAAAAGAGTGTCATATAACTGTATCTTCGACAGAATAATAATAATCATTAAATCTTCCCCATTATTTTAGAACCAGCCTTTCTTTTGAATTAGAAAATTTATGAATATCAAGAAGAATTGCTAAGAATATTTATTAAGGATAAATAAATTGCTAACGATTATTTTATGTAAGCTACTTTTCGATTAAATACACTCTGATCTTCATCAGGTGGAAGTTTAGTCTTTTTTTTTTCTTTTTCTTTGGTGCTTCTGTAGTCCACCCATTTTGTTATCCATTTTTAGTCTTTTAAAAAGCTTTAATGATAATTTATAAATAAATACAGTGTTTCTATAAGTTGTTATTTGTTTCAAAGTTCTAAATGTGATCGAGAAACACTTATTTCCTTCTTAAAAAAAAACAACAAAAAACAAACTCTAATCGGAACACAAATAGTAAATGAATTAGTTCACTCTATCAAAATAAATAGTAAATACTTCCTTATTTGAAAAACAAAGACTTCAATTATGTCGTTCTGTTCTGAAACCAACTAAATAGCCACTTTCTTTTCCACTTGAAACAGTTTTTGCTTTCTTTAATTTTTCAAAATATTTGAAACTAAATTTGTCACAGTTTAAATGCCAGAGGTGGGGGGGAGATTAATTTTTATTTTTATTTAAAAAACGTTTAAACCAAATTTATATGTTTAAATACTAAGGTTTTGTGTGTGGGATAAACTTACTTTCTCAATGAATGTTTTCTATCACTGACTTTTTGAATTCCAAATCAATCCGTGACATTAAAAACAAAACTATAAAAGACGATATTTTGGAATATGTCGGTAAAATAAGGGAGGCTACTCACACTTCCAGAATTACAAAATTATGTAGGAAAAAGTTATCAACTCCATCATTGTTTACTTGGGTAATAATCCAGAAAACGGAAAAAAAAAAAAAAATATATCCCCAAAAAATGTGAAATAAAAAATGTAATAGTAATATTTAAAAAAAAAAAAAAAAAAAATTTTAAATTTGCACATTGCTATGGTTGTGGTCCCTTTTTTGTTGTGACCGATTTGTGTAAAGTCTCCCTTATCTTCGTTTACGTTTTGATTTATTAAATTAATATTGAATGAATTATAAAATCATTTATTTGCAGCACTGTTACATAGGGATCGCCATAATTGGGAGAAAATGAAGAATTAACCAAAGAAAAAAAACCTCATTGCGCAGTGTCAAAATTTTTACTCTTATTACTGGTGTAAATAGGCTCAAGGTGAGGGGGGGGGTCTTTTACAAAACAAAATCTTGATTGCTAAAAACTTTTCTCAAGCAGTTTGTGAAATCTTTTTTTGAAAAGGGCTACATTTATCTCTGGTTTATTAGATTTAAAAATTTACTAAAAACACGTTAGTTTTCCAGAAATATCTTTTTTCAAGAGTTGCTGAAAAGTTCCTGGGCAGGCCAAGTCAGTTTCTGATATTGCCAGGTATTTGTTGAGTGGATGTTACCATTCAGTATTCCATTCATAATAACTTTTCAGTATTTTGTAAAATAGCTCTAAAAACCAAAAACGTTTTTAAGAATCAACTACCTTTCATCAAGGCATCCAGTGAGATTAATAAAAATATTGGCAATATTCAATTAATTTATTTGGGGATGCGGAATGAAAATTAAATTTGGTAACAAGAAGGGCATTAGTAACCAACCACACTAATACTAGCCCATCTTATCTTCTTGGACAACTTGTAGCAAGTAAAAGCTTTTTTTTTTTTTTTTTTTTTTTTTAAATTTTTTTATTTATTTATTTATTTTTTAATTTCTTATTTGACAAGTCTTCTCAGGTCTCCAGGACTCTTCTAAGTATTCTAGTTAATCTTAGTGCTGTTGTCTGGATGATCTTTATCATCATTTTTCAGTCTTACAAACCTTCCTAAAGATTTTACCCAACACCTAGCATGAGGGAAGGTAGTGATTATATGTATTCTTTGTATTTGTATTTTGTTGCTTCTTTTGGGTGATGTTTTTCAGTCATTGATATTACTCTCTGAAGGAGATGAGCAGTTGCATGAAGTGCAATTTTTTGTATTTCATGTAGGCTATGACTGTCAGGTGTTTATTATTTCACTCCTTGTGAGTTTTTCCCACTAATTTTTGTTGGTTTTTCACTGGAGGCCGAGTGACAGGAAGTCTCCTGGTCTCTTCTGATTATTCTGGGTGGTCTTGATTCTTCATTGGATTTCCAATTCCTGCAGTCTTTTTTTCCAAACCTTTGCAGACAATTCCAAGCATATCTAATACAACTGGTATCACTCAACCTCACATTCCACACCTTTTTTTTAGTTTTCTAGCTGTCTTTTCAACACCTCCACCAACACTAATAGAATATAAAGAAAAGGATGATAAAACAGGAATAAAATAAGACATTATATTCATTTGAATATATGCAAATTATGGAGTCATCAAATCTGAAAAATAGTATAAACACTAACCAGAACCAATAACAGCATCTAAGGAAGCTACTATTCTCTGGGACTACCTAAACTGATAAAAAAATAAAGATCGATAGACCAGATGTAGTGGTTGAGGACTATAAAAGAAAAACATGCCTACAGATAACACATCAGTCGAAGTGTATAATAAAATAAGTAAATACAAAAACCTGGTAATAGAAACTAAAAAAATGTGGCACCTTAAAAAACTACCATCATGCCAGTAATAGTGGGAGTCCTGGGTATGATCAAGAAACGAACAGATAAAAATATAAACAAGTCCCAGCTTATATGAAATAGAAAAAAAAGTATTTTGCAGAACTACCCATCTTTTTAGCCGAATAATATCAATGTGACTGAAAAAATATCACCCAAAAGAGGCAATGAAAACATAAATACTTAGAATGTGTGTGATTACTACCTTCCCTCACCTTAGGTTTTGGGTGAAGACCTGGTAAAGGATTGTGAGAAATCAAAGCTGAACATTTTTTTATTATTATTTTACTCCTTTGAGAATTTTTCACACCAACATTAGCTGATGGTTTTTCACTAGTTTGAGTGATGGCAAGTCAGGACTCTGCTCAGTATTCTGGCCGATCTTCCTTATGCTGTAGTCTGGATGGTCGCTACTTGTCCTTTAATTTCTAAGTTTTTCAGTCCCTTTACCAATTCTTTGCGGATCATTCCAAGTGTACCAATTACAACTGGCATCACTGTCACCTTCATGTGCCATAGCTTCTTCAGCTCTCCCACAAGGTTCAGATATTTATCCCTTTTTTCACCTTTTAATTTTACTCTGTGGTCTGCCGGGATTGCAAAGTCCACAATTCGGCAGGTTCTGATTATCCTTCTTATAGATTTTTATAAATTATAAAACACTTCTTGGTGTGTTAGGAACGTCTTAAACAGATTTGTTTCTATTCTTAAAACAAAAATCCAACAATAAAAATGAATAAATAGCTAAATATAGGTACTAACAACATGGCTGCCATGAATCTTTAGTATTATAACAAATCACTACCCCTGATTGAATGGCCCAGTCCACTGGGGCTGCAGAATACATCAACTGTATCTCTGCAGAGGGGTAAAAGCCCCGCCCCCAACGAGTGTCTTGGATATGACACTAAACTATTTGATGGTGCTGCTCCAGTAATGCTGGAGGTTTGGAGGATACAGAGTACCTCTTTATTGCCATCACTCTCAGGTCCACTCTTGCCCGGAGTGTTAGCACTTGATAAGGTCCTATCTATGGGTTAAATAGAACTAAACTGTGTTCTTATACTAAACTGAATTGTTTGAAATAGAATTGTTTTGACATTTAAACTGCATACTTATGCCTAACGGAATTGCTTGAAATAGAATTGTTTTTACATTTAACTGTGTAACAAACAAAACTTGTACTTATTTGAAGATCTTGAAACAGGCAAACTTTTATCAAACTGACTTAGTTCAGTGTTAAATGACCTGAAAAGGGTTGATATGCTAAAACGAAACAACTAATCCCGATTGAAAAAAAATCACTAAAAATCAGGAGATTATCTGATTTTATTGAAATTATGTGTTGATTTATTTATGAATAAATTTTATAATGCATCAGTTATTCTATTGAAAAATTGCCGATTTTTTTGCAAGTCATTTAACTCCCCTCTCCTATCCATGTGGCACTATTTAATTGGTTGGGATATATGATATAGCATATACTTTATGTGTATCATAAAAAGACAAAAGTCTGAAGGTGTGCATAAAATAAAAATAAAATATTAAATTGCTAACTGTTGGAAAAAAATAATACCCCAAATGGGAAGATTAAATCAAAATCTAAATGTTATTAGATAAAGAATATTTTTACTTATTGAAAAATTTAAGTTTTAAAGCAAGAAACTTTTTTGTTTTGATATTTTTTTAAAGATAAAGAAAAAGTGAGACAAAGAAAATGTATGGAAACCTACAATAACACTCATTTAAGTAATTGCCAGTTTTGTCCCTTGTATTCAGGTTGACTATGTAAGTAAAAATGTAGGGAAAAGAAGCAAAATTTTGCCATGAAAATAGGAAGTTCAAAATAAAGTAAAAATTAGTGTTTTAGGGGCCATGAAAGATGTGTAGATTATTATCAGGCAAAACATATAAAAAGACAAATAAAAAGTATTTCATGGAATTTTCTTTGTTTTACATTCAAAAACCATGTTAACGTGCCTATTTTCCTTTTTCAAGATTAAATCCAAAATAAAAAGTTGCCGATACATATTTCGATATGTAAAAAAATGTTTTTTTTTTCTTGGTTGATCTTCCGTACTAATAATTTTAACGGTATACAAAAGCGCACCATAATAGTTGTGTTAAGTTGACAGAATGTCTGTCTTAATTTTGATCTATTGGATTTAAATATCATTGGGATATAATTATCAACGTATAAGTAATATTTTTACTTAATGTTTATTAATTTTAGTAATTTCATTCAAAAATTTTTTTTTTAAGTATTTTGAAATTTTAATATTTTTGATTTACGTAACTTCTAGTTGGTTGAGGTCGTCAACATTTGGTGAATTCAAATTTTTAAAAGTTAATTAGATATGTTATTTTGTTTTTAATACTGTTAATTATGATGTTACTATCTTTCAATTAAAACTAAAATTTAACCTTAAATAACTTATTTTTAAATTCGTTTTAACAGAGGAAAAACAGTTTTTGTTAGGACTTGAAATAAATAAATGAGTTAGTTATGTAATTTATAGTTTAAACGTAAACTTTACTGGAGCTCGTTTGGGTTATTTGATAAAAACATGCCCCCCCCCCATGAATTTATTGTTAGATTAAAATATTCGTTTATTCATGGCTGTATTATTCCAGAATAATCTGATAGGAAGTAACTGAGATTTGTTTTGAATATTACTCCTCACTCACTTAATCCTGTAATTATGAAACAACACACTGATATTTATAAAATTCTTCTTTTTTTATATATTTTTTTTTTTTTTTTAGTATAATGACTGAATATTAGAAGTGTTGTTTGAATTTGCTTAGCTTATCTGGAATTTATGCAAAAAAATTTGATTAAAAACTGAGATGCAAAAACTTATGATTTTTCCAATTTTTATTTTGGTTTTTTATGATGTGAGTAAAAATGTATATTTTCATTTATGGATTTGTGATGAACTTTAAACTTTTTATCTTGGTTCAAAAACTATTGACACAATGATTCTGATTTCAGTAAAGTATTTATATACGGACTAATCGCTGCGACCACTAATATCAACATATAACTATGCTTTACTTAGATTATGTTTTTTATTTATTTTTCCAACGGCATTTTTAGCGAGGAAAAACAAATTCATTTAAAATGTTTACAATTACAGTCAGCAGCAACAGCTTATCATTCGAGAGGGATTAGAATAAATACGGGGGGGGGGTCCTCGTGGTGTAATGGTTAAAGCGATGGACTGCAGAATCGTAGTACGCGCTATTACGTTCACTTTCGGGCAAATACCCTTGGGAAAAGTACGAACCCCCTTATCCTCCCAGCTATGGGTTAAATAG
>OY757941.1:45915723-45943223 GCA_963585895.1 Sepioteuthis lessoniana
CCGAATACGATTAAAGTAATACGGGAATTCGAATGGATCCACAAGAAAATACGTAGACATAAAATGTCTATTATGTTTAATGAAATTTGTATCAACGAAGAAATGCCGCCAAAATATTCATATTTTTATTTATATGGATATATTATTATCACCTTATCTTAGCGTAGATTATTTTAAAACTGTGTAATTTCTTTGACTAGGTTTTAAGATTACTTGAAAATAAATGCTAATTGATTCAATTTTGCAGGGGAGAAAAATGTATATGAAAATATATCAGGAATTCTTAATCCAAATTTTTCATGTGCCATTTGTGTTGGGAAACTTTTCAGCTCCAAACATAAGGTCACCTATTAAAATGCCCCTATCTTCCAATTCATTCTTTTACTATTCAAAGCTTTCACATTAATAGTACCCCATACTTGCAATCTTGTGCCAAACCAGGCTTAGCTTTAATTATATATATGGAAACTGAATTTTAACCACACTATTCTCCTTGTGCCCTTCTCTTTAAATATACATAAAAAATTTGTCTCTCAATTCCACCGTCTTATTTCCTTCCTAAACCACTGCAATAATCCGCTTCTTCCCTTTAAATTTTTCTCTTTTTTTTCTCTTCCACCCTGTTTGATTTCTTTTATCCCTCTCCCCTTTATGCTTTCCCTATGTTGCCTGAAGGAACACACTTCCCAATGAAGTCACCTATCTAATATTTGTTCTCTCTTTCTCACACATTGACTAATTTAGTTTGTCTTTATGCTAAGGATCCTCTCTCTCTCTATACCTCCACCTCCTTCTTTTCCCTTACTGTTCATCTGTCTGTTTACCCCTTCCCACACATTTGTCTTTCTGTCCCTTGCAGTAAATTTCCCTCGGTGTGTCTTTTGCCGCACATTTCCCTGTTTGTGTGCGTCTGTCTTTTGCCACACATTTCCCTCTTTGTGTGCGTCTGTCTCTTGCCGCACTTTTCCCTGTTTGTGTGTGTGTGTCTGTCTTTTGCCGCACATTTCCCTGTTTGTGTGTCTGTGTCTTTTGCCGCACATTTCCCTGTTTGTGTGTCTGTGTCTCTCTCCATACGTTACCCTGTTTGTGTGTGTCTGTGTCTCTTTCCACATATTTCGCTGTGCCTATCTGTATGTATCTTTCTCTCTTGCCACACATTTGTTTGTCTTTCTCTCCACACACATACATTTTACCCTTTGTGTCTTTTTTTGCGTCTAAAGTCCTATTTCTGTATCTTTTCTAACATATCTCCCCTTTTTTCCATCTCTCCCCCAACAGACCATTACATTTTTATCACCTATCTTTCTCCCAACACACTTTTTTCTCTTTCTCTCTTTACAGATCAATTTCTCCTTTTCTGTGATTCTCTCTTTTTCTCTATCTTTCCCCACATACTTGTTCTCTCTCTCTCTCAATTGACATTTCCACTCTCTCTACATACAATTAAATCTCTCTCTCTCTCTCTCCATACATGTTTCCTTTTTTTCTGTGACACTATTTCCTGTCTTTCTCCACATGACTTTCCTCTTGTCTCTCTCTTAATACATTTGTCTTCCTCTTCATCTCTTTTGGGATACATCTTTCTCACTATATGCATTCCTCCCCCTATCTGTATACATTTCCTTTTCTCCCCTTCTTTCAATCTTTCCTTCTTAGAATTCTTACTCTCTTTCTCTCTACTTTCTTTTCCAAATCATTTTCTCTTCCCACATTTTTTTTAATGCTTTTACTTTCTACCTGTCTGAACCCCCACCCCCCACTTGTCTCTTCAATTCTTCACTTTACTATCACCCTCTTGCTCATCACCCATTCACTCACCATCTACTTAGTCTCCACCTCTCCAAATTTGTCTGTGTGTCTTTTTCTTTTCAAACTCCACTTTATTTCTCCCACCCACTTACCCCCAACCCCAGTCTGTCATTTTTCCTTCTTTATGATTAAATTTGAGGATTTTGACCCTGGAATTCATCCAAAAAGATCTACAAAATGCTTTTCATCCATTTGTCAAATCTTCAGTCACTTTTTTTTCCTCCTTACTTTTGGTGATACTTGATGTGTTTTAAGAATGTGAACCAGTTTTCCATTTTAATAAAGCAAAAAAAAAAATTAAAAAATATTAAAAGAAAAAAAAAATCTAACTTATGGTAACGTGTTGGAACAAAAGCCATTCTCAATAATGGTGGGTGGCTAAGTTTCTAAAAGTAACGATCCAATTGTGGCAGCAAGCATTTGTATGCCAGGTGCTACACATTCAATTGCACAATAAGTTTTAATATCTTCTATGGAATGGAATAAAGTTTGGCATTTCTGGTTTTTGAATGAGCAGAGTCCATTAAAACCTTAAAGGGAGAAGGTAGTGTCATAAATGGAATAATCTAAAATAAAATTTTCTACAACATCTGAATTGAAATTGCTAAAATTACTGAGCCTGACACAAAGCTTACAATGGATCACGGGGAACGTCACTTGCTAACAAATAACGATCAGTTAACACCAAGAACTCTGAATCCCTTGACACCCACAGATCCTAATGGGGAAAAAAAAAGAGGAAAATCTAATATTAAAACAACAGATAAAATAATAATGATCATATAGACATTGCATCTGTAACCAAACATAATCCATGCCCCATCTGCGACCTAACATCATATAAACGTCCCATCTGCGATCAAACATCATATGGACATCTAGGGTCAAACATCAGACTATATATCTATGATTCAACATCATACAATTCCATTTCTAAATGTGTTTAATGAACCTAAAATTAAAAGTTAAATGAAATTTTTTTTGATTTTAGAAATGGTGATAAATTGTATTATTTCTATTTAAGAATATAAAAGATGAAGTCAACCCATTATTTCAAATCCCCACATCATTTTTCCATATAACAAATCCTAACATTTCTCAAATAGAAATTTTGTGGGCAAGAACAGATGATTGGGGACCTATGGCTTTTTCCAATTACAAAATTTAAACAGGTAAATCCAAAATAATCTACAGTAACTTTTACCAATGAACACAAATCAATATTTTTACTAAGAAGTTTTTTAAAAAATCCGATGGCATAATTGTAAAATGAAAAAGGTCATTTTTCAGCCGGCAATCTTAATTATTTGGTTTTCTGATGGGAAATTGCCAATGCATAAACCTCAGCGTAGAGGCTGGAGGTCTGGCATGAGAAAACGAATGAAAATCACTGGTCTATACGCAATTTGCTCTGTACCATAGCTTGGGCAGTACAGGTGTGCCAATATGCTCAGGTGTATTTAATGAAGATGGAAAGAGGAGGACAGCTGCCAAACTGGAATCAATGTGCACCAGATCGACCATTAGACAGGAAAACTGAGAAATAAACAGCAATAGAGAGAAAGAGACATTGTAGGTTGGCAGCAGACTTTGGGTATAGCAAGCAGGAGGGCGGGGCTGACTAATTGGACAACCCACACGGAAAGCCAGGGATGGACAAACAGGTGTGCATACAGGACAGAAAGGAAGGAATGAATCACAGTGAGGGCAGGGCTTTTCCGAAACACATAGACACAATCAGTTCTAAGGTGGTTCAGTTTGTCACAAAAAGGGCAGGTTTTTCACAGACATTGACAGCCTGGGTAGCATACCAGACAGGTAGAGAAAAAAAGCACAGCAATAGAGGCAGCCTGACTGACCCAGGTATATTGGAAGGAATAGATAGATAAATGGATAGACATATGGGAGGAAAGATAGATGGACAGGCAGTCAGTGGTGTCCTGTGCTGGAATATATCCAAACTTTATCCCCATTATCATGTTGAATGTATTAAATTTGGGTTAGGATAAAGAACTGTACAGGCTGACATAATGGACAGCCATTGAAAATTGGAGGTAAGGTTTCAAAAAACGAATGAATAAATATCAGTTTATTACCTAGATTTTATGCAAACAAGACAAAAGGGTCCACCTCTGATAGGTTATCCAGTTACATAAAAGGAGGGATGTTTGGTATAAGTTATTATATGAAATGGAATTGGAGACTACGGTTCAAATCCTGGATGAGGGTGTTGACATTTCACTTCACACTAATGTACTTAAGGCATGAATCCAACTGTACTTACTCCAGTTATGGGTAAATAGTTGGGCAGGCTGAGCTCCAAAGCATTGTTAGGTCAATAAGCGTATAAAGAAAACTGTATTCTACCTAGCTTTACTCCACTTAAAAACTAACCATATGTCACCACCCACCCATAGTGAAGGGGTTGGGTGTATGTATAAATGATTTGCAGGGGAAAAACCCAGTGTTCCTGAAACTATTATAGATAATTTTCAAATTTTTATCACTCTGAATTATCCAGCAGGACACTTGGTGTGTGTGTGTGTGTGTATATATATATATATATATATATATATATATATATATATATATAGGATGAAGTGTTGGGCTAAAAGTGCTTTGGGGGGTGTCCTCGTGGTGTAATGGTTAAAGCGTTGGGCTGCGGAATCCTAGTACGCGAGTTCGTACTCCAGTCGCGCTATTACGTTCACTTTCGGGCAAATACCCTTGGGAAAGGTTAAATAGTACCACTACTGTTCTTCTAGGAGAATAGCTTTGGCATTAAATAACCTAAAAAGAGTCGATATGCCATTAAACAAAAAAACAAACCACCTAAAAGTGCTTCTGAGTGAAATCCTCCTGAGGTCCCAGGTTCAATCCCACCTACAAGTAAGGTAACAACAAATACTTACTCGAGCTCATCACTTTTACCTGGTCATAGTTAACGGAATTCAAACAATCTACCCCTGTGGGTTAATAAATAAAGGACTCAGTTCAAAGTTCTGTGTAGGCTCCTGAATTTGACATAATACACCTGAAAAAGGTGGAAGGGTGTATTGTACCATAGCCACGATATGGCTATGTGTGAAATGTACATCAAATGTCCATAAAGATAGAACATAAGAATCTCTAAACACGAAAAACACTCTCGACTTTTTAGTTCAGGTATGAAACTTTATTACCTTTGAGTGTAAAGGTTCATCAACATAAGGAGAGAGACACACATTCTTTCTATTCTGGCTTTTTCATCTGCCCCCCCCCCCATCTCATGCGACACCTGCCCAAGGCCCCCACGAACAAGCGAATGTCAACCCTTCTCGTTCGGTGTCCAGTTCTCAACTCAACTAACTGACCTTTTCAAAATCCCCAAAATTCTCCGCGCGCGCGCACTTCCGGTGCATGACATCATTTACATCCACAAGTCAACCTTTCTATCGGATTTTTATTTTGACATCTATGAACGACACATCTTCTTTGCGCACGCACACGTTAACACCTGCACTCAAGTTTGCACCTAACTAACCCATGAGCTGAGCCAAAAGGTTCTCAGCCTAACTAAACCCAAAGGCATAAAACGAAATCCCTCGGCCATTATATTACAGTATCAGGCAAAACATTGTGAGTATAATAACAAAGTTAAACACAATAGTCCAAATATTCTAAGTGATAAAAATTATCAGACTTCAACTGAGAAATTTACACAAATAATCTTCAAATTGGAGTAAAATTTGCTTTACTCTCTAAGATGTACTGCTGCCCTAACAGAAATTTTGCTACAATTTGCCGTTTTTGTTTCATAATGAAGTTGAAATCATCAAATCCTAAGGAAAAGCAGAAATTATTAAGTTCAAACCCTCAATGAGACTTGAGACAGTATTTTACTTCATGTTAATACTCTTAGGAAAGGCATGAATCCATCTGTTCTCCCTGCCCCCTGCCCAGCTATAGACATAGTGTATAGTAAAATAGAAGTTAGCACAAAATAATGGGCTTACAGTGTATAGTCATATAGAATCCAGTAGAATTGAGTAGATTGCGTCCTTTAGTCTTCTTAAGGCAACAAGTCTTAAAGCAAAATCAAATTCAAACCAGCTTTAATCCACTTAAAAACGGGCTTGTGTTACATCCTGCCCATGATAAAACAGTTGGACAAATATATATCAAGTTACATAAAGGATATGTTACCAGTTTTCAGACTTCCTATATAAAAAAAAGCAAAAAACACAGAAAATAAGGCATGTACCTGAGCTAAAGGAAAAAAATAAAGATACAGACAATTTTTTTTTAAACTATCCCTTCATCAGAAAAGCAGTGAATGGTTGTTGGATTATTTTTTTTTTTTTTTTTTTGCTGACATTATCTTTCCAAGACTGGAACATTTGGGCTCACAGTGTAGGGAAATAGAACTCAGCTTGAAATATTGGCCCAATGTAGTTTAAATATTAAGCTTTTAGTTAAAACAGTTAAGGAGAATTGAAAACCATCTGAAAAGTGACTCACGTATTTTATGGTGTCCAGCATCCCTGAATGTGTAAGGGAGACGACTGCGAATGTAAACACTGTGTGCCTTTTTCTCTTCCACTCTGTAAGGTTGTCCATCAACACTCCAAGAAAAAGTCACAGATTTTGCCAAGTCACTGTGGCTGGAATCTGTAGGGCAAAGAAAAAAAGATAGACAATATATTAATGGAAGCCTGGATGGTTTAAGTAACCTGCTTAAAAACTTTCATTATCATCTAAGAATGATTTTCTTCAAATATCTGTTTATATCAACAGTATGGCATGTCAATCCTTACCGGTTAATCTATTTCTCAAGTATTTTTTGCAAGCCGTTTCAAGGAATTATTTCTACTTGGAAAAAATGATTTTTTTAACAGCTATAATTTTACTAATATTTCTTATAACTCAATTTTCAAGTAATCCCTTCTAATAATAATAATAATCAAGGCATGCCAACAGCATGTTTTCTTGTGACTCTCTAACCATCTGTCCCTATCAGACATCACTCTCGGGAGTTACTCTATTTATCATCCAGTGTCAACACAGCCAGTCGGCTAACACTAATGTATCCATAGATGATTGCTTATGAGTTTTTCACTTCAACAATGCCCAGTATATTTTGGTTGGCTTTTATGGCAAATCAACCTTTGTCGGTTATTTAATGCCAAATCCTCTTTATTCTTATATATTAAAAGTTTGGTTTGGTTTTATGGCATATCAACCATTGAAGGTTATTTAATAGCAAATCCTCTTTATACATATATATTAAATATTTATTATTTGGTTTGGTTTCATGGCATATCAACCATTGTGGGTTATTTCATACCAAATCCATTTTTATACATATAAACAGTTCTATTTCAAACAATTCTGTATTCTGTAAGTACAGTTTTTTTTACATAATGTTAAATGTTAAAACAATTCTATTTCAAACAATTCAGTTTAGCATAGAAAAACAGTTCTACTTCAAACATTTCAGTTTACCATGAGTACACAGTTTCAATGTCCAAAATATTTTTATTTCAAGCAATTAAGTTTAGCATGTCTTAGTTTGTGAGATGGGAGGTAAGTGGCAGTTTAATCATTTTAAACACTTCATACATATGTACAGCAGGACACGTGATGCAATGGATAAAGTGTTCGTCTGAAAGTACTTCTGAGTAAAATCATCTTGAGGTGCCAGGTTCAATCCCACCTACAGGTAACTAAGAACACTTACTATAGCTAGTAAAATCCTAAAATAAATGACTATCATTTAAGATAATCAGAAAAGAAGACTTGATACCATATAACGTGCAAAAAAGTCTTAAGAAATACAAAAAAATGTAAATATGAATGCACAATGAACATAATTCTTATAAAATAACCCTAGACAGGTTGACATGTCATTAAAATAAATCAATCAACCAAAAACCTAACTTAAAAGCTATTAGATTTTATTTTAGGAGAGTTATGTAGGTTTTGTTTGACACTTTTTTCATATTTTCTCAACAGATGGAAGTTTCACTGACTAAAGCTTAACTTTTTCACATAGCAAAAATAATAATCCTACTATAATGAATCCAGAGAGGATAAAAGTAAACCACACAAGCACACAGTTCTCTCAGGTAAGTAAACTTATTTGGCAGTAGATAAAGTGAGGTAATGAGTACTGATTAAAAGGTATCAATTTCTTTACTAATCAATTTCTCAGGGGGGGGGGAGAATTAATCACGCAAAAAACAATTGTCTAATATTGTTAAAAAGTTATCCCTCACTGAAGACTATGAGAGTATGATACAGGATGGGTGGTGGGGAGGAGATTCACTGAAATCAATGGCAGTGGATGGGTGGGTGGATGCCAAGTTGAGAGGTGGAGTGCAGAGGGTGGTGGGAGAGACATTCCCAAAATAATGTCTTAAGCCACCAACCTGTCTGAAAGAGAAATCTCTTCGACAGGATCAACAGTACCATTTGAAAGCATCTTACAGATGATGGAAGGAAGCTGCTTGCTTGCAAGTTTGGAAGGGGTGGGGAGGAGTGATGGGGGGCGGGGGAAGAAGTGGGGGCGTCTGTGTTGTGAATATGCAAGCATGTGCATCTGTGTTTTTCAATGACTATCAGTGTGTCTTATATAATTGGCTCTGTGTGTATGTCTGTGTTTTTGAATGATTTTGTGAGTGTGTGTTTTGATGATCGTGTCTCCGTGTGTGTATGTATATTTTTTTAATAATTCAGAGAATATGTATGTGAGAGTTTTTGATAATTTAGAGTGTGTGAGTGCATTTTTCAAAAACTGGGTGTGTGCCTAAGAGTTTTTTTTACAAAAATTGTATGTGTACCTAGGTACGTGCGTGCGTGCATGTATTTGAGTGTTTTTTGACGCATGCTTCATGTGAAATATACACGACATGGTTCGACCTGAGCAAATGGCCATGTATGTATGCAAGTGTGTCTTCTTCAATAATTAGCTCTCAAATGTATGTTCCATGGTGTAACTTTTTCAGTAATTGGTCAAATATACGTGCAAGTGTCTCTTTTCCAATGATTAACCTTATAAATGCACATTTCATGGATTAGCTCCCTTGGACTTTTTCAGTAATTGGTCAAGCATGTATGTGTCTTTTTCAAAGATTGGCTCTAAAAATAGACATTTCATAGATTTGCTAAGTGTGTGTCTACATTTCTATTAAGCGTTTTATACCAACATTAAAAGTTATTGTAGTAACCTAACAAAAAGGTTACTGAATGAGGAATAACTAAAACATAAGTTGGAAATGAAATGGAAATCATTAACAAAATGAAATACTCGTCAGCAGCGTGGAGAAGGTAACCCACTGCTCGTGGTGACAACTTCGCTTATTATACTCCCCTCACAATAGCGTCTAGTGTATTTATGAGGAATGGGACATAATCTTCATAGGTAGGGTATATAACAGTTATATTTCAGTTTTCAATAGGAATTCCCTTATTTTATTTATTCAAGCTGATAGTATAGCGATCACCAATATTAAGTTAAAAAATTTTGTTTGCTAATGCTTTCCTTAGCTAACTGTTCCTTTTGATTCTACTTAAACACAATGTAAAAAAAAAAAAAAAAAAAATTATTTTATTCTAGGCCAACTGTGGTTGTAGAATACATCAACTGCATCTCAGCAGAAGGCTAAGATGCCCTCCCCAAATGAAGGTCCTGGATATGACATTAAACAATCTGATGGTGAGGCTCCAGTAATGCTGGAGCTTTGGGGAATGTGGAGTACCCCTTCATTTCAATCAAACCTCGGTTCACTCAGGCCCAGAGCAGTAGCACCTGATAGGGTCCTATCTATGGGTCAAAAACAATGGTTGGACATCTTAACTGAGTGAAAGCAAATGACATACTAACTTGAATTGTTTGAAATAGAACTGTTTGATGGTTCAACTGTGAGTAAATAAATGATTGATGTTTAATTAAATTGTTAGTTGTACATAGCAATACTTTTAAGCATTTAACTGTTGACTTAGGCTAAATTGAATAGTTAGAAATAAAACTGTTGGTACATTTAACTGTGTTTATCAACAAAATGGGTTTACAGATCATATATCTAATATATTTGTAAAAATAGACTTTTACATTAAATAACATACAATGGTTGATATGCCATAAAACCTAACCAAATCATATATATTTAATATATATGTATAAAGAGGATTTGGCATTAAATAACCTACAATGGTTGACATGCCATAAAACCCAACCGAACCAAATCATATATATTTAATATATATGTATAAAAAGCATTTGGCATTAAATAACCTATAATGGTTGATATGCCATAAAACCAAACCAAACTAATTTTATTCACTTTTGATACTGACCTGTAGAGACATCTTCCTTTGCATATATACATTGTTTTAAAAATTCTAAATCCACCCAGAGACGGCTACACAAATTGTGAAAAAAACCCTCAAGATTAAAACTTTCATTTTTTTTTAAAAGCTAAAATAAAATTGTACATACAATTCAGCAAGAGAAATGCTAAAATGATTAGATCGAAATACGTCACTTCCAATTTTCTTTTTATCAATAAATTATGAAGCGAGTCCTTTACTTATTTTCTAAACTAGAAATTCTCAAAGATACCCGAGAGATTGCTGAATAGATGACGTTTCTATTTTACTTTGCTGTAATGCCCCTAGCAAAGACATGAATCTAGCAGATCCCTCCCAAGCTATAGGAAAATAGTAGGATATATTAGGTTCTTAAGCCTTGGTTAAACCAGTTTAAGAGAAGGTTTGGTTTAGTTTCTTTCAATCAATGACATATCAACCTTTGTGGGTTATTTAATGACCAAGCAATCCTTGTAGAAGAAAAGTAGTCTCACTATTTGATCCATAGCTTGTGGGAAGGAAAGAGTTCATACACTAACTAAACGGCTGGAGAAGCTAGATGGCAGTTACACAAGAATGCTGCGAGCAATATTGAACAAGTCCTGGCGGCAACACTCCACAAGGCACGAACTATACAGCCACCTGCCTTCCATCACAAAAACTATCCAAGTTAGACGAACCAGATATGCAGGACATTGCTGGAGAAGCAGGGACGAGCTCTTAAGTGATGTACTCCTATGGACCCCCACATATGGCTGAGCAAAAGCAGGACGACCAGCTCGAACATACATACAGCAGCTATGTGAGGATACGGGATGTAGGCCTGAAGACCTGCTAGAGGCGATAAACGATAGGGAGAAGTGGCGAGAGAGGGTCAGGGATATCCATGCTGGCGGCATGCCATGATGATTAGTCAAAAAGTGAAAGTAATTGTGACTAAAATTCAAACTTGTTGTCTATGATGTCATAGTCCAGCATGTTAGCCACTACGCAATGGGGACTCCCTTAGAATTTCCAGCAAGCTTATAAATTGACCTTGCAATCACATCCTGCATGTGGTGAAAGAGTCAGATAAATACCTTAGGGAATACTAATATATTCCCATTAAACTTCTTGTAATAATGATTAGGATGTTTAAGTTCACACACACATTTCTTGGGAGTAGCACCTCACAAAACAGGAGCAGTACAGCCACTTACCTCCCATCTCACAAATCACTGAAGTAATATGAAGATATACTAGGCACTACTAGACACTTAAGGATGAACTCGTGCAAGGTTCTCCTGTGGACTCCTACACATGAAAACACCAGAGTTGGTTGAACAACAAAAACTTACATCAGCTGTGTGCAGACACTGGATGCAGTCAAGAGGACCAACCGAAAGAGATGACCAACAGGGACAGATGGTGAGTAATAGTCAATGAATTCTATGCTACCAGCACAACTTGATGATTCAACTCATTTTCCCATGACTCAACTTCCACATATTCTATTTGGTAGGCAGTAAAATGAGGCAACCATTTTTCCTCTGATTAAATATTTTTTACTCTCCTCTTTTGAGTTAAACTATTTGTCTCCTTGTAAGACAGCAAATGAAAAGATTGGTTGGTTGGGTTTTATGGCATATCAACCTTTGTAGGTTATTTAACGACAAATCCATTTTTATACAAATCAGTTCTATTTCAAACAGTTCAGTTTAGCATGAGTACACACACAGTTGAATTGTCAAAACACTTCTAGTTCAGCTAATTCAGTTTAGTATAAGTACAGATTTTGTTTACACAGAATGAAACAGTTCTATATTAAACAATTCAATTTAGTGTAAGTACAGTTTCAATGTCAAAAACAGTTCCATTTCAAAAAAATTCAGTTTAGCATAAGCACGCTTTTTAAATTTAAGTATAGTTTAATTGTGAAAAACATTTCTATTTCAAGCTATTCAGTTTAGTCAACAGTTCTAATTCAAACAATTCAGTTTAGCATAAGTATGCAGTTTAGTTCTAATTAACCCATAGATAGGACCCTAATGGCAATGAAGGGGTCTCCACATTCCCCAAAGCTCCAGCACCACTGGAACCTCACCATCAGATTGTTTAGTGTCATATCCAGGACACTCGGGGTGGGGAGTCTTACTTCTCTGAAGAGAAGCAGTTGGTGTATTCTACAGCCCCAGCTGAATGGGCATAGCTGAATGAGAAAAGAGAAATCCATTTTCATGTCTGAATCCAGACGCCAACAATGAACATTTATTGAGCAATTGCTTTCGTTCTGAGAATTCTGATATACCCAACTTTTCTTTTTAACACAACCAACATTATTTTTTCCCTTCATTACACAAACTTTTTTAAAAAATAAGAAAAGGTTGTTTGGTTGGTTTTTTTTCCAGAGTATCAACCCTTTTTGGGTCATTCAACACCAAATTAAATTTTCAACAACTAAGTTTTGTATAAGTATAGTAGTTTTTATTTAAAAACAGATGTCAAAAACAGTTCTATTTCAAACAATTCAGTTTAGTATAATGTTTGTTTGTTTATTGTGTTTTATGGCATATCAACCTTTGTAGGTTATTTAACGCCAAATCCATTTTTATACAAATAATCAGTTCTATTAAAAACAGTTCAGTTTAGCATAAGTACACAGTTTAATTGTCAAAAACAATTCCATTTCAAACTATTCAAGCAGTTATATGTAATAATTCAGTTAAGTGTAAATACACTTTTAATGTCGAAAAACAGTTCTATTTGAAATAATTCAGTTAAGCATAAGCACGCAGTCTAAGTGTAAGTACGGTTTAATTGTCAAAAACGTTTCTATTTCAAGCTATTCAGTTTACTGAATTCATTTTAGCATAAGTATGCTGTTAGTTCTATTTAACCCATAGATAGGGCCCTATCAAGTGCTACCACTCCGGGCCAGAGTGGACCTGGGAGCGATGGTAACGAAGGGGTACTCCGCATTCCCCAAAGCTCCAGCATTGCTGGAACCTCACCATCAGATTGTTTATTGTCATATCCAGGACACTCATTGGGGGGGTCTTACCACTCTGCAGAGAAGCAGTCGGTGTATTCTACAGCCCCAGCCGACTGGGCAATCAGTTTAGTATAAGTACACAGTTAAGTTCTATTTGACCCATAAATAAGACCCTATCAGGTGCTACCACTCTGGGCCAGAGTTGAACTGAGAATGATGGCAATGAAGGGTTACTGTAACCTCCCATCAGGTTGTGTAGTGTCATATCCAAAACATTTGCTAGGAGAGGACGTGTCTTACTCCTCTGCAAATAAACAGTCTCTGTATTCTACAGCCCTGGTTGCCTAGGCAAAAAGAGGAGGAGGAAGAGAGTCAACAAATAGGAGGTAGTAAAGAATCCATAAAATAAATAGAAATCAATTCAGTTATGTTGATACATACTTTCTAAAATTTTTCATGCAATTTCAGGTTATGTTACTCGTGTGTGTGTATATATATATATATATATGCTCCCCTACCCCCATAGGGTTGGGCTCTCTAGCGAATGAAGTAATTGCGTTGCCATTAGCATATATGCAAGGCTCTTCATATATGAATTGAGCTCTTGGTAGCCATTAAACGGATGTATGTAAACAATAGTAATTGTGATTCATAACCATTTAAAATTTACTTCACTGCTGCTGATTTCCTCATGGCTGAGGGGTAGAGTTTTGGATTGGCGTTTGAGTCAACTGGGTTTTGATTCCAGCTACGGGAATCTAGTATATCTAGCCACACTGATGAGTTCTGATAGAACGAAACAGATCTGTCTGTGGATGACTATATATATATATATATATATATATATATATATATATATATATATATATATATATATACACACACACAACCCCCAACAGATTCTATAGATATAAGTAAAAGTAAAGTTGGCGACTTTAGTTGAGAGTGACCTGAAAGCTACTACACTGAGGTGTAGAGGAGGGTGCAACTCCATTCCTGGGATTGCTCCACTTTACCCTTGATCCTAACCTGGGATTGAACTTCAGTCTCTTGGACCACTGGCGAACACTCTACTCATTAGGCCAAAATTATCCAAATAACCAAACAGTTAAGAGACTTTTTTATATTATATCTGATGAACCCATCCAACAGGCAAAATAAATTTATAATGGAATATAAACATCATTTTTGTTGTTTCACAATGAGATTATATATATTTCTGTCCACAGAAACTTTGTACATTTTTAAGAGATGTTTGCTCATCACGTTTATGCATATACACAATTCTTTTCTTAATATACCCTGATATGATTACGAGAATGTTGGTCAAACTGTGCATGTAAGTAACTAGGGAGAAAACAGATGGATTCATGCCTTTCCTAAGGGCAGTAGTAGGGAGTCCCTGTGACGTTATGACTTGTGGACTAGACAGCAACATTCTAATAAACCAATTTAAACTCCATTTGCACTTTTACTTTCAGACGAATACTCTCAGGAAAGATATGAACCCTTTTATTCTCCTGGCTATGGGTTCAATAGTACCATTACTGTTCTTTTAAAAGGATGGCTTTGGTATTAAATAACCAAAGAAGGTTACTATGCCATTAAAACAAAGAAATCAAGGGCATCACAGTGAAGTGAAAGGCAAAAAAGCTAGGATTTGAACTCCCACTGCCAATTTCATTTTCTACAATGATAAACATGTGCCTCCATTATTGTTATCATCGAATTGCAGACTCTCTCTCTCTCTCTCAATCATTTATCCCTCTCAACAAGTCCTCCAAATTACATCTAGCATCTGCACAGAGCTGATGTAAATAAGTCCTTGTGGTTTGGCCAAGATGAGCATATCCATGAGTTGAGGTCCACAGAAAAACATTGCTGATCAGTTTGTCCTTGATTCTCCAGCACTGTCCTGCATATCTTGTTTGTCTTATTAGGACGGTTTATCTAGGAGGAAAGTGGCCATAAACCTGCTGTTCAGTGGATTGTTCCAGGATTTGTTTTAAAAAAAAAAAAAAAAAACACAAAATTTTTGTGTAGTTCCCATCTAGCTTTTACCTCAAGCATTTTGTTAACATCCATATGGTAATATTGATACGGCCACAATATGGAAGAAATCCCCACTCATCGTATTGGAGATATCAGATTTCTATTTGATTGATAACCTCTTGATAGCAGCCCATACTTTCACAAGGCTTATGTTGACATCACTTTCAGTAGATGAGATATTGCTGCCAAAGTGTGTGAACTTGTCCACTGATTTTAAAAGCCTGCCACTTAGCGAGATAGCTCGCTCTTATTGAGCTGTTTTATTTGTGTTCATATAGAGACCGATGCTTTCTGCTTCTTGTTCCAAGCTATGCAGCAGAGATTCAGCTTAGGCCGATTTATTTGCAAGAAGCACCCGATCATTTACATTGTCTACATCTTTTATTATTTTTGCAGAATATAGTCTGCTTTTGGCATTTTTCTTTTTTAAAGTGTCAAAGCATTTTCTTCTATTCAATCTATCGACATTCAAAGTATATAGTCTAGGCAGATTATGAGCATATATGGTACTAATATATATATTTACCAAACCCTCTGCACAGGTAGGATGGGACACAAGGTCAATTTTTAAGTGGAATACAACAGGTTTTAAATCAGAGTTTTCCTTCTTATAGACTGGTTGCCTAACTAAAGCTAAAGAACTCACACTGCCCTTCTATTTACCCACAGTGGGAGGAAGAATAATTGGATTCATACCTTTTCCAATGTATGAAATGAGGGGCTCATCCAAGATTTGAATTCCTGTTGCTGTATCCCTTTTCTCCAATGAGGACCATTACACCACGCACACCTCCATATGGAGCAAAAGTATCTCCTTGCAAAACTCCAGCAATAATGTCAAAGAAGTCAGAGTCACTATCAGATGAGCCATATTGAGTTGCATGAGTGCTGTAAAGTTCTCGGCTTATTAAAGCACAGAAATGACCTTCAGTCATATAATGTGTGCTATTTCATCCATTCATCCCAGTTTCACATGCTTGACACAATTTTTTTCACATTTTTTAACCTACAAAAAAATTCTTGGCTGACTGGAGAAATTTCTTTTATTTGTGTATGGGAAGTGGGGTTAAATATAATCTACTCAGTCCTAATTTTCATGCAGTCCCCAATCATATTCCGTTTTCCATCCCCCATCTTTATTTCTATTGTACGTCTTCTCTTTTCAGGTTATCTCCCCTTGCAGCAACTTTCACACAATAGTTCTGTAAGTGGGGCTTTGAATACTATGTCTCCTGCAGTGGAGTGCAACACCAACCAAAAATACTGTCCCCTGGTTGTGACACTAAACTGCATCTGATGGTGAGTTTCTGGATAACCAAGATGCATAGAATAACCTTTCTATTGCTATTACTCCCATGTCCACTGATCGAGAGAGAGAGAGAGAGAGAGAGGTAGTTAAACAAAGATATAACACTTGGTTAGCAGAATAGAATAAGCTGATTATATTTCCTGCAGAGAGGTTTAAAAAATGGTGGGGGGTTCTAGGTATGACACCAAACTGCACCTGATTGTGAGAATCTTGTTCTGGAGTATGAGTACCCCTTCATTGCCATTATTTCCACATCCACTGACCTTGAGTGGCCGTACATGTTAGGGTCCCATCTATGGCTCAAATAGATTTGTTTAAAAATTAGCTACATTCAATAAAACAATATGGGAAAAAATCTAAAAAACTTAAACAACTGTAAAAAAAAAAAAAAAAAAAAAAAAATGTAAATATGAACATGATTTCCTAACTGTAAGCCATTAATGATCCTAGACAGGCTGACATGCCATTAAAATCAATTATTTTCATACCTTGTTTTCCCCTAATTTTCCTATCCCCCCACCATCTCTCAACTCACCAGTTCTTTTTTTCACTTCTCCCACTTATTAATCCAAAACTTCTCATCTTTTCACCCACTATCAGTCTCTCCTTCATTCACATGTCCATAGTAATCGAGGCAATTCTCTTTTCATCTTTCACTTTCCACTTGTTTGTCTTCTACTTTTTTCTTTACAAATCCTAGTCAACACCCCTTCCCTATCCACTTTATTCACAAACTTATTTTAATCTCTTTTTTATTCCAAACCATGTACCTGGCCACCACCACCACAAAAAAAAAAAAAAAAAAAAAAAAAAAAAAATATCCACAGTGCCAGCTTTAAACTTGCCGGCCATCAATTACAGGTTTTGGGACAAGAAAGTCGACATTAACAATAAAAGGTAGATGGAAAGAGTTTCAACATTAACAAGATTGAATTGGGTAAAAAAAAAAAATTAAAAGCGTCACAGAGAGGAAGGGCAGAGAGAAAGCCATGGGAATGAAGGGCAGAGAGAAAGCCAAGGGAATAAGGGACAGAGAGAAAGCCAAGGGAATAAGGGACAGAGAGAAAGCCAAGGGAATGAAGGGCAGAGAAAAAGCCAAGGGAATGAAGGGCAGAGAAAAAGCCAAGGGAATGAAGGGCAGAGAGAAAGTCAAGGGAATGAAGGGCAGAGAGAAAGCCAAGGGAATGAAAGAAAGAACAATAAAGAGAAACAAATAAAATGTTTACAGGGCAAAGAGAAAACACAAAGGCTAAAAAAATGTGTGTGTATGGAGCTTATGTTAAGGCAAGCAAGAGAATCAGACAAACACAAAAAGGGAAGAAAAAAAAAAAAGAGTAAACAAAAGATAAAGAAAGTGTATGGAAAGGGGATCTACAAAAAAGGATATTTAATAAATAATGGTGAGGAGGTATAAGAAAGAGTCAATGCAAACAAAAAAAAAAAGGAGAGAATCCATAAAAAAAAAAAAAAAAAAAAAAAAAAAACAAGAGGAAGAGGAGAGAATCCAGGAGGGAAGAGGAGGACAACTTCAATCAAATAGAAAGAGGAGAACGTCCATGCTAAAGGAGAAGAAAGAATCCACGGAGGAGGAGGAGGACAAATACAATCAAATAGAAAAAAGAGGAGGATGAGAACTTTGATAAAAAGATAAAGAGGAGGAAAAGACAGTCCAAGCAAAAATAAATAATAAAATAACAAATCAAAGAAGGAAGAAGAAAAGGAGAGACTAATGTCAGAATAAAGGGGGAAACAGGTGTGAGTCCATGCAAAAAGGAAGGAGGAAGAGGAGAGTGTCCATACAAAACAGGAGTAGTAGGAAGAGAGAGAGTCAGTGGGGAAAAATAAAGAGGAGGGAACCAACACAAATGGGAAGGGTAGAAAAAAATAGAAGAAAGGAAAATCCAATTTATAGAATAAATAAATAAATAAATAAATAAATAAATAAAAGGAAATTCATTTTAAAACAAAATCAACAAAAATGTTTTCAAAGTTAAAAGGAAAGATTAGAATTGGGGACATTTCACACACAAAAAAGGGGGGGGGAAACAGGTTACTTTGGAAATAATTCATGGGGAAAAAATTAGAGGGGATTTTGTAAAAAAATTTCAGCTTTTCTATTTTTTAAAACTTTATTTTTAACAGAAAAATCTGTCATTTTGACAAATGCAAGTCCAATTAGTTTTCATTTGCATAAATAATTATGTTAGTTAACAACTAAAATTCGTTTAGAATCAGCAATCGAACTGACACATTAAATATATTGGCAAATGATTGATAAGCTGCATTCTGGAAGATAATCAATATAAAAATCTCTCAATACTAACAATATCTCAAAGATCACCAAATCCTATCAAATCAACTTCGTATTTCAATATGCAACCATTCTTGTACTCGCAGGCATAGACCAAGTGGTAGAGAAGAGAACAGAATGACAAGAAATATTACTTTTTAAAATTTACTTTTAGATCAATGTCAAACATAATTTATGCAGTAATTATTCAGGTATAAGACATTATTTTTTCAAATATTTTTAGCTCGAATGCGAGGGATACATATTACACATGTGAACTATATAATTAACTTATTTTTCTTGTCACTTATCTCCTCATTATCAGGTTTGGTTAGGTTTGTCTTTTTTTATGGCATATCAACAATTGTAGGTTATTTAATGCCAAATCCTCTTCATACATATTCATCAAATATATATGATTTGTAAACACATTTTGTTGATATTGTTGTTAAACGAGCCTAAGCCCACCCTTTTGCACAAAGTTTAATGCTTTAAGTATTGCTATGTATTACTAACAATTCAATTTAGCATCAGTCATTTGTCTGCACTAAATTTAAATGTCAAACAGCTCTATTTGATCCATAGATAGGATCCTACCAGGTGCTACCACTTCAGGCCAGAGCGAACCTGTGAGCAATATCAATGAAGGGGATACTCTGCATTCCCCACAGCTCCAGCATTACTGGGGCTTCACCATTAGATGGTTTAATGTCATATTCAGGATACTCAAAGGAGGAGTTTTACCTCTCTGCAGAGATGCAGTCAGTGTATTCTACAGACTCAACTTTACCATGATCAGAATTAGATGACCAAACCTAAGTTATATAAAAGTAAAGGCAACTGTAGTCAAAGGTGACCTGAAGACTCCCTTTTCAATAGCTACTACACCAAGGTGTAGGCAAGGGCATTACTCCTTTCCCGGGAGTACACCACTTTACCCTTGATCTCTACCTTATAATGCTGAGTGTTAAGCAAGGAGGCATCAAGTACTATTTTTTTTAGTCTTTGGTATGACTCGACCTGGGATTAAACCCAGGTTTCCCGGGCCATTGGCGAACAGTCTAATCATGTCAATATGGACGAAACTAATGTGTTTTATGATGTTACAGTGAAATATCCACAAGAATGAGTGTATATTATTTTGTTTCTTTTAGTGTGAGGTTATTTATGCCGTAAGTTTGTATTTTGGGGGGAACATGTCTGTGTGTTTGTTCTGAAAACCGAGTAAATTTTGTATTTTAACACATAATGTAAACTATATACATTGTTATTTTTAGTCAGTACAAACTGATAAAAAAGTTGAACAAATGTGAAATTTTGGTTAACTTTATCAGCTACGAATTCCAAAAAGTCAGTACATATTATATATGAGAATTTGTTTCCTCAGAATTTTTTAGTTCAAAATTCAGCGAGGTGGGGTGGGGGGTTCATATATAAATAATCATAATAAGTAGTTGAACCTAAGTAAATATTACATGAAAATGAAGACACTTGTTATGTAATGGTTATCATCAATAACAAATGGACCAGGCAACCCAAGTTCAAATCCTGGAAAGGCTGTTAGCATTTGACCTATTGCTAATGCTCTTGAGAAAGGTATCAATCCAGCTTTTCTCCCTCCAGCTATGGGTAAATAGGGCAGACTGGGCTCTTTAACCTCGGTATGGTAACTAGTTTAAGAGAAGGAAAAAATCTACATTCAAACTTAATAAACACTATTCAAAAATTTATCTTGTGTCACATCCTGTTTGTGTGAGAGGGGTTGGGTAAATACCCTATTGAAAATTAAGACTTATATTATTGTGTGGGTGTGGATGTCTTTATAGCTGCCACAAAACTATTCTTTTTTAATTTCCTATTTAGTGTCTCTACTCATGCATGTGTCTGTGTCATCAGCCTATTTTTCAAAAGAAATGAAAACGTTTTAAACCCTAACCAATACTGCTAATTGCATGCTGTAAATTAAAACTTTCAATCAAAATAACTTTTTTTACTTTCTACTTAAATTTGTACTCAAAACTAAATCACCAATGAATACAGAATGTCAATTTATCAAAACCTGCTTTTTAAAAATTATAAAATTCAAATATGCCATGACTATGATAAACACCCTTTGTTAGTACATACTATGCACAATCTGCATTAACGATCTTGCCTAGCAGTCATGCTAAGAGAGGCAGAGTTGTGATATGAACAACAGCTCAGCCCCAGGGGGTCTTCTTCCCCAGGCAGCACTTGATCCTTATTTTTAAAAGAGTAAGAGCCCCATTCATTGCCACAGGCCTGAGATCTCTGAAGAGTAATGCTGATAGGAAAGGAGCAATTTTAGTTCCCACCCCTTTGGAGGCATGCTTCCTGTGGGGCACTATGTTAATGTGACCTTGTGTATCATTACAATACAATGGAGTGTGTAGGTTAAATTATATAACTTTTTTGAAGTTAGCTAACACAAACATATATAAACACACAAAAACCAACCAACAAAACACAAACATATATACACAAAAAACAAATACACACACACTTAACTAATAGTTTCATACCATCTTTACAACAATCATCAGACAGAAAAAGGCCTTTTCTGTCTGATGATTGTTGTATGAAGACAGCATGAAAATAGTGGTTGCAGATACACATCCATGCTATTAAATATATATAAACTAATATTTTTATTCATCATTATATTATATAATTGCTCTATCACAGATATTGAGCACTCTCAAAATTATTCCACATTTGGTCTGTCACAATCTGTGTGAGATAGGAAAAATTATATACTGTTGTATATAACACAAATATCTAGGCATGAAGTAATCCACAAAGACCAACTGAAGATAAAGAAAACTAAATTTTTAAAAAAAGAAAAAAAAAAGAAAACATCTGGCCAACTAAAAAAAAAAAAAAAAAAAAAAAAAAAAAAAAAAAAAGGTCAAAGTAAAAGATGAAGCAACTTTTGACTTAAAGTTTTTATCAGTCAAACAAAAAAGTTGAAAGCAGCAGTGGTTTGTGGCAGACACAATAGAACATTTGGCACATGATATCAGAACAGCTTGGATTTTGTTTTTTTGCTGGAGGTGGTGGAGGGGTTGGTGGAGAGAATGGGGAGACTGGCTCTGAAAGGGACTAAAAATAAAAATCTAACCAACCAATCAAATTGTAGGCAAGATCCCAAAATTTACTGCATTCTTTGATTAATGGAGGAAAAAATTTCTATGCCTGATTCATAATAAGATGTACATTTATATACAGACACATTTACACCTGTGTGTGTATGTGTATATATATATATATATATATATATATATATATATATACATATATATATATACATACACACACACACACACACACACACACACACACACACACACACAAGAGTAAGTGCTTTTGAATATTTCAAAAGATCTTAATCTTAGGAGCCAGAAGCCTTTTTTCTTTTAAACATTTATATTTCATTTTTTTCTTTTTTCACTACATCCATTTTCTTTTTTATCATTATCAATAAAATCTCATCTCATTATGATCAAATTAAGGGTAAGGACAATTCAATTATATATATATATATATATATATATAAGAATTATTGACCTTGAAAAAAAATTTAAAGAAAAAAAAAAAGCTATTCTTTATTTACTTTTTTCATCTCTAAGTTCACTTAGGAAAAGATATTTTTTCCAGAGCCAATAGTTGTCTTAATTCATTAAACTTGAAAAGAACTTTATCTGTGGAATGGAAATTCCACCTGGTCTCAGCTAGAATTTCCAACATTCACGAATCGGGTCAAACAGTGCAGAACCGTACTGTGTTTCAAATTAGATGCACATATAGTTCTAAAAACTTTAACTATTTTCATTTCTTGGTCACCCTTAGAATATTAGTTAGAAAAAGCCCAATCTATATGCAAGTGAACTTTGCACTTTCCACCTTTATTTCATTTAACCCAGGTTTACAAAATGCAATGACCAACCTTACTTAAAGAAAAAACAAACATAAAAAAAAAAAAAACAGGAAAACCTTTTTTTGTCACCTGGTTTGGTCATTTGGGTGCTATTCATGTAGCCTGTTATTGTAAGGAGTAAGTTAGCTGACTGTAGTTGAGGGTGACTCAAAAGTTCCCTTTTCAATAGCTACTAGGGGAGGGCGCTAGTACTTTCTCTAGATTGCACCACTTACCCTTGATCTGTACCTTATAATGCTAAGGAGACATCAAGTACCATTTTTTCAGTCTTTAGTATGGCTCGACCTGGGATTGAACTCTCGTCTCCAGGGCCATTGGCGAACACTAACCATTGGGCCAGTATAAATGGGCAAGATGAGTCTGGGAAACTCATCCCTCTCCAGGTTTACAACCAATTTGAATTCAGGGTTTTCCTTCTCCTAGACTGGTTGCAATACCAAAGTTAAAAAGCCTTGTTTGCCCTACTATTTACCCATAGCTTGAGGGAGAATAGCTGGATTCACACATTTCCCGAGGGTATTAGCACAATGTGAAATGCAAACATGAATTCAATGTACAATGGACACTGAGCCATAAGCAGCTCTAGAATCATGACGTAAAAATAAAAAAATTTGGTTATAGTTGGGTTGATTATTAATTGATTTTAATGAAAGACATCCCATTTATGGTTATTTTATGCCTAAAGGTGAGGGAATTGCATTCATTATACATCTACCTTTTCCATAGACTTTGGAATTTTCACACAAAGTTGTATCAAGTATTCCTATCTAATAAAAAAAATTTGCATACATTTGTGTTGTTTCAAGTATTCTGATCTAATACTATTTTTATGGTTTCAAGTGATTATTTCTGTTTAATACTAGTCATTTATTTGCCCAGTTGTATTGTTTGAAGTAACTAATAATTGACCTCAGTAAAAAAATTGAAGCTTCAAGTAACTATTCTAAATGGAAATAATTTGCAGCTCTATGGAATCAAGTATTCTTATCTAATACAAATAATTTTCTAAGTTATATGGTTTCGAGAGACTAATCATCATCATCATGTCGTGCTGGTAGCACAGATATTCCTGACCCTCTCTCGCCACTTTTCCCTATCGTTCATCGCCTCAGGCAGGTCTTCAGGACAACATCCTGTATCCTCACATAGTTGCTGAATGTATGTTCGTGCTGGTCGTCCTGCTTTTGCACGGCCATGTGTGGGGGTCCATAAGAGTACATCACTTATGAGTTCGTCCCTGCTTAGTTTCGAGTAACTCGTCTTCATACAACCAATGTATAGTCATATGGTATTAAGTATTCTTATTGAATATGAATAATTTTGAAACAGAACTGTTTGACCACTCGAAGAGATCATAAGAGGAAGTACCTGTCGAAGAGTGGACCAGGGAATAATTGCAATAAAAGAATACTTTACACTTCCGAGTTTCAAAACAGGAACCTCACAATAAGATGTAATTTTAATTACAATTCTAAGGTTTAAAGTATGTGGTGCATTCAATAAGTTTCCAGACTTTTTTTGGACAGGTATTTAAAATTGTCGTAGACTCTTGAAAATTCACTGTTATTGCTATACATCTTATGAGATGACTGACCAATTTTTATGATTTCAGGTTTAAATGAACAGCTACAGCAGGAATTCGAATACACCCTACTAAAGCCTCATTGTCACAGCTGGTGATATTCAAAAACACAATCTGACACTTTAGAAGAACGATATGTAATAAAATTCTTTTTTTAAACCTGGAAAAAAATGCTACATTAAACGTATGGAATGCTTCAGATTGCTTTTCGACCATCTTGCATGAATCGAGCATCAGTTTTTGAGTGGCATAAGAGATTCAAGGAAGGCAGGGAGTCTGTGAGGGATGATGAGAGGTGTGGGAGGAGTAAGGAAGTCAATACACCAGAGTTGGGTTCCCACTGGACACACAGTCAACAAGGAATACTATGTTGAGGTTTTAAGGGAGTTCAGGAAGAGATTCCTAAGGAAGAGGCCAGCACTCTTCAAATTGGGTCAGTGCCATTTCCACCAGGACAATGCACCAGTCGACAACTCCATCCTTGTCACAGACTATTTGACCAAAATAGGCATCAAGACAGTTCCTCAGCCTCCCTACAGTCCAGACCTTGCTCCCTGTGACTTTTGGTTATTCCCTAAGTTCAAGGAAATCCGTTATGAGACAATTGAGGAGATGAAAGAGGCTGTGACAAAGGTCATTGACACGCTCACACTAGAAGACTTCCATGGGGCCTTCCAGAAGTTGTTGGAATGGTACAAGTGCTTTGGAGCCGGAAGAGATTACTTTGAAGGGGACTAGAGTTTCATGCGTGTACTATCAATAAAAGTGCCCATACAAAAAGTCTGGAAACTTATTGAAGGCACCTCGTAATTTTATAATTGATTTTATGAAAATCTGATCAAAAGACAAAAGTGAGTAAGTTTGGCAATACATGCTAGTCTACAAGTAAAGGGTTTTAGAATTGAATACAATTATTTCAATAATCACTCTCCCAAACCATCACCATATCCACATTGTGACTGCCTTCAGAGTCTACCTATCTGATCAGTTGATTGCCAATCTGTCTCATGTCACAATATGTACAGTCTTCCTAACCACTGTCAGCATCATCATTTCCACCCTTTATCTTTCAAGTCTACATATCTATCCTCCATCACCATATCCTTGGTCTGAATATCTGCCCACTGTCACTCTATCTACATTTACCACAGACACAGTCTGCCTATCTATTCAAATTTACAGCAGCCAGTCTGCCTATCTATCCACATTCACCACACCCACGGTCTGCTTACCTATCCCCATTTACCACTGCCACAGTCTGCCTATCCATTCAAATTTACCACAGCCACAGCCTTCCTATCCATCCACATTTACCACAGCCACAGTCTGCCTATCTATCCACATTTACCACTGCCACAGTCTGCCTATCCATTCAAATTTACCACAGCCACAGTCTGCCTATCTATCCCCATTTACCACTGCCACAGTCTGCCTATCTATCCCCATTTACCACTGCCACAGTCTGCCTATCCATTCAAATTTACCACAGCCACAGCCTTCCTATCCATCCACATTTACCACTGCCACAGTCTGCCTATCTATCCACATTTACCACTGCCACAGTCTGCCTATCCATTCAAATTTACCACAGCCACAGTCTGCCTATCTATCCCCATTTACCACAGACACAGTCTGCCTATCTATCCCCATTTACCACTGCCACAGTCTGCCTATCCATTCAAATTTACCACAGACACAGTCTGCCTATCCATTCAAATTTACCACAGCCACAGCCTTCCTATCTATCCACATTTACCACAGCCACAGTCTGCCTATCCATTCAAATTTACCACAGCCACAGCCTTCCTATCCATCCACATTTACCACAGCCACAGTCTGCCTATCTATCCACATTTACCACAGCCAGCCTATCCATTCAAATTTACCACAGCCACAGCCTTCCTATCCATCCACATTTACCACAGCCACAGTCTGCCTATCTATCCACATTTACCACTGCCACAGTCTGCCTATCTATCCACATTTACCACAGCCACAGTCTGCCTATCTATCCACATTTACCACAGCCAGCCTATCTATTCACATTTACCCCAGCCACAGTCTGCCTATCCATTCAAATTTACCACAGCCACAGCCTTCCTATCCATTCAAATTTACCACTGCCACAGTCTTCCTATCTATAGACATTTACCACCACTACAGCCTGCCTATCCATCCACAGCCAGCCTCTCTATCCCCACTCACCACAGCCACAGTCTGCCTTTCTATCCACTGTTACCATAGTCACAGTCTACCTGTATGTCCATGGTCATCATATCTACAATTTGCCAGTGTCATACCCTCAACTTGCCTGCCTGTCTGCCTGCTCAGTGTCACCATATCAACAGTCTCTCTGTCACCAAGTCTACAGTCTGCCAGTCATCAGATCCTGGTTTAGTTCAAACTTAATATTGTTGCAAACAAATGTCTTAAGAGAATCTCAACTTTCTCAGTGATTGCAAAAAAAATAAAAAAATAACACAAAACCACACACATTTTTGCACAAAACAATCATGTCGGACATGAAAGTCAATAAATTACATGATGTGGGGAGGTGATGAGAAGAAGGTTATGGGGTACTGCAAGGTGATTTTCCTCTGAAAGAATTGGGTGTGTGTGTGTGTGCACGCACATATGTGAAAATGAATGGCCTGGTTGTTGTTAGCAAGGCAAGTTAAGATTTTCATGTGGGGGAATGGAGTATATATATATATATATATATATATATATATAAAAAGGTTTGAATAGCGTAGACACAAAGTCAATGTTTGGTCAGTGTCTACATTATGCAAACCAAGATTTACAAAAGCTCTATCAACAACATTGAGTACCCTTTATTTATAAATACAGCAAATCAATTATATTATATGAGAGAAAAAAGATATGAGAGACAAAAAGTGTGTCTGTATATATATATTATATATATATGTATATGCGTGTGAGATATATATATATATATATATATATATATATCTGTCTTTTTTTTTAAAAAAAAAAAAAAACAAGAAATTTAGAAAATCTTTTTTTTTTAAAACATAAAACATTTTGCCCTGCAGGTATATTTTGTATTAAATAGCTGTGCATTGAATACTCATTCTTTGGATATTTACAGTCCTTATTTACTATATATATTTGACAGAGAGAGGCGCACAAATATTTATATAAGATAGAAAAAAAAAA
>OY757941.1:45948223-45983223 GCA_963585895.1 Sepioteuthis lessoniana
GTGTTTTTTCGGGTTTGTAGCTCTTAATATTCTATACAGCGGTTGTAATCTTTCTCAACGTAGGTTCTTTTGAATCAAATATAACAAGTAGATCAATAGTAATGTCACTATCCTCGTAAGGGTAGTATAAAGTCCAAGCAATGGTTGATCACACGAGTTCTACAACAAGAGTCCTTCAGTTAAAGTCCCGTGCAGAGTGATCTGTGTGTACCTAAATAAAAGCTTGTACTACTACAATTGTTGAGGTACAAGGGAGATGGGTCATTGCATTATATCAAAGAGAAAAAAAACAAAAAGATATATATATATATATATATATATAGTGTCTTAATGGTTAGAATGTTTGCCATAGATACAGGAAAACAAGGTTCAATCTCAGGTAGGGATCAAGGCTAAGTGGAGGCATCCAGGGAAAGGACTAGGTCAGCCAACTTATTTACTACTAAGGGAAAGATATATACATATATCTATTTCTGAGAGAGAGAGAGAGAGAGAGATAGAGATATGAGAGAAATTATACATATATATAACATGACAGAAAAAGATGTATATATACAATATATACATGAAAGAAAAAGTTATCCAAGGAAGAGAATATATACCAATACATATATAAAAGAAAGAATAAAACCTATATTTCTCTCTCATACCTACATCTTACTATAATTCCCATGTTGTTATCTAATTGTAACCCAGCAAAAAGGGAACCCATAGCAAGATTTTTGAAAGAGCAATGCACCATTCTCCTGACCTCTGTCTAGTGCTTTATCATAATACAACCAGCTCTAAGAGAATGCAGTGCGATTGCAGAACTGCCAGTCTAAATATTTAACAACAGGAGAAAAAAAAAAATTGCATTATGTATATATTACTGAATAAGCAAATATTTACACCCCCGAATATGCACTACTTGTGAGTAGGCATGCAATTCGTTGTTCATAAATTTCCCCACGGGGGGATTGAACGATGAGATGTGTAGGGCAGCCAGTGGAACTAGAACTGAGCAAATATAGAATAAGAAATTAAACATTATTTCAGATTTTTGTCTTGTTTGAGCTTAGCCTCTCTTCCCACTTTTCATAAGAGTTTTCTTTTTGCTAATAACCCACTCCCTGACTCCCACCAAAATAAGTCCAAACAGAATGAAAAAGAAGGATAATAGATAAACAAGTAGAAAACACATCTGATATTTGCACAGTTATGTACAACAGGATATTCAAACAGAATAACTAAAAGCAGATATACTATTAATAGCAATTCAACTTTTCAACTCGGCATTTTTTTGACCGATGGATAATTTATTTGATCTCAAATACCACAATACGTTTGACCGAGATTGTTTACAAAAATGGTAAATTTTTAGAAAGTGTCCCAGGCAAAAATTCTAGAATCACCCCACTTAGAGAATCTTCACATTGTGTCTTTCATTTTAGCAGTAAATAAACTAGTAACAGACAAGACAAAACATTTAATAGCTGAAAATTCTGGGTTCATGAAATATTCTTTGAACAGACGAAATTCATTCATCTAAATTAACAATTTAATCTTTTTTTATAAAATATACAAGGGTTATTTTATAAAGACACAGAATTTTATTTTTTGGCGGGGGAGGCTGGGGGGGCGGATGTGGGGTCTATAAACTCTGCATTATTTGGAATTAGTTTCTAGCAAGAAATTATTTCAATCTCACAAAAAATATTTGTCTTGAGGTTAACCAAAATGGCAGCAAATCAAACAGTGCTCCAGGCTTGAACAGAGTTCTGTCATCAAATTTTTGTTGGCTGAGAAGGGTAGATCATGTGAAATTTAGATAGGAAAGTGATATCTAGGAAAAACAAATTTTAGTAAAGAAAAAAAAAAACTTTACAAATGGGTTAAACATGTCTTTGTCATTACAAACCAGAGTTGAAAAGACAGTCAAGGGGGTGGAAACACGCTCAGCTATCAGTAAAGAAGGTCATACTGAAAGTCCTGAGACATGAAAGGACCCATCAGTATTGATTAAAATAAAAAATAAAAAAAACTGTATATAGTGCTTCCTGAGAAAATCAATATTCACCTTATTTAATGAATGATGCTTATATATAACACCACCTTTTTCAGATTATTTACACAGCTAACTTTGGCATAATACCTAATATCAGGAAAATACAATATAGTGAGGTTTGCTTTAAGGGTATATCAACCCTTATAGGTTATTTAATGCCAAATCCTGTTTTTATATATAAATTCAAGATATGATTTGCAAACATTTTCTTTAGATAAACACAGTTAAATCATCAAAGTTCAATTTCTAACCATTCTATTTAGCCAAAGTCATTTGTTGCCACTGTTTAAGTGTCGAGCAGTTCTATTTGACCCATAGATAGGAGCTTATCAGATGCTACCACTCCTGGATAGAGTGGGAGCAATGGTAATGAAGGGGTACTCCACATTCCCCAAGGCTTCAGCATTATTGGAGCCTCACCATCAAATGGTTTAGTGTCATATCCAGGACACTTGTTCGGCAGTAGGGATCTTACCCTTCTCCACAGATCAAGTCAATGTATTCTACAGCCCCAGCTGACAGGGCTAAACATACAATGTGTGTGCCACAAATAATCTAAGTGCTTGATTGATGGATTGACTGATTTTAATGGCATATCTATTCATCTAAATTTTAATAGCATGTTAATTAATCTATCAAAATTCAGTCCAAGAAGTCAGGAAATCATGTTCACTGTATGTTTACATGTACATTTTATCATATAGCCGTTTCTTAAAAGGTTCTTTTCCCCACACAGGTTTACGACATCAAGTATTCCTATCAAATACAACTAATTTACACACAGTTGTGTGGTTTCAAGTACTCCTATTTAATACTCATATTATTTGATTTCAAGTAATTATTTCTATTTCATAATAATCATTTATTTGCACACAGTTATATAGTTTCTAGTAATTAATAATAATCCTTAGCAAACAATTATAGATTCAACTAACTATTCTTAATAGACAGAATTTAGAGAAACGTGGCATCAAGTATTCCTATCAAATACAAATAATTTTCAAACATCTATTTGACTCAAAGATGAGACCCTAACAGGTACTACCAATCTGGGTCAGAGTGGATCTGGGAGTAAGGGTACTCAAGGGGTACTCCACACTCCCCAGAGCTCCAGAACAAGAGCCTCACCATCTGATATAGTTTAGTGTTATTCTCAGGACACCCCTTTTTGGGGCAAGGGTCTTACTCCTCTGCAGGAGGGGGAGGAGGTATGTCAACATATTTTAAACCCTACTGACAGAATGGTGGAAAAGTCGCAGTGCCAGGCATCCCAGAAAAACAGCATTAAAAAGTTACAAACAAAAAGACTTTTTAAACAACTCTTATTTTGTTCCCAGGCAAATTTTGTTTTAACCCTTTAAAAAATGTTATTTGGAAAATAAAATAAAAATTGATACAGGCCAGTGTAGCAGGATTAAAAAAATGTAAAATAAAGTCGTTCTATCACCTCTTCTTAACTGCTCTATAACTGCTACTGTTTCAGTCGTTCTTTTAAAACTAAAAACTTGGCAGTGAAAGGCTTAAAACCTTAGCTTCCACTCCAATTGCTGAACCTGGTAAGAATTTGCAATTTTTCCAGCCAGCTAAAGTTAAAAAAATTCTGACAGCAAAAAGACAAATTCACAATATGAATGAAGGTAAAAAGAAAAAAAAAAAAATTGCGAAATTTTTCCTCCCAAGGAAATAGAGAACAGAGTAATCTCCAAGAAAATGAATAAAGTTGGGAAAGGTTTAGATTGTTTGCCCGGTGGGGGTGGAGAAGGATGGGGCGAGGGGGATTGGTTTGTCCTTGAAGTGTCCTTCACTTGTTACTGTCAGTCAGTCAGTCAGTGAGAATGAGGGTGGGAGGGAGTGTGTGGGAATGGTGAGAGTGAAACCACAAGAAAAACATGGCCTGGAAATATGGTAGCCTACAAAATCCGGACACACCTGGACACACAAAAGACATCAGATTTAATTAATACATGTTGGCTGCTATAAAAATAGGTAAACATTCAGCTGGCAGACACACTCACACACATGTATGGACAGGCAGACAGACATACACACACAAAATAAACAGATTTACACATCAGTACTTAATTATGCTACATACATACACACTAAGGTTGAGAGGTCTGAATGTGTGTATATATATATATATATATATATATATATATATATATATATATATATATATATATATATATATATATATATATCATACATATACACACACACACACACACACAATGTGTGTATACAGTTTGCATCAGTGCTGACAAACTGTTCAGGTTCAAGTGCTGACTTTTTTTTTGCTTTCTCAGAGACAGGTAAATTGGGGAGTGGGGAGAAAGCCTTGTTATATTCATGTCACACAATAAGTGATTTGGTTTGGTTGGGTTGGGTTGGGTTTTATAGCATATCAACTATTCTAAGTTATTAAATGCTGAATCCTCTTCACACACACACACACACACTTTATATGATTTCTAAACACATTTTGTCAGAAACATTCTTCAACGAGCTTGAGCTCTTTCTTTTGCACAGTCAAATGGTTTCAAGTATTGCTATGTAACAGTCATAATTCAACATCAATCATTTGTTTGCACACAGTTTGTTTTATTTGATCCATAGATATCAGGCGCTAACCACTCCAGGTCAAAGTGGACTTGGGAGGAATGGCATTGAAGGAGGGCTCCACATTCCCTAAACCTCCAAGGCTGGAGCCTTGACATCAGATGGTTTAATGTCATATCCAGAACACTTGTTGGGAGGAGGGGGTCTTACTCCTCGGCAGAGATGCAGTTATTGTGGCTGGGGCTGTAGAATACACTAAGTGAGTATCTAAATAAACCTCTTTACCTTACAAATTCAGGCCATCTTCAATGGTGCTATGACACCATTGAATCTTCTGCAACAGGTGCACATGTTAAGATGCAATAATGCATGTATATATTTTCCAATGAATGAGCAGGATGCAACACAGGGTCAATTTTTAAGCAAAGTTTCACAGGTGTGAAATCAAGAGTTTTCACTTCTTCAAGATCAGTTGTCATACTGAAGTTAAAGAACCCAATCTGCCCTACTATTTACTCGTAGCTGGAAGGAGAATAGTTGGATGTATACCTTTCCCAAGGGTATTAGTGCGAGGAGAAATGCAGACAGCCTCATCCATAATTTCAACTTGTATCCATTTCCTACAACACCTGTTATAGCACAATATATGAATCCACTTATTTTCCCTCCAGCTATGGGTAAATAGTAGGGCAGGCTGGTTCTTCAGCCTTGGTGAGGCAACTAGTCTAGGAGAAAGAAAACTGAATTCAATGTGTTAAACTCCACTTAAAAATTGACCTTGTGTCATATCCTGCCCGAGCAGAGGGGTTGGGTAAATATGGTTATCGCACAATCGTCAACCAGGAGGATTATTTTAAAGAAAATTAGCATCTAACTCACTGCTTATTTTAGTCTATCTTCCTGTGTGTGTGTGTGTAACTGTAATAAATGCTGAATTGTAAGCATATCAACCTTTGTGGGTTATTTAAAGCCAAAACTATTTTTATAGAAAAACATTAGTGGAACTATTTATCGCATAGTTGTGAAGTCAGGCGGGGATAAACGAGTTGATACTTTCCTGATATGATGTGAAGTTGTGCCCTGATATTACTTCTAACCTTCTTCACATCCTCAGATGAATTTTTAGAGTAGGAAATGAGATGAAGTCTTAGAGATTAAGCTGTGGTGAGTTCACAGAGGGTTGCACATGCACAAACTTGTTTTTCACCAAAAATTAAGCAGAAAGAATTGACAGACACAAGACGACAAGTCGAGACCATTGAATATCGATCAATTTTGCACATATTACTGTAAATTTAAATCTTGGCTTTTCCTTTTTAAAAGTCTCTTTCTAATATCTTTAAGATGCAGTATCAATACATCTTTAACACACCTTCTGTATATACATGGCATAGCAATGTTCAATTTAAGGAATGGACATGATGACCCGAGTCCAAGTATGGGAAGGAGCCGTTTGGGTTTAATTTTGTGCTGATGCCCTTGAGAAAGGGCATGATTCTGTTCTCGTGCTAGCTATGGTTAAAAAGCAGGGAAGACTAGGCTCTTTAGCAGAGGTATGGCAACCAAGCTCGGAAAAGGTAAACTCGGAATTAAAACCAGTTGTAATTCTACTAAAAAAACTAAATGTCACATCCTATTCAATAACAGAGGGATTGATGTATATGATCTGTCTGACAATAGCATAAGTAACAAACTGGCAGTCACCAACTGACACTGACTTACTATGTTATTCAAACTTACATCCATATAAGCTCCAACAATGATGAGCAAATCATATTTTTAAAACAACATAGTGGCGTATGAAAGGGTCGTTCAAAATGTTCTAAGCCTAACACTGATTTTTAAAAAAAATTTTTTTTTAAATGTCTGAATTTCTTAGACAAACCTTGATTATTTTTTTTATCATTCAGGGTTTTTTTAGCTATTGTCTTCATCTTAATAGTTAGGTTCACTTGCCAGTACCTCAAATTTCAGCTCCCATCATCCATATAATGTGAAGATTCCAATGATATGTTGGCAGGGGTGGTGGGCAGGTGAAGATTCTAAAATCCTAAAAGAAATTCCCAAAGAAACGGCCTTTTTTCCTTTTTTTTTTTTTTAAAGAGACAGCCTGTACTTCTACACTGTTAGTTTATAATATTTATACACAGTTTATAATATCAAACATTAATTTAAAATGCAAGAAATATTTAATGAGAAGTAAAGTCGACACTATAGCGTATCAGTTCTACTGAACCATCATCAGGACCATGAGAGGTGATATAAGCAATATATATATATATATATATATATATATAAAAATAATATGGAGTAATTCCCATAGAACTTGATATTTTTTGAAACACTATATTTCTTCAGTGAGGACACTAAATGAAAACTATTTAAAAATAAATAAATATATCTGAATTGAACTATATTAAAAAAACACAGTGAATTTATAAAATTAAATTTTAATTGAAAAATACGATACTAAGTATCATATATATCAAAAAACTAATTAGTCATTAGGACAAGATTTTTTTTTTATACAATATTCCCGCTTAATATTTCATTAGACCTCCAAATGCCATGTTAAATAAAATTATGTTGATTGATTATGAATAACACTAGTAAAATAATGCAATTCAAATTTTTCTGTCAAAATCTATCTTATAATTTAAGGTTTATTTCCTTTGAAGATATTTTCACTGTCAGTGGGGTGTGTAGAACTGGAATATTTTAATAAAAAGCAACTAAACTACAGCTAAAATTATAGTAATAAGGTTTGATCATCCCCCAGGGTTGTCATAAAAACCTACTAAGATGAAGTACTAATAAAATAACAGGAACAAATGTTTGAATCAACGTTGAGTAACATAAAAGCTAATACAACAGTTCTAATAATATAATTGATTGATTTTAATGGCATCTCAATCTGTCTAAGGTAATTTATGCTTAGAGGTTAGGGAATTTACATTTTTTGAAGAAGTTTTGGGTTGGTTGTGTTTTATAGCATATCAACAGTTGTGGATTATCAAATGCAAAATCCTATATATATATATATATATATATATATATATATATATATATATATATATACACACACACACACACCCGTACCTATGAACATTAATGGCAATGTCCTATTCCTCATAAATATATTGGACACTATTGTAATATCCTGACTAGTTCACTACAGGCAGTGGATTACCTTTTTTACACCACTGGCGAGTATTGTATTTTGTTAATGTTACAAAGATTTCATTTCATTTTCAACCTTCGTTTTGGTTATTTCTCATTCAGTAACCTTTTGTTAGGTTACTACACACACACACACACACACACTATTTGTAGGCAAATAGTAGGTAATATTTTTAAATGAGCCAGAGCTCTTTCATTGCAGTTAAATCGTTTCAAATATGGTCAGTTATTAAATTTTTTTTTTCATCCATACATTGAACCCTAATAGGTACTATCCCCCCCCCATAAGAGTCGACCCAACAATGAAGTAGTACTCCAAACTCTCAAGAACTAGAGCCTCACCATCAGATGAAATTTAATGTCATACTCAGGATACCCCTTTGTGCGTAGTAGGGTGACCCCCCCCCCCACTGCATGGGATACAGTCATTATATTCTAAGCCTCGTCAATAGAGGGTGATTTTTTTTCCCCCCTTATCAGGAACTTATTTACTGTTAGAAATTTTATAACCACATTTCAATCCTAGAAGCAACTCTTCTTGCTATTTCAGTGGGTGAATATTCATTTTTTTTTTAAAAATCCCCCCCCCCCATTGTTGGATAGCACAATGGGTGTGACGGGATTATTATTTTTTTTAGCACAATTCGAAACATTTTTTATGCATTCTAAAATAAATTCATAAAAATCTTAAATCAGGTGAAAGAAAAAAAAAAAAGTACCCTGACCATTTTAAAGGAGGTGGGGCATGGATTATTAATACAAGTAATCTTTATAAAATAGTTTAAATGGATGATAAACATCTAAAATGAAAATTAAATCCCTTATAATTTTTTTCTATAAACACGGAATTGTTAATGCAAGGGAGATAATTCCTTACCTCCTGAATAACTAGTAAGGAAGATAATTTAGTTAAAAATGGATACAATCAATTTAACGGACAACTCGAACAAATGGATAGCCATAAATTCGGAATGTAATCTAAGAGGCCATTTTAAAAGGTTTTACATTCTCAAGGTAAAAGGTCTGAGCAATAGGCAAGAATTTACCATTTAGAGCAACTGGAAAATTATTTCAATGCATTGCAAAGTATTGGAAATACTTAATACCATTTTAGATACACACACATTATTTATATATATATATATATATATATATACACACACAATCTATATCCAATGAAATATTTTTTTAAAGGAAATGTCATCACACTGAGGAGATTGGTAAATTGAAATTATCATAATGGGATCACAACAAAGAAAGCTTCCAAAATAAAATTGACACTTACTTTTGGTGTAATTGACAAATGCTGCTAAATAGACGGCAGCATCAAGAGTAACTGTTTGATTAATGACAATCTGATCTGCCACGACCCTCAGTGAAGAATTGACAAAATATGGTCCCCGAGAAGAATAGAGGCTCAGAAAGGAATGTTGTTCGTTGCTTCCTCCACACGATAACGGCACACTGACACTGCAACTAAAAGAGAAAAGAAGAATATAAAGCATCAAAGTTTCACAGAATTCATCAGGCTCAGTCGGGGAGGGGTCTGCAGAATACACCAACTGCATCTCTGCAAACGGGTAAAACTCCTTTAACGAGTGTCCTTGGTATGACACTAAACAATCTGATGGTGAGGCTTTAGTAATGCTCGAGCTTTGAGAAATGCAGAGTACCCTTCATTGTCATTACTCCCAGGTCCACTTTGACCTGGAGTGATAGTGCCTGATAGGGTCCTATCTATTGCTCAAATAAAACTGTTTGACATTTCAACTGTCTAAATGTTATCTATGAAATGTGTTCAGAAATCATATTTACAAGGATCATTAAATAAGTTTCCAGACTTTTTTTTTTGTATGAGCACTTTTATTGATAGTACACACATGAAACTCTTGTTCCCTTCAAAGTAATCTCCTCTGCCTGCAATGCACTTGTTGTCCCGTTCCAACAACTTTTCGAAGGTCCCATGGAAGTCCTCTCGTGTGAGTGTGTCAATGATCTTTGTCACAGCCTCTTTCATCTCCTCAATTCTCTCATAACGGATTTCCTTGAACTTAGGGAATAACCAAAAGTCACAGGGAGCAAGATCTAGACTGTAGGGAGGCTGAGGAACTGTCTTGATGCCTATTTTGGTCAAATAGTCTGTGACAAGGATGGAGTTGTCGACTGGTGCATTGTCCTGGTGGAAATGGCACTGACCCAATTTGAAGAGTGCTGGCCTCTTCCTTAGGAATCTCTTCCTGAACTCCCTTAAAACCTCAACATAGTAACCTAACCGTTTGGCCAATTAACTCTGGTGTATTGACTTCCTTACTCCTCCCACATCTCTCATCATCCCTAACAGACTCCCTGCCTTCCTTGAATCTCTTATGCCACTCAAAAACTGATGCTCGATTCATGCAAGATGCTCCAAAAGCAGTCTGAAGCATTCCATTTTTTCCAAGTTTGAAACAGAATTTTATTGCATATTGTTCTTCTAGAGTGTCAGATTGCATTTTTGAATATCACCAGCTGTGACAATGAGGCTTTAGTAGGGTGTGTTCCAATTGCTGCTGTAGCTGTTCATTTGAACCCGAAATCATAAAAATTGGTCAGTCATCTCATAAGATGTATAGTAATAACATACTGAATTTTCATGAGTCTACAACAATTTTAAATGCCAATACAAAATAGTCAGGAAACTTATTGACCATGTAACATACATGTATAAAAAGGATTTAGCATTAAATAACCTACAATGGTTGAGTTATGGGATATCAACCAAACCAAATCAGATATATATATTTATTAAATATTGCAGTCAATTCGAGGATTTAGTTAATTCAAATCACAATAGAAAAAAGGAAAGAGAACATTTTTTTCTAGAGCAGCCTGAATGGTTACACATGTAGAATAAAACCATATCTCTTATATGGATTGTATACTTGAAGATGGCTGGAGAGGAGATTGGCTGAAATGTGACAAAACTAACACAAAGAAGAAAGAAAAAAAAAAAAAAATACAACAGTCGAAGGAAAAAGAAAGAAAACAATCTTGGAATGATGATTCTTATCAAAATAAACAAAGTCTCTTCAATATAGATTGTAGCAACTTGAGAACTTGTCCTTTTGTCATAATCTTTTGTTAGATCTTTCATTACATTTATCATTTTGTAACCTTTTGCTTAAGATGGCCAACTGGCTTTATTTAGAAGGACATAGACTAGTGAAATAACGTAGTGATAAAACCAATGAAAATGAATGAAATTAATAATTTGGATAACATCTTGAAGTAAATTTTTACCGTTTAACCCATCGGATTTTAGCAAAAACTAATAATCAAATTCTACATTTTATAGGCGAATACATGTCAACAGCCTGAAAAAATATCATCTCTGGTCATCAGTAATGCTTGCTGTATTCAGAAAAAAAAAAAAAAAAAAAAGATGGAATCTGATTTTTAGTTTTCACTAAAATCAGATGGGTTAAAAGGGTAAAAATTTACCCCTCTTGATAATTTGTTTCATAAAAGAAGGAGGTATCTTCCATATGGATTGTACATCTGTGTAAGGCTGGAGAATGGAGACCGAAAATAATAAGATCTGAGGTCAAAATTACTTTTGAAGATGCTTGTATTGTAATGATTATTGTTGTCAAAAATGGACATAGGGACCAGAGTTCAAATCCTGGACAAAGCTGTTCACATTTCACATTGTGCCATTCCAATTGAGAAGGTATGAATCCATTTATTCACTCTCCAGTTATGAGTAAATAGTAGGGTAGGCTAGTTTCTTTAACCTTGGTATGGCAACCAGTCTAGGAGAAGGAAAACCCTGAATTCAAACCTGTTGAATACTACTCAAGCAGAGAGGTTAGCAAATGGAGAAAAATTGAAAAACTGAGTCATCCAAAATTCATGAATCGATATTAAAAAATTTCAGTTTTAAAGAACCTTCATCAGGACTTGAAAATGGTGAAACAAGTGTGTTGATAGAACAACAATGGATGCTTAATAAAATTCCAAAACACAATGAGTTGAGTGTATACAAAGAAAGATCATATGACCCGTTCAATCATTTACTCAGTGTTTTTTTTTTTTTTTTAAATCTATCAGCTGATAGGCACAGGAAATCAATCAACACTTGTTCCACCACTTTAAAGTACCGACGAAGGTTCATTAAAAGCAAAACGTTTTAGCTTCAACTTTTCTTCTAACAAATTCGTCACTTGGTTTTTCAATTTTGCCCCATGGATTCCTTCCCCTTATTTACTCTGTGTGTGTGTGTGTGTGTGTGTGTGTGTGTGTGTGTGTGTGTGGTGTAACCCGGATATAAGAGAGTTGTCAGAACCAGAGAAGAAGTCTCTTATATCAGGGTTTCGTCTATTTTGTTACATTAACACAGGCTCTCATTTGGGACCAGATAAAATATCTTATATCAGGGTTACACTGTATATAACTTGGCATCTTAATTAATCAAAAAATAAAAGCAGTTATCCTCCATATAGATTGGACACCATGTCTTGTTTTTTTTACCAAGTAATTTTATAAAAAAATATCTTCCTAGGATCCAGTGTATCTCATTATGGTTAGGTTTCTTTGCTTAATGGCACATCAACTTTTGTGTCATATTTAATGCACAAGCCATCCAAACCAGTAGTGTTACTATTTAACCTATAACAAGAAGGAAAAGGGAGTATATATCCGGTCAAAAAGGTAATAAGCAGAATGAGTTCACACTCACTAACTACAATGTCACAGTCAAGCATGTTAGCCACTACGCAATGTAGACTCTTTGTAATGAAGTAATTATATCAACTTGTCTAATAAAATGTTAGTTACATGAAATCATAAAAAAGTGTGACCAGGTTACCTGTTGATAGCTAACACTGAAAATAGAATTTTTAAATGTAAAAAAGTAAATTTGGCGACCGTAGTCAAGGGTACCCTTGATATTTACCTTATAATGATTAGTGTTAAGCAAGGAGATGTCAAGCACCTTTTTTTTTTTTTTTTTTTTTTTTAAGTCTTTGGCCATTGGCCAACGCTGTAGCCAATGAGCTGGTTTTTAAATGTAAATATCCTCAGATTGGATTGGTCACTACTTCAACTCAGATATACATCTATGACGATAAGCCAATTTATTCCAGTGACAAGTCAAAACCCAAAGTTGCAGACATTTCCTCTTTCACATTTTTTTCAAATTATTTAAAAACAATTTTTTTTGGGGGGGTTGAATCACTGTGCTATTCTCATATGCAAACATACTTAGCCTAAGTTTGTGGAAGTGGGACACATATTAGGCAACAATGACCAGTGAAGCAGACCAAGTAGAGAGCTGAATACAATTTGGGAATCATAAAAGCTCAATTAAAAAAAAAATTTAAAAAAAAACTATCAACGGGAGACTACTCATATAAAATTGCTCTATAATTATCTCCCTTGAATAAGTATTGTACTTTCATTAAAGAATAGTAGAAAGAAGAATTGGAGATATTAGGTTAATAAATAAAATAAATAAATCAGTCCAGCAAGGACACATAGCGCAGTAGATAAGACGTTTGGTTGGAAAGTCCTTCTGGGCGAAATCATCTGGAAGCTGCAGGTTCAATCCCAACAACAGGTAAAGATATTAAGGAATACTTAATATAACTTAATGCATGGAATTGGAACAGTCTATTCCAGTGGTTCAAATAAAGGGTTCACTTCGAGATTCTGTGTGGACTTCTGAGTTCCACATAAAATACCTGAAGAAGGCCAAAGGACATATTGGCCAAAACTTTGTGATTATAACAAAGATGAGATCAATAGTCCAAAATAGTAGTAATAGTAGTTACAAGTTATTGGAAATAAAACCAGCAACTCAAGTTCAAATCCTAATCAAGGCTGATTGTATTCACTTCATGCTAATGCTTTTGAGAAAAGTAAGAATCAATGTTTACCCCATCAGCCACTGGAAAATGAGAGAGTAGACCGAGTTGCTTAACATTGGTTAAGGCAACCAGTCTAGAAGCTAAACTGAATTCAAACCAGCTTTACTCTGCTCAAAAAATTCATCTCGTATCACATCCTGCTCATAATAAAGGGGTGAGGTAAACACATATGGTAAATTATTCAGGACAAGTTGATTTTTTTAAGCTTGAAAAAAAATCTCTACAAAACTAAGAGTCAACTTATATGGCAGGGTTTGTATATAAATTTTTACTGCAGCAAGGTCAACTAGAGGAAACAAACAATTGCTATACACCACTAGGCATAACTCCCGCAGACTCTCACAAACATTTCCGACTTAAACTCGTGTTTGGTGAATATATTTCAATTAACAGAGGTTGATATAAAATGATAAAATTGTAATCCAAATTAAGAATTACATTAAGGCAATATCACATGCCGTTTCCAAGAACTGATGCACTGGCTATGAACTAAAACAGTGGATGCTTGGAGGTTAGCTAAACACAGCAGAGATTCCTTTCACAATTTAAATTCTTACTTGTTTTGTGCATGTGAATTTAGGCAAGTGGTCATGGCAGCTCCATTGAGCTTTCATAACATCTCCCGCCCCAGATACAATCATGGCTTGGACCAGTGCGCACTGTGTTTGCTCTTGAAACATTTTTTTTTTAAACTGGTGAATCTGTAATAAGATTAAGAAGCGGTAATGGTAGCTCCAAGTTCTCAGTTTAAAATGTGGGAGGTATTTTTACCACACTGTATAATGGTTTCTTTCATAATAGGAGTTGTCATAATAATCCAATTTGTATTTAATGAAAAAATAAAAATTCCATCATTAACTTGGTTATAATAGATACTAAGGATAGAAAAAAAAAAACCTTTTTCTGATTAGAATTTTTTTTTTTTTTTTTTTAATGATATAAATAGTCAAACATAATCCTGTTGAGGTCAAATAGATTTAAGAAAGTTTTTATAAGAATCAAAATAATACATACAACTTAGGGCGGGGAAGAAATAATATGCATGGGAGGCTACTCTTGTAAAATTACTCTATAATTATCTCCCTTGAACACGTATTTTAGTATCATGGTGAGAAAAAAAAAGCAACAAGAGGGAAATTGTTTAAAAAATCGCGCGGTAAGTTTCGACGTCGTTAATTCCATGAAAAATGATGACAGAGCAATTTTTACTTTGCATATTAAATTTTCTCGACTCAACTTAGTCGTAACACAAAGTCACAAGTAAAAGGTACTGGTAAGGATTAAACTATCCAGGAAGGTTTCTATCAGTTTTATGATTTGGACACTCAGCTTCTTTTTAGTAGTGATATTTAAAAGTGGAATGACCATGTTGATTAGAGAAAGACTTCAGTTGAAAATTCCCTCAAGGTTACCTGACTACAACATAAGACACTTGAAGAAGCCAGTAGAGTAGAACAGCTGAAGTTTTATGAATATCACAACCTTGATTAGGAAAATAGGTAATTTGGTTTAATGGCATATAAAACCCTGATAGTTAAAATCCTGTTTCCACAGGAGTGAAGAGATAGTAGGTAAGTTTATTTTAAAACGAGTTAGCACTCGTTTCTTTCCACAGTTTTATGTATTGCTACTTAACATTAGAAAATCTATTTATCAAGTATTCCTATCTAATACAAACAATTGTACACAACTGTATAGTTTCAAATAACTAATAATAATAATCCCCCCCCCCCTCACAAAAGATTGTACAGTTCCATGGGACCCTAATAGGTACTACTACCCAGGTCAGAGTGACCTGAGAGGTTGGTTGGTTGGGTTTTATAGCATATCAACCTAGTAGGGCATTTAATCCCAAATCCTCTTTACACACACAGATTTATAAATTTCTAGTTTGTTGGTAGCATTTTAAACAAACCAAGAGCTCATTTGTTTGCACACAGTTAAATGGTTTAAATGCTGAAAAATACCACTAATTCTATTCTTGTACACAGTTAAAAAGGTTTCAATAATTCTTAACTAATATGAATAATTCTAATTAGTATTAATTATTTGTTTGCATACAGTTTAATAGCTTTAAGTATTGCTATATAACACCAACAATTCAATTTAAGATCAGTCCCTTATTTGCCCACACAGTTAAATAGTTATTCACAGATGGAATCCTATGCGGTACTACTAATCTGAGTCAGTCAACCTGGAAGTAATGGACATAAAGGAGTACTCCACATTCCCCAAAGCTCCAGAATTGGACCCTCACCATCAGATGATTTAGTGTTATATCCAAGACACTCATTAGGGGTGTCTTACTGCTCTGCAGAGATGCAGTCACCATATTCTCTAACCCCATCTGACAGCATTAGGACCCGGGAATGGTAATGAAGGGGTAGTCCACAAACCTTAAACTTCAAGATTGGAGCCTCATCATCAGATGCAGACTGTTACTAATAATGATTTGTTAGCCTTGCTCTAAAGACGCAACATGATTCTTCTTAATGACATGTCAACTTGTCTATGTACGTGATTGAAATGAATACAAATTATTTTCCAACCCATCTATTTGACTCCTAGATGGGACCCTAATAGCTACCACAACTCCGGATCAGAGTGGACCTGGGAGTAATGGCAAAGATGGAAGACTTCACATTCTTGATATTTCCAAAACTGGAGTCTAATAATATCAGATATTTTGGTGGGGTGGGGAGGTCCTACCCGACACAGTAGCAGATCCATTCAGTGTATTCTCAGACATACCAATAGAACTTTCCCAGTATTTGGTCTGCGAGACTAGATTGTATTCAGAACATAATGAAATGATTTTAGGATAAAATCTTTTTATTAACCTTTTACACGCACTAGTGGGTAGAGTGTTTACTAATGGCCCAAGAGACCTGGGTTCAATACGAAGTTGAGTCATAGCAAAAACTAAAAAAAAAAAAAAAAAAAAAAAGTACAAGATACCTCCTTGCTTAACACTCGGTATTATAAAAGGTATGGATCAAGGGTAAGGTGGAGCAACCCAGGGAAAGGAGTAGCACTCTCCCCTACACCTCAGCATAGTAACTATTGAAAGTGGAACATTTTGGTCACCCTTAACAACTATTGCCAATTTCATATATCATCATGTCGTGATTTCAGCTTGGATCTCCCTGACCTTCTCTTGCCACCTGTTTCTATCATCCATTGCTCCCGGGAGGGCTTTCAGGCTATATCATGTATTGGCACAGAGTTGTTATACAGAAGTTCTAGTTGGTCGTCCTGTCTTTGCTCGTCCATGTGTAGGGTTCCACAGGAGTGTGTGTGTGTATGTATATATATATATATATATATATATATATATATATACACACACACACTAGGTGTTTCAAAAGTAACTCCCAATCTTAAGATTCTTATTTCTTATTCTCCAATAAATTTCTAAAATATATTTTAAATTAGAAGTATTTTAAAATAAGGAGTTCCTTTTCAATTGCTATATATATATATATATATATATATATATATATATATATATATATATATATATATATATATATTTGTTCCTTTGTGAAGCAACTCTTAGATCATAATTCTATGACGATTGAATAAACATTATTGATAGGGAAGAATGAAAAGTCTCTCGTGAAATTTGAATTCATATAAATTATCAATGAATGGTCATTCTTTGTTTGATCACAAAGGCTTTACCAGAAGACATTAAGCAAATAAACATTTTACCGGCAGACATTGGTCAAATAAACCCATTTCTATTTATCATTTCATCTCCACAAAAGCATTTTTTTTTTAATTGACAAAAGTCATCTTTGCTGTATTTGGGTGTTATCAATTGACAAACGAGAAAGAGACAATCAACAACTTACTATTATCTACACATTCTTCAGATTTACCTGGGAACATAAGGATTTCTATTCTTATTGGAAGCTGTCTTATAATAGCCCTTCCCTGTGTCATACTTCATAATTTTAACATTTATAATGCTGAGGTTGTAGAATTCTTTTTGGTTTTGGATTATTTCATTCATAAAACTGCCTTCTTCCCACTCCAAAGCTTTGATAATTTCTTCTCATTCAAAAATCAAATATCAACTTAATTTCATTCTTCTTTAATACTAATAAACTACACACAATTCAGTGGGCTAAAATAGTGGTTCCCAACCTTTTGGGGGCCATGCTCCCTTTTGGTATTTCTAAAATTCTTATGCCCCCTCAGTAATATCCTATTCTTACAAATTCAAAATTTTACTGCAATTCACGTGAAGAAAACGTGGTCTCTAAACAAGCTCCACCAAAATATTGCCATGCACCCCACATTGTGAATTTCTGGTCTAAAACAACTACTTGTATTTATTAATAGTCATTTATTTGCTCAATTATATGATATTAAGTACTATTTAATACAAACAATTCCATGGTTTTAAATAATTATTTCTATTTAATTATACTCACTTGTTTGCACACAATTATATGGCTTCAAATAACAATAATAACCCGTACTAAACAATTGCAGCTTCAACTTAATAGAATTTAGTTATATTGTTATATAACATGACAGGGATTTTCGGTTCGTTCCTAGTGACCCCGTGTGGTTTGATAAGCTGTCACGCTGTGATGAGTAAACAGGAATATACAACAGGTGACCACATGATGAGAACCACGTGGTCAGATTTAGAGTGCAGAGAATCATAGTCAAGCGAGGGACATGCAGCCAAACAGAGGCGTCTCGGCTTGCAAGGGGTACAAGTGTTGGCACCCCCTGGCTCCCAGAAAAAGGTATGGGACAAGAAGTCCCCTATCAGAGTATATGTCTTTCCATCTATCTCTCAACTAACAAACTGTGGGCCCTTTTAGAGAATAAAGCGAGAGATATAGTTTCATAAAGAAGTGTTTTTCGTTCGTTCATTGAAGTTTGTAAATTATGTTTGATTACGTTTCCGCTTGTATTTGTATTACGGCTGTACAACAACATGGCATCAAGTATTTTTATCAACTATGAATGATTCTTTTACACAAATCAGTTTGACATCTAGATGAAACCCTAACAGGTCCCATTTCAGTTCAAAGTGGACCTGGGAGTAATGGCAATGAAGTAGGTTACTGCACATTCCACAAGTCACCAGAAATGAAGTCTCACCATCAATATGCAGTTCTGTGCCATAACTATGAACCCACCCCTTTATTTAGGGTGGAGGTTTTATCCCAACTGCATAGGATACAGGAAAAGCAGCCAATATTTTATTCATTAAACCCTTTTTCTTGTACTTTCAATATTTGGTTTTCTAGACAAAAAGTGTCTGCACTTTTTCAAAAGGACATAACCAGTTGCACAGGGAAGACGAATGCTTCTCACCCCTTCAAGCCTCTTTATTAATATTTATTGGTTCCAACAATTAGAAAATATCCAATTAGAAGTCATTTTGCTGTCTCTTAGTGAGTTGCATCCATTTTTTTTTTTTTCTAAATCTTCTGGACACAAAATTCATGTTTCATTTTAACAGCTTTTTTTCTTAGAACTTTGCTTTGTGGACCCAACTCCATCATCAATGTTCTCTCTTTTTACAAACTTGGATTTTTAAAATCCAGGGTTGATAAGAGTCTTCATTTAAGTTAATGCTTTGTAATCCTTTTCTGACATTCTTTGGTTATATACAAAATGACCAACAAAGGCTAAAGATGTACATAACTGTTTGCTGATAGTGACAAAACGGAGGAAAAAAGCAAACAGGAAGAGTAAGAAAAGAAAAATAAATTTTTAAAAAAGCGCAAAAAGAAAAGTAAAAAAAATTAAAGAAAAGTGAGCGAATGAATAGAAATAAAAAGAGAACTCAAACGAACAAAAATAAAATAAAACACAATCATTAGAAAGGAAGTTGCTGTTAGTGGTTGTCTCCCTTAGATCAAACATTTTTTAAGCGTGATTCCACAAATTTTGAGACGATAAACAAACACCAATTATTTAATTAATCTAATGGTGAGATAAACTTAAATACTTTTACATGAAAAATTTAACAACTTAAAACTTAAAAACTTTCCAAGCTCATCAAAAGCATTCTTTATCATTGGACATAAAAAAATAAATATAATCTTTCAAAAAGATGATCCAATATAATCAATATTTTCATTAAGAGACTGAAAGTTAAGTCAACCAACACTGTCATTGTTCAATTAGATTCTGTAACCGGTTTGGTTTAATTTTAAGGCATATCATACATTTCTATTTGTAACAATTCAATTTAGCGTAAGTCATTTGTTTGCACTCAGTTGAAATGTCAAACAGTTGCATTGGACAAATAGATAGGACCCTTCTCAGGTGATACCCTACTCCGGGTCAGAGTGGACCTGGGAGCAATGGCAATGAAAGGGGTACTCCACATTCCTCAAAGCTCCAGCATTACTTGAGGCTCACATTCAGATTGTGTAGTGTCTTATGCAGGACAATTGGTGTATTCTACGGTGACAACTTTTATTGATTTACTCACTAATTATATACACTGTCCACATTTAACATTTTGGATACTTCAGAGAAACTACTAACTTGTCAAAAATTGAATGTAAAACAAAAAAAAAAAAAAAAAAAAAAAAAACCTACATTCCTTTCTTATTCCCCCACCAAACTAAATAGCTATATTCTGGATGTTTAACTAGAAATAATACTTTTTTGAATCAATCATTTGTTTCTCTAAATATAGTTCCTACTAAAAACTTCCCTTCCAATCAAACCATATACATGACATCACCTTTTAATGATCACCAATGACTCATCAGTGATGTACTGCTATGGACCCCGCATATTGCCGAGCAAAAGCAGGACGACCAGCTCGAACATAAGTGATGTACTGCTATGGACCCCCGCATATTGCCAAGCAAAAGCAGGACGACTAGCTCGAACATAAGTGATGTACTCCTATGGACCCCGCATATGGCCAAGCAAAAACAGGACGACCAGCTCGAACATAAGTGATGTACTCCTATGGACGCCCACATATGGCCAAGCAAAAACAGGACGACCAGCTCGAACATACATACAGCAGCTATGTAAGGATACGGGATGTAGCCCTGAAGACCTGCCAGAGGCAATGAATGATAGGGGGAAGTGGCGAGAGAGAGTCAGGGATATCTGTGCTAGCGGCATGACATGATGAATGAATGACTGGTACAGTTATGTTTGGTTCAGTAGGTTATTCAAAACCAAATCCTCTTTATACACATATATTAAATACATAGAATTTGGTTTGGTTGAGTTTTATGGCATATCAACCATTGTAGGTTATTTAATGCCAAATCCTCTATACATATATATTAAATATATAAGATTGGTTTGGTTGGGTTTTATGGCATATCAACTATTGTGGGTTATTTAATGCCAAATTCTCTTTATACATATCATATGAGTCATAAATGCATAGTTCGTAGATAACATTTGTAAATGATACAAGGAGTTAATTTGTTTACAACAGTTAAATGGTTATACATCTGATTTGTAAGTCAATTGTTTGTAGGTAATCTTAATTTTTAAATGAGTTAGAGCCAATTTTTTTGCACCCAAGTATTATTATTTGCACACAGTTAAATGGCTCCAAATATTCTAACATGAATAGTTCTGTTCAGTATTAATCATTTGTTTGCACTCACTTAAATGGTTTCAAATACTGCTGACAGTTTTATTTGCACATAGTTAAACAGTTTCAAGCATCACTATGTAGCATTAACAATTCAATTTAAGCAACACAAAGTTTCAAGTATTGCTAATCAACACAAATAATTCTAGTCAACATTACTTATTCATTTACACCTAGCTAAATAGTTGCAAGTATTGCTATGCATCATTAACAATTTGAGTTTCGGAGGTGCCCGTGGTGTAATGGTTATTGTCGTAGAAAATGGACACGGCGACTAGAGTTCAAATCCTGGACAAGACTGATTGCATTTCACATAGCACTAATACCCTTGGGAAAGGTATGAATCCAATTATTCTCCCTCCAGCTATGGGTAAATAGTAGGAAAGACTGGGTTCTTCACCCTTGGTAAGGCAACTAGTCTAGGAGAAGGAAAACTGAATTCAAACCTGTTAAACTCCGCTTAAAAATTGACCTTGTGTCATATCCTACCCAAGTGGAGGGGTTGGTAAATAGGATCAACAATTTGAGTTCACTTATTTGTTTACACACAGTCAAATGGTCAACAATCAATTCGATTACACATAATTCATTTGTTTACACAGTTTTAATGTGAAAAAGTTCTATTTGACCCGTAGATAGGACCCTATCAGGTGCTACCATTTCAGGTCGGAGTGGACCTGGTAGTAACAGCAATGACAGGGTACTCTATACTCCCCAAATCTCCAGCTTTACTGGAGCCTCACCAACAGATTGATTAATGTCATATCCAGGATCCTCATTGAAGTTAATCCACTGCGGAGATGCAGTCTGTGTATTCTACAGCTCAACAGTTGACTGGGTTGTCAATATGATAGGCAACCCCGGCATGATTTATGAATCTATAAGCATTGGTATTAAGAAAGACTTTTGCATATTATATATATATATATATATATATATATATATATATATAAAAATTCACATTTTTGCCCCCCCCTCCATGTCAAGCATTTCTTGTGAGTTCAATCCTTACTGTGTGCTCCATATTTCAGGCTTTGTGTTGTAACTGTGGTAAGCTTAGTAAATAACTTTCCCCAATCAGAGCTGGGGCTGTAAAATACACCAACTGCTTCTCTGTAGAGGGGTAAGGATTTGGCATTAATAACCTACAATGGTTGATGTGCTATCAAACCAAACCAAACCTTAGTAAATAACTACTATAAAAAAAAATTAATAAACCACATAAATATTTAAAGGTATGATGAGTTAAGATGAAAATATATTTAGAGATTTGGCTTTCTTGAAGTTGTAATATTAGAAAGAAAATAAAACAAGCATCCTGACATTTTCAAACAACTTATTTGTAGTGCTGTGATGAAAAGACATGAGAGATCAACCCTTATATGTACCAACTCCAATAATTATTTTCGACACAAGAATAAGACCTGAAATTTGCCAATTACACCAGAAAAACCCGATGAAATTTGAGATGCATCAATAAGCACAGGTTTTTTTTTTCCCCTCACAAATATTGAGAAAAGATGCATTTTTTTTTTTTTTGCAATTACTTATGGCTTACTTTTCCCTTTTCACCCCCCCCCACACAAAAAAAAAAAAAAAAAAAAAATTACAAAGATTCTTTCAAAAAAAAAATTCTCAGAACTTGAATAATATCTGGAAAAAAAAACAAAAAAAACTTTGTTTTTTTTTCCAGATATCACTATAAAACTTTTTGTTTTTTTCCAGATATCACTATAAAACTTTTTGTTTTTTTTCCAAATATCACTATAAAAATTTTAAAATGAATAAAATAAATAAATTGCACAATAAAGCAATCCAACCTGTCCCAATAAACTGTTCAATCTTATCAGAGTGTAGTATCTGCCTGATCTTCAAACTTTTGAACTGAAATCATGTGACTGTTTGACATGAATGATATATCAATCTGATGTGTTCTTCAAAATTTTTATTCAGACAGTCCTGACAGGTTCTTGTTTTTTGTCTTTAAAAGATTGAAAATTTATAGCATTAAACAGTAATTGGGAGAACTGTCTTATATCTACCATAAAAGATATCAAGATTAAATCAAACAGGATTTGGTTAGGTTTATTCAGTCTAATTCATGTTTTTTTTTGTTAAATGGTATATCAAACTTCATTGGTTATTTAATACCAAAGCCATCCTCATAGAAAAACAGCAGTGGTAATATTTAACCCATGGCTGGTGCGGATAAGGGGTTCATATCTTTTCCAAGGGTATAAACCCCAAAATCAATACAATAACCTTACTGGAATTTAAACTAGCTTACTATGTTACAGTTGAGAACATTAACCACTGCACTACAGAGAAATCCCTCTCCAGGCTACAATACAACTAAGATGTCATGATCCAGTATATTAACAACTATGCCATGAGAAGTTTCTGTGATCTCTTTTGCTAACAGTCATTGTATGATAACAAACTAGTCAAATTTCATAAAGAATTTGTTTCTCACTGGGTAATGTCTACTGGTGAGGTTTTGTGAATGAATAAAACATTACAAATCTTTGTTTAACAGCATATCAACCTTTGTGGGTTATTTAATCCCAAAGCCATTCTGATAGAAGAACAGTAGTGGTACTATTTAATCCATACCTGGTGAGGAAAATGGGGTTCATACCTTTCCCAAGGGTGTAAGATCTGAAAGTGAATGTAGTTGCAATCCAGCATGTTAGCCACTACACCACAGGAACTTCCCCCTTCTCTATTCTAGTAACAATCTTTGTATGATAGCAAGTTAGTCCAATTGTATAAGGAACTGGATTGTTATAGGGTAATGTTAATTAGTCAGGTTTGTGAATGAATAAAACATAACTGAATAAAAAGGTGACTACCATAAAAGTTTTCTTTCTTTGTTTAACAGCATATCAACCTTTATGGGTTATTTAACGACAAAGCCATCCTTGTAGAAGAACAGCAGTGATACTATTTAATTCATAGATAAGGAGATTCACACCTTTTCCAAAGATATTAATCCAAAAGTGAACATAACAGAATGGTTTGGTTTGGTTTCTTTGTTTAATGGCATATCAATCTTTTTAGGCTATTTAACACCAAAGCTATTCTCCTAGAAGAACAGTAGTACTATTTAACCCATAGCTGGGAGGATAAGGGGGTTCATATATTTCCCAAGGTTATTTGCCCAAAAGTGAACATAATAGCGCGACTGGAGTACGAACTCGCTTACTACGATTCCACAGTCCATCGCTGTAACCATTACACAACAAGGACACCCCCAACACAACTAGAGTTTGAACTCGCTTACTTCAAGGCCTCAGTTCAGCACTTGAACCATTATGCCACAAAAACTCCCTGCCATCTATTCTGGTAACAATCTAGTCCAACTGCATAAGAAATTGGATTGTTACTGGGTAATGTCAACTAACGAAGTTTGTTAGTGACTGAATAGAACATAATAAAGGTGACTACCATAAAGCAATGATTAACAAGGGAGTCTTCATGACCAATTTGCTCATGTAGAAGGGAGTTCAATATATGCGTAAACAATAGAGCCTTGTGCCAGACTAAGTTTAATAAATAACTATATGCATTCTATACATATAACCAACACCAAGTGATATAAACTAGTCTCATAGATCATTTGAAAAATTGTCATCCCAAAGTTTGATAGTGACAATTTTTCAGGTGGGATATATACTGGGGATGACAATTCTTAAGGTTTTTTTGTTGTTGTTTTTTTTATAAGCTTCCTTGATGACAATCCTTAACCTTTGTTAATATTCCCAATCAACTTCAAGAAAGTCAAATCTCTAAATATATTTTCATCTTGCCTCTTCAGACCTTCAAATATTTGTGGTTTAATCAGTTTTTTTTTATAATAGTCATTTACTAAGGTTAGATTTGGTTTCGTTTGATGGCACATCAACCATTGTAGGCTATTAATGCCAAATCCTTACCCCTCTACAGAGAAGCAGTTGGTGTATTTTACAGCCCCAGCTGACTGGGGAAAGTTATTTACTAAGCTTACCACAGTTACAACACAAAGCCTGAAATATGGAGCACACAGTAAGGATTGAACTCACAAGAAATAATCTCCTAACCTAGTTCTAACTGTTGCACCACATGAAGCACCCTAAAAATAATTTTTTGATTTATTCTTCATGTTTTTTTTTCAGCACCTTGTGAGTTTATACAATGAAAAAAAAAAATAATAGGAAGATTTTATGTAATCACATTGCAACCAAGTCTTAAACAGAGGCTCATGGTGTGATGGTTAATGTCAATCCCAAGTCAAATTATAACCAAAGACTCAAAAACAAAAAACAAAAAAAATCATGGTACTTGATACTACCTTGCTTAGCACTCAGCACTATAAGGTATGTATCAAGGGTAAAGTGAGGCAATCTAGGGAATGGAGTAGTACCCTCCACTACACCTTGGTGTAGTAACTATTGAAAAGGGAGCCTTGGGGTTACTCTCGATTAAGGTTGCCAACTTTACTTTTAACTTGTACTATTTTCAAATCTTGGGGGGGGGGGGGAATTATTATTATTAGTAGTAGTAGAGTTATTAGCCGTCACATGGGTCTTATGTATACTGAGACACCCTATAGAAGCATAATTGGTTTGGTTTGTTGGGTTTTATGGCATATCAACCTTTTTAGGTTATTCAATGCCAAATCCACTTCTATGTAAACAATCTGTTCTCTTTAAAACAATTCAGTTTAGCACAAGTACACAGTTCAATTGTCAAAAACATTTCCATTTCAAACTATTCAAGCAGCCACATGTAACAATTTAGTTAAGTGTAAATACAGTTTTAATGTTGAAAAACAGTTCTATTTAAAATAATTCAGTTAAGTATAAGCACGCAGTTTAAATGTAAGTATGGTTTAATTGTCAAAAACATTTCTATTTCAAGCCCTTCAGTTTACTCAAACAATTAATTTTAGCATAAGTATGCTGTTAGTTCTATTTAAAACATAGATAGGGCCCTATCAGGTGCTACCACTCCGGGTCAGAGTGGACCTGGGAGTGATGGCAATGAAGGGGTACTGCGCATTCTCCAAAGCTCGAGCACTGCTGGAACCTCACCATTAGGTTGTTTAGTGTCATATCAAGGACACCCGTTGGGGGGGGGGTCTTACCCCTCTGCAGAGGAGCAGTCAGTGTATTCTACAGCCTTCCCAGCCGACTGGGCAATATAGAAGCATGAGTGAGCACAATTTGGAGATACTTCCCCTGCACGCACACACACAATTCACTGAGTGTCTCATGTGGTAGTCATAGTAGTAAGAGAAATATACCTCCAGCCTTGCCATCTGCTAGCAAAGTAGAAATAATTACTCAACTTCCCATCATCTGATGTCAATTAAGAAAAACAAAAAAGTGTGTCAGTTGCAAATTAATTAATAAAGTTAACAAATTGAATTCGAAAAGGGAAGCAGTTAAGGGTGGAGATATCGAAAGAAAAAAAAAAAAAAAAAAAAAAAAAAAAAGAGAAATTCACAAATCTTGGCTGAATGGCGGCATATACAGGACAGGGAAAAAAAATCTGTACACAATGATTCCCTCTCCTCAAAACTGAAGATCCCCTAGAGAGAGATGTATGAACTAATGGCAGTAAATTTAAAAAGTGTTTGACCACCAAGGGCAACAAGTTGGTGGATTTTAGAGTGTAAAAGGATAACCAATGAAATTCTGATTTCTTTTCTTTCAGTTACTCACGATAAAGCTCACAAAGTAAATGATTTGTAAGTTTTACCAAAGTCAAGCCCTCAAGCTTCAGATCTATGAATGAAAATTGATTAATTTACAATGTGGTAGACAACAAAGAAAGCTGAGGGACCAGTGGATAGATGTCACTCAGGAAAATCATCATCACTAAGATTTTCTTGAAAATACTATTTTCTTTGTTGGTATTCTCAAAACCCCTCCCTTTTGTTTGTGTGTGTGTGTGTGTGTGTGTGTATATATATATATATATATATATATATATATATATATATATATATATATATATATATACACACACACACGTGTATGTATATTGGCATAATGGTTAGAGCATATACCAATGTCCTGGAAGACCTGGGTTCAATCCCAGGTCAAGTCATAGCAAAGACTCAAAAAAATGGTACTTAATACTACCTTACTTAACACTCAGCATGATAAGGTAAGATCAAGGGTAAAGTAGAGCAATCCAGGAAAAGGAGTAGCACCCTCCCCAACACCTTGATGTAATAGCGAGCCTTTGGGTCACCTTTGAGTATGGTCACCAACTTTATATATATATATACATATATATATATATATATATATTATATATAATTATTCAGTCCAGTTAAACCAGAGTTGGGAGTAATTCCTTCAGGATAAGAAAATCATCCAGGAGCTGACACCCCATGTGTCTATTCTGTTTTATTTATCCATTGGATCTGAAGAAATCCTGTTATATTTTTCTTCGTGTTTTTGGTTCACACCAGAAACTGAAAAACAGGATAGAAATAAATTTATAATCCTAAATTAACTGGTCTTTATATATATATGTACAATGTGTGTGTATATATAAAAATAAATACGCATGCATAGATGAATATATGTAAAAACGAATTTTCATTGTCATTATGTTAGCATGTCTTTGTAATTTGCAAGTACATGTAGTCATATATATATATTTCATTATATGATCAGTTAGAATGCTTTTATATTGTTTATTCTTTTGTTTTAAGTATAATTCCATGTCACTCAGCTTAAGTGTAGGCCATAATTTTGATAATTTACCATCTTGTTTTCATGGTTGTCTTGAAAAAGATAGTTTTGCTTGGCCACCATAGACAGAGCATGAGGAAATTGGCTTCTGTGACATACAAACAATTCTTAATTGGTGGTGTTTGTGACCCAACTTATTTTTGTAGCAAATGGGTTCAGAGAGCACAGTTTAAGACCTGGGTGAGGCTGTTAGCATTACCTATAATGCCATTACATTTGGTCAAGTTTGGAATCAAGCTGTTCTTCTAGTCTTTAAGGATAAATAATAGGGCATATTGGGCTCTTTAACCCTCATACTGCCATCAGGTTTTAGAGAAGGAAGACTGAGAATTTTAACCTGTTACACAGAGATCAGAGCAAAACATACATCTGTTTTTTCAGCTCACTAATAATTTACTGGAAAAGAAAATTTAGAAAACTTTATATGTGATAAATACATATTCGTTCCAAGTAGATTTTGGGAAAATTTCATAAATGTACGTACAAATTATTTCAAGTAAAAATCATTTAAATATTTGTTGTTGTTCTGTTCTTTAAATTAAGGCTGCTACTCAACATATATATATATATATATACACACATACACAGACACTAGCTGTACCCAGCCACGCGTTGCTGTGGCTCAGTTTGTTTAAATGGGAAAAAAAGAAAATGCATGTTTCTAATCCGTTTAATTTTCCAATACTTGTGGATACACAATATTCTTGGTAGTTCCAGTTTCTGTGTAGATAAAGAGATTGTCTGGATTGCCAACTCTGAAACAGGCAACATATGATGGCCCATGTGAGAAGCAATCAGTGTGTAAATATAGGCCACACAATTCTAAAGATTGTCCCAGTGCTTTGTTGATCATGATTGCAGATGCCAATCGAATTGGGAATTGCAATCTATTAAATTGAAATGACATATCTGTTGGAATCATAGGAATTCACGAAATGAGGATATCTTCACCTTTGAAAGGCCCTGTCAAAATTTTTGCTTGTATGATGTTGGTCATTAACTTTTTTACTGAAAGGCGTGTGCCATTACAAAGCTCAGGCTGGTTGATATTTCGCAACATGATAATTGGCACACCATAAAATATTTATTAAACAACAAAATAAATGGGATATCAATAATGAAGAAAAAAATTTAAGAATAAGTTTTTAGAATAAAAAGAAATTTACTTACTACTGAACCAACAAAATATGGTTTAGAGTTTATTAACGAAAGAAAACTTTTTAAGGAATGTCTTTCATTGAAGTTAAACAAAAATAGAAATATTGAAAAAAGAAAAAATATTTAGTAAACTATTTGTTACTACTGAACTGATGAACTATGGTTTAAGAAAGAAAACTTTTTAATGGATGTCTTTTGTTGAAGTTAAAAAAAAAAAAAAAAAGGAATGTTGAAAAAAAGAAAATATTTAGTAAACAATTTGTTAGAATAAAAAGAAATTTAAACGAAATATGGTTTAAAGTTTAGTGTCTCTGTTTAAGTTAACCAAAAAAGAAAGGTTTGGTTTGGTTGGTTTTATGGCATATCAACCTTTGAAGGTTATTTAATGCCAAATCCATTTTTATGTAAATAATCTGTTCTATTGAAAACAGTACAGTTTAATTGTCAAAAACATTTCCATTTCAAACTATTTAAGCAGTTATATGTAATAATTCTATTTAACCCATAGATAGGGCCCTATCAGGTGCTACCACTCCGGGCCAGAGTGGACCTGGGAGCAATGGCAATAAAAGGGTGCTCCACATTCCCCAAAGCTCCAGCATTGCTAGAACCTCACCATCAGATTGTTTAGTGTCATATCCAGGACACTCGTTATGGGGGGGGGTCTTACCCCTCTGCAGAGAAGCAGCCGGTGTATTCTACAGCCCCAGCCGACTGGGCAAGCCAAAAAAGAAAGAAAAGTGATAAAAGGCAGAAAAAAGGTTCACACTGGCCATTCGGTGAAACCTAAGTATTCTCTCTTGGTTATGTAGGAATTATTTCCATAATATTAGCACTATCTTGACTATTGAGCACTTTATTATGTTTTAACTCAAGTAATTCTGTCGGTTTTTTTTCTTCTTTTGACTAGACATATATGCAGCTTGATTATTTTCAAGAAGTACATGTTTTTGGTCGTCTTTTTTACTGAATCCCCCCCCCGATATCAGTTTGTAGAATTTGTAAATTGTACAATCAGGTTCTTTTTTACACCAACAGAATTATAGATTAGATATAAAGATAAACACACACTATATATGTATATATTTACTCACTCCAGTAAATCCGGAGTTGGGAAGGGCCAATAGAATATTCAAAAATAGAATATTAAATTTAAGTAAACCCAGTCAAGAGCTCAATGTAAATAAAATTCAGAGCTAATTATTTTTATCTTGAAAAGAAAAAAAACAAAAACGAACACCATCAATTGGTCACATTAAGATAATAAATTTATTTTCATCCTGTTAAAAGCATTAATATAAATCAATGCTCTAAAAAAAAAAAAAAAAAAAAAAAAAAAATTAACAGGACTTCTTCAAATCAAACAAGAAATGGATTAAAAAAATTTTTTCACATTCACAACCAGACAAGGAAAAAAGAACCTTACTTCTCTAATAAAAAAAAAATGTAAGCCTTTAACTTCAAGTAACAATAAGTATCAACTAATTATGGCAGGTGAAAGAATATCCGGTTTTATCATACTTCAAATTTAACCGAGGAAAAATTTACAGCAACAATAATACATGTCTAAACATTCAAACACGTGTGTGTGTGTGTGTGTGTAAATAATTATTTAGACATCAAATTTTAGTACATCAATTTTAATCATTAAAATGAACTAAAAAATCTTAAATGTTATTTACAGTAAAATCCCGACCCGCCAAATTACAATAATACAGTAAAAATCACGAATATAAAGTCAAATTCTAATTCATTTACCAACTTAATAAATAATAATTCGTTTTCTGTTTATTAATTCACTTTTTGAAAATAGTCTAAATTTATTTTTATGCCTACATCTAGCTTTAGTACATTATATATATATATATATATATATATATATATATATATATATATACACACACACACACAATCAGGTGTTATTTTTTTTTTTTTTTTTTTTTTCAAGTCGAAATAAGTCAGAGAATCACGCTAGCTATCAGATCCAATAAATAAATCAAGAAACTAAGAGAATTCTCATCACTCATTTTTATTAAATGGGTTTGCAATTGGGTACGCATGGGGGTAAGACATTAAATTTTTTAAGCGTGCTAGCCGGAAGTGTGGCAAATAGGGCAGACAGGAAGTGTGGCAATGAACCCAGACAGTAAGAAGACGGACTAAGTGTTTATTCCGAGAACGGAACGCTGATTGCAAAAGCAGACGACACAATACGTGACAGCACAATGATTTACAGATGGTTTGGAACCCGAGGGCCTCGCCCAAAATAGGAGTAGGTAAGTCAGTCGATAAGTAAGCCTAAGCCGGGAGTAGGGATGTGGAGGCGGCATCTGTATGAGATCTTCAAGTAATGAAATCGAGGAGGAGGGTAGGGGATTAGTAGTGATAAGGTGGGAGTGGTAGGGTCAGGCTAGTTAGCGAAAATAGTAGAGAGAGAGTGATTAGACAAACACAGGAAATAGAATGAAACTACCCACTGTTAGAAAGACTGATTGTTTAGAGAAAGGGGCCGAGTAAGGAAGATGTGGTGGGAATTACCAAGGAGACTGATGCGATCGGGAGGTTGGTTGATTACTTTGTTTAAATGGTCAACCAACCCTTGTAGCTTATTTCACCATAACTCGTTTTACTATATATATATATATATATATATATATATATATATATATATATATATATACACACACAAATCTCTCCGCTATGGGCAGGGTGTGTCACAGTCAATCTTAAAGTGGAGTTTACAGGGTTTTAATTCAAAGTTTTCCTTCTCTAAGACCGGTTGTCATACCAAGATTAAAGAAAGACTGCCCTACTATTTACCGAGAGCTATAAGGAGGATATTTCAATTCATACCTTCCTCAAGGCGATTAGCGTAATATGAAATGCTAACAGCATCGTCCAGGAATTGAATTCGGGTCACCGGGTCCATTTTCTACGACGCTAACAATTACATCACGAGCGCCTCCATATTTTTCAAGACATGATTCTTAAGTAAATTTGTGGGTAACTATTTTTCTTTTTAAACGTATTGCAAAAGCCAGAGATAAAAGTCAGTTGAACTTTTCAGGTGCATGTTTTGTAGACGGTTTTGTTTCGTCTATGTATTGTCATTTTTAATACCCATACATTCTACACTCTGGGATTTATTTAGGATTTTGGTTTTTTGTTTTCATCTTGGGGAGTTACATTGTTTCTCGCAGTATGGTCTTGTTAAATGCGTAGTTTCACTCAAGATTTTGTGATTTTCTTAATTTGTTCTCCAGTGGAGGAAGGTTCGAGTTAGGTTCTGAGAAATTACAATGTGTTGGCCTTTGATCTTTGGTTCTGGGAATCAGAGGACGGATCGGTATTCTCCGCAATTTTTTCCCCATTAGAGTATTTATTTTATTTAGAGATTTAGAATTCTGGAGACATTTTAGGGGTAGTGATATAGGTGTTTGTTGTGGATTATTTTCGTTGTATCTCAGCTGGGTACAAGTTTACGGCCACTTGAAATGATAGCAAATTTTTTACTCATTACCAACTTACAAGTCGATGTTTTGCAGTTAATTTTTTTCAGATAAAACATTGCCTGTTTGAGTCATTTTCAGAACAAATCATTATATTTTGTAGACGAGTTGTGCAAGAGAGGAAGATGCAAGCATTTCCGGTCATATATAAACCAATCAAGATCCAGTGTTTTAAAACACAAAAATGTTTCACCGCTAATCACAAATATTTTCACCGCAACGGTACTGATTTTTTTTCTTTCTTAAATATGGCGAAAATTCTTATATCTAAAATCATGGCGCAAATTTCCAAAGAAATACGGATAAAGATGGCAAAGAATCTGAGTCAGCAAGCGAAAACTTAGGAACTTGGAATTTCAAGAAGCATCATCTAATTGGTTTGCTTTGATCTTATGGCATATCAACCATTGTAGGTTATTTTATTGTATGATTTCTAAAATAAAATGCTGTCGGTAACAAGCTCTATCTCACTGATTAATTAATGCCAAAGCCATCCTGGTAGAAGAACAGACATGATAGTATTTAACTCATACCTTGGGATGGGGAGGTTATAGCTTTCTCGGAAATGAACGTAATCAACGATGTCGCAGTGCTTATTACGTTGTGTCAGTCCAGCACTTTAGCCACTACACAGCGGACAAACACACACACACTCTCTCCCTCTCTGGTGATGAAAGGAATAAAAAGACTAGACATTTGGATTAGTTTTTAAAAAATTGAAACAAGGATAAAAAATTTTTTTTTCAAATGTTCAATATCATTTCACGATCAAGTACATTTTTACCAAAGTAATAATGTATTCTGGACTCTTCATAGGTGTTTCCTTGCATATTAGGATTGCTTTGAAACTTCACTTGAAATCTTTGCTCAGTTAGGGTCAAGATCATTTAGGCTCATTGATGTTTTATGGCAAATCAACCCCTGTGTTTCATTCAATGTCACATCATATATATATATATATATATATATATATAAGTTAACAATATAGACATGTATGTTTCATTGAGTAGAAGGTACTCAGGTGACAGTTATGGGAGTTTCATCGACCAATTCCTGCCGCATACCATAGAATCAATTCGACGACTGGAAAGGATATATACAAAAAATATGTAGACAAAACATGTCTATATTGTTTAACGAAATATGAATTAATGAAGAAATGCTGCCCTAATATAGACACACACATATCTATATGAGATAGAGAGAAAAAGGAGGCGTTTGTGGTGTAATAGTTACCGTCGTTGGAAAATGGACACGGCGACCTGAGTTCAAATCCCGGACCAGACTGTTTGTATTTCACATAGCGCTAATACCCTTGGGCAAAGTAGGACAGACTAGGCTCTTTAAACTTCGTATGGCAGCCATTCTAGGAGAAGGAAAACTAAATTTAAACCTGTTAAACTCCACTCAAAAATAACCTGGTAACACAACCTTCTCCTACGGAGGGCTATATATATATATATATATATATATATACACACACACACACGTATGTGCGTGTGTGTTTCTAGTTTTATCTTCCCTGGTATTTATTTTACAATAATTGATCTGCCATGTTTTCCTTGTGTTTGGATCTGCTTTTTCTTTCTTTATGAACATTAACTGCATCCATCTTGAATCAATTCGAATGAACGTTGAAAAATTTCTCCAATTTTAAAAAAAAATTATTTAATCACTCGTTTAAAATGGTTTCGCAATGTATTCCTTTTTCTTATTCTACCTGGATAAAAAAAAATAAAATAAAAATACAGAAAAACCTCTCTAATAGAAAATTCGGGCAATTTAAGCGGAGTGGTATCTTACCTTAAAAAAAAGGTGCTCTTCACAAAAAGAAACAAGAAAGCATCAAACTAACAAAGAAATATAATAAAAATGTAATTTACAAATGCCATACAACATAATGAATTTTAAGATAACACAAAATTAGTAGGCTTCTTGATGCATATGTGAAATGCAAACAGTCTGGTCCGGGATTTGAACTCAGGTCGCCGTGTCTATTTTCCAACGACGCTAACTATTACACTACAGACGCCTCCTTCTCTCTATCTCATATAGGTGTGGGGGGGGCAGCATTTCTTCATTTATGCACATTTCGTTAAACAATATAGACATGTTTTGTCTACATATTATATATATCCTTTCCAGTCGTCGAATTGATTTTATGGAGGTGCCCGTGGTGTAATGGTTATCGTCGTAGAAAATGGACACGGCGACATGAGTTCAAATTCTGGACGAGACTGATTGCATTTCACATTGCACTAATACCCTTGAGAAAGGTAT
>OY757941.1:45988223-45990723 GCA_963585895.1 Sepioteuthis lessoniana
GCCAGAGAAACGTATGGAATGCTTCAGACTGCTTTTGGACCATCTTGTATGAATAGAGCATCAGTTTTTGAGTGGCATAAGAGATTCAAGGAAGGCAGGGAGTCTGTGAGGGATGATGAGAGGTGCGGGAGGAGTAAGGAGGTCAATACACCAGAGTTGATTGGCCAAACGGTTAGGGTTAGAGTTACTATGTTGAGGTTTTAAGGGAGTTCAGGAAGAGATTCTGTTGGAAGAGGCCAGCACTCTTCAAATCGGATCAGTGGCATTTCCACCAGGACAATGCACCAGTCCACAACTCCATCCTTGTCACAGACTATTTGTCTAAGATGGGCATCAAGACAGTTCCTCACCTTCCCTACAGTCCAGACCTTGCTCCCTGTGACTTTTAGTTATTCCCTCAGCTCAGAGACTGTCGTTATGAGACAACTGAATAGATGAAAGAGGCTGTGACAAAGGTCATTGAGACGCTCACACAAGGACTTCCATGGCGCCTTCCAGCAGTTGTTGGAACGGCACAACATGTGCATTGCAGCCGGAGGAGATTACTTCGAAGGGGACTAGAGTTTCATGTGTGTACTATCAATAAAAGTGCCCATACAAAAAAGTCTGGAAACTTATTTAATGATCCTCGTACATACACACACTATATATAGAATTTGAACTTCGTCGAAAACAAGAAATGATTCACTATCTTTCTCGATGAACGAACGGAATGTGGATTCTGCACAATGTTTCTAATAGGTCAGGTGACGCAGTTTTAATCAACAAACGCTGATTCATTGATCAAACGGCCAACTTTTTCTTGTCATAAACAGGCAACAAATTTTCCGAAGTTTTTTTTTATATACTTTTTGCACATCCATCGTTAACTCAACATCACTAATATAACCCCTCATAGTTCTGATGATGGTTCAGTAGAACCGAAACGCTATAGTGTTGTATATATATATATATATATATATATATATATATATATATATATATAGATAGATAGAGAGAGAGAGAGAGGTGCCCGTGGTGTAATGGTTATCGTCACAGGATATGGAGTTCAGTTCCTGGACAAGACTGATTGCATTTCACATAGCACTAATACCCTTGGGAAAGGTATGAATCCAATTATTCTCCTTCCAGCTATGGGTAAATAGTAGTGCAGACTAGGTTCTTCAGCCTTGGTGAGGCAACTAGTCTAGGAGAAGGAAAACTCTGAATTCAAAACCTGCTGAACTCTGCTTAAAAAATTGACCTTGTGTCATATCCTGTCCGAGCGGAGGGGTTGGGTAAATAGGATATACATTATATACATTTCTCATTACCAACAGTTTTAATTTAAGTCTTCTCTTTCAACATCAGATTTGTAATAAATTCCGTAACGATTTTTATTTTATTTTCCGTAATATTATGAGCGATTTTCTTGCTAACTGTTAATATTGTTTCTTCCATTCCCCCCCCCCCCGTATACCCATTCACTATGCTTAAATCACGTCTGCTATCTAATTCTAATTTGATATTTTTTACCTGCACAAATTTCCTTATATTCCGACCAGCAGATTCATCCATATTTCTAACTTTAATGTAATTATTCAAACGTCTTTATTTACTTTTGTCTTACACTGAGTTTTCTCAGGTCTTTTTTTTTTTTGCAATGAAAAAATTCTTTGTTTTACAGGGTGGAACGATAAAATTGTCGACCTAGAAAAGACGACATGATTCCATTTCAGTTTAATGAAAACCGGTTTTCTCTTTTTGTTGCAGACCATCTACTAGTTGGCCAGTTGTGTACAAATCCAAGAGTGATAGGAGCCTTCTATCATGTCTGAAAGTGACACACTGTTCAACGAGCGAGATCGGAGATGCGCTAGCGAGATCGGAGATGCGCTACTGTACAACTCATGCTCTCTACCGATCCAAGTTATGACAACAGACCATTGCCAGCACCCTCAAAATGCAAATCTGGATTGCCACGAATAACAGGGACGTGCCCAGGGTGATGAAAGGTTTCCGGCCACGGTTATGGTTTTTGGTGTGGTTTCAAGTGAGGGCCACATCATGCCACCTCACATCTTTGAAGTCGGCTTGAAAGTCAACACCAAAGTGTACCTGGATGTGCTGAAGGGTGTGGCGATCCCTTGGTGCAATTAGATGGCCGTTGGCAGACCCTGGGTGTAGCAGCAGGACTCGGCGCCGGTCCACAAGTCCAAAGAGACCCAGGCTTGGCTTCAGAAGGAGTGCTACGACTTTGTACCCTTCTCTCACTGGCCCCCCTCCTCCCCCGACCTGAATCTGCTGGACTACTTCGTTTGGTCATACGTCGAGAACATCACCGACATGAGCTCCCACAACACCAAAGCCAGCCTGATCGCCGCCATCCGCCGAGTATTCACCGAGCTCCCACCGGCGCTTGTGGAAAAGGCATGCTCCCAGTTCCGGATCCGTATCGAGGCGGCGATTGAGGCTGAAGGCGGCTCCATTGAATCGATGTCAGTTCTACTACATAATCAAG
>OY757941.1:45993223-46033223 GCA_963585895.1 Sepioteuthis lessoniana
ATTTGCCTTCATTCATGACAAAAATAAAAGAATTGAAGCATGTTTCATAGCACACCACAAGATTTTTTCAAAAATTTCCACAGCCATAGGAAAAATATTAAAAGAATTCAAAATTCACACTATAGATTACCTCCCCTTTCTCTAAACATTCAAAGCAATAAAATGTCACAAATCCATTTCTCAAAACAGTGTTCACTTTTCAAAAAATCCCATCACATGACATGACGCAATTTGAACATATCAACCAATATTAATACGTTTTTTTCAGCAGGATCTACAAGCCCTGCTGAAGACTTCTAATTGAATCAAAATTTATCCATCAAAATTATTTCTCATACAAAAATTTCGAAAAAAAAAAAAAAAAAAAAGAGTTTTGCATTAAAAAAAAAACAACAACATCGAAGTCGAAATGGGTTGGCAAATAAAGAAACCATCAAATATATACTTCTGTTTTACCTTTTCGACGTACATTGTCAGATTCTATATAAGATGCGTTTGTGGTACAATGGTAACCGTTCTAAGAGATCCTATTTACCAACCCCCTCCGCTCGGACAGGATATGACACAAGGTAATTTTTTTAAGCGGAGTTTAACAGGTTTGAATTCAGAGTTTCCCTTCTCCTAGACTAGTTGCCTCACCAAGGCTGAAGACCTAGTCTGTCCTACTATGGAGGGAGAATAATTGGATTCATACCTTTCTCAAGGGTATTAGTGCTATGTGAAATGCAATCAGTCTCGTCCAGGATTTAAACTCGTGTCGCCGTGTCCATTTCCTACGACGATAACCATTACACCACGGGCACCTTCTAAGAGATGGACGCGGCAACACTAGTTCAAATCCCCTTCGGGTAGGTATGAACCAATTATTCTCTCTCTAGCTAAGGATAAATAGTGAAATCGACTGGGCTCTTTAACCTTAGCATGGCAGCAGATCATCTAAGAAAACTTTGAATTCAAATCTGTTAAACTCCGCTTATTCGGAGGCAAATGTGTATATATAAGATCGTCCACGGAGAGATTTGTATTTTTTGAATTTATCTATTCTGTTCTTACATACGTGTTATATATGTGTGTATGTTTCCAGCTTGTTGCTTTTGTCAGAGAACATGTGTTGCACAAGGCCTTTTAAATGAGGTACTCAATGAGACTTGAACTCACTCCTGTTTCCAGTATAAAATTTTATACTGAAAATAGGAGTGTTGTGCCACACATGTTCTCTGACGAAAGTATCAAGCTGGAAACATGCATATATATAACATGTATGTAATATAAATATATAACACGTATGTAAGAACAAAAATAAATTTAAAAAATACAAATCTCTCCGTGGACCATCTTATTTTAAATATATCCTTATTCTTTCTTTGGACCTACAACAACCATATAACACAAACGAGGTCTGTCTCAAAAGTCACAGAACTGAAGTTGCTGAGTGAGCTATGGACGAAAGAGGAATAAGTGGATTGTGTTATTATCTAACGGATCTTGGGAGTATATAACTAATCTTAGCTTTTTACAACCATTCCATTTTCTTCAAATACTTTTCTTTACACCTCCATTTTTTTTTTCAGGTTGTTTAGCACTGAGAAACAAATAAACCGGACATTTTTTTGGCCATTTGAAGAAAACTATCACAAGCAAATGGATAGAAATAACACTATGTCACGTACACGTGTTTTTGAGTGGCACAAGAAGTTCAAAGAGAGTCCAGTAGCAGGTGGCCTTCAACCAGCATCACTGATTGGTTGGTTGGTTGTTATTGCATAGCAACCCTTAAAGGTTATATAATACCAAATCCTGTTTTACACATATATATATTAAATGATTTGTAAACAAATAGTTCGTAGGTAATATTTTAAACAAGCCAGAGCTAATTTTTTGGCGCACAGTCAAATTGTTTCAAGAATTGCTATCTCGAACTACGAGTTTTACTTACAAAGTTTAAATGTTTCAAGTATTGCTATTTAATAATAATCCGATTCAGCATAAATCATTCATTTTCACACATGGTTTTAACTATCGCTATGTAACACTAACAATTCAATATAACATCAGTCATTTCTTTCCTCACAGTTAAAGGATTAAACAGTTCCATTTGACCCTTAGATGGGACCGTAACAAGGACTACCACTCCGGATCAGAGTGGACCTGGGAGTAATGGCAATCAACGAGTATTCCACATTCCCCAGATGTCCAAAACTGAAGCCTCACCATGTAATGGTTTAGTGTCATATCCTGGACACTCGTTGGGATGGGGGCGGTCTTACCCCTCTGCAGCGATACAGTTTGCATATTCTACAGTTCCAGCTGACTAAGATAAGCAGGATCGAATTCAACGTTGAGCGGGCAAGGCAGTGTGGTGATCGTCGGTTGACTGTTCGAATGATTACAAATACAACAGGTATGAAAAAAGGACAGGGTTTGGAATATTATCACCGAAGAAAGAGATATGTCTGTAAAGTAACAGTACTAGGTGCGCTGAACATCGGTCGAGAAGAATAGTGCCGTACTTCAACAAGCTTCGCATTCCCCTTACCATGTAACTTTCTTCTTTCCCCCTAAAACATCATCAAGGGGAAGTATGTTCAAGGCATGCGAGAGGGCGGTAATGACGGAGCTGAAGGGCGTCCCAGTAGAATCCTTTCAGCGAAGGATTGGGGGGGTTCCTCGCAGCATAATGGTTAAAGTGCTGGAATGCAGAATCGTAGTAAGCGATTTCGAACTAGAGTCGCGCTATTACATTCACTTTCGAACAAATACCCTTGGGAAAGGCATGAACCTTCTCCTCCCAGCTACAGGTTAAATAGTACCACTATCGTCCTTCTAAATGAATGGTCTAGCATTAAATAACCTAAGAAAGTTGATATGCCATCAAAATCAAACCAAAGAGAAGGATAGGAAAGTACACTTGAGGCGATTACTTTGAAGACGAAGACATCTAGTTTGATGTTTGAGTTACTCATCAGATATATACTTTAATATCTATATTCACGACTTATGGTCGATGGAGAGTTAATTTGAGATACAAGAATCTAAGTTTGCCATAATAATCGTTACCTTCAGAAAAAGTGTCGCTGCGAGTAACATAAAAGCAAGAGACTTGCAGAGCGAAAAAACTTACGCCATCAAGTCTGTTGTCCCTCTCAATCCAACTCCTTCGGCTCCAGTTTCGAGGGAAAATCAGTTGCTATCGAACAATGCTAATATCGTTAAAAGCGAAATTAAGGGTTTAATGTTGGGTTCTGAAATGTCTATCGTACCTCATTGAAAACATTACTATTTTCCCTAGTTCTTATCCAATCATTGCTGCTATGATATCAGATTGTTTAGATACTTTACTATTGTTGGCCATTGGACACCATGATTTGTGTCACATATTCGAACAATTTAAGACAATATATATCTGGCAGTTTCGCATCACTCAGTGTTTCTTTCTCCGTTCAGGGTTTTTCAGAAATCTGATATTTTGTTTTGCTTCTTTTCAGATACTGAAATGCCATTCACTATAAAAGAAAAGAAGTTTAAACACGAAACAGACTTTTGTTTTTCGCTGTTAAAATTTGAGATAATTGGAACGAGAAATAGTTGAGTTATCAGATTACGAAATGCTATCAATTTTTCTGAAACACTCTGTACATCTCAAATGAAATCGATTTTTCTTCAGATATCCAGTACATATTATATTACTACAGTCATATCTTCAGAGGAATATTCAGCTCACAGAAAGGGCTGATTTTTCTCTTGCGACTCAAACCAGAAAGACTGGATGGCCCAGTGGTTTTCTAGTAAGAGGTGGCAATTCACCTCTCTGGGATGTCGACCTGCAGTGATACTTCTCGGAGCGGAGGGTGAGGGGAAATTGGGGTTAATGATTAAATCATCGCCGAGCAGGGTCGTTAACTAACCAGATGGTTTTCAAACAGATTTTCTTTTGAACCTATTGTGGTTAAAACATCCAATGTCCTCGACCCTTAAACAACCAACTCGCTCAGCAAGATTACATCAAGTACTGAAACAAGACTGAACGGCTATATCAATTTTTTTTCCTCTTTGTCATTCTTTGGGGCAATACATTTTTAATTCTTTCAGTTGGCAATGAGATATGATTGCTCTTGCCTTTTTGTGATGTTATTTTCTTATTAGGTTTGGTTTTACAGCATCTCAACTATTGTAGGTTATTTGATGCCAAACCCATTTTTATACATATAAAACAGATCTATTGCAAAAAAATTCAGTTTAGCATAAAACAAATAGTTTAGTTTCATTTGACCCATAGATAGGAGCCTATCAGGTGCGACCACTCCGGGCCACAGTGGACGACCCGGGAGTAATGGCAATGGAGTACTCCACATTCCCTAGAGCTCCAGTATTACTGGAGTTTCACCATCAGATTGTTTAGTGTCCTATCAAGACACTCGTTAGATGAGTCTTACCCCTCGGCAGAGATACAGTCGGCATATTCTACAGCCCCGGCCGACTAGGCCATATTTTCTAATTGGATAAAACAAACATAATCTAGTCATTTCTTTCTCGAACTTAAAGTTCTTTTTCATGCAGGTTAAATATCCTTATGTATATAACTAGAACCTAATTTGACATTTTTTTTTTCCTACGGCACTTAATCGATAACCCAATTCCCACCTAGCTTTACATTCAGAACTTCCTTCTAGACTGGTTACAAAGAAGAAAAAAAAAAAACCTTTCAACAACTTAATTTCAACCCAATCCGAATTGAACGTATTTCTTGATTTTTACAATTCCCCAGATAATTCAAATTTATTGGTTGAAGGACTTTAGGCCTAAAGAACGAGTCCCAGAAAAGGTTTCCCTTTATCCTTCTTAAGAGCAATACATTTTCAAAAACAGTTCTTTTGCTTGTTAAATATAAGGCAGGACTGGTAAGAGTGCAATTGGCTTGAGGAGCCACATGCGAGTCGATGGGTGCTTTTTGTCAGATTGATTCGTTTGTTTGTTGGGTTTTATGGCATATCAACCTTTGCAGGTTATTCAACGCGAAATCCATTTTATGGAAATAATCTGTTCTATTTAAAACAATTCAGTTTAGCATAAGTAGAGTTTAATTGTCAAAAACATTTCTATTTCAAACTATTTAAGCAGTTATATGTAATAATTCAGTAAAGTAAAAATACAGTTTTAATGTCAAAAAACAGTTCTATTTCAGATAATTCAGTTAAGCATAAGCACGCAGTTTAAATGTAAGTACGGTTTAATTGTCAAAAACATTTCTATTTCAAGCTATTCAGTTTACTCAAACAATTCAGTTAAGCGTAAGTATGCTGCTAGTTCTATTTAACTCATAGATAGGGCCCTATCAGGTGCTACCACTCCGGGAGCGATGGCAATGAAGGGGTACTCCGCATTCCCCAAAGCTCCAGCACTGCTGAAACCTCACCATCAGATCGTTTAGTGTCATATCCAGGACACTCGTTGCGGGGGGGGGGGTCTTACCTCTCTGCAGAGAAGCAGTCGGTGTATTCTACAACCCAAGCCAACTGGCCAATTGTCAAATTGAGGAGATGACTTTCAGTAAAGAAGCTAGGTTTCTTAGTTTGATGGCATATCAAGCTTCGTGGGTTATTTAATGCCAAAGCCATCCTTCAAGAATAACAATACTGGCACTATTTATCCTCGAGTGATAAGAGGGCTTTAGACCTTTCCCAAGTGTATTAGTCTAACAGTGAACGTAATAGCAAGACTAGAGTTCAAGGTTACAGTCTAGCATTTTAACTATTACACCAAAAGGACTACTTTCTCTAAAGTCACTACAACTTTAAGTAGTTGAAACCAGCTGTGTCCTTAACCCCAAAACAGGATCTTAACTCCGCTGGATTGGTTCAAAGTCAGCTGGTTTTGGGAACGAACTCCAAAAGGATGAAAAAAAATTTTTTTTTTTTAGGTGCCAAGAGTTTTAAATTCTTTCATCAGGGATTGCAGACCGAAAATGACTATATTTTTCTTTAAATTGTGTCATAGCTTTTCAATTATTTGCATATACCATATTTGAGAGAGAGAGAGAGAGAGAGAGAGAGAGAGAGAGAGAGAGAGAGAGAGAGAGAGAGAGAGAGAGATTTTAAAAAGTTGGTGACAGTAGTCGAGGGCGACTCGAAGGCTCTCTTTTCATTTCAGGATAGCACTACTCCTTTCTTCAGATTGCTTCTCTTTACCCTTGATCCTTACCTTATAATACTGAGTGTTAAGCAAGGCAGCATCATTTTTTGAGTCTTTCGGATTGAACCTCGGTCTCCCGGGTTATTGGCAAACACTAACCACATATCCAACCCCTTCACACGACCAGGATGTGACACAAGGTCAATTTATAAGCGGAGTTTAACAAATTTGAACTCAGAGTTTCCGAAGTTTAAAAGTCTGCCCTACTATTTACTCATAGCTGGAGAGTAAATAGTTGGATTCATACCTTTTCTAATATTATTAGCACAATGAGAAATGTCAACAGCCACGTCCAGGATTTGAGTCTGGCTCACCGAGTTCAATCCCTACGACGATAAGCCTTAAACTAAGAGCGCAGACTAAACACTGGTATATGTTGAATTCTGAAGGCCTTATTTCAAGGCAAAAAGCTGATATTGACCGATACACGAGAAATTATTTTATAAGCTTGAAATTAAATCTAACTGAGAGGGGATAAGGGCAACTCTTGCTTTAAAAATTAAATCATATACAGATCCCAGGCATCATCACCAAGCAGGGTGAGTATCCTAAACTGGAAAGAGACCTATCACTTTTGGACGGATTTAGTTTTATACCTATTGCAACAGAAACGTCCTGGTTACTCGGCCTTTGAATAGCCTCTCTATTCTGCCTAGGTTGGTTCAACAGCTGCTGGCCTTACAAGCGAATCACAAGAAAATAAATGACCGTTTCGGTTGTGATTGTGAATCTAAAATAATAGCCCTCTTTCCCTCACCTTCCTTTTATTTTTTAACTGCGTCAATCCAATAGTGTTAACATCTTTATGATCAAAACATTATAAAAATTCTTTCCATGTACACATGCTAAGATTTTATGAATATATAATAATTGAAGACTTTACTTAACTCTGAGTACATAATAGAGCCGACAGGGTTCTCTAGAAAAAACCTTTAATCCAAAATAAATAGCTGGAATCCCTAAAAAAAAGACCGATGTTGTCTTCAACCTTGTTCTAGAAACCAGTGACAAGCTTTGTATGTCCTCAACATTCCCTTCAGATAACGTTGCTGAAGTGGAGAACAAGAGACCTGACGCATGGGCAACTATTAAACGGCAATAAAAAAAACCTTGCTGAGGCCTTGATCTCTATGTAGAATCTCGTATGACTAATGGATATCACTACAAGTGGTTTTCTGCATACTTTCAACATTCCTCTGTCCTAATTATTTGTTCATAACATGCACCCCTAACTGGACTATAAAATACTAGCAATTCTCGTGTATAATACGCACTTTTTAAAAAAGGATTTCTAGCAGCTACATTTAAGTTTATTTTGGCATTTGTTCAACTTTTTTATCCATTCGGACCGACTAAAAATAAGATTTTATATAATTTACATTATGTATTAAAACACAAAATTTACAGAGTATTTAGAGCAAATACACGGACATGTTTCCAGAAAAAAATCTAACAAGCTTACGGTAAACTAAGTTCACATTAAGTAAACCAAGATTATAAATTAACACAATTTCTAGCAGATATTTCTGTCACGGCATAAAACACGTTAGTTTGGACTATAGATATAACAGATATATGCTCATCTCGTCCCATCCACGGCAAGGCATGTGGCTGGGACAAAATTCATTATATAGTTCTTGCATATAATATGCACCTCAAACTTCTGCGCTGAAAAATCTGGAAAAAAAAAAAAACAGTGCCATATTATAGTTATCTTTATTTGAAAAAAAAAATTACTTTTTAACTACACTGAATACCTGTCAACCTCAGACGTCAAAAATGATAGAAAAATTTACATAAAAATCGTATATACTTATTTAATTTCTTTTAAAAAGTAGCCTCTTTAAGGCTTTAATGGGTGACCAATAGGTACTGCAGGTATTTACCCTTTAGCTCCTTCACAAGCAGGATTCAGCACAAGGTCAATTTGGTAAGCAGTGAAAAACTAGTTTGAATTTCCTTCTACTAGCTTGGTTGCCTAACCAAAGCCAATCAATCTGGTTGGTTGGGTTTAACAGCATATCAATTGTTGAGTATTCAATGCCGAATCCTGTTTATACATATATTGAATATATATGTTTTGGTTGGATTGGGTTTAATGGCATATCAACCACTGTAGGTTATTTAATGCCAAATCCTGTTTATAAATATATATTGAATATATATGATTTGGTTGGATTGGGTTTAATGGCATATCAACCATTGTAGGTTATTCAATGCCGAATCCTGTTTATACATATATATTGAATATATATGATTTGGTTGGATTGGGTATAATGGCATGTCAACCATTGTAGGTTATTCAATGCCAAATCCTGTTTATACATATATAGAATGTATTTTATTCGTAAACATAATCTCGGGCTCATTGTTTTACACAGTTAAATGGCGTCAAATAATTTTATTCAATTCAAATAGTTTTATTTGACCCTATTGAGTGCTCCAATCCCGGGCCATATCACGCAACTGTCCTTGAGAAAGGCATGGATCCATGTGTTCCTCCCAACTATGTGAAAATAGTAGAGGCGAATAGGGTTCTTTAGTCTTGGTAAGGCAACCCGTCTAGGAGAAAGAAAACTAATTCAAACCAACTGCATTCTGCTTAAAAGTTGACCTTGTGTCACATCCTAAGAGTGGCGGAGAGGTTGGGTAGATAAATACAAATGATGATTGTTGCTGCACAAGACAAATGACCGGTTTACCATTAATATGAAATTATTTGCAGCTTGCAGAGCCAAACTTTGCCACAGAGAATCATTTGTAATTGGGCTTTTGATTGTGTCATAAGGGCGTTGAATTTGGGCGGAAATTGTCTGTGTTAAAAAAAACGAAGGAAAGAAATTGTCATAATTTAAGGCAACTCATTTCATTAAAGCTAATTTCGGCTGTATTGTCATGTGGGTGGGTTATTTGAATAACTCGAAATCCTAACATTCAATGAAAAGGGTTTATAGTACAAGGATGTGTTAACAGGGGTATATTGCTAGTTTAGCCCGGTAAGCAAAGCTGGTTTTTGTTTCGCACCCAATCATGCTACAGTTTGGCACAAGACCTTTTCAATGTGGGACCGAAGCCCGGACACTTCCGATGGCAACAAAAACGCTTTGGGCCCCGTCACCATTCTTAGAAGAAAAAAAAAAAGCGTCTCAGTCGCCAGGCGATCAACCGAGCTCTGCGGGCGCATGTAAAAGCCTTGAGAGGACGGCCCCCTGAGGCCCAAGGATAGTAGTTGCTACCCACGTGATACGAAAGCCAGGTTCCCGGTAGTGAAGTCAGGCGATTTCAACCTAGTCAAGACACACCCGACCTGCACCGTGTGGCAGCAACACGGCCGGCCGAAGTCGGTCCCAGCGCAGTGGACCAGATGGAAGGGAAAGAAGTCAAGGGAGTAGACGTAGTGCAATGTCACACAACATTTTGACCCCGACCAACAACATAGCTGCTTATAATCTAACAAAACAGTCCATTTTCGAAACAATTTGATGGGGATCCATTTCAGCAATCTGTTGGTTTTCTTTTTTCTTTTCTTCCCCTTGCCAATCTAATCAGATATTTTCTCTTTGGATCAACGAACTTATTTTCGTTGGTATCAATCCTCATGTTTCAGGCAATCTCAATTCTTGTTGGATTTTAATAGTAATTAAGAAATTTTGAATAAGTTCGTTTTTGTCCTGAATAAAATAATTTTGAACAGAAATTTGGTGGGTGGCAGCACAGAGGTATATTTTATCCGTTGCATTCACATCAGGAGTCAGCACATTATATCTAAATATTATAAATAGTTAACAGAAAAACATAAAAATAGATGTATATGTAAGTAAGTAAAGCTGGCGACCGTAGTCGAGGGTGGACAGAAGGCTCTCTTTTCAATAGCTACGACACCAAGGTGTAGGGGAGGGCGCTACTCCTTTCCCTTGATTGCTCCACTTTACCCTTGATACGTACCTTATATTGCCGAGTGTTAAGCAAGACAGTATCAAATACCATTTTTAAAGTCTTTGGTATGACGCGACCTGGGATTGAACCCAGGTCTTCCGGACAATTGGCGAACACTCTGCCCACTTGACAGTAGTTTTATTAACATTTGGGGTCAGTACATGCATAAATTTGTTAATGAAACTTGATATCATGGATATATAATCCATTCTACACACGAAATGCATTATACATATGCATGAATAATGGATTTTTAAAATATAATTTTTAATATAAATTTGGGTAAGTCTTTACCCTTTAACCCAAGGGTTAAAGGGTAAAAACTTACCGAAATTTCGGTGATGCAACATCAATACATTTTAACTGTTTCATTGATATTCGGGTGTCTGTATAATTCTTAATACAGACACAGTAAATATAAATATATATATATATATATATATATATATATATATATATACATAAAATCCCTAATATATGACATAATATAAAATCCCTTTGTCTGAGTGTACATCAATGATCCTGAAGACAGGGGTTCAATCCCAGGTCCGGTCATACCAAAAATGAAAACAAGTTACTTGATGCTTTACTTGCTTAACACTCAGCATTACAACGTACAGGTCAAGAGTAAGTGAAGCAATCCAAGGAAAGGATTAGCGCCATCCACTCCACATAGGTGTAGTAGCTATTGAAAAAGGAGCCTTTGGGTTGCCCTCGACTGCGGTCGGCCAGTTAACTAACTTATATAATACATTAACATAGAATCCCTTATATACATATTTACCGACCCCCTCCACTCGGGCAGGATATGACACAAGGTCAATTTTTAAGCGGAGTTTAACAGGTTTGAACTAAGAGTTTTCCTTCTCCTAGACTAGTTGCCTCAACAAGGCTGAAGAACCTAGTCTGCCCTACTATTTACCCATAGCTGGAGGGAGAATAATTGGATTCATACCTTTCCCAAGTGCTATGTGAAATGCAATTAGCCTGGTCCAGGATTTGAACTCGAGTCGCCGTGTCCATTTCCTACGACGATAACAATTACACCACGGGCATCTCCTTATATATAAATATAATACACACACACACACACACACACACACCGTTTGTTTTACACAAAATATGTAGGAGTCAATAAAAGAACGTTACGTCCGAGTTCATCATTGTTTCTTCGGTAGTATCCCACATATCACGTTGATCTTACTTGGATGGTTTTTGACGGGAGGTAAGAGGCCATACAGTCGTTTTCGGGATGTTCACTGCAGTTTTCACTTCCTCGTCACTGGCATAATGTTTGCCTCTTGAACTGTCTTTCATGGGGCCGAAGAGATGGTAGTTTGAAGTAAGACTAAACTTGCCAATTGATAATGTCCTTCTGCATGACAATGCTTGACCACACACAAGCATCAGGACAAGGAGATAATTGCCTCATTCGGGTGGACAACTTTTCCACATCCTCCATACTCGTACGAGATTTAGAGCCTTCCGTCATGTTAATTTCAATATTAATAATTATTTTACTAAAAGTTAATTTTTCTATCTAACTGAGAAAATTTAAATCACCTACAATCAGTAACCTCTTGCAGGAATATAGCTTCTCATTTATCGTTTGAGACACTATCATTACCTTTTTTTTTTACTTTAAAACTTTATCTTTAATCTAATAACTAAGTACACGATCAAGTCATGCTGAAAGCGCTGGTTCCTGCTAGATCAACCAAGTTAAGCAACGATAAGCCAGTTTAGTACTTAGGTGGGTGATCACTTAAACAACCTGAGGCCTGTGGGCCACAGATAAGCAAAGGCTGAGTAAATGACATCAAACCGTTTGACCGTCTACAGAAGAAATAATTTTCCTGGTCTGCCTGTGAATTAAGAGTGCTATCTCTTCATCATCTCCATTCCCATTCTTGTTTTCTAAAAACAAACGTGGATGGGGCATTTGAGATTGGTCCCGAAGATTCAAAGCCTGTGGCAACACTTCCTTCATTAAAGCAAAGGAGATGATCAGAGTTGGTTGGTTGGGTTTTATGGCATATCAACCTTTGTAGGTCATTTAACGCCATATCCATTTTTATGCAAATAATCAGTTCTATTTCAAACAATTCAGTTTAGCATGAGTGCACAGTTCGTCAAAAATATTTCTATTTCAAACTATTCAGTTTCGTCAAACAGTTCTAATTCAGCTAATTCAGTTTAGTATAAGTACACATTTTGTTTACACACAGTTAAATAACAATTCAGTTTAATTCAAGTTCAGTTTCAATGTCAAAAGGAGTTCCATTTCGAACAATTTAGTTTATCATAAGCACGCTGTTTAAATATAAGTACAGTTTAATTGTCAAAAACATTTCTATTCCAAGCAATTCAGTTTAGTCAAACAGTTCTAATTCAAACAATTCAGTTTAGCATAAGTATGCAGTTATTTCTATTTAACCCATAGATAGAGCTCTATCAGTTGCTACCATTCTGGGGCCAGAGTGGACCTGGGAGCAATGGCAATAAAGGGGTACTCCGCATTCTCTAAAGCTTAAGCATTACTGGAACCTCACCATCAGATTATTTAGTGTCATATCCAGGACACTCGTTGGAGAGGTGCAGTCGGTATATTCTACAGCCACGAGAGGATCAGAATATCGATTCACTCACCACCAGTTGTTTCACTGCAAGTCAGTATGCCAAAAACTATAGCTGTTGAGAAGGGATTTTGTGTAAAACCAATTCTTTAACTTCTGTGCAATAACATTTTTAAAACACAGTTTAGGAAGTCACCGTTGATAATATGAATCCATGTACGATTGGTCAAAGAAATCTTAAACAACTGATTTTTGGTAAAGATAATATTCTCTTGTCGACTATCAGAACCCGAAAAAAACTATTAAAGTACGTATTTACCCAACCCCTAAGCTCAGCCAAGATGTGACACAAGGTCACTTTTTATGCGGAATACAGTTAGTTTGATTTCAGACTGAATGATTTTAATGGCATGTCAACCTGTCTAGGGTTATTCTAGGTGTAGAAGTTACAGAATTGGGTTTATTGTCCATGAATATTTACATTTTTGTATCGTTGCTTGTTTTTAAGTTACACAACTTTAAGTATTCCAATCAAATATAAATAATCTATAAACTATTTTATGACTAACTATTTCTATTTAAATATGGTTTCAAGTATTCCAATCTAATACTACTAATTATACAGTTTCAAGTAATTTCTTTTTAATAAAAATCATTCGTTTCCATTTATATGATTTCAAGTAACTAATAATGGTCAGTAAACAGTTATTGCTTCAAGTATTTCTTTAATGAGGCATTAACAGTTACTCCCACTCCGGGTCAGAGTAGACCGAGAAGTGTCATACTCAGAATATCTCTTTTTGAGTTGGTTTTGCCTATTCTAAGCCCCGCCGACAGAGCGCTTGAATTAAGTTTTCCTTCTATACAGGTTGCCTAACCCAGTCTAACCAACTATTAACTCGTAGTTGTGAGAGCGGGGAGAACACATGGATATATGTGTTTCCCCAAATACATTAGTGCGAATTAAAACGAAAACAGCATCGTCGAGGATTTGAACTGGAGTCGCCGATTCCCTTACGCCGATAACCGTTAGTAAAAAAACAGTGCCAGAGTAGTCCGACACCAGCGTGAGGATCGGGCATATGTTGACCCCTGTCTGTGCATAAGCACATCGGCCATATCGTTAGTCTAATTTTGTAACCAAACAAAAGGTTACTAAATGAGAAATAAACAAAACGGAGGTTGGAAATGAAATGGAAATCTTTATAACATTAACAAAATACAATACTTGCCAGCGGCGTGAAGAAGGTAACCACTGCTCATAGTGACTACTTAGCATATTTTTACTCCTCTCATAATAGTATCCAGCGTAGTAGTTAGCAGGATAGACAAGCAAACCTACACGAGTGAGTTCGATCCTCATTGAGTGCTCCATTCATATGCTACAACTAAGCAAAAGGCTTAGTAAATTACCATGGTATTGTTAAGTTTCTTTGTTTAATGGCATATCAACCTTTTCAGGGTTATTTAATACCAAACCAATCCTTGTGGAAAAAAAGACAGTAGTGATACTATCTAATGTACAGAATTGAAATAAGCAAACAGAGGCTTTGGTTTGGCCAGTTTGTAGATTTATTCCACAGTTAACAATACACATAACTATTTTCCAAGATTCTTCAGCTCCAAAAACTAAACCATTCTTACGCGAGGTAACAAACAGTTACCTCCCTTGCCAAAACATTTAACTTCCAGCCTCTGGCAATGCCTTTTTGTTTCTCAGAAGAAAAGAAAAAAAAATAGAAATATTAATTAACTTTTAGATTAAGATACAACTTGACAAACTTATAATAAACAATCAGGTTTTAATTAGATTCTTTATAAGCAACGAAAATGGCAGTGAAAATAAAACGTGCGACTGAATTGAATTGAAGGGAAGAAAGATAGGGAGTGTCCATTTTAGGAGATGGGAAAAGTGTGGGAGAGAGAGAAAGAGAGAGAACAAAGGAAATCAGGAGCAACAATGGAAAAAGAGGAGAAAGCCGAGAGGGTGTAATAAGAATGGCTAGAGATAAAGCTAGAGAAGAGAAAGAAAAAGCAAAGAGAAAGCGGAATGAAAAGAAGAAGGGAGGGAAGTAAGAGAAATCAAAAAGAGAAAAGGGAAAGAAAAAAAAAAAGGAAAATAAACAAAGAGCAAGGATATAAGGAGAAAGAAAAACAAAAAGAGGGCAAGAAAGAGAAAAGAAAGCAGGAAGGGAAAAAATAAATAAGAGGGAAAAAATAAATAAAAAAGGAAAGAAAAATAGCAAAGACGAAGAAAAAGAGAGAGCGAGAGTAGAGACAAAGGAAGCAAAGAAACAAAGAGAGCGAGAAGAAAGTTGAGAGAGAGAGAATAATTAAAGCAAAGGAAAAAAGCAAGAACTAAAACGAGAAATCAGTTTTCATATGGTGCCCTACTAATTGTAGTGTTCATCATTGTTCGTCTGTCAAATGAGAGTTGAAAAGCCACAAAAAGTTTCCAACGGAAATACGCACCAATTAAAAAGAGTGTTAATTTTATCCCTATGTTACAAAAAGAAAGAGACTTAATTGATGCAATGAGACGCTAAATCAATCAAAGAATTTGCAGCGTAATCAAGGCAGAGATGGAATTAAGTAACCCCACCCCTACCCAACAACGAAAAATATTCTACATTTCACAGAATTTTACCAAGCAGTGATCCTTGATTTTTTTTTTTTTCTTCTTCTCTCTTATTCGTCCCGTTTGTTCGAATCTGCATCCAACATTCACTATAGAAAGCGTGTGAAAGACTTAAGACCTCACAGACGATCGTTACATTTTTCAAACGGATAGCGATTGACGACGAAGGCGACGGTCTTTTTGACGTACCACTCAGTGTCCCTTTCGTCACCTCTAAGACGACTTTTTGGCGCCATCCATCCACCTCTGATATTGTCCGAGGTAACGCAGCTACTATCGCTAAACACGAAGAGTGTACGTGGAAGTTTTACGCCGTGTCAACCCTTCAAGACCAAATGCGGATTTCCCTGACTCCTTCGCTATTCGTCTTTATCATCCATAGCATTCGGCAGGTCCTCGAGACGACATCCTGTGTCCGTATAGAGCTGTTGTAGATAAGTTCTAGACGATCGTCTAGTACCCGAGTAAAAGGAGTCCACAGGAGATCTTCCCTTACGAGCTCGCTCCCACTTCTCCGACAGTGTCCTGCATGTCTTGTTCGTCTGATTTGAATGGTTTTAGAATTTGATCAATATGGTTTGGTTTGGTTTCTTTGTTTAATGGCATATCAACTCTTTTTAGGTTATTTAATGCCAAATCTATTCTCCTAGAAGAACAGTAGTGGTACTATTTAACCCATAGCTGGGAGGATAAGGGGGTTCATACCTTTCCCAAGGGTATTTGCCCGAAAGTGAACGTAATAGCTGGAGTACGAACTCGCTTACCACGATTCCACAGTCCATCGCTTTAACCATTACACCACGAGGACACCCCCTGATCAATATGGCTCGTAGTATTCTTGTGCAATTACCGTCAAGCCTTTTCTCTATGCGCTTAGTTAGCGTCCATGTGGTGTATCCATATAGTTGTATGGACACGACCGTTGCTTGGGAAAAAAATTGCGTTTTATTTTATCGGATAAATCTGACTTCCGTATTACCGATAATCCATCGATAACTGACCAGGCCTTCGCTTGTCACGTGTTGATGTCATTTTCCGTAGACGAGACGCTGCTACCGATGTAGTGCATTTGCCGTAGGGTGGAGAAAGAACCCAACTGAGAAGAATTAAGGGGTTCATACCTTTCCCCAAGAGTATTAAACCCAAAGTGAACAACTACGCAACTGGAATTCGAACTCGCTTCTTACGATGTTGCAGTTCACTACGTTAATCGCTACATTACTCCCACGAGATAATTTAGTTTGATTTATTTAACGGTATATCAACTCCACATGGGTTACTTAATACCGAAAAGTGATGTTTGATTGTAACCATAACCATCTTTTACGTTTTATTTTTTGTAATTGCACTTTTGTTTAGAATCATTTGTTTGTACATATATGGTTACAAGTATTTCTATCAAATACAAATAATTTGCACACTGTTATATGGTTTCAAGTATTTCTATCAAATACAAATAATTTGCACACATAGATGGTATCAAGTATTTCTATCAAATACAAATAATTTCCTAAGAGATCTATTTGACGCATAGATGGGACCGAAATAGGTACTACCAATCCTGGTAGAAATGGCAATAAAGGAACTCTACAAAAATGAAATCTCATTATCAGCTTAGTGTCATAGCCTGAACACCTTTGGAAATGGAAGGTGTTTTACTCCTCAACAGAGGATACATTCAGAGTATTCTAGCTAACTGAATAGGAAATAAGAGGAATACCAAGAAATGGAGAAATTGCTAACTAAAATATAAAGAGGCAACCGATAAATACGGTAAAACTAGTTCATATGAATTGAATTGAGATGAAAGAAACACTAGTTTAAACAAACAATCTTATATAGCTAATGTCCGTTCAGGTTAGGCTCCGTCATCTTTAACCTAATTTCAACCCATCCTTCAGGGATTATTAGACTCATGCCCGCAAATGATTTAACGATGATCGGAAACCCAGCTCAAAAAGATATTTTGCCGAGATCTGCCTCTCACCTTAAATATCATTATCCTCATTGCTTTTAAAAAGGTATCCCTCTCACGGCACATAACGGTAATTATTAACTAAAGTCTATGTCTCTTGTCCTCTCTCTCCTTCCTAATATACACTTGGACCCTTTTCTGTTACGGCCAACTGTAGAACTTCCAAAAAGAAGAAATTCATTTAATCTCAACGGTCGCCGATCTTTATAAAAAATTTTTTTAAAAAGCAAAAGCAAAAAAAAAAAAAAAATGCATAGAAACCTATTTTATGTTAATACTCTGTGCAAACACTGGATGCCCTCTAGAAGATCAACCAAGATGATAGGGACAGATGGTATCCAAGTCAGGAAACTCCTTGATATCAGCACGACTTCATGATGAAATACAGAAAATGAAATACAATCCATTCGAAATATCAACTTTTACGTGTATTCATGGATATCAGAGTTCTACGAATGCAAACGACGTCGTTCTCCGTACGCCACACTGTGTAAACAAGGCAATAACCAGATGTAAATAGATTCTAAAATCTAATAAAACGTTATTTAAATGGGAATAATTATTTTACTCTGTAATAAAAGATTCTACGTAAATCATTTTCAATAATGACGATTTCACAACCCGAATGTAATATGGACTATGTACTGCTAGTTTGACTTTTTCTTTTTAAATATGAATAATTATCTTCAACTAAAATAAAAGCGACTATCAAGACATATGGTATAAGGGTTGTGTACTGCTTATGAATAATTATCCTAAACTTAAAAGCGACTCGACATTATCTTTAATAATAATCATCATACAATCTATACTGCTAATTTGGCCCCTTCAAGGTTTGGTTTCTTCGTTTAATAGCATATCAACCTTCGTGGATTACTTAATGCCAAAACCATCCTTGTACAAGAACAGTAGTGGTACTATTTAACTCATAGCTTAGGTAATAAGGTGGTTCATAACTTTTCCAGGGGTCTTAGTCCGTAAGTGAACGTAATAGCGCGACTGGAGTTCGAACTCGCTTACTACGCTATCACAGTCCAATACATTAACCACTTCGCAACGCAGACTCCTCTTTGACTCCTTTGAATATAATAATTAGCTTAAGCTTTAATTAAGGCAATTCTAGGTCTTTTATTTATAATAATGACCATTTTACAACCTGTATCTAATCTGGGTGAATAACACTCTTAATAATAAATGACAGGCCATCATATATAAATAAATTAAAGTAACATACAAACACTTGTATTTAAAAACTTTAAAAATTGGTGCCGTCAAATCGAAAACGTGAGTATACGATAGCTTTACAAGACTGAATTAAACTCATGTGATATTAAATGCTCCCGTAGCTTACTTGTTAAAGCAGATGGCACGAAGAATTAAGCTTCTCCGAGACAATATGAGACCTAAGTTTAAGCGTCACTGAGAGACTATCCCTTTTTTCTTTGTTTCTGACGTGCTCAGTATTGTACAAGTTATAACTTGAATGAGCTGCAATCCTTCAATTAAGATGAATGAAAATACGAGTCTAAATTAATTATCATTATTCACTTGACTTCGTCTAATAAATAAAATTATTCATATTACGTTACAAAGAAGCCATAATGACATTTCATATACACACGATTATCACCAACTAATGAATACACCATTTTTCTTTTCTTTTTTTTTTAAATAAAAACGTTTTTATTTTCTATAAACTAAAGATATTAGTCTAATTTTTTTTTTAGATGAAGCTAGATGATTTTTATCACTTAGAGTATAATTATACAATTATCTTCATCTTTATTGTTATGTTTCACAACGTTTCAGCCGATGAGTTCTTCGGCCTACTTCAAATGTTTCTTGGTCAAACCCTGGAGCCCACAGAGAACTTCGAACCGAACCCTTTATTAAATCCACGGGGGTAAATAGTTCAGAAGAACATGTGGCATAACCCTATATTGGCGTTCGGTTAATGAACATCTTAGTGGAATCATCTGGAGGTTGCAGGTTCAATCCCGACAAAAGACACAAATAACAAGGAATACTTACTAGAGTTTATAGTTAACAGAATTAGAACATTTCTGGTTCTATTCTGTCCCATTTTATGATAAAATACAAGGAACAGTAGAAGGGTACATATTTACATGAGATAACACACGCATTGATATCATTTACAATATTTATAAATAAAAAGAGCTCAATATTGTTGACACAGCATACACATGTTAGTAAGGAAAGCGTAGATCGACTCAACAGCGCTTGGTGACAGTCAGTTTCATGTTCAAGTAATAATTGGATGGACATTTTATATATGATAATGAGACACATTGGAAATATTCTTCCCAATTCAATAACATCGTTAGATAACTTAAATGTTGGTGGTTGTTTTTTTGTTTGTTTTTTTTTTTTTAGGGGGGGATGCCACATCGTTGACTAGCATCGTTGTTCCTATCAAATGACAGGAATATTTCTGTAGATTGAACATCATACTTACCTTCACAGGAAGGCTGTGACGAGTGTCCAGTCACCAGACAAAAAGAAAAAAAAAGTGTAATCGAATGCACTCTGTAGACAACTACTGGACATGGTCAAAGTATTCAGTATATGTGGATAAATTTTGGGGAGGTGCCCGTGGTGTAATGGTTATCGAAGGTAATAGACACGGCGACACGAGTTCAAATCCTGGACCAGGCTGATTGCATTTCACATAGCACTAATACCCTTGGGAAAGGTATGAATCCAATTATTCTCCTTCCAGCTATGGGTAAATAGTAGTGCAGACTAGGTTCTTCAGCCTTGGTGAGGCAACTAGTCTAGAAGGAAAACTGAAATCAAACCTGTTAAACTCTGCTTAAAAATTTACCTCGTGTTATATCCTGCCCGAGCGGAGGGGTTGGGTAAATATGGTATATTTGGATAAAAATATACATACCAAAACCACCAACCAATCAAAAGCCAAGGAATAAGATCTTCCCTTGTGCAATAATGAAACATCCCTGGTGCTCTGAGTGTGCTTTTCGCAAAACTCAATCTTGTTCTCTGAACCAAACATTGTTGCTCAACAACAGTTTGCTATTCGGCGAAAATTCAACCATTTCATTTATTTATGGACACTTTACTAAAAGTTGAGTAAAGCCCCGTGTTACTATAACTACGTAATGCCTCGTTAATGTATTCTGAGACCCTATTACATCACATAGTAGATTAAAGTTGATTATTGGCTCTAACCTAAATGTTATTAGACTACATTAAGTCAAAATAAACTTTCTTTTTCCATTGCGATATCAAACTATAAGATATCCACCATTTTGTTTCACAATATACTGGCATTTTTCAGCCAACTTCCTCATTCCTTTTCACACATAACTTTCAGCTTTTCTCAGACGAAGATACTCGAGGTGCCTTTTACAGTCTTCAGGAGAATTAATTTTGTTACTTTAAGCGCTAGTTAATATGACCGATGGATGTTTATCCAGTATAGCCCGATCCGTTATTTCTTCAGTAATGTACAAAAATTTAAATAGAAATAAGATGTGAAAGTGCTTGTTGTGTAATAGTTATCATCGTCGTGGAAAATGGGCCCGGTGACCCAAGTTCAAATCCTCAACGAAGCTTTTTCCATTTCACATACCACGAATAATCTTGGGAAAGGTGTAATTTTTTTTCTCTTCAGCTATTGGTAAAGTGGAGACCAGACTGGACTCTTCAACTTTGGTTTTATGGCCTATCATCACAACCCTTGTTGATTATTTAATGCCAAATCCATTTTCATGCATATAAACTGTTCTATTTCAAACAATTCAGTTTAGCCTAAGTATATTTTAAATGTCAAATAGTTCTATTTAACCCATAGATAGGACCCTATTAGGCGCTGCCACTCCAGGCCAGAGTGGACTTGGGAGCGTTGGCAATAAAGGAGTACTCCGCATTCCCCAATGCTCCAGCATTAGTGGACCCTCACCATCAGATTGTTTAATGTCATATCAAATACACTTGTTGGAGTCTTACCCCTCTGCACAGAAGAAGTCGGTGTATTCTACAGCCCCAACCGACTGGGCCATTCAACTTTGGTTATGCTAACTGATCAAAGAGAAGGAAAACTCTGAATTCGAACCTGTTAATTCCGCTTAGGAATTGACTGTTCTCATCCTCTTCGTGCGGAGGAGTTGGGTAAATATATGGAAATAAAATATTCATAATCACAACCCAGGAGACGCTCAGATTCTACCGTGTACATATCGTCATGCGATCGTCGTGTCATGGTTATCGTCACAGAAAATGGACACGAAACAGTCTACATTTCACATAGCACTAATACTGTTGAGAAAGGCATTAATCAATTTATTCTCCCTCCAACCATGGATAAATAGTAGGCCAGACTGAGCTCATCAATCTCGATATGGCAACCTATCTAGGAGAAAGAAACTGAATTCGAACCTGTTCAACTACACTTAAAAAACTGACTTTGTATCTCATCCTGTTCATGCGGAGGGGTTGGATAAATATTAAATAAAATGCTCATAATCACCACCAGGTGGCGCTCACGGTGTAATGATTATCATAGGGGAAAGGGCATGAATCTAACTATTCTCCTTCTAGCTGTGGGTAAATAGTAGGGTAGACTAAGTTCTAGTGAATTCAAATCTTAAACTCCGCTTAAAAGAATTGCCCTAGTGCCACATACAACTCGTGCAGAGAGGTTGAATGGATGGATGGATATATATATATATATCAGCATCCAGAGAAGAGCGAGTTTCAATCATTTGCTTTGTTTTATACAAGTTATTGTCATATCTCCCAAATTAAAAATCGGTCATTGGCCATAACTCGACATCTTCACAGTTGAAAGAGGTAAAAGCTGAAAATTGACGACCGAATTGAAGCTAATTGAAGACGTTGTTTTGGAACGAGTTTATTTGTGCGCTAATATCTAATACGCACTGAGGGCTACGAAATTATGAAAAAAAAAAAAAAAAAAAAAAAAAAAGAAAAAAAGTGTATAATACACGCTCATTTTTAAAAATTTACAAGCGCTAAATTTAGCATTTATTCAACTGTTTATCGGTTCGTACCGACTAAAAAATTACATTTTATAGAGTTTACAAAACAAAATTTTCACAGAATTCAGAGATAACATATGGACATGTTGACAGAAAAATCTAACAAGTTGGGGGACGAAAATAAGCTCACAAAACAAGAGAGATTATTTACTTTTTGTCATTCTTTCCGAATATGATGAGGCATATAACAAAAAAAAAATGTTACATAGTTCTTGTGTATAATACGTACATCTCCTTTGTTTTTTTCCATGAGCCATAAAATAAGTTCTGAGTTTCATTGACTATGCACTGTACCCACCACAGATCTTCACTTGGGGATATGCTTAGGGCGAAACCCGTTCGCCTAGGGATATCAGGGCTACATAATCAGTCTACTCTAGCTGGTGATAGGCGGTTACGTAGAGTTCCAGGGTTTTCATTACCAAGATAATTACTCAGCCAAACATGGCTAAACATATCAACAAATAATATGTCTTATCCACAAATAATTATGGAAAATGTCTAGCCGAGAAAAAAAAACTGAAGAAAATAACAGAAACTTATTCTTATCTGGATAGTGAATGTAACTATGACATTTTTATTACCATGTAAGCATTTACCCAACCCCTCCACCACGGGCAGGATGTGAAAATGCCAATTTTTAAGCAGAGTACAGCTGGTTTGAATTAAAAATTTTCTTTCTCTTCCACTGATTGCTAGGCCCAGACTAAAGAGCACAGTCTGTCCTACTATTTACTCATAGTTGGAGGGAGAAGAGACGGATTCATACCTTTCCCACAGGCATTAGCGCGAAGTGAAATGTAAACGGTCTCATCCAAGATTCGAACTCGGGTCGCCGTGTCCATTTCCAATGATAACCGTATGCTACACACCTCCACAATGTACGAATAACAAACATTGAAATAACTTATAATTTTGTTTTAATCTACAATAAACTTATATCGGATGAATTGTACAAGTTGTAAATATGATTCTTGAATATAAGAGTTTAGTAAGAAAAATAAAACTGAAGCAAGTAACTGAAACTTACTCCTAACAGAAAAATGAATGCAGATATTATATTTCTATGATTTTTCTTTTTGTACATTCGGACATTGGCCCGGGAGTGTTCGCCAATGGCCCGGGAGACCTGGGTTCAATTCCAGGTCGAGTCATACCAAATACTCAAAAAGTGGTACTTGATGTCTCCTTGATTAACACCCTCCCTTACACATCGGTGTAGTAGCTATCAAAAGGGGAGTTTTCGGGTCACCTTCGAGTATGGTCGTCAACTTTCATTCAAACAAAATTCTGTACAAGTACGAGCAGATGAGTGATAATTGCCCAACCAAGTTCCATCAACAAATGCCGAATCTCTAAAAAGGAACGTGTGAAACTGAAGAAACGTAATAAAATGTTCCACTCTGACCAAATTTGAATTTTTTTGTCAATTGTTATCTTGAGTTAATCTCGTCGGGAACTGTCATAGTTAAAATCAGCAGATAACAGCCACTGGATCGCAGAAAGGTATATGACATCCTCTCGTTCCTCCTCTGAGAATGAACTGGACAGAAACTTACAGCATTCACTTAAACAACGATAAGCAAAATATCAAGATTTATATCAAATAAATCAATGACCAATAATAAACCTCTCACAGTTACTCAGGAAGATAACAGTAATAATTTGACACACGATTAAAGTCTGAGAGAGAGAGAGAGAGAGAGAGAGAGAGAGAGAGAGAGAGAGAGAGAGAGAGAGAGATGGTGGGGTCCTACAGCATTTTATTGAAACATGATAATGGCATAACTGGTACTTCCGGTTTCTTAAAACCAGAGAACACAAATTACAACCAACTAAATAGTCGATATAAACCAATGGCCAATATGAAGTTAAAACAATATAAACCAAAAGTCAATATGAAGTAATATAAACCAATTATCAATATAGCTATAAACTAAATACTATGAACTAATATCAAACAATATAAACCAAAAGGTCAATATAAACCAATTATGAATACAGCTATAAACTAAATACTATGAACTAATATCGAACAATATAAACCAATAGTCAATATCGATCAATATAAAGCAGTGGTCAATATAAAATAATAGTCAATTTAGGAATTCGTCACAACACAAAGTTCACATGATACTCTATATTAAAAGAGAAATATTTCATTAACACTGCAAGTGTTTGAGAACGGACTGAGACAATCTCAGATATTAAGAAATGTTGTTAAATGCCTTTAAAATAAAGTTAAACAATTTGTCACTTTAAAAAAAAAAAGTTAAAATGGACAAAATAAGGGAAATATTTTCTCGTTTTTACATTAGCCTTTTAGGTTTGATTCCAAATACGATCCAATTATTGCATGGCATAATATCACCACTTAAAAAAAAAAAAAAAAAAAAAAAAAAAGAAAGAAAAAGAAAAAAAAAAAGAAGAGAGATCTGTGGTATCCCCCCTCTGTCTTCGGTGCTCTGGATAAGTGCTCATTTGGTTTAAGGGTTTATTTAGCAGCACTATTTGTTCGAATCAATCGTTCGTAGCTCATCGGAGAGAACTCTTCAGATTCTACCGAATATACACATCGTCATGCGTTCATGGCGTCACGGTTATCGTAACAGGAAATAGAGACAAGTCTTTTTTGCATTTCACATTGCACTAATAACCTTTGGAAAGGTATGAATCCAACCATTCTTCCCCCAGCTTTGGGTAAATAGTAGACTAGACTGAACTCTTCAACCTCGATATGGCAACCAGCCCAAGAGAAGGAAAACCGAATTCGAATCTGTTAAACTCCGCTTAAAACTTGACTTCGTGTCACATCTTGCTCGTGCGGAGGGATTGGAGATTATATATATATATATATATATATATATATATATATATATATATATATATATATAGTGGGTAGAGTGTCCACCAATGGCCCGGGAGACCTGGGTTCAATCCCAGGTCGCGTCATACCAAAGACTTTAAAAATGGTACTTGATACCTCCTTGCTTAACACTCAGCAACATATGGTACGTATCAAGGGTAAAGTGGAGCAGTCCAGGGAGTAGCGCCCTCCCCTACACATCGGTATAGTAGCTATTGAAAATAGAGCCTTCTGGTCCCCCTCGACTACGGTCGCCACAATCCATTAAATCCGTGATAGGGAATAATTCCAATCGGGACAAATAAAAAATATATTCAAAAATAGAATATTAAATTTGAATATTCCTGGTAATGAGCTCAATGTAAATAAAATCCATATTGGCAGAACCTCACCACTAGATGTGGTTAAGTATCATACCCAAGACACCTCTTAAGAAAAGTCGGAGGGGGGGTCCTTACATCCTACGTAGAAAAATAAGATACCCTAAGGTCCCATTGATAGAGCCAACGATTACAGAAGATTTTAAACATTTGATTTGAATATTTTGATGATATTGGCTCACCTTAAACCTGCCTTGAAAAACAATTGATTATTTTCAAAACTCTTCATTTGATCAACCTCGATTATACTGGTTTTACTACAGTAGCAGAGACTTAATCGAATAAACTGCTTCCCAATCCGTGCTTAGAATTATCCTAGCACATCAGGATAATTTTATGTACACTGTAGGCCCATAAAACTGTCCTCTTTCCACGCATTTATTTCAAAATCATGGTTATTAAAAACTTCGTAAAAATCACTAATATACAATCATAGTAAATTTTAACAGTTAAAAATAAAATTTGACCCATGGAAAATGATACAAAACTGAAGACAAACATTATCATTTAACCCGGCATCAAAGAATTGATGCCTGACAGCAAGTTTAAATGTAAACTGAACCCACTTAAGCTGGCGTACAGGATTCATTTATATTAACTGTACATACTTTTCCTGGGTCTCAGAGAGCTGAAAACGAGGTTGATTTAATATACATCAAACTCACAATGCAATAAAGAATAGCATCGCATTCTTTATTGCATTGTTAGTTTGATGTATATTATAGCATCGCATTCTTCACTATTTTTCCGCACCAAATCTAAGCGAGATGATTTATGAGTATGAAGAAAGATTCCACCAAGATATTTTGGTGATGGAAACTAAACATCAAATATGTTGCGTGATGACTGCTGGTTTCTACAACGGGGAACTAGCATCACCCACAAACGCCAGAGTAATCGTCTCAAAGATTTCTGCATGCTTCTGACCAATGGTTTAATTAGATTGGGTTTGGTTTTATGGCATGTCAACCACTCTAGGTTATCTAATACCTAATCCTGACTTCATTATTTGAACACAGTTAAATAGTTTCACGTATTGCCAAACACTTATAATTCTATTCAATATTAATCATTAGTTTGCACACAGTGAAGTGGTTAGAATTATTGGTATTTAGCACGAAATATTTGGTTTGGTTTCTTCGTTTAATGGCATATCAACCTTTGTAGGTTATTTAATGCCAAAGCCATTCTCCTAGAAGAACAGTAGTTGTACTATTTAACCCATAGCTGGGAGGATAAAGGGGGTTCATACCTTTCCCAAGGGTATTTGCCCGAAAGTGAACGTAATAGCGCGACTGGAGTACGAACTCGCGTACTACGATTCCGCAGTCCATCGCTTTAATCATTACACCACAAGGATACCCCCTCGAAATATTTAATTGAACACACATTCAAATGGTTTCAATTAATGTTGAGTTATATCAATATTCCAATTTAGAAACACAGTTAAAGAGTTTCAAGTATTGCTATTTAACACTAATAATTCCCATTCGTTTACACACAGTCAAATGAACAAACAGTTCTATTTCTAACAATTCGATTTGACTTAAGTCAATCATCTGCTCACACTTTTAAATGTCAAACAGTTCTATTTGACCCATAGATAGAACCCAATCAGGGGCCATCACTGTGGGTCAGAGTGGACCTAGGAGCAATGGCAATGAAGGGGTACTCCACATTTCCCAAATCTCCAAAACTGGAGCGTCACCATCAGATCGTTTACGGTCATATCCAGGAAAATTTCCTGGGGTAGTCTTACCTCTCTGCGAAGATACAGTTGGTGTATTCTACAGCTCCAAGGCTTAAAGTCAATACATATATTGATTTTACATGTTACTTCTACGGACGTCCTATGGACCCCCACATATGGCCGTGCAAAAGCAGGACGACCAGCTCAAACATACATTCAGCAGCTATGTAAGGATATGGGATGTAGCCCTGAAGACTTGCCAGAAGCGATGAACGATAGGGAGAAGTGGCGAGAGAGGACCAGGGATATCTGTGCTAGTGGCACGACATGATGATGATGACATGTTATTTAATAAAGATACTTTTTTCATACTTAAATTCTTTTTTTTTTTTTAAACTGATGTTATATGATGCGAGTCTGAAAAAAAAATTAAATAAAAAAAATAAAATCTATTAAACTAGTTTTTTTTTATATAGCCAGGCTATAATCCAAACTTTACAAGAATAAATGTCTCCAAGACTTTAGAATGCTATTGAATAAGACTCAAGTTGAATATCAAGAAAGCACATGTTCTATTACTTAATAAAAGACTTTGTTCAAATTCAACTTTTTTTTTTAAATGATGTAATATGATGAGAATATGATGTTATCAAATGTTTACTCAGTTTGAGTATTTGCATTTGCTTTCCAATGTGATGATATTTGATATGCTCTGTGTATGTAACATTTAAACGTGTTTAATTGTACAACTCAATGATACAGGATTTCAAAAATTTGTCAGAACTTTCACTCCTAATCATTACAAACAAAGCAAATAACAAAAGCATCGATAGAAAAGCATTGCCAATGATTTTCACAATAGAAAGGCTTGGTTTGGTTTTAGGACATATCAACCATTGTAGGTTATTTGATGCCAAATTAGATATATAGGATTTGGTTTTAAGGCATATCAACCATTGTAGGTTATTTAATGCCAAATCCTCTTTATACATATATATTAGATATATAGGATTTGGTTTTAAGGCATATCAACCATTGTAGGTTATTTAATGCCAAATCCTCTTTATACATATATATTAGATATATAGGATTTGGTTTTAAGACATATCAACTATTGTAGGTTTTTTAATGCCAAAACCTGTTTTTACATATATATTAAATATATGATTTGTAAGCACATTTTGTAGATACACACAGTTAAATGATCAAACAGTTTTATTTCTAACAATTCAATTTAACCTAAGACCAAGAATTGCTATGTATCACTAACAATTAAACATAAGTCATTTGTTTACCCACAGTTAAATGATCAAACAGTTCTATTTATAATAATTTAGCCTAAGTCATTTATTTGCACTCAGTTCTATTTGACCCATAGATAGGACTCCAGACCAGAGGGGACCTGGGAGCAATGGAAATGAAGGGTATTCCACATCCCCTAAAGCTCCAGCATTACTGGAGCCTCACCATCAGATTGTCTCGTGTCATATCCAGGACACTTGCTGATAGGGGGTTATCCCTCTGCAGATATGAGATCAGTGCATCCTACAATTTCAGCCAACTGGGCTTACTATAGAAAAGAATTGAAATTAAATTTAATATGAAAATGCACTGCCCAAGATTTTACTATAGAAAGGTACTGAAAATAAATTCTAATATGAAAATGGGCAATTTTTACTATAGAAAGGCACTGAAAATAAATTCTAATATGAAAATCCACTGCCCAAGATTTTACTATAGAAAAAATATATTTTAACATGAAAATTCACAGCACATAATTTTACAGTAGAAATGCATGGCACAAGATTTTATACAGCAAATGATTTCTGCTTTTAGGGGTTTTTTTATAATAGGGCTGGGGGTTGTCTGACTCTCCACCCCCAGCAATGTAAAGAAGAAAAAAATTTAAAAATCATCTCAACATTTATTTTACTATTTTAGTTCCATGAGCATCTTGTTTCACATGTTCTGAAAAGATCAAAAATCTTTCACTTTCAGAAAATATTTTGAAATGATGACCGAGAGAACAATGTGGAGTTGAAATTTGCATTATCTTATCATATTTACCCAACCCCTCCGCTCGGGCAGGATATGACACAAGTCAGTTTTTAAGCAGAGTTTAACAGGTTTGAATTCAGAGTTTTCCTTCTCCTAGACTAGTTACCTCACCAAGGCTGAAGAATCAGTCTGCCCTACTATTTACCCATAGCTAGAGGGAGAATAATTGGATTCATACCTTTCCCAAGGGTATTAGTGCTACGTTAAATGCATTCAGTCTTGTCCAGGATTTGAACTCGTGTCGCCGTGTCCATTTCCTACGACGATAACCATTACACCACGGGCACCTCCTTTGCATTATCTTATGCAATTAGAAAGTAAGTTATCTGCTACCGCCACCTTCAATTGTCCAGAGAAAGAAATTTGGAATGTTAATGACTTTTCTCAAAGTTACAGACAATGCACGTCAAAATTTTCAATTTATCTAATGATTACATTTTGAGACATGGCAAATGCTAAAAGCATCTATAGAAATGCACTACAAGTAATTCTATAACAGAAATACTCTGCAAGTGACTTTATTATAGAAATGCACTGAAAACCATTTTACAATTAAAAAAAAAGTACTGCGACGAATACTGGGATAAAAATACATAAATCATTTCATTATAAATATACATGGCAAATGATTTCACTAGAAAAATGTACTGCTAAGGCATTGCTATAGATTATTGCTATAGTAAGAAATGCACTGCAAATTGATTTTAGTATAAAAATCAATTCATAAGATTTTACTGTAGAAAAACATGGCAAATAATTTCACTACAGAAAAGCAGCAATTTTAATGTTGCTTTTTATCACCACACTCTGGGTCAATAGACTCTTCATTTTTGCTTCTCTCTCTCTCATTATTGCCTCTCACTCTCTCGTCTTTTTTTTCAAGTATTTTTTTAGCCAAGACAAAGTAGCAACAGTTGTCTATCTGGAAATTCTTCAAGGTTTCTAGTAACAGAGATGCTTAAAGTTGACAACAAAACGAAACAAAGTATTTCAGAAAAACAAAAAAAGAAAAAAAAAATTTAAAAAATAGGCAAAAAATTACTCCATTTAAAATGTCAAGATTATTCAGTTATTTTTTGTTTGGTAACAGAAGATGTTTTTCATTTTCTTTTAGCATCTTCCATAGACAGGAGGAAGTGGTTCCGCATCTGGAGCCCATCTGGGTCATATAACAGCATATAAGTGAAAAGAGAATGTCTCTAAGTGCATTCTGATGCCAAAAGACATGTTTTCAATATGGCTGCTCACAAAACTGAAACCATTCTTCTTTTCAGACCCCTGGGGATGCAGGCACACATGGAAACAAGCTGTGTCGATCATAAAACGGGAGATGATTGCAGAAATACCTCATAGTGTGTGTGTATATATATATATATATATATATCTCAAGGAGCCATTATGTCAGCATCAAATAACTACAGTAGAAATGTGAATAATAATCCACTTGGAGATATTATTTTGAAAAAAACTAGTTTCTTCTGAAGAAAACATTCTCGACACCAGGAATTAAATTTTAAATGTTATATTGCTGGTTCACCTCTACTACTTATGTTAATTGACGCAAAAAATATCTTAAATGGAGACAATATATTAAGTAATGAAAGGGGAAACTAAAACACAAAAAAATACCTGAAACCTAGACAATATATTATATTCAGTAAACAAAGGCACAACATTATAAATTCAAGTAATTGTTCAATGAATATGCACAACTCAATATCATGGGTCCCATCATAATAAAATCAAAAAAAAAATTTTTTTTTAAAGATTTTTGTTCCTTAGCATTTAGAAGATGTCTAAGACTATGATTCAGTTTTGTAAAACATTTTCTAGGATTTTAAAAGATGAGTACAAAATATTGATACTAAGTAGAAAAAAATCATTGACTTTCTGACCCCCATGTACAACAGGTATTCTTCTCACATTTCTTTTTCATCATTCTATTAAAGGAGAAGGAAAATCCCTAATAGTAGAGGGTGTGAAAACTATTTGAACCAGAATTTCACCATTTCCATGTTGACATTTGTAAAGAAAACCAAGGGAAAGTTAACTGGTATACATGCATGTCAGCAAATCAGAGATCATTTTGACATTCTATTCAAACCGAACACTTTTCTAAAACGCACCCCCCCCCCAAAAAAAAACACAGCATTTTTCTAAACTGACAAATTGTTCAAGTCAAAGTAAGTTGTCTTTATACTGGGAGGAAAAAAAAAACAAAAAAAACAATATTAGTGAAAATATTTTCTATTTTTTCTGATGTGCCCAAAATATTTAAGATGTGTGAATGAATGTAAGAGATTTATTATTATAAAAAGAGTATTTACATTACTGACAATTATTATATCAACATGTGTTTTTTAACAAACAACAATAAAAGAACAAGGTCTATTATGTTATATAACAAATTTACATGTTACAACTTAATATAAATAAATAAGTCATGAATGCATACATGCTGTCCTTATGTCTGAGGTACTAAACAAATGCCGCCCAGCATTTTACACCTTTTAAAACTGTTCTTTTTGCACATGTCTTTTGTCAGCCCTGATAAAGGCAGCAATATCACCACTAGACTAAAGTTGTCTTAATTATAGACAATATATAGAGTAAAGACATGAGACAAGCACTTAAGTTGCGTCGAATATAAGCAGTGTGTTATTGCAGCGATCTTTATGTTGCAGAAACAGTATCTTGCTGCGCATCTATCTGCATAATACAAGTGTCTTACTGTGTATTGCATTATACAAACAATTGTACAAGCACCGAGTAGACTTACCACCATTAAGAGAAGAAAAAGAAACCCCCTAAGCATACATGCTCACCCCACTGAAGTAATACTATACATCCGTACTTGTACACAGCAATCTTTTTACTGTCATATGCAACAACAATTAACACCTGTACACACAGAAGTACTTTTCCAGTATCTCGTGCAGCTGTACTCAAAATATCGGACCCTGCTTTCAACACATACACATGTGTACACTATTATCATTATTAATATTTTTTCTATTATTTTTCTAAGTGAGCAATGATTAGCCCTGACTGACCTGCTGCTCTCCCCATCACTCCACATGGTCATCCTCTCCCTCCACATAGCTCAGTGCATCTGTTTTGACAGGTGTACAAAAATGTTATGCTAGCAGAGAGTAAACACCATTAAATGAGACAATAAGAAAAATAGACCGAGGGTGAGATTGTGAATCTTCACCCAGAAATGGAACAGCAAGGACTCAGTGGTAGGTGGAAAGGGTTTGCTAATTGCAAATGCAAGTAGTAGTCAACTGTTGAAGACATTAGTGACACTCTCTTCCTCCATTCTTGGACCGATCAGAAAATACTGAGGCATCTGGTAGATTTGAAACGATTTCATGAATAAATAAAAGCATCTCCTGAGCATTTTTGAAATGGAGAACAACGGCAAAGTAAGTCGGTTAGTTGGTTGGGTTTTATGGCATATCAACCTTTGTAGCTTATTTAACACCAAACCCATTTTTATGCAAATAATCAGTTCTATTTCAAACAATTCAGTTTAGCATGAGTACACAGTTTAATTGTCAAAATCATTTCTATTTCAAGCTATTCAGTTAAGTCTAACAGTTCTAATTCAGTTTAGTAGAAGTACAGATTTTGTTTACACACAGTTAAATATCAAAACAGTTCTATATATAACAATTCAGTTAAGTATAAGTAGAGTTTCAATGTAAAAAACAATTCAGTTTAGCATAAGCACACAGTTTAAATGTAAATACAGTTTAATTGTCAAAAAAATTTCTATTTCAAGCTATTCAGTTTAATCAAACAGTTCTAATTCAAACAATTCAATTTAGCATAAGTATGCAGTTATTTTTATTTAACCCATAAATAGGGCCCTATCAGGTGTGACCATTATGGGCCAGAGTGGACCTGGGAGTAATGGCAAGGAAGGAGTGCTCCACATTCCAGTGATGCTGGAGCTTTGGGGAAACTCGCCAACAGATTGTTTAGCGTCATATCTCGGACACTCATTTGGGCGGGGGGGGGGTCTTACCCCTCTGCAGAGATGCAGTCAGTGTATTCTACAGCCCCAGCTGACTAGGCAGTGGCTAAGTAAGGACAGAAGTACAAATATGAAAGAGTTTCACTTTCTTCCTTTTTGTTGGATTCCCTCTGGTTTAAGATACATGCAAAATCATCATTTCTATTCATGAATTTTCCCCGACAACAGCAGGCACCACCGGTAAAAATAGGCCAATCAGAAACAAGGACTGAAAGTGATTAAAATCATTTGTAACTGTCCACAAATGCAATTGCTAGTGTCAAACTTTCTGCCAGGAAGACCCATCTTTCGGATTAACACCAGGAAAAAAAAATCTATAGATTAAGATTACCAACACTGGATTCTGTGAAAAACAGAACTCTACAATGGCGACAAGGATTTTAATACTCTTCCTTGACGGTTGTGTTCTTATCCTCAAGGAGAGAGGGTTGGTTCTTTGTGGCAAGGAGTACTTCAGAATAAATTGATGTTAAGAGGCCAGGGATGGTTGTGGTATAAGAGTTATATTTAATAGAAATGGAACCAGCAATCAAAGTTCAAATCCAAGATGAGGCTGTTTGCATTTCACATAGTGCTAATACACTTGAGAACGGTATGAATCTAACTATTCTCTTCCAGTTAGAAGTAAATAGTAGGTCAGACTGTGTTCTTTAACATTGTTATGGCAACAAGTTGATGGTTGGGTTGTTGTGCTTTATAGTATATTAACCATTGTAGGTTTGGTTTAATAGCATATCAACCATTGTTGGTTATTTAATGCCAAATCTGTTGGTTTCATTGTTTGATTTTTGGTAGAAATGATTTCTGAATGAAAAGTTTGTAGGTAAATAGTTTTGTTATTAAACAAATAATTATTGAGAACAAGACAAAACTCAGTAGACAATTTTTACTTCACAAGCCACTTTGGAAATATCTGATTCTTATCTTAATATTTTCTAAGTTCCATTGCATTTTGAGTTTTTAAATTGCAATTTTTTTTTCGTATAAGAATAATTAGTTTTCACTGTAATATTAAAAGCATTACTATCTCATACAAATGATTTGCACACAGTTGTACTATTTCAAGTATTCCTATCAAACACAAATAATGTATGCCCCATTATGTTTTCAAGTAACTATTTCTATTTTATAATAATAGAAATTTGCTTGCACAGTTATATAGCTTCAATTATTCCTATTCAAAATTAATAAATTTACAAAAAATTATTAGCAACAATTATAGTTTCAAGGGGAAAAGAAAAAATAAATGAAGCCAACAAAGAAAAATGATTAGCCTATTTGTTTTGTACATCATTTGCTAGACTTATTAAAAAAGACTGATCCTCACTGAGTGCCCCAGATCTTGTGCCTGACATGACTTGAATATCTATATAGGTCAGCAATTATTTATAAGTTTACACGCAGTCCATTAACGTAATTTACTTTTCATAGAGAACTCCCCATATTGTGGGCTTGTGCCAGCAAATTTCAGTAAAGACTTACTTTTTCATATTCTGACATCTTTATAACCTTCATATATTTGTACTGTGAATTTATCAAAAATGCTTCATCAGTATGTGTCTGACTGTTCTTGAATAACGATAGGGAATAAAATTTCAATACACTTAAGGAAAATGTCAATTAATTTTAACCCGAGTATATGCAGGTTAAGTGGGTAGTAGATATTCTGATAAAATATTTGAAGTCTTCAGCCGCCTTGTGATGTAACATACATACACCAGAACACAAGCTCTTGTTTTTTTTTTATCATCACAGCTGATATATCGGCAAATAATTGACTTCTTAATTAGGAAATTAATCGAAATTTGGGAAAAAAAAAAAAAAAAAAAAAAAAAAAAAAAGGGCCAGTTTATTTTTATCATTTACAAGTTAGCATTTAAGACTCGCTTTGTTAAAAAAAAACAAAAAAACAAACAACAACCAACCCACACAGAAAAACCATCTACTTATTTTCTTTCAATAGATTAAAACTTCCGAGTCAAAACCGGCTTGGTAGATAATCACTTGCTGTACAGGGCGAATCAAAAGTTTTTCAATATCTTAGAACATTAGAGTTTGCAGCATGAAACCAGCCCATTGGCATAATGGTAAGAGTTCGCTAATGGTCCGGGAGACCAGGGTTCAATCCCAGATTGAATCCCACCAAAGACAAAAAAAAAAAAAAAAAAAAAAAAGATACCCGATGCCTTCTTTCTTAACACTCGGCATTATAAGGTATGGATCAAGGGAGTGGAGCAATCGAGGGCAAGGAGTAGTGTCCCCCCCCTGGTATAGTAGCTATTGAAAAGGGAACCTTCGGGTCACCCTCAACCAACTTACTTATGTAACATGACCAAAGAAGTTTAAGCCATGGGAAGTATTTGCTGTGATTAGTACTAATAGGGGCCATGACATACTGTGTATTGCTTCACTGCATGTGTGATTTGAAAGGTACACAAATGAACATACCACAGTCTAATTTGGGTACTTACACTTTACAAGTTCGAAAAGGGCCATAATACCACGGACGCAACCAAAAACATTTCTTGTACAAAAAGTGAAGGTGTAGTTGATCAGAGTATAGTAAACAAGATTGTTACATTTTATGAGTTGAAACTGGGCCATAATGTCATCGAAGCAACCAAAAACATTTCTTGTACAAAAGGTGAAGGTGCAGTTGATCAGAGTATAGTAAACAAGATTGTTACATTTTATGAGTTGAAACTGGGCCATAATGTCATCGAAGCAACCAAAAACATTTCTTGTACAAAAGGTGAAGGTGCAGTTGATCAGAGTATAGTAAACAAGATTGTTACATTTTATGAGTTGAAACTGGGCCATAATACCACGGACGCAACCAAAAACATTTCTTGTACAAAAGGTGAAGGTGCAGTTGATCAGAGTATAGTAAACAAGATTGTTACATTTTATGAGTTGAAACTGGGCCATAATGTCATCGAAGCAACCAAAAACATTTGTTGTACAAAAGGTGAAGGTGCAGTTGATCAGAGTATAGTAAACAAGATTGTTACATTTTATGAGTTGAAACTGGGCCATAATGTCATCGAAGCAACCAAAAACATTTCTTGTACAAAAGGTGAAGGTGCAGTTGATCAGAGTATAGTAAACAAGATTGTTACATTTTATGAGTTGAAACTGGGCCATAATGTCATCAAAGCAACCAAAAACATTTCTTGTACAAAAGGTGAAGGTGCAGTTGATCAGAGTATAGTAAACAAGATTGTTACATTTTATGAGTTGAAACTGGGCCATAATGTCATCGAAGCAACCAAAAACATTTCTTGTACGAAAAGTGAAGGTGCAATTGACCACAGTGTAGTAACCAGGTGTAAAGTTAGGTAGGTTCGGTTTTATCGCATATCAACCCTTACAGGTTATTTAATGCCAAATCTTTTTGATACATGATTGGTAAATACATAGTTTGTAAATAACATTTCTAAATGAGCCAGAGCTCAGTTGTTGGCACACAGTTAACTGTTTTCAAGAATTTCTATCTAACACAAATAATTCTATATGATATAAATCATTTTTGCTCTCGGTTAAATTGTTTCAAGTACTGCTACATCACATTAACAGTTCATTTTTACATCAGTTATTTATTTGCTCAGATTTAAATAGATATACATATATGATTTGTATGCAAATAAGTTGGCATCTTCATCAACAGTGACTTGAAGGCTTCCTTTTCAATAGCTTCTACACTGAGGTGTAGGTGAGGGCACTACTTCTTTCCCAGGATTGTTCCACTTACCATTGATCTGTATGTTAGAAAGCTGAGTGTTAAGCAAGGCAGAATTAAGTACCATTTTTTGAGACTTTGGTATGACTCGACTTCAGACTGAACCCCTGTCTCCCAGGCCATTGGCAAATACCTAACTCACTAGCCCAATAGTTCAGTAGTAACCAGAAAGTTCAAAGAATTTTTTTCGGGTTGCAAGAACCTCAAAAATCAACCAGGGTTCGATAGATTTAAAACTGGGGAGCCGATGCTCCGAAGTCAAGAGGCAGATCTGATGAGTACTATTCGTCAATTATCAGGCAAGTTTGGCATTTCACAATCCATTGTGGTTAGTTATAACCTTCACAACCTTGGCAAAAACATCCAGAGCCGTCAAATAGAACCTCACTCTCATACTTATGAGTATAATATACAAAACGGCACACACAGGGTGTGATTCTAAATTCATATTTTTGCAGGGATAATTTTTCAAGAACTACTATATTTGACAACATAAAAGACATACAAGTGTATAAGATGCACCAAAACTTCAGTAGGGCAAATCAAGGACAAAAAACAAAGAACTATTATTAAACATAATGAAATTAATATAATGAATATTATCAATGATAACTCTTAATCTGTATAATAGCCTTTTAAATAATGATAATGGGTATATGAAAGTTACTCTAAACTAATAGAAGTTGCCAGGTAGCTAATTTTGGCTGACTATTGTGAATTATAAACCTACATATGACATAAGATGCAAGGGAATGTTAACATATCTTAAGAAAAAAGTGCACCTTATATGCTGTCAAAAATGGAATTTGAAATGAGATTACATAGATACTAAGATATCAGTAGTTTTGCTCTTTAAATTTCTACAAAAGCTGTCTAGCATACAGGTTGTTTGTGTTTTACAGCATATCAACCCTTGTGGACTATTTTATGCCAAATCCTGTTATATATATATATATATATATATATTACACAAATGATTCAGGAATGAATTACTTGTAACAGTTTTTACACGAGCCAGAGCTCATTAGCTTGAGCAATGTTAAATGGTTTCAAAAACTGCTATCTAACACTAATAATTCAATACTGATTATTTGTTTGCACACAGTTAAATGGATTAAATGATTACAGTTCTATTTGGCCCATAAATGGGAGCCTAACTGGTACAACCATTCTAGGTCTGAGTGGACCTAGGAGTAATAGCAATAAATGGATACTTAACAGGGTGGGTCTTATCTCTCTGCAGAGATGAAATTAGCCTATTCTACAGCCCCAGCTGACTGGGCTCTAGTATTCAGAGCAGAGGACATCTTATTGTACCTTATAAAGTTATCTTTCTGCCATTTCTCTGATCCCACACTGAAACCATTTCTTGTTCTTCAATACAAAGAATGCCTACACTGAAGCTTCCACCTCCTCTTGGTTGTCGAAGCATCAAAACAACAGGAAGCAAATCACAAATCAGAACAAGTAATAATCCGAGGTAGCTAGATCCAGGCTATATGCTGGATGTGTCATCAGTTTGATTCCCGAGTGTCCCCTAGGTTTATTCCAAGTTTTTCAATTGGTATGATATCTTGCATTGTCTTGCTACAGGACAGTTTGGTTTTCTAAGTTTTGTAGGAAGGACCAAAACATTTAGTAAGATTCTTTTTTTTTAGCCCACCCACACTCCATATAATCATTCCTTCAACTTTTAGATATATATTGCTTGACAGAAGTAGATTGCAAGCAATTTGTTGTGACGTAGCAGTTGGTGTTTCTTTAAATGCAAAACTGCTATTAGTTTTGAGTGGTTTCATGCATGAACATCATTTTAACAGTCCCAAAAGGACATGTGTCACCAAATCTAAAAATAGAAAAAGACCTATGTGTGTTATGGTTTCCAGAAAGAACTCTTACCCATTTTGCCACCAAAACTTGTAGCTTGGATGTATATTGTATGCGTATTCAGTTAGCAACCTAGAGCATTGTATGATGTTAGATCTTTAGGTAAGAGAAATCTGGTAGTTCAAATGCATATTGAGAAAGAATCAGGCAAAACAGAAATCAATTAAAAGTTGTGAAATGCACTGGGTAGGATTGAACTTGAAAATAACCAAGTAATATGGGGGATCGTCAGCATGGCAGGAATTTGCCCCTTCAACATCACTGTTGGTTTCTTTCTGGGCCTTGTAACAATTCTTCTCAGGAGATACCATGAAGATATTATTGACCAAATGCAGGATATTTTTGCTGCATAATTGCATACCCTCACTCAAGTTATTTTGAGTCCATGTTAGACCTCATGGTTTAATTGTCCAGAATTAACTCAGGGTAGATTATCTTGTTATGACTCCACTGGACGCAGATAAACAATCTCACATTTGAAAGGCAAATATTGCAAAACTTTTGACTCACCCTAGTAAATAACCATTTTTGGCTCTGTTGGAACAATTCCTCAGCTGTCGTTGTTACACGTGACACCCACTACTGAAGATTCTAAAATTCATGGAATGTTTATTAAACACTTGTGTCACATGATTCCACACTGAATATGGGAATGGGGAGCTAAGGATTCCTGCTTTCTCCCCAAAGAGAGGAGAAAGAGAAAAAAAAAAAACATGCATGGAGTGTTCTGGATGAGGAGGGGGTAACGACAAAAACGGAGGAGAGGTGTAAGTGGAGGCGACGAGGGACAGAAGGAAAAGATGGGCACGCCTCGTAAAATAAGTCGGTGATATCTGTCTCTGGGTTTACAGAAGATAGTAATTACAAGGACAAGAATGGTGACGGCAAAGCTGGTGGGGGTGAGGGTTTTGGAAGTAAAAAATAAGATAAAATTTAAACGGTGACGAAAACATTTTAATCTTATTCCTCGAAATTTGATAAT
>OY757941.1:46035723-46150723 GCA_963585895.1 Sepioteuthis lessoniana
AGCACCTAGAGTGTGTGTGTGTGTATATATATATATACACACACACACATGCAACACAGAAAATACATACAAAGCTGGGTTGGAAAGTGATGCTGTTATATCTGTTGTTGATGGGTGTTTTAAACCAAGAGGAACCAAGCACTGCAACACCAGTGGAAGAAGTATGTGAACCATAAGGAAGATGGTGCAGAAAAGTAAATCTCTTGGTCATATTTCCTGAGTATCTATGCCAATGAACTTTTCAGACAAATCATATATATATATATATATATATATATATATATATTATATATAAGGTCTGACTAGAAAGTACGTTTCTCTCATAATGGCAAATCACTTAATCATTTATCATTAACCTATTATTTGATCAAGTTATAATTGTTTTCTAATCTACACAAAACATTTGCTTGTTTTTATTGTTTAAAAACAAAGTCAGCACAGTTTGCCAAATAAAGCACAAATTAATTCTATATCCTGTTATACTTTATTGTTACTTTTATCACAACATTCTGGGTCAATTTCAATGTAATATTGAAATTGGGCACATACAAAGAAGAGTGACAAAAATAAGAAAACGAATAAAAGATGATAGTTACAGGGAGAGATTGGAGAAATTAGGATTAACTACTAGAAAGAACTCCCTTTTCAATAGCTTCTACACTGAGGTGTATTGAAAAGGGAGCCTTCGGGTCGCCCTATACTACAGTCGCCAACTTTACTAGAAACTTTCAAAATAACTCCTGGAATTGCTAATTCTAGTTGACCTTTTTTTCAATATTTTTCCTTAGAAGTATTAGTATAGGACAGATTTGGTGGGAGATTCGTGTAAGTCTAGTGAAGTGTAAATCATGGACACGGACGAGTATGAAAATAACATCTTACCTCGGTACCGATTCCGGAAGTAGCTGGGCGAAACTGGATGAGGTAAAGATGGTATTATATAGCAGAGGAGTGTGGAATGCCCTGTTTTCATTGGCTGTTTACTAAAAGACAGATGTCTATAAGGCCTTATTATATTTTTTTCTTTGCTTTGGTAGAGGCACGAGCGTAGCATGTCGCTATCATGGAGGTGGCTTGGCTCTTTCAGAGTCATGCCGGGGTTACTGTCGGAGCCGATATGATGCAGAAATAACCCGAAATCGGCAATGAAGACAGCGCATCACTGAAGACCTCCCTGATGCATCTAAGATGTATGATTGAAATGAAAATTGAACTAGATTTTAATTAAGCCTACAGACCAATTGAATTTCTATCTCATTGAGAAATGCTTTTTTTTTTTAAATTGCCCAATCAAAAATATCAAATTGGATGATTTCAGAAATAAAAGAATTTAAGAGGGCATTTTCGAAAACTATGAATTACCTAGCAGAATTTGATTGGTTTCTTTGTTTAATGGCATATCAACTCTTTTTAGGTTATTTAATGCCAAAGCCATACTCCTAGAAGAATAGTAGTGGTACTATTTAACCCATAGCTGGGAGGATAAGGGGGTTCATACCTTTCCCAAGGGTATTTGCCCAAAAGTGAATGTAATAGCACGACTGGAGTACGAACTCACGTACTACAATCCCGCAGTCCATCGATTTAACCATTACACCACGAGGACACCCCCCTAGCAGAATTTGATCTGTATAGAGATATTGGTATGGGTAAATAGTAGGGCAGACTAGGTTCTTCAGCCTTGGTGAGGCAACTAGTCTAGGAGAAGGAAAACTGAATTCAAACCTGTTAAACCCTGCTTAAAAATTGACCTCGTGTCATATTATCCTGGCTGAGCGGAGGGATTGGTAGATATGTATAGAGATATTGGTATGGGTAAATAGTAGGGCAGACTAGGTTCTTCAGCCTTGGTGAGGCAACTAGTCTAGGAGAAGGAAAACTGAATTCAAACCTGTTAAACCCTGCTTAAAAATTGACCTCGTGTCATATTATCCTGGCTGAGCGGAGGGATTGGTAGATATTGTGCATGTTCAGTGCAAATTTTTTTTAAGGTTGACCAAAGAAGATAGCAAAAAGAGGAAGATTAATATGGTTTCATTATCTATATTATAATTCTGCTTGTCTATATTTTTTTTGCACCATACACTCATTTACATAACCTCCCCACAGCCAAGTGGGTATATTCTTCCACCCACCTCTTCAATCAACTAGGTTATTCTTCTACATAGATGTTGCATTGAAAGTGATTATTGCAATGAAATCAAAAACTGTTCAACTCTGATGGAATTGCCCAGTGCTAACTTCATATATCATCACTGAGTAGGATTATCATCAAGTCTTGCTACCAGCACAGATTTCCCTGTCCCAATCATCCATAACTTTCAGTAGTTCCTCTAAATTGCATTCTGTATCCGCAGAGAGCTGCTGTAAGTTCTTGCTGGTCGGCCAACATTGCCATGTCCTCCTGAAGGGGTCATTATGATAACGTCACTTATGAGTTTGTCCTAGCTTATCCAGCAGTGTCCCCACATGTCTTGTCTTAGTAGGGTGGATTTTAGAGATGGGAGGTAAGTGGCCATACAGCTGTTGTTTTGTGGGGGTGTTGTTTCCAGAATTTGCTCAATATAGCTTGTAACATTCTTGCTCAGTTCTTGTCAAGCTTTTTGTCGATACGTTTTGTCAGCATCCACGTAGTGCATCTGTACAGTAGTGCTGACATAACCACTGCATAAGTAGCATAGTAAACAAATTATTCTATAGTGATTTGTTCAAGATCTGATGAGTTTCAAAATTCTTATAAACTCCATGCTGTTGAAAGCTGAGTAAGAAAAAGGGCTCCAAGGATTCAGCAATACTGTTATCTATAAAACAGAATATTCAACAATATATTGATCTTGTGGTTTCGTCAGAATTAAATTCTAACAATCGTGTATCAAGTATTGTTTGTAAAGTCTTCTTGACTCTCTGACAGTGTGATGGGGCATGCTTAGGCCAGCCATAATGACACTCACACCAAGCAACCTTGACTGAGCAATAAGACATGCTTGACCAGAAACCCGGCATGTCATCAAGGCCAGCCTAAGCATGCCCCATCACACTGTCAGAGAGTCAAGAAGACTTTACAAACTATATAATATAAGGCCAGGGAATCCCAGCACTTGTGCCACGCAGCTGCAACCGATATTTTCTCAAGCCTCAGGGGGCTATCCTCCCAGACTCTAATCATCTATGGAGGGGCTAGGTTTACAGGTACCCCTTTTTAGGGGAATGCTGATGGGGCCCAAGGCATTTTGGGGGGATGTTAGGCATGTCTTGGCTATGGCCCTACAACAGGACCCATCTTAAAAAGGCCTTGTGCCACACTCATCCATTTGATAGATGTACAGTAAATACCATATTATAGTTTGTTACTGCATATTTTGGGGATTATTTATTGCAAAAAGATTTATATAGAATAAAACTACAATTCATCCTTTCTTGCTTAAAAAAAATCTCCAGGTTGCCAGCCTCAAGCAGGTTTCCAAATGGTCATCAATCATGGTGGAATGGTACTGCCAATGCACTGGTACAATAATAATCACTTCAAAAAGATAGCTATGTGGCTGATAGAGAATAATACCATGTCTCTTTAGTCCAAAGACATGAAGCAAAAACAGGTAGAGAATGGATTTTTCTGTCATGTGACACCATACATAGTCATTTTAAACATGCCAATTAACTACAGGAAATAATTATTAATTCTTTCCCCAAAATATACAATTTTAAACTAATGATTAGGAATTTTTTTCCTATCATCACTAAATATAGTTTGATGGAGAGCAAACAAATTTGGAATGAAACTAAAGGATATTTTCAATATTAAAAAAAAAAAAATTCTTCATGGGGGAGAGGAAGAAAAAGGAGGTTTGGTTTTATGGCATATAATTGTAGGTCATTAAATCCACATCTCTTATAAATATGATTTCTCAACATATTTTGTAGATATCATTTTTAAAATGAGCCTGAGCTCATTTGTTTGCACACAGTTAAATAGTTTCAAGCATTGCTATGTATCATCAACAATTCAATTAAACATCAGTCATTTGTTCACACACAGTTAAATGGTCAAACCATTCTATTTCAAACAATTTAATTTAGCATAAGTCATTGTTTGGACTCAGTTTTAATGTCTGTTTTATTTGAGCCATAGATAGGACCCTTTCGGGTGTTACCTTCCAGGTCAGAGCAGACCTGAGAGCAATAGCAATGAAGGGGTACTCTGCATTTCCCAAAGCTCCAGTATTACTGGAGCCTCACCATCAGATTGTTTAGTGTCATATATAGGGAATGTGTTGAGCATGGGGATCTTAGCCCTCTATAGAGATGTAGTCGGTGTATTCTACAACTGCAGCTGATTGGGCCATCATCATGACAGGGTCTTTAATTATAAATAATCAGCTGGAAACAATGCTGCTGCAACACACAATAAATTTTCAAACTTCAAAAGAAAAATATTGACAGATTGTCTCACTAAAATAACTATTCATATGTAAAAATTCCTTAAGTGTCTCATATATATATATATATATATATATGTGTGTGTGTATGTAAATAAAAATCGAAGAAAGATATATTTAGTATGGATAAAGACTAGTTGCCAAACCAAAGCTAAAGAACTATTATTTACCCATAGCTGGGAGGCAGAAGTAAAGCTGGTTTGAATTGTTTTCCTTCTCCTAGACTAGTTGCTTAACTAAAGCTAAAGAACACAGTCTGTCCTATTATTTACCCATAGCTGGAAGGGAGAAGTAAAGCTGGTTTGAATAGAGTTTTCTTCTCCTAGACTGGTTATCTAACAAAGACTTTAAAAAAAAAAAAAAAAAAAAAAACTGTCTACCTTACTATTTACCCATAGCTAGGGGAAGAAAAGATATTTATCAGCACTTCCTATCAGGTAGGATTTGACAAAAGGTAATTCAATGGGGGGGGGGAGGGTCCCCTCACACAGATCAAAACCCATGCAAGAAAAGGACAAAAATTCTTGGCCCTATCAGCATTCCCTTAATGGGTTACTTCAGACACCCAGCAATAAACTTCGTCCTGCAAGCCGGTAAAATCCTGGAAAGATGGCTCCCAGAGGCCAAGGGTATATCATATAATCTCAGCCAGAAGTGGGGGAGAACAGATGGATTTTTGCGTTCCTCGAAGACTAAGTGAAAGACAAATATCCTAATCAGAATGCTAATTCCATCTGCTACAATGATAACAACTAAGTACACACCGTTTCATCCTACAGAGATGGATACTTCAGCTAGTTTATTTGATCTTTTATTGCTTCCTTGTCACATGAACGATAAGGATGCAAGATCAAATCTCATTAGAATTCATATATTTGCAGTCTATGCTGCTTAATCCTTAACTGTCAAGGGCGTTTTGATAAATAGTAAATAAGATTCAAGAAAAACTAATTTAAATTGATAACCAGAGAAGTTCCTTTATATCAATTGCCGGAACGATATTAACAGTGAAATTCTTTAATATTTCAAGAAACAAAATTCTTTACTCAAGAATGAATGGGCCAATTTATTCTTAAAAAAAAAAAAAAAAAAAAAAAAAAAAAAAAAAAAAAATTTAAATTGAGGGTGGTCCATTTCATATATTATCCAAAATCTAACTGTACAAAAAAGTCAGATTTTTTTTTCTCTTCGAAAGAATTTAAAAACCCATAAAATCAACCAGAGCTGAATGTCTCTGCGGGTGGGGGGTACCCAAATAAAAATTTAAAAAAAATTAAAAAAAAAAAAAAATCAAATGTCTTTTCTGAAAAAAAAAAAAAAAAAAAAAAAAAAAAACCAACAAAAAAAAAAAAAACTACGCCCTGTCACCAAATGTTGGGTAATGGAATGTTGTTCTTACATCTCAATGTCAGGAATATATTCAGCTGATAGTCCGGAATGCGACCTCACTGTCAACAGGGTCTGTGCAAAGATTGTCATCTCTTGTAATCGCAGAGTAACAGGAGGGCAAAGTTCCATCGATGTTCCAGGATGGAAAAAATAAAAAGACAAGTTCCTGCCATGGAATCACAATTCTGACAGACAGAATACGTTCATCAAAATATATCAAATTATGTATACTTTTAGACTGAAGTTTCTGTCTGTGTTTATCAGGTTCATGGACACCAGAAGGAAAGTCACAGGGCCTTTTTTTTCTGGTCAGAGAAGAGGCAGTTATTTTGACCTGACATTGGGCTTCAACAATCTTCATATTTTACAGTATTGTACAATCAAATTGTAATATCAAACTCACCAAACCAGTGGAAATTCCATCATTAGTGTAAACAAATATTATAGCATACTTGATCCACACACACACACACACACACAAGATAAGGACTGAAATGAAATTCAATGATGTTAAAATGATTTTAACAGCTACTCTGCTCATTTTGGGTTACTTTATGCGGAGAGTTTAGGGAATTACTTTTATTGTAAATTTATATTTTTCATGTACTTGTTTCTTTAAAACATTTTTTTTTTTTTACAGTTATATATCAAGTATTCCTATTCAATACAAATAATTTGCACATAGCTGTATGGTTTCAAGTATTCCTATCAAATACCCGTAATTATTTTCTTTCAAGTAATTCTTCCTATTTACTAATACTCTGATTTGCACACAGTTATACGGTTTTGACTGGTTTCTTTGTTTAATAACATATCAATGATATTGGGCTATTTAATACCAAAGCCACTACTTAATTCATAGCTGGGACAATAAGGGAGGTTCATACCTTTCCCAAGGGCATTAGCCCAAAAGTGAATAGAATAGCATGACTAACCCTCACTACAACATCAAAAATCATGAAATAAAGGGACAAAAACTCTTGGCCCTATTAGCATTCCCCTAATGGGTTACTTCATGTACCAAGCAATAAACTTAGTCCCGCAAGCAGGTAAAAGCCAGAAGGAGGAAGAACAGATGGATTTTTGCATTCCTTGAAGACATAAGCACTAAGTAAAATGCAAATAACCTCAGGATGTAAGTCACAACACCACAAAAACTCCCCTCGTAATATGCTTTCCACTAAATAATAATGATCTGTACTAAGTAATTATAGGCTTAAGTAATTATTCTCAATGCAATTAATTAATTTTAAAGATTTGTCATATACCCAAAAAGAAAGAGACAATAACACTTGTATATAGAAATATCATCTCTCTTCTTTATTACCAAACATAAGAAATGGTTGGTGAAATTAGTTGTGCGAAGAGAGAGTCAGGAGCAACTGGGAACCGCTAAGATTTACACCAGGTTAGGTATATGGTATCTTCAGAGAGCCTTACTTCTTCGATCTGCCTCCACAAGGTTGGTACAGGGCCAACTTAAAACATTTAATCATCTTTGTTTCTTTTTTGTTCTGCCTCCATGAGGCTGGAACAGGTCAATTCACAACACAGGACTCCACGAGGTTCTATTTTCTTTAGGGATCATACTCGCTTTTAACATAAGCAAATTTTGTACATTGAGACTTTTCACTAACCCTCAACCAGCTCCCAGAATGGTCTAATGTCTCGTCCCTCTCTTCTCTGTTCGGGGTTGAAAACATTTTTCAGATGCCAACGCACCTCATGGTTACTCTTCCTTCCAGCATTCTACACATGCAATGCACATGGCATTTCCACTGTCTTGTTTACCTTAAGACACAGATGCATCCTGTTCTTGAAATCCACAGACTTAAACAGCCTGTCTAAGGTCAAATATTTAACAATTTAACCCATAGATAGGACTAACAGCTACTACCTCCCAGGGTCAGAGTGGACCTGAGAATAAAAATTATGAACGAGTACCCCACACTGGCGATACTTCCAGAAATGGAACATTACCATCAGATCTACTTAAGTGTCAAATACAGAACCCCTACTTTTTTTTTCTAGTGAGGGGGATGTTGGTCTTCTGCTTGGGGGGAGGGGTACTGTGTGTATATTCTAAACCTCACCATCTGATTTAATCTTTTGTCACATACAGGACCCCCACCCTTTTTTAGTGCGGGGGTCTTAGTCTTCTACAGGTGATAGGGTATGTATATAGTAAACGTCACCAACAGAGCTATGTATGATACGAAAAGAAAAAAAAGAATAAGAAAAATCAAGATTATAATCATCTCTTAACATGCAAATGTACTTTTTGATCCCAAAGCCCAAAAACGACACAAAGTCTGTTTAATGTGATGGTACACCTGCAGGAAAAGAGCCATCCATAAGGCAAGTGTAAAAATTGCCTCTTTGGGGTCGCTTCAGACACTGGGTATTAAAGGAACAGGTGCTTTCGGGAAGCAAGCCCCATCCCCTGAAACTAAGATGTTTAATATATCCCCCTCGGCCAGGTAACTATATTCTCTAGTTTTTGAATAACAAATTCATCATCACTATGTTATTCACATACTGAACAAGTCATCTGACTTGTTTCTTAATGGCAAATCAACATTCATGAGTTATTTAATGCCATAACTAGGGTTCATACTTTTCCCCAGGAGTATTCATCCAAAAGTGATATTTGTGAACCCACGATTTCACAGTTCAACACCAAACAAGGGGACATTGCTCGTTTGACTTTTAACAGTGTACTTTTATCCTTACATCATATATCGTAAACTGCACTATACAAATCCATACATTTAAGTTGATTTCATGATTTTTAGCTCAAAATTCTGGGTTAGACCTATACCTGCTGTATAGGTTGACCCCCAAACATACAAAAGTCAAAACTGTTGATTGATCGGTCTTACGGCATATCAACCCCTTATGATTATCTAATGCTAAAACGAATACAGTTGATGTGTTATAGTGGGTGAAAGTTGTAGATAACATGATAGATATGGTGTGTGTGAGTATATATATATATACACACACACACACACACACAGAGGGTGTCCCAAGAAGATGTATATACACTTCAAATAACTGTAAACCAAGTTTTTATTATTATTTGTTTCATTTTCAACATGTAAAAGAATTTAACAACATCCTTCTGTCGTTTTGTCACTGCCGTTTCTCAAATTGATGTCCATTCTGGTCCAGACACCCCGATAACGCAAAGCAATAGAGTAGCACACATCATGAAGCAATTCCCTCGGTATTTGCATGCATTCACGTTCAATGGTTGCTCTCAATTCAGCAATTGTTGTGGGTTTCAATGCATAAACTTTGTCTTTTAGGTATCCCCATAAAAAGAAGTCTAGTGGTGTGAGATCTGGTGAACAGGGAGGGTATTTAACAAAACCTCTCTGTCCAATCCACCTTTTTGATAATCTCTCATTAAGGAAGGATATAACCTTTAAAATGTTGCACCATCTAAGTCCAGTAATGATGCCAATATGTGTATATTCAATAAACTACCGTTATGTCTCATTAAATTGTCATCACTCCATTTGTGTATAGTGAAGTTCATTTTTCTCTGGAATTGGAATTTCAGCCATATTTTAAAAGACAAAACAAAAAAAAACAAGCAAATGTTCGACAATAGAATTTTTTTTGGGGGGGGATCTATAAAATATCGTCACCATTATTTTAATGGATTCTAACTAAGAAAAAGAAATTTCTACTCACTTTTTATTGCAATTTGATGTATTTACTTTAGTTATATCCTTTGTTTCATTGATACATAAACATTTTTCGTTGTTGGTTAATCCAGAAAAATTAAACCTGCGGAGAAAAAAAAGTGAAATTAAAATAGTAAATAAATAAAAACTGCCAAAATGAATGTGTACCAATATTTTATAATCTTTAATCCACCGGACATTCCAATATCAGAGCAGAAATAAGTGTATATACACACATACACACTAAATTATATATATATATATATATATATATATATATATACACACACACACACACACATTTTAATCATTTAACCTAATAAACACAATGTTCCTTCTGTCAAACAGAGACTTAGCCAAATAGAACCAAGCTTTAACTTCACATATGAACTCAAATAAAAAAATCTTCACCTATTTTGGACATTCTATGAATAAATAATAGCACTAAGTTACAATTCAAAGTTTACCACAAGAAAAACAGCAAAAATAATTACATTTTTATTCAAACCATAGAAATAAGACAAAAAGTGGCATTCTAATAAGTCTTTTTTCCACACACATACACAAACCCACACACTATATATGCATGCACATAAACAAGCATATGGAAAATATAATATCAATACTCTACAGATATCATTTAATATTCATGCATGATTAAATGTAGCAGCAATATAGTTAAACTACAGTAAACTATCAGATACAGAATGATATATGCATAGGTTCAAAAAGAAGGGAAGTATCACCATCTCTGAAGATCGTATATATGCCAGTGTACAGGCTTGAGGTTCAAAGAAAATATAGAATGTATTAATAAAGAAGTCAGCAGACTATTGATACACCCCCTTTTTTTTGGAAGCTGTGCATGATTTGATCCGTATATATTATCTGTACACTTTTATCGTGAAGAATATTGACAGGTGTTACAATTTTATTTTAACCATAACATAATTCTATATTGATAAATAAGTATGCCCTCTAACATAAGTGAATTTTAAATGAATAAGTATGCCCGCTATATAAGTGGATTTTCTTCACAATAGAAGATAAGATCTGTCTCGGACTGATGTTGATTTCAATAGCTGTCTATCATACTACTTTGTTTTTCCACATGTTTCATGGTTCAGGACTTAATTTGAATGCTATATGTTAATAATACTCCCATCTATTATATAACCCATTATCTCCCATAAATAAGTACAATTGTAACAATTTTTTCTTAAACAGAAAACTTTTTCCTAACCAAGGATACCAGGATTTTATTTCTAATGGAGCATTAGATAACCAAAATGGATATTTTTAGGTATTACTTATTACCTAACTTTACAGAACTAAGAAAAATTTTAAAAGGAAAACAGTTCTATATACTTTTTTATTATGCAGCTTTCTGGATTTTAGCCTAATAAGGGATCACATCATACCAAGATACAAATATTGAGTATGTAGTTGGTCAAGTCTAGACTTATTTACCCCTAACTCGAGCGAGAAAAGCTGGATTGATACCTTTCCCAAAGGTATTAGAGCTATGCAAAATCCAAACAACCTGGGCCAGGATTTGAACTTGGGTCACCATGTCCATTTCGTACAATGATAACCATTACACTACGAGTATCTCCAGAGGTAGAGGTGTAGAGAAAGGTGAAGGTATATAGAGAGAGAAGGCAGAGGTGTAGAAGGAGGTAAAGGTCTATAGAGAGAGGGGGCTAGAGGTTGGTTGTTTTACAACATATCAACCCTTTTCGGGTCATTTAATTCAAACAATTCAGTTTAGTATAGTTTTTGTTTACTAACAGTTCAATGTCATAACAGTTCTATTTCAAACAATTTAGTTTAGCATAAGCATACAGATTATTTCTCTTTGACCCATAGATAGGACCTTATCAGGTGATATCACTCCAGGTCAGAGTGGACTTGAGAGTGATAGCAATGAAGGAGTACTCTGTATTCCCTGAAGCTCCAGCAGTACTGGAACCTCACCCAGATTGTTTAGTTTCATATCCAGCACACTTGTTGGGGGAGTCTTACTCCTCTGCAGAGAAGCATTCGGTGTATTCTACATCCCCAGCCAACAGAGCAACGGGGGTGGGGGTGTATAGAGGTAAAGGTAGAAAGAGAGAGGGAGGTAGAGGTGTTAATATATAAGCGGACTTGTATGTGATAAACAAATTTTTTCTGTGTAGCCATTTATAAATAAAGAATTTTTTAAAAATGACTGAAATTCACTTTTTATCTGGAGTTGTGCTAGATGGAGCCCCAGACCAAGATCAATGTCAGATTCGAGGTCAAATGGCCCCCAGCTTTGGCTGGGTTACTTTCAGGTGGGTGAACTACATTGATAGCATAGCATGAGACCAGCGGGTCTAGTTTAAGCTATGAACAGGAATACGTGCCAGACTCACGTTACATGTGGCAAATCAAAGTCCAGCTGGGTTATCTGGTTTACATTGCCCCTTGTGAGCCTATGACCAGCATAGTCCAGCAGGACACCAAGATTCCTGCCCAATCTTCCCCCCTTCCTACCCCCCCCCACTATAAAAAAAAAAGATGTGTCAAATTCTGTCTGGTAGGAGACAAGAAACATTGTACTAGGTGAGCAAGAGTAACTATTACATTTCTGTATCTTTTTTTTGGGTGGGGGTAAATGGAAATCTTTATAGCATTAACAAAATACAATACTTGCCAGCAGTATGATACAAACTACTGTTAGTGGTGAAATAGTCTACAAGTTAAGGTATCATTGTGTTGTGAAGTAGGAATAATGTGATGGAACAAAAAAAAAAAAAAAAAAAAAAAAAAAAAAAAGGCATAATATACAAAAAAATAACACTAACATTTGATGACTCATTCATTTAAAAACACATGGATAGATCATTTCCTAGTGGTTAAAGCATTCACCAATGGCACAGGAGACTGGGGTTCAATTCCAGGTCTCAAAGAAAAAAAAAAAAAAAAGCTACTTGCCAAACATTCAGCATTATAAGGTATAGATCAAGGGTAAGTGGAACATACCCTCAACAATGGTCAGCCAACTTATAGAAAAAAAACAATCTGCGTGTACAAACATTCAAAGAAAATCTAAAACCCAATCTAATAGAGGAGATTGTTATTTACACTAATAATATAGATTATTTAGATAAATAATTCATTAAAAGCAATAAATCTATAACTTATATGAAAAAAAAAAGTAAAAGAAAAGCCTATTTTACATAGCATATATATATATATATATATATATTTTAGCATCATTTCCTTCCTTGTCAAAGCACTCTATACTAATCAGAGAAACCAGAGATTAGACGATGAACATTTGATTAAAATCCAGCAAATAACCAAACCAGACTAAAGAGTTCTTGATCCATCATCAGACATTAGTTTCACATATCATCCTTACTAGATAATTCTTAGATACTTTTTAACAAGATCTTTTTTTACTCTTCATTTATCAAAATATACACATGGATCAGCCAAAACATTGAAAGCATATTCAGGATTCTCTAAAACTAATCAAGATTTAATCTTAATGCCATGTCAGTCAATCAAGGGTTACTTTATGCCTACAGGTTACGGAATTGCATTCATGGGATATTCTTATTAACATTTTCAGTGGATTTGTTTCTGCAGAGATGATTTCAAAAAAATTTTTTTTTTTTTGCACACAGTTGAATCTGAAGTATTCATACCAAATTATAACACGGTCTCAAGTGATTGTTTCAATTTGATATTAGTCATTTGTTACTTATACGGTTTAACACTTTCAGCCTAAGTTTACCATCTGCCATTGGAGCATAAACTTAACACTGGTAAACCATTGCTACAGAGTGAGAGATTATTCAAGTCTCACCAGTACAAGCTCAAAAGGTAAAAGTAATAATAATCCTCAAGTAACAATAATAGCTGGCTCTGAGTGGTAGTACCTGTCTGGGTCTCTCATCTGAGTCAAACAGAAATATTGAATCATTTTCTATACTTGAAACCATTTAACTGTGTGCAAATAAAACTATTAGTGTTAGTAATATTCAAAACCCTTTAAGTCTGTGCAAATAGAATTATTAGGTGTTTGAGAGCAATACTTGAAACCCTTTGTGTGCAAACAAGTGAGATCTGGCTTGTTTAAAAATTGTTACTTAGAAATTCATCTGTTAAGAAACCATATTTAACATAAATGTATGAACAGGATTTGGCATTAAATAACCTACAAGAGTTTGATATGCCATGAAATAAAATCAGCTCACTTGTACAGGAACAGTAGCTAGTGGGGTTGGATATGGCTTATCATACATTTCCCCAAGGGTATTTGTCAAAAAGTGAATGCAGTTGCACAATTGAAATTCAAACTCGTTTGCTATGATGTTTTAGTTGAGTCTGTTAGCCATGATGCTACATAGTCTTCCCCTGTGAAGATACCATTAGATACCAGGGCTAAAGGTGAATGCTGATCGGTAAGGATTGTAATAGCTTTAGTGATCAAGATATGTTGCAATTTTGTCAGATTTATTTTCTAATAGCTAAATAACTTGTAGGAATGGTTTACTGCTTTAAGTTGAGCAACTGTAGTCGAGGGTCAGTATCACTAGTACGACAAGCTCAAAAGATTGATAATAATCCTCAGGTAACAATAATAGCTTCAAATAACTATTCTTAATACAAATAATTTACACTTATATGGGTAAGAATAATTGATACCATATAATATGCAGACAGTTAAATGATTTCAAGTAACTAATAATAATCCTTGGTAAACAATTAAAGCTTCAAGTAACAATTCGTAATACAAATAATCTAGTTATATATCATCTAATATTCCTAACAAATATGAATGATTTTTAAATCTATTTGACCCATAGATAGGACTCTAACAGGTATTACTATTCCAGGTAAGAGTGGACCTAGCAGTAATGGTAATAAAAAGGTGACACCATACTCTCTAAAACTGGAGTCCCACTATCAGATACTATTTGGAGACTTATTTATCCTTTGCAGACAGGGTAAAATTTTTAAGCTGGATTTAAATCAGACTTTACCTTCTCTTAGACTGGTTGTCCCACTCAGAGTGAAGAACAGTCTACCCTACTATTTTCACTATGCATGTGGGAAGCAAAGAATAGATGAATTCATCCCTTTCCTAAGAGTGTAAGTGCAAAGTGAGATGCGAACAGCCTTGTACAGGATTTGAACTCAGACTGCCGATTCCATACAAGAACTATTGTACTGAAGGCACCTCACATGAAGGTATCGGACAAAGTCAAATAATGAAAAGGAAAGGAGAAAAAAAATTCCAAGATCCTTCCACATGGAATGTCAAAAAGTGCATCAAGATTTTTATAATCCTGCAGCTTTGATTTTCCAAGAAAAATAAAAATGACCCCTGGTGATCTTAGTGTGTCAAAAAGATACTCCGCAAATATAAACAAAGTAACGAAAAACTGAAATCTGGGAAATCCATAAACACTTGCAAAGACTAATCCCCAGGGGTGGAAGAATGCTAAATACAAAAGACAGCAGATCAGCCCTGCCCATAAGCACACTCTGAGAGGCCCCCAATGTCAATGGGTGGGCCTATTGCAAAGGTCATTAATAAAGATGAATGAAGCAGAAAGAATTTTGGAAAAATTTCAGGAAAAATATTTCTAGAACAGTACAAAGCAAAATCATGTTTACAGGCTTTTCATGGTGGAATCTTAGCTTTTAACAATCTTTATAGGGAAAAGAAACGTCAACAAAGTTAGAATAAAAGTTTGATGCAGATAACCTATTAAAAAAAATAAATAAATAAAACAAAAAAAAACAACAACGATAGTCCCCCTTGTTTTGTCATTAAACAGCAAGAGAATTATTTAGGGGTCATTTTATCTATAAAAAAAAAAAAAAAAAAAAAAACAAACACTTTTGTGAAAAATATCTTTTCTATCAGCATGCTCCTTTTTTTCTTTTATGTCAGTTTGGTTTTATGGCACACCAACCATTGTTGGTTGCATAATGTCAAATCATGTTTTTATGTATATTATTAAATATATCTTTTATATACCCAAATTTCTTTTTAGATACACACAGTCAAATGCTCAAACAGTTCTATTTCTAACAATTTAGCATAAGTCAACTAAATGGTTCCAAGTATTGCTATGAATCACTAACAATTCAATTAAGCATCAGTCATTTGTTTACACATTGTTTAAATGTCAAACATTTTTATCTGACCCATAGATAGGACCCTATCAAGTGCTCCTACTCTGGGTCAGAGTGGACCTGGAAGCAATGGCAATGAAGGAGTACTCTGCATTCCTCAAAGCTCCAGCATTACAAGAGCCTGGCCATCAGATTCTTTCATGTCCTATCCAGGACATTTGTTGTGTGTGTGTGGGGGGGTCTTACTCCTCTGCAGAAATGCAGTCAGCATATTCTACAGCCCCGGTAGACTCAGTTTTACATTTTGCAAAGTAAAAATGAATAAATAAAAAATAATCTTAATTGAATTCAACTGAAAATATTCTCTGAGCTTAATTCACTGTTTGGTTGAAATTCAGTTCTAAATGCTTAAGAATTAGCAGTTGTGAAATATTAAAAGATATATAAAAGGTGACGGACAATTATTCCTACTAGTCAAAGCTAGAGCAAAGTCACACAACATGCCTCAAATTCACTTGTGATTACGATACTGTATAGTACCCTTTTAGCATAACAGTGTTCACCAAGGGTCTAGGGGAATGGGGTTCAATCCCAGGTCAAGGCATACCAAAGACTAAAAACAAAAAACAAAAAAAACCTGATGCTTCCTTGCTTAATACTCAGCATTATAAAAGGTACAGATCAAAGGTAAGTGGAACTATTTAGGGAAAGGAGTAGTGCCCTCCTCAACACCTCTGTGTAGTCACTACTAAAAAGGTATGTAAAGTCCGATTTCAATCCAGCTTAAAAATTTTGCCCTGTCTACAAGAATGCTGCAAGCAATATTGAACAAATCCTGGAGGCAACACCCCCACAAAGCACCAACTATACGGCCACCTACCTCCCATCACAAAAACTATCCAAGTTAGACGAACCAGACATGCAGGATGCTGCTGGAGAAGCAGGGACAAGCTCATAAGTGATGTATTCCTATGGACCCCCACATATGGCCAAGCAAAAGCAGGACAACCAGCTCGAACATACATACAGCAGCTCTGTGAGGATATGGGATGTAACCCTGAAGGCCTGCCAGAAGCGATGAACGATAGGGAGAAGTGATGAGAGAGGATCAGGGATATCCATATTGGTGGCACAACATGATAAGGCATTAGTCTCCAAATAATATCTGATAGTGGGACTCCAGCTCTAGAGAATATAGTGTCAACTTTTTTATTAACATTCCTGGTAGTTCCACTCTTACCTGGAATAGTAATACCTGTTAGAGTCCTATCTATGGGTCAAATAGATGTAAAAATTCTTCACATTTGATAGGAATATTTGATGATATATAACTAAATTTGTATTAAGAATTGTTACTTGAAGCTTTAATTGTTTACCAAGGATTATTATTAGTTACTTGAAATCATTTAACTGTCTGCATATTATATGGTATCAATTATTCTTACCCATATAAGTGTAAATTATTTGTATTAAGAATAGTTATTTGAAGCTATTATTGTTACCTGAGGATTATTATCAATCTTTTGAGCTTGTCGTACTAGTGATACTGACCCTCGATTACAGTTGCTCAACTTAAAGCAGTAAACCTTTCCTACAAGTTATTTAGATATTAGAAAATAAATCTGACAAAATTGCAACATATCTTGATCACTAAAGCTATTACAATCCTTACCGATCAGCATTCACCTTTAGCCCTGGTATCTAATGGTATCTTCACAGGGGAAGACTATGTAGCATCGTGGCTAACAGACTGAACTAAAATATCATAGCTAACGAGTTTGAATTTCAATTGTGCAACTGCATTCACTTTTTGACAAATACCCTTGGGGAAATGTATGATAAGCCATATCCAACCCCACTAGCTACTGTTCCTGTACAAGTGAGCTGATTTTATTTCATGGCATATCAAACTCTTGTAGGTTATTTAATGCCAAATCCTGTTCATACATTTATGTTAAATATGGTTTCTTAACAGATGAATTTCTAAGTAACAATTTTTAAACAAGCCAGATCTCACTTGTTTGCACACAAAGGGTTTCAAGTATTGCTCTCAAACACCTAATAATTCTATTTGCACAGACTTAAAGGGTTTTGAATATTACTAACACTAATAGTTTTATTTGCACACAGTTAAATGGTTTCAAGTATAGAAAATGATTCAATATTTCTGTTTGACTCAGATGAGAGACCCAGACAGGTACTACCACTCAGAGCCAAAGTAAACCTTGGAGTAATAACAATGATGGGGTACTCCACATTTGCCAAACACCAGAACTGGAGCTTCATCAGATCGGCTTAATTTCATATCCAGGACACTTGTTGTGGGGCAGTTACAGAGAGGCAGTTGTATTCTACAGCCCCAACCAAGTGGGTTGTCTTCTACAAAGATGGCATTGACATTAAATAACCTAGGAAGATTGAGATGCCATTAAACAAAGAAAAAAAAAAAAGAAACTGAATACCCTTAATATATATCCTTTTAACCCCCCACCACACACTTGTTTTACCCATTCATTGTAGATGACTTGGCCATGAAGAAAAAAAAAATTACAAAAATTCTGACAGAATAAGCCGCTATATATATATATATATATATAAAGAGAGAGAGAGAGAGAGATAAATACTTGATATTAAATAACCATGCACAAAAAAAAAAAAACTCCACAAAAACCTAAGTATCAACAAAATCTAAATATGAATTGAGATGCAATTAAAATCAATCAACATTGGTTTTATGGCATATCAACCTTTGCTGGATATTTAATGCTAAATTCTGTTTATACATATATATTAAATATATGATTCAGTTGGGTTGCATTTTACAGCATATCAATCATGGTAGGCTATTTAATGCCAAATCCTCTCTCTCTATATATATATATCTCAATCAAACATAATTTGTAAACTTAAATTTTTAAATGAGTTTGAGCACATCCATTTGTGCACAGTTAAATGGTTTCAAGTATTGCTATATAACATAAGTCATTCACTTGCACACAGTGAAGTGGTTACAAGTAGCTATTTAACACTAGTAATTCTATTTAACATTGCTTATTTTGCACACAGTTAAATGGCTCTCTGTATTGCTACGAATTACTAACAATTCAATTAAACATCAGTCATTTGTTTACACAGTTAAATGATAAAACAGCAATTCAATTTAGCCAAAGTCATTTGTTTGCATATAATCAAAGAGTTCTATTTGATCCATAGATAGGACCCTATCAGGTGCTACTACTGTGGGTCAGAGTGGACCTTGAAGTAATGGAAATGAAGGGGTACTCTGCATTACTGGAGTTTCATCCGATTGGTTAGTGTCGTGTCATGTCGAGGACACTGCAGAGATGCAGATGGTGTATTCTACAGCCCCTGACGACTATAAAAAAAAAATTTAAAAAAATCAACTTCTACAGACTTGAATGGACAGCATTTGCCAAAACACCTCCAACCCAAAGGAACAAGTGTACAGCTGGATTATCTAGAGAAAATCTGGGTAGAAATAGTCAAAAAAAGAAAAAAAAAAAAAATTTTTTTTCTTAAAACTATTAAAGATTCTTCTGTTTTTTCAAGTAGATTTTGGACATGGAAAAGATCAGAACCATTTAGGATTGCCTTTCCCAAAGGACTGGCTTATTTGTCCACTCCTTGAAGCTAAACCCTGCCAAATGGACTTACCGTTTTAAAAAACAGTGGCGTGTGCATTCCACAAGACTTCTGCTGCTTGAAGACCATACAGAGCCATTTCTGGGGATATCTTTCACATTATAGCAGCCCTGGTACCAGCTGGTGGGGGGGAGGTTGGCAACTGGAAAAGAAAAAAAAAAAAATGTTGAAAACTTTTTCAGACATCTTTAACCAAATTAACACTTAAAAACAATTACAATAAGAGCTTAAGCAAAATTGGCTGGTTGTTTTATTGCATATCAAACCTTATAGGTTATTTAATGCTAAATCCTGTTATATATATATTATATAAATAAATATGAATGATTTGTTAATGAACACTTTGTAGTGAACAATTTTTATCTGGGTCAGAACCCATTTGTTTGCGCACACGGATGGTTTCAAGTATTCTCATTGAACACTAATATCTTTATTTGCACCCACCTGTTCATCCACATGATGTCTAAATGAATAGTTTACAGGTAGCAATTTTCAAATAAGTAAAAGCTCATTTATTTACACTTTCAAATGCTTTCTTGCCCAGTCGGCTGGGGCTGTAGAATACAGCGACTGCTTCTCTGCAGAGGGGTAAGATTCCCCCCTCAACGAGTGTCCTGGATATGACACTAAACAATCTGATGGTGAGGTTCCAGCAGTGCTGGAGCTTTGGGGAATGCGGAGTACCCCTTCATTGGCCCAGAGTGGTAGCACCTGATAGTTCTATTTAACCCATAGATAGGACCCTAACAGCATACTTATGCTAAAATGAATTGTTTGAGTAAACTGAATAGCTTGAAATTGAAATGTTTTTGACAATTAAACCGTACTTACAGTTAAACTGCATGCTTACGCTTAACTGAAATATTTGAAATAGAACTGATTTGACATTAAAACTGTATTTATACTTAACTGAATTGTTACATATAATTGCTTGAATAGTTTGAAATGGAAATGTTTTTGACAATTAAACAGTGTACTTGTGTTAAACTGAATTGTTTTAAATAGAACAGATTATTTACATAAAAATGGATTTGGCGTTAAATAACCTATGGTTGATATGCCATAAAACCCAACAAACCAAACCAATCAAATGTTTTCGAGTATTGCTATGTAATACTAATAATTCAGCTCAAAAGTCACTTGTTTGTACACAGTTAAATGGTTTCAAGTATAGAAAATGACAAAATATTTCTATTTGACCCAAAGATGAGACCTAAACAAGTACAACCACTCAGAGAGAGAGAGAGAGTTGACCTAGGAGTATTAGCAATAAAGGGTACTCTAAAACTGGAGCCTCACCATCAGATTGTTTAGTGTCATATCTAGGACAATCATAAGGGGGGGGATCTTGGCCTCTGCAGAGATGAAGTCGACATATTCTACAGCCCCAGCCAACTGGGCTGGTTTAAGTAAAGAGAGCAATTTGAAGGAGGAGAAGAAGGGGAAGATGTGGAGAGATGTGTCTGAGAAAACAACTGCCGCTCATCTTTTGAAGATGTCCAACAATCGGTTGATACCAAGAGGAAATCTTGTTAGCAAAGCAAAGAGGAACTCTTTAAGAAAGCCTGACATTTGGGGCCAGTTCGGTAATTGGTGACAATTTCCTGATTACAATACGACTGACGAATTTAATGAAGAACTAAGTTGATGTATCATCTTAGAGAAAGGCCGATTCTCGAGGGAATTGGAGAAAATAACAGAGTAAATAAAACAGACAAGTATTGGCAATTTACTGCATAATCATCAGACACAGAAAACATCCCTCTCTCTCATACACAGAGGAACAAGAAAAATGATTACTATCATAGATATGCCCAGAGGCCAATATATGTATACAAAAATCAAAGATGAACAGAGCACTGAAAAGTTCTCAGCCTGACCAGAAAAGCAATATAACATACATACACTCCCACATATTCATCCAGCATATCTCAGGTTTATTGAAAAAAAGTCAGTTTCTTCTTAGTTGGGTCAAGAACTTTTCAGCAAACTCGCTTCTAATATAGCGATGGTCACTTCTTTAAAAGAGGAACGCCAGCTCCACCATCTCATGAAAAAAAAACCCACGGGAATGCATGTAACCACCCAGATCAACTTCACTCTTGAAAAGACTTTAAATGAAGCTCGAGCCAACCAGGGGCCCATTTATGATTTGTGCCCTCCCAGAGATGTACGGAATATATTAGTTTAAAATCAATCAGAAATATCTAATTTTTCCAGAAAGAAAAGGAAATTGGCAACTGCAGGAGTGATCATTAAAAAAAAAATTGATTAGACATTTGTACAGGTTTTGGTTTCTTTGTTTAATGGCATATTAACCTTCATGGAATATCTAAATGCCAAAGCCATCCTTGGAGAAAAACACAAACTGGTACTATTTATCCCATAGCTGGGAGGGGATAAGGGACTTCATACCATTCTCAAGGGTATTAGTCACATAATTAACAATAGTGTGACTGAAGTTCAAAATTGCAAACCGCAATGTCGCAGTCCAACACGTTAACCACTACAGCCATCAAGACTACCAACCTCCATTTGTACAGCAAGTTAACACAAATCATTTTTGTTCAACGAAATACGCTTAGTTTAGTGTCTATGCGATTTCAAATTTTTTAAAATTAAATGTACACATTAAAACAATCATTTACTTTCAAGTACATATATCTGTAGGCAGCACCAAAAATGAAATAAAATACACACAGACAGGTATAGTAGTAATTTTTTTCTAATTACCCATTTATAGAATAGACTCTTCCAATGACCGAAGAGAAATATAAAAATTTATTTCATGTTCAACTTGATAAATAATCAATAAGTATGAAAACCTCCAGTGACATCAAAGTACTGTTTTAAATTTGACAATATGTCTTAAATTTTATTTTAATGCGATTATTTTTGTTTAGCCTACAAGGTTACAGACTGTTCTTTTTTCCTTTGTGAGGCAACCTGTCAAAGAGATGGAAAACTCTTAATTCAAACCAGCCTTACTCCAACAAAAAAAAAAAAAAAATTGACCCTGTGGCACATGGCGGTAGAGGAGATACATACATGGTTATGACTACAGGGTCAATGAGGTCAATTGTGTCCAAGGTAACATTTAAATTTGCTCTGGAAAATATTAGAAGTCGAGGTGATTTGGTTTAATGCCATAACAACTCTTTATGGTGATTCAATGCCAAATCCTGATATGATTTCTAATTAAATAGTTTATGGCTAAATTTATTTTTAAATGAATTTACACACTGTTCAAAGGGTTTAAAGTATTGTTATCTATTAGTAATACATTCCAGTAGGCTAGAGATGTAGAATAGACTAATTGCAAAGGGGTAAATCTGTTCAACTTTAGTCCTAGATATGACACTTAACTGTCTGATGGTGAGGCCCCAGTCCTGGAGCTTTGGAGAATGCGGACTACCCTTCATTGCCATTACTCCCAGGTCCACTTTGAACCAGAGTAGTAGAACCTGTTAGAGTTCTATCTATGAGTTAAACAGAAATAACTATTTACTATACTTAAAACCATTTAACTGTGTGCTATCAAATGAGCACTGGCTTGTTTCAAATGTTGTTACCTAGAAAGTATTTATTTAAAACTCATATTCAATAGATATGTATAAACAGGATTTGGCATTAAATAACCTACAATAGTTGATTTGCTATCAAACCATATAAGTGGATTTAGCATTAAATAATGTACAAAGGTTGATATGTCAAAACCCAACTGAACCAAATCATATTTGTTTAATATATATGAATAAAGATTTGGCATAAAACAGACTACCATGGTTGATATGCCATAAAAAGCAAGCAAGCAACCAGCCAACATGATAATTGTATTTAATATTAATCATTTGTTCGTACACAGCTAAATGCACACAGTTGTGTAGTTTCAAAGTAGAAATTAAGTTGTATATTTGAATCTATGTAAATAAATGAAATTTAATCTAATGTCAATGTCCTTGGTCATGCACAGATATTGTCAGAGAAACAATCTATAGCGCAAGAAGGAGAAAGATGAACAAGAGGAAGTTCCTTATTCAAAGTTAATGAGATAGCCATCATAATTAGCACAAATGATATAATTGTTAGCAAGCTAGAACTCGAGGACACTTGATAAGGAATTTGATTCTCACTGAGTACTCTATTTTTTCCCTTGTGCTAAACTTAGTAAATGACTACTTGCACTATAGAAATAGAATAGTCTTAGGGCATTAATGACTATACCCCTCCCACAATTAATTTCAGCTTGAGTTAACAGTGTGCATATAAATATGCCCCAAGTTCCTTCTATACATCAGTTATTATAATACTGTTCGCAAAAATTAAGCAAGAATCACACTTAAAGAATGAACACCTTGCATTTTTTTTTAATTTAACATTAAATAAAAAAGATAAACTAATAAAACATTAAATAGCTGAATATTCTCGCTTCACAAAATATCAAACTATTGAAATTTATGGAATAATTCTTTTCGAAGCTCTGTGAAACAAAGCTTGGTTTTCATGTTTAATTGCATGTCAACCTTCGTGGGTTATTTAATGCTAAAGCTATATTTTAGAACAGTATTGGTAGTATTCAACCTATAGTTGGGGTGGGGATATGAGGGTCCATGCCTTTCCCAAGGCTATTAGTTCAAAAGTGAAGAAAATAACACAACTGGAGTTTGAACTCACTATGATATCAGTCCAGTAGGTTAGCCACTACACCACAGTTACTCAACTCAGCAAGTTTGTTCAGGAACAAGTACGCTGAAGGATGGACACAAAAATTGATTATGGGCCTTCGAGTGTTTCAGGCACCTAACAATTAACTCAGCATTCGACAATTTAAGGCAATCAACAAAGCGTTGTCTGCAGTGGTAGTAAGTGAGCTTGAATTACACCCCAAGTATAATCCAAAACCACCCAGCACTGATACCATGTGGAATCAAAAATCTTTTTGATTATACAGGGTTATTAAGCAACATCATTAAGCTAACTGCTATACAATCCTACATGCATAAAAGGTAAAGTATATCCATATATATTGTTTATAACACATCACCAGTAGAGTTCACTATATGCAAATTATGAATTTTTCTCATGAGACCTTACTGTTGGGTGGGGGAGGGCTTAGAATACTCTGACCATATGATCTGCAGAGAGAGAAGAACCTCTCTCAAAAGCATTAAACTAGATCTGTAGGTGAGGCTCTGGTTCTGGAGATATGCAGTACTGCTTCACACCCATTACTCCCAGGTTCACTCTGACTTAAAGTGATAGTAGCTGTGAGGGTTTCATCTCTGAATCACTTAGACCTGTTTTTAAAATTATTCCTATTAAATAGTAATAGTTGAAACCATATATCTGTACACCAATAAAGGATGATTATTAAATAGAAATAATTACTTGAAGCTATAATTATTAACCAGGCCATTGGCATAAGTAGAGTATTTGCCAATGGTCCGGGAGACTGGAGTTCAATCCCAGGTCGAGTCATACCAAGACTCAAAAAAAAAAAAAAAAAAAAAAAAAAAAGGTACTTCATGCCACTTTGCTTAACACTCAGAATTATAAGGTAAGGGTAAAGTGGAGCAATCCAGGAAATTGAATAGCAGCACCCTTCCCTACACCTCAGTGTAGTAGTTACTGAAAAGGGAGCCTTCAGGTCACCAACTTTATTTACTTATAATTTCATATATTAAATTGGTGAAATAATTATATATTTTGTTTTAAAATTCTTGTTTCATAGGAATACTTGAAACCATTCAACTGAGAAAAAAAAATCTGATTGGTTTGGTTTCACTGTTTAATGGCATATCAACTTTTATGAGTTATTCAATGCCAAAGCCATCCTAGTACAAGAGCAGCATTCATACCTTTCCCCAAATTGCAACAAGAACTTAATAGCATGACTGGAGTTTGAACTCACTAAGATGTCATAATCCAATACGTTGACCACAACACCACTGGGACTTCTCAGTAGAAAATTACAGCTTTAAGTAATGATGCTAAATATAAAAATGTACTAAAAATCAACATTAATTACTTGAAACCAAAAGAACTATGTGCAAATAAATTATTAATAATTAGAAATATTTACTCAAAACCATATAATTGTGTATTGGTTTTGTTTTGTTATATCAACCATTGTAGGTTATTTAATGCCAAATCCATTTTTATACATTTCAACAGTTCTATTTCAAACAATTCAGTTTAGCCTAAGTACACAGTTTGAATGTCTTCCAGTTCTATTTCAAACTATTAAGTTTAGTCAACAAAATTAAATGGTTCCAAGTATCGCTATGTATCACTAACAATTCAATTAAACATCAGTCATTTATTTAACCACAGTTAAATGTAAAAACAGTTCTATTTCAAACAATTCAGTTAAGCCTAAGTACACAGTTTAGTTCTATGTGACCTATAGATAGGACCCTATCAGGTGTTACCACTCTGGGTCAGAGTGAATTTGCGAGCAATGGCAATAAAGGAGTACTTGACACGCCCTAAAGCTCCAGCATTACCGAAGCCTCACCATCAGATTTAGTGTTATATCCAGGACACTCGTTGGTTGAGTGAGTCTTACCCCTTTGCAGGGATGCAGTCAGTGTTTTCTACAGTTGCAGCCAACTCATCCAGAGGATATGTGGATGTGCATCAAGTGCCAACAAACCGATAAGCAGAATCCTGATATAGATTCTCATCTTTCTTTCATTTCATCTTCAGTACACAAAAAAAAAAAAAAAAAAATGCACAACACAATGATATTTTCTAAGTACAATATAACAACACATTTTCTTAAATATTGTAATCATATTCTTGATAAAATGAGTCAATCAGTTTAGTTAGATGCTGTTTTATGACATATCAACCCTTGTGGGGTATTTAATGCCAAATCCTGTTATTAATAAGTACCAATTCAATAGTTTCTAAGTAACTTTTTTTTTTTTTTTTTTAAATTCCTAAGAGCTCATTTGTTTGCACACAGTTAAATGATTTCAAGTTTTCAAGGAGTACATCTGAATTGAAAAACAGAAGATGGAGTTCTTTGTTCTCAAACTCTTTCTGGTGACTCCTATTAAGACACTGGTATCAAGTTATATCAACTTTTCTCCCTCCCTCACCATCACGTAGATGTGCTGCAGATCCGTACCTTATAATTCTGAGTATTAACAAAGAGTTATCAAATACCATTTTTTTTGAGTCTTTGGTATGACTCGACTAGAGATTGAACCTTAGTACTCTACCTACACGCTACAAAAAGTCTAATATGTTGATAATAAAATTCTTGACCTCCAAGCTATTTTGTTGCAGATGATGAACTGAGGTTTTATACACGTGAATTTCTGAGATGAAGCTTGATCATTTTTATCATTCAGGGTTTTTGGACTATTGTCTTATCTTTGTTATATTCATAACGTTTCAGCAGATATGTCCTCCGGCCTTCTTCACGTGTTAAACTCAGGAACCCACACAAAACTTCAAACCGCATCCTTTATTTAATCCACGATGGTTCCTGCCTCCGGTTCTGTTAACTTTATCTCAGCACAAGTATTCTTGTACTGCTTTTCGCCTGCAGTTAGGATTGAACCAGCAACCTCGAGATGATTGTCTCTTAGAAGCTTAGGGAGCCAACGCCTATAACCGTTACGTCATGTGTTCTGCTGGACAGTTCAGAGGGAATTTTAGGGACTTGTAAAATTAATGTTCCTAATCAATTTTTAGATTAATATTTCTTTCATCCTAATTTCAATTGGTTTTTATTTTAAACGACCATTCAGTGGCCATTAATAATCAGCATACATTGGGAGCAAAGAAGATCTGCTGAGACCGACTCTAATTCATTTTCCGTTGGAAAAACTTGTGAATAAGACAGCTGTCTTACCGATTCAGTCACTGAACATTCCAGTAAAACTTATTCAAACTTAACAAGGAAAGAAACGACAAAGAAAAAGAAAGAAAAAATAAGAAAGAAGGAAACCAATAAACGAGGAAAGAAACTGAAGAAAAAGAAATAATCTGGAAAAGAAAGAGAAAAAGCTTAGAAAAAATCTCAAAGAGAGAGCAAAGAAAAAAAGAAAAAGAAAAAAAAAGAGAGACAAAAGGGAAGTCTCAAAAAAGAAAATCCAAAACAATCAAGAAAATAAAGAGACAGGGAAATAATGATAATAAATCTACAAAAGAAAGAGAAAAAGAAAGAGAAAAAGAAAGAACATTAAAAGCAATTGAAATGCTATTTCCAAACTTAATATTTGTTTATAAGTCTTTCCTGTCTGCAACAGTTAACAGGCCTTCAGTCTCCAAGGAGCAGTTAGCCACACCCCTAACTACCCAGTGGAAGGAACACCCTGCCCTTCCCTCGTGGAGTTTTGAGAAAATGAAAAAAAAAAAAATTACTGCATTTTTTTTTTTAAATTGTCAGATGTTTTAATTATGTCAGTTACAGAGAGTTCCTCTTCTTTCTCTCTCTAAAAGAGAAACGTACACAGAATAAGACAAATACACTGTTATATCAAATATAGCGTTACGTTAAGGAGGAATAATATACGCCAGAACTGTTAATTAAAATCTACAAAATTGTCCGTTCTGGAAATGTGAAACCACTCTAAAGAGGGATGCTCTCGAGCCCAATCCCGACCCTCCGAAAATTGATAAGGGGTTGTTTTTAATTAGGTTACTTGAGGTTTTAGTTGGACGTCAAAATCGACTTATTGAGAGGGAAGGAGACGGGAAACCATGTTTATTCGGGTTTAATGGAAGAAACTTAATATAAAAAAATATATCAGGATCTCTCATATGTGCGCACACATATACACACGCATTATATATATATATATATATATATATATATATATATATATATATATATATATATACACACACACACACATCTGTATTATATGAACAAATATACAGGCTTTGCCTTCTGGTCAAATTGGGTTTAAAGCTACTGTTCCTGCCTTACTGATGGAGCAGTCTTCTTATACAGCAAGGAACTCCCCACACCCAAAAATATCATACTCAACAGCATCTTTTGGTGAGGCTTCAATCCTGGAGATCTGTACAATGTGGAATATCTCTTCATTGCCATTACTCCCAGGTCCACTTTGACCTGGAGAGGTAGTGACTGTTCATGAACCATCTATGGGTCAAATAGATTTTTAAATTATTCATATTTACTTGAAGCTATAATTCTTTAAGGATTATTATTAGTTACTTGAAACCATATAACTGTGCGCTAACAAATGACTTGTTAAATAGTAACAATTACTTGAAACTATATAATTATCAGTATTAGATAGTTGTATACTTAGAAGTATTTCTGGGTTAAAATTATTTGTATTAGATTGGAATACTTGAAACTACACAAGTGTGTGAAAATTATTTGTATTCGGCAGGAATCCTTGATATAAATGTGGGCAGATAAACTCTCGACAATTAAATGAAAAAAGGTGAACATAAACATACAATGAATGCAATTCCCAAACCTTGAGACATACAATAATGCTAAATAGACAAGCCACTTAAAAAAAAAAAGAAAAAAAAAATCTATCATTGAAGGTTTTTGTTTGTTTTAATGGCACGTACCAGATCAAGACAGGATTACGAAAAAAAACAAAAAAACTTCCAATTTATATTTCGAGTCAGTGAAGTTAAGCAACAATGAACCTGTACAATCCTTAAATAAGTAACCACTTGGTAACAGCAATGAAAGAAAAATCTAAGTTTTTGTACCAAGACCAAGCAAAGCTTAGTAATTAATGACTTGGTCGGATTTTATGGCATATTAACCCTTGTAGATTATCTAATGCCAAATCCTCTAAACATTATATATGATTTGGTTTGTTTGAGTTTTATGGCATATCAACCATTGTAGGTTCATGACAAATCCTCTTTATACATATATATCAAATATATATGATTTGGTTGGGTTGGGTTTTATGGCATATCAACCATTGTAGGTAATTTATTTCCAAATTCTCTTTTAACATATATATTAAATACATAGGATTTGGTTTGGTCGGATTTTATGGCATATCAACCATTGTAGGTAATTTATTTCCAAATTCTCTTTTAACATATATATTAAATACATAGGATTTGGTTTGGTCGGATTTTATGGCATATCAACCCTTGTAGGTTTTCTAATGCCAAATCCTCTAAACATTATGATTTGGTTTGAGTATTATGGCATATCAACCATTGTAGGTTATTTAATGACAAATCCTCTTTATACCTCTATATCAAATATACATGATTTAACATTTTATTCATAGCACTATTCATTCATCTGCACACAGTTAAACGATTTCAACTATCTTCATATACTCTTATACCAATGATTTAATTTATTGGCCAAATGAGTAAAGTGTTTGCCAATGGTCCGTGAGACCGGGGTTCCATCCCAGGTAGAGCCATACCAAAACCTCAAAAAAAAAAAAAAAAAAAAAATTGTACTAGATGCTGCCTTGCTTAACACTCAGCTTTATAAGGTATAGATCAAGGGTAAAGTAGAGCAATCCAGGAAATAGAGTAGCACCGTCCTCTTCATCTCAGCGTAGTAGCTATTAAAAAGGGAGCCTTTGGGTCACCACCTTTGACTGAGGTCGCCAACTTTACTTACACAGTTGAGTTCCAAGTATTGCAATTTAACACTCAAAATTCCATTCAACATGGGCTATTCTGTGTGTGTGTGTGTGTGTGTATATATATATATATATAAAAATTTAAACAATATTACATTTTTCTTAAATACATACATACATCTTATACATAGTTGTACTAAGTGGTTACATTATATACAAGACCACATTGTACTTTCATAAATACACGAAGATGAAGTTTCAACTTCACCTGTGTTCCTACTAAGAAAACCCTTTTTTTCCTTTGTTGGTCCAATAAGAGGAAAAAAAATATTTCAAAATGAAGAGGTCCACACATGAATGTTAAATGTGGTACTTGGTTTTTATTTCAAATATCTCTCTCACATATATATATATATATATATATATATTACATGCACACCTTGAAGAGGAGCTTAATTCTGTACATGAGCAAGTAAGAAAACTGAGTCAATCTTCCAAGCTGGTTAATAGTTGGTTGTGTGGGTTTAATGGCATATCAACCTTTGTAGGTTATTTAATGCCAATTCAATTTTTATACAAATAAAAAGTTCTCTTTGAAACAATTCAGTTAATCATAAGTATGCAGTTTAATTGTCAAAATTATTTCTATTTCAAGCTATTCAGTTTAGTCAAACAGTTCTAATTCAAACGTCAGCTTAGCATAAGTACAGTTTAATTCTATTTGACCTATAGATAGGACCCTATCAGGTGCTACCATTCCGGGCCAGAGTGGACTGTGGAGCGATGGCATTGAAGGGGTACTCAGCATTTCCCAAAGTTCCAGCATTACTGGAACCTCACCATCAGATTGTTTAGCGTCACATCCAGGATACTCGTAGGAGGGGTCTTACCCCTCTGCAGAGATGCAGTCAGTGTATTCTACAGCCCCAGCTGACTAGGCAACAAGCTAGTTGAACATCTTGAGAGAAAAAAAAAAAAAAAATTAACATTCCTAATTCTACGTTTGTTGAAAAATATCTATCAATTGAACTCAGTCAAATTCATATACTCCTTCCCTCTCAACAAAATGTCACATTGCTAACAGTATTCTGACCAAATAGAACTCTCCCAGCCCCGAAAAGTAAATTGATAATGGTTCTAGATTAAAATAAGAAAAAGAAAAACCATTAACTTTCTTTACTTCAGGTGCAAAAATAGGACTTTTTCTAAAAAAAATTATACTCTCAATACACAAAGTTAACTACCTTTTCCTATGGACAAAAACAGCAGTATTGACCATAAACTGACTTTGATATTAAAGCTCAGTGCCACCAGTCACATGTTCATCCTCAAATCATTGATTGGTTGGTTAGTTTTCTGGCCTGTCAACTCTAGCTGGGTTATTTAATGCTCAAGTTGGTTATTCTTTTAATTTCATCAAGCAACCATATGGCTTGTTTTGTTTTTTTTGTTTAATGGCATATCAACCTTCATGGTTTATTTAATACCAAAACCATCCTTGTAGAAAAACACCAAGGATACTATTTAACCCATAATGGGGTGGATAAGGTGGGGGTCATACATTTTCCAAGGGTATTAGTCTGAAAGTGAACATAGTAGCTAGACTGGAGTTTGAACTCACTCACTCCACAGTCTATCACTTAATCCATTACACCACAGTGACTTCCCATGCACTTATATGGCTTCAAGTAACTAATAATAATCCTTGGTACGTAGTTACAGATTCAAGTAATTATTTTTAATATAAACAATTTGCATACAGTTTCAATTGTTCCTACCCAATACAAATAATTTTCAAATAGATCTATTCAATACATAGATGGTCTAATAAAGATATGAGCTTGATAGGCTACTTATTTCATTTTATTTTTTTTTTTTTTTTTTTAATCTTTTCTTTTTTTTTTTTTTTTTTTTTAACAGTGATACCAACAGATGACACTGCTGCCCAGTCAGTTGGGGCTGTAGAATTCACTGACTGCATCTCTGCAGAGGGGTAAAACACACTCCCAAAGAGTATCCTGGATGTGATTAAACAATCTGATGGAGAGGTTCCAGTAATGCTGGAGCTTTGGGGAATGCAGAGTACACCTCCTTTGCCATCGCTCCCAGGTCCACTTAGGCCCGGAGTGGTAGCACCTGATAGGGCCCTATCTATGGGTTAAAATACAACTTAACTGCATACTTATGCTAAATTGACATGTTTGAAATAGAACCGTTTTGACATTTAACTGTGAGTAAACAAAATCTATACTTATATTCAACTAAATTGGTTCAATTCGAACTGAATAGCTCGAAACAGAAATGTTTTAAACAAACTGTATACTCGCGTTAAATTTAATAGTTAGAAATAGAACTGTTTATTTGTATAAAAATGGATTTGGCATTAAATAACCAAAAAAGGTTGATATGCCATAAAACCAACCAACTAACCAAGAGATGACACTGACAAATAAATAATAAAATGACAGCAAAATTAACGGACTTACCCTCGAAGCACTTAATAACTTGAGATAACTTCAACACAATACAATCTTAGACATTGTCATCAAAATTTATCATTGCTGAACTATTTAAGCTGCCCAAGGTTATGAGAAGATCATTTTTCATTTAAAAATGGGTACATTATAGGAGTATCTGTACTCGCAAATCGTTACTCCTCAAAATTCACATAATCAAAACTATCCAGACCACAGCACTATTAAAATCGGGCAGGATACTGAGAAGAATTCTGAAGACCTGAGGAGACTTGTTCTAACTTCATCTCCAGAAAAAAAAAGCATCAATTGAAGCCGATGTGAAAAGTCTTAATTCAACATAACAGATTGGTTTAGTTTCTCTGTTTAATGGCATACCAACCTACAAAAAGGTTATTTAATGCCAAGGCAATCCTTATAGAAAAACAGCAGTGGTACTACTTCACCCATAGCTCAAGGGATAAAAGGAGGAGGGGGGGGTCATACTTTCCGAAGGGTATTAATCTCAAAGTGATCATCATAGCATGACTAGAGTTAGAACTCAGTTAAACAATCTTGCAATCCAGCATGTTAGCAACTACATCACGCAGACTCCTCTTAAAGATAATTTGAGTAAATAAATTAGCATATTACAGGGTTTTTTTTCCTAGACTAGTTGCCAAAACAATGTTAAAGAGCAAGTCTTCCCTACTATTCACTGATAGCTGGAGGGAGGATAATTGCATTCAGACCTTACCCAAGGGTATTAAGCACTATGTGAACTGCAAACCGCCTCATCCAAGATTTGAACTTGGGTCACCATGCCTATTTCCAACAATGATAACCACTACAACACAAGTGCCAAAGGTAACATATTTCAAAAATTACACAATATGAAAATTGGATGATATAAAACCAACAAATGAAATCAGTTTTAAAATTTAATACTCCCTTTAAAAAATTCAAAAATTAAACGAACCCGAAAACATACAGAAAACTATTTAAATTTTTCAATTCAATAAGAAGGAAAAATATCACACAGATTCATCAAAGTACTAAAAAGAGACTTCTAGCCTCATCAGGATGCACAGATACTACCCTCTTTGCAAAAATGACAGAAAAAAAAATAAAATAAAATAAGAATAAAAAAATAAATAAATATTGTATTTGACAGCATATAAAATACTTTTTTTTTCCTAATAAAAATCTTTTAAAATTCTTCTGCATTTTATATGTCATATGTACATTTAAGATTTGCAACAGTCAGCCGAAATTAGTTACCTGGCAACTCCCATTAGCTTAGACTTGAGAGTAACTTTCAAATAGCTATTGTCATTATTTAAAAGGCTATTATGCTGATTAAAAGTGTTGTCATTGGTAATATTTATTATATTAATTTCATTACATTTGATATTAATCGTTTGTTTCACTGAGATTTTTCTCTTTATTTGCCCTGCTGAAATTGGGTTGCATCTTATATACTGTCAAATTCGATAAATAAAAGTGTCAATGTTTATTATATAAAGATAACTTTAATATCCAAGATCCTTTTTCTTCAGTGTGGAAGGAGATTTTGAATATTGGTAGTTTTTCAATAGCATTTTATGCAAAATACGCTAAAATCTTCGCAAAATATGCTACGGCTTGAATGTACCCAATATATGAGATATACAAGGGTCATTTATTAACAGATTAGGAGAATTTTGCCTAAAGTGTTGGCAATAGAAAGTATTATCTATAGTGATGGGTTCCTTAATGTTCCAGAACAAAGTCAGCATGACCATGATTGACAGCTGCACTCAAAACTTTTCTCTTACCGGAGAGTCAGTGTGTTTCCGCTATCAACTGACATTTTGACACAGGCAAACTCGTTTAGCTCATTTGCCAACACTTTGATTCTAACATGTTTCTTAAAACATGTTATACATTCATTCAAATTTCACATAGTTTGCACTTATCAGCCAACAAAAAAATCTGATGACAGACTTCTGATTTGCCGCCATTTTAAATAGCCTCAAAATAATTTTTTTTTTTAGATTAATATGATTTTTGCTATAAGCACATTCCAACCAATACAGAGTCAACATTTCAGGAAACTATTTCTTTTGAAATTTTGAGGGATTATATATAGGTCCCTCCTCAGTGAAAAAAAATTTAATTAATTGAATGACCCTCATATACATATATTATTGGATCCTCCACATTCAAAAAATTTATTGAACGACCCTTATGTATAATAGGTTTCTCCTCAGTCAAAAAATTCTTATTCATTCAATGAGATATATATGTGTGTGTATATATATATAATTTATACTAGTTTAGTTAAAGCCAACAGAACTTAACTTTCTGAGGATTTTTTGTTGCTTATAACAATGACAAATGAAACTAATTTTGATTTACACACAAATCCAGAAACCCGTATCTGACTTTTTCCAACTCCGATGCTGCAAGCAGGATATGAAACAAAGTCAATTTTTAAGTGGAGTAAAGCTGGTCTGAATTGGGAATTTTCCTTCTTGTTTATTGGTTGCCTTACCAAAGCTTAAGAAACCATTCTGTCTCTGTATGTTTAGTAATGTTCTTCTTTGCAAATTGGTGTTGGGGTGAATTCGTGCTAAGTGTTTATGTGCCTATTGGTTTTGCACTAGTCATCGGTGTGTGTGTGTGTGTATTTTTTTGTGGGATGGGGGGTAACTTGCATCTCACAGGCCAAAGTTTTTTGGCTTGTTTGTTTAGAATCAGAAATAAAATACTCGACAAGCTGAGTGTTTCTGGTCACTAATATAAAGCACAAAAGCCTGGTCTCTGGTGAAAAGCACCCCACACTGCCATGAGGATAGTTAGCAGCAGGAGCATGCTCTCATACCTTGCAACAAAAGCCAGAGCAATCGGGCAATTTCAGGAAACACCCCTCATGCAGTGTGTGTGTGTGTGTGTCTCCCCATGTGAGTGAGAGAGAGAGACGGACTTCACACTGAAAAAAATTTTGTCTAATTTTACTCTCCAGGGGAAACAGAGAAATATTTTTGCTGCTGTGTAGAGACACACTTCTATACAAGAAAGAAAACAAGGGGGGGGCCTAATAAGATATATGACCAATGCAATTAACTTTTTGCGTATTTTCTTAAAAATATGAGCATCTAAATGATGCCAAAAAGAGTCTGAGTGTTTGCTTATTTAAATGTCTCATACGATTTTAACAGGTTGTATATATGAATGACATCATCCAGCGACCATCATACACAATCAGGTATTTTGCTAAATGCAAAATATCTGGCAACTAATCTACATGATCTAGTGATTTTTTTTCTCTCATCATATAGGGATCAATCAATGAAAACTAATAAATTCACATCCTTTGGATCCCTTGGCTTTTATTCTACCAGTCAATATTTTATTCCTACCCCAGGGTGTATATGAACAACTCTGAGAAGCCCGGTTTCAAGCATTCAATATGAAATATTGAAGTTGGGTTGGGTTTTATGGTATATCAACCTTTGTTGGTTATTTCATGCCAAATCCTCTTTACATATATATTAAATACATAGGATTTGGTTTGGTTGGGTTTTATAGCATATCAACCACTGTGGGTTATTCATTGCCATATATATATATATATATATATATATTTGGTTTGGTTTTACAGCATATCAACCATTGTAGGAGGTGCCTGTGGTGTAATGGTTATCGTCACAGGAAATGGACACGGTGACACGAGTTCAAATCTTGGACGAGACTGATTGCATTTCACATAGCACTAATACCCTTGGGAAAGGTATGAATCCAATTATTCTCCCTCCAGCTATGGGTGAATAGTAGGACAGACTAGGTTCTTCAGCCTTGGTGAGGCAACTAGTCTAGGAGAAGGAAAACTCACAATTCAAACCTGTTAAACTCCAATTAAAAAAATTGACCTTGTGTCATATCCTGCCTGAGTGGGGTGGGGGGTAAATATGATATCAACCATTGTAGGTTATTCATTGCCAAATCTTTATATATGTATTAGATATATAGGGTTTGGTTTGGTTGGGTCTTATGGTATATCAACCATTGTAGGTTATTCAATGCTAAATCTTTATACAGATATATTAAATAGATAGGATTTATAAACCCCTTTAGTAGATAACATTTTTAAACGAGCCTGAGCTTTTTTGCACAGTCATATGGCTTCAAGTATTTCTATCCAACATGAATAATTCTGTTTATTATTAATCATTTGTCTGCACAAAGGTAAATGGTTTCCAGTATTGTTATGTTACAGTAACAATTTAAAATCACCCGTTTTGTTTGTACACATTTAAATGGATATACATTTCACCTACCGAGGAAGTAGTGTCTTATCAACCGAGACCGACATCAACACACAACTAGCAAAGGCATGGACAGCTATTGATAGGCTATCAGTCATATAGAAGTTAGACCCGACTGATAAAATAAAACGCAATTTCTTCCAAGCAGCGTTTGTGTCGACACAGCTATATGAATGCACTACATGGACGCTAACTAAACGGCTGGAGAAAAAGCTTGACAGCAACTATACAAGAATGCTGAAAGCAATATTCAATGAATATGGAAGCAGCACCCCACAAAGCAGCAGCTGTATGGCCACCTACCACAAAAACTATTAGACGAACTAGACATGCAGGACACTGCTGGAGAAGTAAGGACAAACTCATAAGTGACGTACTCCTGTAAACCCCATCACATGGACGAGCAAAGGCAGGAGGACCAGCTAGAACCTATATATAGCAGCTCTGTGCAGATACAGGATTTAGTCCTAAAGACCCGCCAGAAATAATGGACAATAGAGAGGGTCAGGGAGATCCGTGCTGATGGTGCAATGTGATGATGACATAGGATTTATAAGGAAATAACTAGAGTTGGCAATCATAGTCGAGGGTAACCCGAAGGCTCCCTTTTCGATAGCTTACTACACCAAGGTATAGGGGAGGGTGCTACTCCTTTCCTGGGATTGTTCCACTTTACCCTTGATCCGTACCTTATAATGCGCAGTGTTAAGCAAGGAGGCATCAAGTACCATTTTTTGAGTCTTTGGTATGACTTGACCTGAGATTGAACCCAGGTCTCCCGGCAGTTTTAAATGAGTTAGAACAAAATGTTACACACTTGTATTACGACTGTTTCTATACATTTAAATGGTTTCAATCATTGCTATCAAGTCTTCATATTTCTATTCAACATTAATCATTGTTTGCAGACATTCAAGTGGTTACAAGTATTGCTTTTTAACTCATTATTCTACTCAGCACTATTCATTCATTTGTACACAGTCAGGTGGTTCAAGTATTGCTATGTATCACTAACAATTCAATTAGACAGTCATTTGTTTACACAGTTAAAATGTCAAAGAGTTCTATTTCAAACAATTCAATTTAGCAGAAGTCATTTGTTTGCACACAGTTTAAATGTCAAATAGTTCTATTTGATGCACAGATAGGACCCAATCAGGTGCTACAACTCCTTTATCGAAGTGGACCTAAAAGCAATGGCAATGAAGGGGTTCTCAACATTCTTCAAGGTTGGCGCTTTACCATTAGATGGTTTTATATCATATCCAAGACACTGGTTGGGCAGGAGGAGTTTTACCACTTTGTAAAGATGCAATCAGAGTATTCTACAGCCCCAGCTGACTGGGCCAATATTGAATAATTTTGCTAATTATATATATATATATATATATATATATATATATATATCAGTGGGCTGAGAATACACTGACTACATTTTTTTGGTAGGGAGCGTAAGAAGTGAGGATATTTCAGTACTTATTAAACAGTCTAATGTTGTAATTAAACAACTTCTACAGTAAATGTGTATCAGTATGCATATATTTTATTTTTGCCCCATAGAATATCAAATATACAAGGGTGACTCCAAACAAGGTGAAGTTTTGCCTAAGCAGTAGGAATTACTATTTAGAGTTGGAGCTTTTTGAAGGAAATCAATCGTGATTCAGTCTGTTCATGTCTTGCTGCACTTGGAACATTTTCTTAATCAGAGAAAAAGTCTGCGTCTCCTCCATTGACTGTCTTTTTTACTAAAACTTGTGGCAAACCCATGTTTAACTCCCACCCTTTTTTTCTATTAAAACATTCTTTTCCATATAAATCACACATCCTTCTGTAAATTTCCCATGGTTTGTACTTGTCAACCAGCAAAAATTTGATGACAGACCTCTGTTTAAGCCCAGAGCACTGTTTGATTTACCACCATTTTGAATAGTATCAAAACAATGTAGCATTTACTTTTGTACAAAGAAATTCTACATTTTGTGCCCCCCCCCAAATTTCATCTTGACTACTATTTGTTTTTTTAGTTTAGTTTAACGCCATATTAACCTTCATAGATTATTTGATGCCAAAACTACCTTTAGACAGGAACAGTTGTGGTACTATTTAACCTAGAGCTGGTGGGGATAAGGTGGGGGGTCATGGCTTTCTCCTAGGATAATAGTCTAAAAGTCTGAAGTAAATGATTTCGTATTCCTGTTAATGTTGCAGTTAGGTACATAAGCCAATCCACTACAGAGATTCCCCTTATTCACTAAATGATTTTCCTATTTTAAAGCGTGATAACTCGTAATATTTATAACCAAACTTAAATGAACCAGCACAAACAGTAGTCAATGCCAGTCTCTAACCGAAGACGTGATGCTGCGTATATAGAGAAATTGGAAGGGAGTTTCTTTCTTCATTATTTTATTTATTTATCATTTTACTTGGAACTTGTTTGTTCCATAATTCAGTTGTTGCTGCATAATGTAATAATCACTTAATAATTACAATTTTGTAAATTTACAAAATTTTTTTTAAATTCAAATATGAACAATGGTTATCACTTTTAAAAAATAGTTTTAAATAATCAAGTTTGTCTTTGAATTTTAATGGAATGTAACGGGATGTTTAATTTATTTACTGTGATGAAGCATTCAGCAACAACTTTTATTATCAATAATTAAAAAAATGAATATTGAATTAAGTTCAGTATGCAATCTTCCCTTTTTCTTTCTTTTTTAAATGTAATTTGAAAAAAATTTTTAAAAACTTTTTTAGTTTACTCATCCTTCCTTACTACTTCTCTCACCCTCACCCTAACTATTTTTGTGACATGTCACAATTGAGCTGGCCTAAACCTTTTGGTGGCAGTGGTTCAGTTTTTGTTTGGTACTTTTGGCCTTGAGCCAAACCAAGCTTACTAAATCCCTTTTACAAGTTCAATTCTAAGAACCAAGCAATTGATTTGAAAAAAAGTACTCCTCCCAGTAAGACCAATAAAAAGCAATGGACAAAAAATATAAGTAAATAAAAAGAGCACCCCCACGAGAATTAGTTCAGACAAAGGGCGTAAATATATTCTATTAGGATAATGGTGGTATGCATGTTTCTTTGTTGACCAGGAAAAGATTGTTACAGTTTGGCTGGGAAACCTTCACTTAACAGTCATATTCAGCAGATATTGGATCTTCACATTACCATTTAATCTGGTCTTTATAATAGTCTCTTTAAAAAAAAAATTTTTTTAATTTAATTCCCTCGAAGACTACAAAAGCCAACAAGAGCTATTCTTTACCAAGAAAGATAAAAAGTTCTCTATGTGGCAAAATTTGAAACTAGAGTGCATTTTTTTTCTGCAGCATTACATATATATTATATACAGACATCCATTCAGGCAGCACCCTTTCTCTTAAAAATATGATAGATAGATAGACTGTTAGTACTGCTTGTCTTCATTTCTAACCATGAAGCATTCCTTTTGTAGCCCCTTCAACGAAATGTGTTTTATTAAAATGTACTGCAATGAGGCTTACTATTGAAATGTACTGGATTGGTTGTTTGGTTTGGTTTTCATAGGTTATTTAATGCCAAATCCTTTTTAAACATTACATATTAATAAACACATTTTGTTGGTAACAAAAAATTTAAAAACAATAAAATAACTAGTTTTGCAAACAAACTGTTTCAAGTATTTTGGGTAACTATAATTTAACATTTATTTACACACATTTAAGTGGATATACATCCAATTTATAATTGAATAGTTTGTTGGTAATTTCATTTCTAAATCAGTTGGAATTATTTTGTTGGTACATTTGTATTGCTATTGTTTTTTTACACAGTTAAGTGGTAATAATTATTGGTATCTAACGCTAATAATTTTATTCAATATTAACCATTTATTTGCTTACAGTGAAGTGGTTACAAGTAGCACTATTTAACACTTATTACTCCATTGGACACTATTCATTCATTTGTACATTGACTTAGAGTGTTTGCCAATGGTCAGAGGAGACTTGGGTTCAATCCCAGGTCATGTCATACCAGAAGACTTTAACACTCAGTAATATAAGGTATATATCAAGGGTAAAGTGGAACAATCCAGGGAAAGGAGTATCGCCCTCCCCTACACGTCAGTGTAGTAGCTACAAATAGGACCCTATCAGACCAGAGTAGACCTGGGAGTGATGGCAATGAAGGAGTACCCTGCATTCCCCAAAGCTCTAGCATTACTGGAGCCTCACCATCAGATTGCTTAACATCATATCTAGAAAACTTATCAAGGATAGAGTCTTAACCCTCTGCAGAGAAGCAGTCAATGTATTCTACAGCCCCAGTCAACTGAGCTTGTTATGCAATGAGGTTTATTATTAAAATATAGAGAACAAGTTTTAATAACAAGATGTATTGGAATATGCTAAATAATTTTTTTTTAATTTAGGAAAGATTATAAAATTTCAATGGAAACTTCAGACATTTTAAAAATCAGCACACAATATACAGAAAACATCTCAGATGTTTAACAAAAAAAAAAAACAAGTTTCAATCTCAGGAAGAAAAAAATGACTTGATTATACCCTTCAAAATAAATAATGATGGAAACTCAGTGTTTTATGGTTATCAACTCTTGAGGGTTAATCAATTCCAAATCCAGTTTATACATCTGATTTTTAAGTAAATAGTTTGTAGCTAACATTTCTTAACAAGTTAGAGCTCATTTGTTTGCAATCAGTTTAATATGGTTACAAGTATTTTTATCTAATACTAATATCTATTTGATATTCATTTATTTAAACACAGGTAAATGGTTTCAAGTATTCCTATTTAACATGAGAATACTTGATAAACAGAATTACTAATCTCATACAAACAATTTGCACATAGCTGTATGGTTTAAAATAACTAATCACCATTAGTAAATGATTGAATAGTTCTATTTGATCCACAGATTAGATCCCAACAGGTACTCGTATACCAGGCCAGAGTGGATCTTTGAGTAATAGTAATGAAGTGGGTATTTCAAATTTCCCGAACTTCAAGACTGGAGCCTCATATGATCTTAAGTCCTCAAAGATGGGGATAATTTTACACAATTTTTTGATAAGACAACTATATTTAAGAAACTTCATAAGACAAGCATAATTTGGTTTGGTTGAGTTGGGTTGGGTTTTATGGCATATCAACCATTGTAGGCTATTCAATGCTAAGTCTTGTGTGTGAGTATATATATATATATATATACATATATACACACACACAAAAACACGATTTCTAAACACATTTTGTAGATAACATTCTTAAACAAGCCAGAGCTTTTTGGCACACAGTTAAGTGGTTTCAAGTATTGCAATATAACAGCCACAATTTAATATCAGTCATTTGTTTGCACACAGTTTGTGCAATTTGACTCATAGATAGGACCCTATCAGGTACTAACACTCTGGGGTGGACCAAGGAGCCATAGCAATGAAAAGGCACTACACAATCCTCAAATCTCCAATGCAAGAACCTAACCATCAAATGTTTTAATGGAGACCCATTGAGGCAGAGGGGGGGTGCTCCCTTATCCCTCTGCAGAGATGCAGTCGGTGTATTCTATTGCCCCAGCTGACTGGGCTCAAGACAAGAATTAAAGTGAATAAAACAGAAGGAATATTGTGGTTACTCATCAAACATGCCATATATATATATATATATATATATAAAGTAAAGTTGGCGACCATAGTCGAGAGTGACCCGAAGGCTCCCTTTTCAATAGCTTACTACACCAATGTGTAGGGGAGGGCGCTACTCCTTTCCCTGGATTGCTCCACTTTACCCTTGATCCATACCTTAGAATGCTGAGTGTTAAGCAAGGAGGCATCAAGTACCATTTTTTTGAGTCTCTGGTATTAGAACCCAGGTCTCCCAGGCCATTGGCGAACACTCTAACCGCTAGGCCAATGTCCGGTAACAATTTTTCATTTATGTTTGTATGATTAAAAGGTTTTGGCACAATTATGTAATATCAAGTAGTCTTATCTAACGCTAATAATTTATACACAGTTATATGGTTTCAAGTAATTATTTCTATTTAATCATAGTTGTTAGTTTGCAGACGGTTATATGGTTTCAAGTAACTAATAATAACCTGCAGTAAATAATTCTACTTTCAAGTAACTGTGGTGATGCTGACCAAACAAGGACATGGGAAACACGAAAATTTTGATAGAAAAACATTCAACTAACAGAAACAAGATACAAGTGAACCTGGTTAAACAGTAGTTAGTAGGTAGAAAGCTGAAAGTCCAGTGTGATAGTGACTATCCGTCCCCTAAGCAAATGGTATCACAAGTGATTGCGTCACGCTGATTGGTGCACTCCTGTCTGACGCTCTCATTGATGTGTATTTATAGAGGAGGGCGAGTCCATTCTGTAGTGGGTACAATAGTAACTATTTTTAATACAAATAATTTACAGTTATATGGCATCAAGTATTCCTATCAAATAAAAATAATTTACACACAGATGGGATCTTAACAGGTATGATCAATTCCAGGTCCAAATTGTCAAGCTTCAGACACCAAAAGAACAAACATATCAAATGAATCATTTTAATTAGTCAAAGTGGTATTAATTTCTGACTAAATCTAAACATCTAAATAACCAAGCTTTACACAGCAGCCAATTAACACAATATCTTGCTATGTTAACATTTATTTTTCCCAGTCATAAAATCTTGTTTTATATCAGTTAAGAAATTTGGGATGAAAACTTCATTGATAGGTTAGTCTTATCAATGGTCCAGGTTAAATCTCTGGTAAGGGTAACCCAAAGCCAAACATTTTTTAAAACCTTATTTTTTTTTAGATGCATGAATTATTGAGAAACAAAAAAGTTTTAGTAAACAGACTAGACTTTAATCCATTCACCTAAACTTTTGTTTCCCAATGATACCGGCATCTAAAAAAATAAGGTCTTAAAAAAAATAAAATAAAAATTTGGTTTTGCATTACCCTTACAACACTTTTAACCTGGAAGATTAAAAGGTGATTGAATTAGTTTCTTTGTTTAATGACATATCAACTTTTGTGGGTTATTTAATACTAAAACCAAGCTTACACAAGAACAGTTGTGGTACTACTTAGGGTTGATTTTAATCAACTGGATCCAGTAGATAGGACACTTTGACCAGCCATGGTATCAATGGCACAGATCTGGACGGGTGCGTCTCGTCTCTGGACATACCTTGAGCTTCTGGGAGCCGTCCTCCCCCAGGCTTTCACCCTCCTCAGAGGGCTTAGTTTAAAAAAAAAAAAAAAAAAAAAAAAAAAAAAAAAAAAAGGCCTTGTGCCACACTCGTCTGGATGGTGAGACAGCCGACAATTACCATTGTGGTACTATTCAAGCCAGAGCTGAAAGAGATAAGGGGGTCTTCATGCATTTCCCATGGGTAATAGTCCAAAAGTATGACCAGAGTTTGAACTCACACTACAATGTTGTACTCCAGTACATTAGCCAATACACCACAAAGACTTCCATTAATTACTAAATGACCCTAATATCCAACTTTTAGAACAACCACCAGCAATATTTATAATCAAACTAAATGAACCAGCATTATCAGTATTCAGAGTTGAGTTGTCCGAAAGTGAATGTAATAGCACAACTGGAGATCTAACTAGCTTACTATGTCACAGTCCAACATGTTAGCCACTATTCCACTCCCCCACAATGGCCATTAAGACTCACCCTTTATTTTCTGAAGAGTTGGATTAAGACATTTTCAATAATCCTCTATTTTAACAGGATAAATTTTAAAATTATCATAACCATAAATTATGGACCCTGAGGTTAAACTTATCTCTTGCAAAAGAATGATCTTCACACCGTGACTGTATGTGGGGGAGGGTTCAAGTACACCCAATGTACCTGCGTATGAGGCTCAAAAGACTCGAGTCAGTCAACTGCAATTTAAAAAAAAATATTCATTCTATGAAAAATTCATCTAATTTAATTTAGTTTTGCATTTTTTTTTAATTATAAACATATATCTTAAAACTTCCTTTAAAAACTATCTTTTTGGATGTTTTGTGAAACACTTGGATCTTCACCAATAGTCCGGAAGACCAGGGTTCAATCCCAGGTCAAGTCATACCAAAGATTTAAAAGAAAAAAGAAATGGTAATTGAACCCACCTTGCATTAAACTCCAAATTATAAGGTAAGGATCAAGGGTAAAGTGGAGCAATCCACGGAAAGGAATAGTGCCCTCCCCTACCTCTCAGTGTAGTAGCTATTGAAAAGAGACCCTTCGGGTCACCCTCAATTAAGGTCGCCAACTTTACTTACTAATATGTTGGTTAAAAAAAACCTATTTACTTTACATGCATAATAGTGAAGGTTAGTTTGGTTGTGTTTTATGGCATATCAACATTTGTGGGCTGTATAATGCCAAATCCAGTTTATACATAAATATTTTCTAAGTTTGTAAGTAACATCATTTCTAAATGAGCCAGAGATGTTGGCACACAGTTAAGTGGTTTCAAATATTGCAATCTAATACTAACAATTTTATTCAATATCCATCATTTGTTTGTACACAGTTAAATGATTTTAAGTATTGCTATCAAATACTAAGAATTCTATTTGATATTAATCATTTATTTGCAAACAATGAAACGGTTTCAAGCATTACTATTCAACATTAGTAATTCTAATAAAGTTTTTATTTTTATTTTATATGAACAACTTGCACACAGCTGTACGGTTTCAAATAACAATAATTCCTCATAAAAGATGAAAGGGAAGATAACTCTCATTTTTATTCAAACTATCATTTAAAAAGTTAGTCAGAAAATCGTAAAATTTAAAAAAAAGCAAAGAATAAGCATATTGAAAAAGTCATTTTAATTTGTCCAACTGGTATTCATTAACATCTAACTAAATCTAAACAAGTCAATAACCAAGCTTCACTCATCAATTCACAGTATGGTTAAATTTCTTTTATGCTGAGATTTATTTTCAAGTAATACAATATAGTTTCATATCTCTATCATTTAAGAAACTGAACACCCCCATAGGTTCATGTGTGTGCCAACTGAAAGTTTACCAAAAAACATTTTTTTGGGTGGAGCCTAAAGGCTGAGAGTTGCCACTTTCTTCAGTTGGTATCTAGAATTGTCTCAAATTATTAGGTTGTTCAAAAAATACTGTCCAATTTTAGTAAAAACTGTTTAAATTCTGTACTATCATTATTATCATCGTCATGCTGATAGTACAACATTTGCTCTCAACCATTCTATGTTCCTATCGTATATCAGTCCCAGCACGTCATCGAGACCACATCTGATGCAGTCAGTATATTCTACAGCCCTAGCCAACTTAGTTTAGTCTGAAAGCACACCATAATTATGTGGCTGGAGTTCAAACTAACTTCAATGTCGCGGTCCAGCATCTTAGACGATACGCCATGAGGACTCCGTCCATTTAATTTTGGTTTTAATTACCAGATCCTAGCATAAAAATAGTAGTAAAAAAAATACTATTGTGAGCTAAAATCAAGTTTTTTAACCATTCTAAAAGATGTTTAACAGTTTGCTTTATTTGTTTAATGGGTTATCCACTGCATATGGATTATTTAATGCCGAAATTTGATTTATTAGTAAATGCTGGATTATAATCCCAACTATTTTTTCAATATTCCATTGAAACCATTTTTTTTACCACTTATTTGTCCATAATAGCGCTTTTGCAAAAAAAGTTATATGATTTTAAGTATTCCTATCTAATATAAATAATTTGCACAGTCATGTGGTTTTAAGTATTCCTGTCTAATACTAATAATTTATATAGGAGGTGCCTTCAATAAGTATCCAGACTTTTTTTGTAAAGGCATTCAAAATTGTTGTAGACTCTTGAAAATTCTGTATGTTATTGCTATACATCTTATGAGATGACTGACCTATTTTTAGGATTTCAGGTTCAAATGAACAGCTAAAGCAGCAATTGGAATACACCCGACTAAAGCCTGATTATCACAGCTGGTGAATTTCAAAAATGCAATCTGGACGTGAGGACACTTTAGAAGAATGATATGCAATAAAATTCTGTTTTAAACTGGGGGAAAATGCCACAGAAACGTATGGAATGTTTCAGATTGCTTTTGGAGCATCTTGCATGAATTGAGCATCAGTTTTTGAGTGGCATAAGAGATTCAAGGAAGGCAGGGAGTCTGTGAGGGATGATGATAGGTGCGGGAGGAGTAAGGAAGTCAGAACACCAGAGTTGATCGGCCAAATAAATAATTTCATGGATAAGGACCGTCATGTGTCTATAGAGACAATAAGTGCACAATTTGATGTCAGTGTGGGAACTGTACACACAATTATTCATGAGGAACTGAAGATGTGGAAGATTTGCACCAAGTTTGTCCCACGGGTGCTCAGAGAAGATCAGAAAGAAAGACGTCATGACAGCAGAGAGATGGTCGAGCTGATCAATTCAGATCCCGCAGCTCTTGATGCTCTGCTGACTTGCAATGAAAGCTCGATCTACTGCTATGACCCAGAGACAGAGTTCCCAGTGGAAACATGCTGGCTCTCCCAGACCCAAGAAGGCCAAACAGAGCAAATCCACCCACAAACTTTTTATCTTTTTTTGACAGCACTGGCAGGATCTACATGCACTGGGTTCCCATTGGACAGACTGTCAATAAGGAATGCTATGTTGAGGTTTTAAGGGAGTTCAGGAAGAGATTCCGTCCGAAGAGGCCAGCACTCTTGAAATCGGGTCAGTGGAATTTCCACCAGGACAATGCACCAGTCCACAACTCCATCCTTGTCACAGACTATTTGACCAAGATGGGCATCAAGACAGTTCCTCAGCCTCCCTCTAGTCCAGACCTTGCTCCCTGTGACTTTTGGTTATTCCCTAAGCTCAGAGGCTGTCATTATAAGACAATTGAGATGAAAGAGGCTGTGACGAAGGTCATTGACACGGTAACACAAGAGGACTTCCAGAAGTTGTTGGAATGGTACAACAAATGCATTGCAGCCTGAGGGGACTAGAGTTTCATGTATGCACTATCAATAAAAGTGCCCATACGAAAAAAGTCTGGAAATTTATTTAATGATCCTTGTACAATTACATTATTTCAAGTAATCATTCCAACTTAAAAATTATTTTTTTTTATTTTATTTTCAATGAAATGCTCAATTGCTTTCTACATATCTTTATTCAAGGTTCTTTGCAATATGACCCAATGAAAGTAATGACTCTCAAATACAAAAATCTCATTACAAAACTTCAGAACTTGACACAGAATGAAAATTCTTTAATTTGAATAATCATAATTAGATAGTTAAGTTTATTTGATTTCTTTTTATAAACACATTTTCCTGAGGTTTTATTATGCTTCTAAATTAGAGACAAAACCTTTTAGTTTCTGGATGGTTTGTATCTCCTTCAGCATATTCTGAGTTACCCTAAATTACATCTAGTACTGGGACTCCATCACTGGTGCACTAAAAAGGTTGGTTGATTGGGTTGTATGGCATATGAACCCTTACAGGTTATTCAATGCCAAATGCATTTTTATCTGAATAATCAGTTCTATTTCAGACAACTACATTTAGTCAAGCAGTTCTAATTCAGTTAAGTACAGATTTTGTTTACACGCAGTTAAATGCCAAAACAGTTCTATGTTAAACAATTTAGTTTAGTGTAAAATGTAAAAAACAGTTCTATTTCAAATAATTCAGTTTAGCATAAGCATGCAGTTTAAATGTAAGTATGGTTTAATTGTCAAAAACATTTCTATGTCAAACAATTCAGTTTAGCATAAGTATGCCGTTAGTTCTATTTAACCCATAGATAGGACCCTTATCAGGTGCTACCACTCTATGCCAAAGTGAACATGGGAGCTATGGCAATAAAGGGATACTCCGCATTCCCCAAAGCTCCAGCATTACTGGAACCTCACCATCAGATTGTTTAGTGTCACATCCAGGACACTTGTTGGGGGGGGGGGATCTTACCCTCTGCAGAGGTGCAGTCGGTATATTCTACAGCCTCAACCGACTGGGTAAACTAAAAAGGGAAATTACTCATAGTTCCACTCAAACCATGTGGTAGTACCTGTTAAGGTCCCATCTAGGAGACTAATAAATCTGTTTCAAAATTATCAATATGAGATAGGAATGCTTAAAACCAATTAATTTATCAAGCTCAAAAAAGCATGAACACGTAAATAATGGTCTGCTCATCTAGATTGCTAACAATTTAATCATGTTAAATACCCTGCTTCAAACCAAGAAACGGTGTGGCAACAAATTCTTGTTTCTATTGAATGGGAATAGTAGCTTGAAATCATACAGATTAAATTAATAGTATTAGATAGAAATACTTGAAACATTTAACCGGTATTGAACAGGGATAGTTGCTTGAAGCTGTATGATTGTAAATGAGGCTGTTTGGTTTTATTTTATAGCATATCAACCCTTGGAGGTTATTTTATGCTAAATCCAGTTGATAAAGATATATTACAAATGGTTGATTTGGTTTTATGATTTATAAACAAATAGTTTGTAGGTAACATTTTTAAACAAGTCAGAACTCAGTTTGCACACAGTTAAATGGCTTCAAATGTTATTATTGTTTGCACATGGTTAAATGATTTCAAGCACTGCTATGTAATAGTAAAATGTTCATTTCAACAGTCTTCCATTAGCATACAGTTAAATAGTTTTAACTCTAGTAAATGATTAGATAGTTCTATTTGACTTGTAGATGAGACCATAACAAGTACAACCACTCAAGGTCAGAGTGAACCTGGGAGTAATGGCATTGAAGAGGTAAACCACATTTACCAGAGTCCCACCATCACATGGTTTAGTGTCATATCCAGAATACTCGCAGGCAGAGAGGGGGTCTTACCTCTCTGCAGAGACAGTGTATTCTACAGCCCAAGCAGACTAGGCTGGATTGGGAATTAATAATATTAGATAATACTTAAAACCATATAACTGAGCAAAAAAAATAAATAAATAAATAAATAAAAACTTTTAACTTAAATAAGGTTTTTGAAAGCTTTAGACGTTTAAACTGACTTTTAGTTTCAATGAAATACTAAATCACTTTTTATAAATCCCCATTCAATATGGCCTTCTGTAGCAAGTGGTAGAAAGGTGACTTTAGAATAATTAAAGCTAATTTCAAAGACTTAGTCTTCATTGAATGTCTAGTTCTATGTTCAAAATTCATTTAACAACAGTGGAACCTCAGTTATCAAACAACTCTCAAGTCAAACAATCCAGAACTTGACCAAAACATTTGAGTAAGAAATACCTCGGTGTTTAAACAAATTTTCAGAGTTTGAACACCAGTCAAGTCGATGAAAATGGAATGTCCGTGAATGACTGCTGAGGCAGTCCTAACACAGCTGAATGGCTGGCCAAGTCTACCCAAGCAGTATTGTTTCAGCTTACATTCCAATAAATTGATTTATTCTAAAAACATTTTCCTATTTTTTTCAAAAATTTATTGTTACCAACAACTATACATAATAAAGAGTAGAAAGATAAAGTTTTTCAGAATGGTATACCTTTCTTAAGCAGAGTGATTGTATCACCACCATCCACACACACACACACACAAAATTAAAAATTTGCCCAGTATAAACTAATGATAAAAAGAAAAAAAAACAATGAAATATTTGCTAAATAGTTACAAACTATCGTGTGTACTAGACATATATATATATGCTATATTTTATCATTTTTTAATAAATATTAGGTCTTTTGACTTATCTCTTTAGGAAAATATGTCAAGATATTTTAAATCATGATATTACTGGTTTTATACTGTAATATAATCAAGGATGATAATAAATTCTATTAATCAATTATTTCATTTGTGGTTGGTTTGGTTAAACAGCAGTCATATCAATACTGCTATATGGATGCACCACATGAACGCTAACTAAGCGAATAGAGAAAAAGCTTGGCGGCAATTACACAAGAATTGCTGCAAGCTGTACTGAACAAGTCCTGAAGTCAACACCCAACTAAACAGTAGCAGTATAGCCACCTACCACAAAAACTTTTCAAGTTAGACAAACCAGACATGCAGGATACTTCTGGAGAACTAAGGACAAACTCAGAAGCAATATACTCCTGTGGACCTCTTCACATGGACAAGCAAAAATTGGGCGACCAGCTAGAACCTATATATAACATCTGTGCCAATACAGGATGTAGCCTGGAAGACATCTCGGAAGCGATGGACGATAGGGATGGGTGGAGAGAGAGGATCAGGGAAATCCATGCTAGCAGCATGACATGGTGAGGATGATGATGTTCGAGTTTTATGGCATATCAACCACAGTGGGTTATTTAATATCAAATCATGTTTATACATATGATTTGTAATCCCATATTTGGTAGATAACATTTTTACAAGCCAGGGCTTATTTGTTTGCACACAGTTAAATGGTTCCAAGTATTACTACCTAGCACTAGTAGTTCTATTTGGTATTAGTATTTTGTTTGTACACAGTAAAGTGGTTGCAAGTATTGATCACACATGAGCCTACATACTTGATAGGAGGCCGATTCTTTTCAGAAAGTTGAATATATTTTTAGAGTCTAAGCATACAAAAACAGTCCCATTTCAAACAATTCAGTTTAGCATAAGTTCGCAGTTTTGTTCTATTTGAGTCATAGATAGGACCCTATCAGGTACTACCACTCCAGGCAATGAAGGGGTATTCCGCAATCCCCAAAGCTCCAACATAACTAGAACCTCACCATTAGAGTGCCTAGTATCACATCTAGGACAGTCGTTGGGGTGGGGGGGCATCTCACCCCTCTGCAGAGAAGCAGTCTGTGTATTCTACAGCTCCAGCCGACTGGGAATTTACTTGAGGTGATAAATTTTAAGTTGGTTTGAAAACTTTGAATGGCAGTCTAAGTCGTGCCTGGGTTACACGAATAGCAGGACCTTGGGCTGACAGGTTGTTTTGGAAATCCCTTCAGATGACATAATAGAGATTTGTTTTGAAATCATTGTAGGAGGCTGTATATCAAAAAGTAAACATTGTCACTTGACTTAAGATTCATTTGAAAGGAATAAAAGCTAATGTTACAGGTTCTTATCATTAGTAGAGGATGAAATAATTAATATATTACATAAACAGATTTATTTAGTTCAGATGAGGCTGTTTTGTGTTAGAGACAATCAGCTGAGTTCATAGATTTGAGCCCTCTAGAGAGCAAAGGGATGACAGAAGTGATGAAATCCAAGTCAGGTATTTTGTTCGTCTACCACCCATGAATCTCAGAGCACTTCAATGTAACAATACTAATATTTTTCATTCTATCCTTTCTCTTGTCTTTCAATGGCTGACTGCTATGAAATGTTAAAGTCAGAGGATTTCAACTTTTTTTTTATTGGAAGCAATAGGTCTGTCTTGTATCTGAGAAAAATAATACCTATTGATATTCTAGATGGTGTTTTTGGTGAGGCAACATTATGATACTAATTTCAATTGGATGGACTAATAAAGATGGATTTATATAATGTACAAAAAAAATTTTTATCTGAAGATTGTTCGTTAAATGTGGATCTAACAGACTTTAACAGTATATAATTGAGATTTTTCTAGTCATATCTTTCATAGGTTATTTAATACCAAAGACATCTTTGCAGAACAATAGTACAGTTTAACCAATAGCTGAGAGACTTGCTCAGCTATTGTAGTAATGAGCACTTTTTATTCTCTTCTCATTTTGATTTTATCTTCTTTACATGTGTAAATAGAAAGAAAAGATGGTGATCATAGTCGAGTGACTTCCTTTTCATTAGCTACTACACCAAGGTGTAGGGGAGGGTGCTACCCTTTCTCCTGGGTTACTCCACTTAACCCTTTATTCAGACCTAATAATGCTGAGTGTTAAGCAAAGTAGCTCCAAGAACCATTTTTTTTTTTAGTCTTTGGTATGCCTTGACCGGGGATTGAACCCCAGTCTCTCACTACCCACTAATGCAATGGATATTGTCATCAACAGACAGACTGTTTCATTGTATTACAACTCTTCAGAATGGCTAGGTACCAGAGATGCTTCAAGCTGGGATTGAAATCCGGCTGACTTTACCCGAGTCGGATATCTTATCCCAGAGCCATCATCATTCTGTGTAAGAGAAGGAATTTTTTATGTATATCTTTTCACATACATATTGGCGTGAGAGAGAGAGAAAGAAATGAAAACAGATTTTGGGCTGTGTTTACATATTTATTCTTATACAAAGCTTCGTTTAATCTTGATTTGGAAAGAATTCTCAAGTTGGCATGGCAATATAATTAAAAACATCAAACATCATTAAACTTAAGTGTGTGTGTGTATATATATATGTGTGTGTGTGTATATAAAATATGGTAATGTACACAGAGGCAATGGTACAGGGTGAAAGTTTCTCACCTTGGAAATAAACATTTAGCCAAGAAGCAGGGTTAGATCTCAGATGTTTGATATCATACCCAGAAAATAACTTTTTGGAGGTGGGGAGGATACAGTTAGAATATTCTAAGCTCCACTGATAGGATGGTCAACCAGCCACAGTTGGAACTTGAGTAGCCATCTTGTCCTCTCTTTGTGGAATTCTCAATACAAAAGATACATCCTGTCACTAGAAGACTGCAGAATCAGTAAAAGAAAGCAGTTAATTTGCCCCTCCTCTTACATGCCTCTGGGCATCTCTGATTGGCCAATCTTGCCTTCTTGCTGCTGCTGACTGCCAAATCTATAAAGAGAATGGACGATTTGCATGAAGTCTTGTACCCCTGCCTAAACAATCCAACACAGCCATTCAAATTAGGCCATCCCGCCCTTATTTTACCACCACCTAACAAAGATAGGCTGGTATTTTTTTTTATATTAAGAGTTCAAATTTTCTGATGTGAAACATTGTTCAATCTTTGACTAGTTTATTTTCCATCATGTTTTACTTACTCTTCATTATATCAGTGGTATTAGATATAATGGTTCAATTTGATTGGTTTGGTTGGTTGGTTTTATGGCATATCAACCTTTGTAGGTTATTTAACGCCAAATCCATTTTTATGTAAATAATCTGTTCTATTGAAAACAGTTCAGTTTAGCATAAGTACACAGTTTAATTTGTCAAAAACATTTCCATTTCAAACGTTTTAAGCAGTTATATATAATAATTCAGTTAAGTGCAAATACAGTTTTAATGTGGAAAAACAGTTCTATTTCAAATAATTCAGTTAAGCATAAGCACGCAGTTTAAGTGTAAGTATGGTTTAATTGTCAAAAATGTTTCTATTTCAAGCTATTCAGTTTACTCAATTCATTTCAGCATAAGTATGCTGTTAGTTCTATTTAAACCATAGATAAGGCCCTATCAGGTGCTACCACTCCGCGCCAGAGTGGACCTGGGAGCAATGGCAATGAAGGGGTACTCCACATTCCCCAAAGCTCCAGCACTGCTGGAACCTCACCATCTGATTGTTTACTGTCATATCCAGGACACTCGTTAGGGGGGGGGGTCTTACCCCTCTGCAGAGGTGCAGTCGGTGTATTCTACAGCCCCAGCCAACTGGGCAATCAATTTGATTGGTTCGTATTAAAATACCCATTTACTTTAACTTGAGCCTACTTTTTGTCGATTTATACTTGTAATTAAAATGGTATAAAACTCTTCTACAATATTATATAGTAATTAGATGTTCATCGAATAATCGTTACCATTCTAAGAAATAGATACAACGAGCCAAGTTCAAATCTCAGATGATTGGTTTGGTTTGGTTTCTTTGTTTAATGGCATATCAACTCTCTTTAGGTTATTTAATGCCAAAGCCATTCTCCTAGAAGAACAATAGTGGTACTATTTAACCCATAGCTGGGAGGATAAGGGGGCTCATACCTTTCCCAAAGGTATTTGCCCAAAAGTGAATGTAATAACGTGACTGGAGTACAAACTCGCTTACTACGATTCTGTAGTCTATCGCTTTAACCAATACACCACAAGGACACCCCCTAGTCTGGTTGGGTTGGGTTTTATGGTATATCAACCATTGAAGGTTATTTAATGCCAAAGCCATTCTCCTAGAACAGTAGTGGTGCTATTTAACCCATAGCTGGGAGGATGAGGGGGCTCATACCTTTCCCAAGGGTATTTGCCCGAAAGTGAACGTTATAGCGCGACTGGAGTACGAACTCACGTACTACGATTCCGCAGTCCATCGATTTAACCATTACACCACGAGGACACCCCCAAAAATCTCAGATGAGGCTGTTTACATTTTATACAGTGTTTATACACATGGGAAATACGAATCCAATTATTCTCCCTTTAGCTATAGATAAATAGTAGGGCAAACTGAGCTCTTTAACTTTGGTACAACAACCAATCTAGGAGAAGGTAAACTGATATCAAACCTGTTAAAGTGACCCTTTTTAAGTAGACTCTAAGAAATAGACCTTGTGTAAAATCCTGCTTCTGTGGAGGTATCACACAACTTCATCTAGCTCACAAAATCCACTAATAATTCTACTTAGCAGTAATTGAAACCATTTAACTGTATGCGAACAAATGATTAATACTGTCACTGGCAATTTAATTCAGTCATTTTTTTTTTTGCACACAGTCAAGTGGTTATTCATAGAATTTTTTTAGTGAATAGTTAGTAGGTAATTTTCCTTTTTAAAAGTTACAGCTAATTTGTTAGTACACAATTAAGTATTGCTATTGTTTGCACACAGTTAAATATTTTCAAGAACTGCTATTCAACACTACTTATTCAATTGAATATCATCTATTCAAGATTCATTAAGTTTCAAAACAAAGGCAATGATTGATTGAACAGAGTCGTATTTTATCAAAAAAATGTATACTATATACACAAGGGCTAGTCAAAAGTTTTTTAATATGTGAAACAATTCAGCAGCACAACGTGCTGAGATCACCTGATACTCTCCAAGAGCTACTTATCAGAATTGCCTCTGTCTTCGAGGACGGTCACAGAATCCATGGTTTTAGGCCTAACTGACCTTGCTTGATTGTCTATGTCCTAATCTGAGAAAAATTAAACCATTGAGTGGCCCAGTCAGCTGCATCTCTGTAGAGGGGTAAACCCCATCCCAACGAGTGTCCTTGGTATGACACTGAACTATCTGATGGTGAGGCACCAGTAATGCTGAAGCTTTGGGGAATGCAGAGTACTGCATTACTGTCATCACTCTCAGGTCCAGTTTGACCTGGAGTGGTAGCACCTAATTGAGTCCTATATCCTATCTATGTGTCAAATAGAACTAAACTGTAATTATGCAAAACAGAATTGTTTAAAAATTAACTGTTTGATCATTTAACTGTGTTTAAACTGCATACCTACGCTAAACTGAATTGTTTGAAAAAACTGTTTTGCCATTTAACTGTGTCAACAAAACTATTTTTATACTAAACTGAACTGTTTGAAACTCCTCAAAATTACTCAATTCGGTGTTAAATGAGCCGAAAAGAGTGATACACCATAAAACATTAAGGCGCCCATGGTGTAATGGTTATCGTCGTAGGAAATGGACATGTCACAAGTTCAAATCCTGGACCAGGCTAATTGCATTTCACATAGCACTGATACCCTTGGGAAAGGTATGAATCCAATTATTCTCCCTCCAGCTATGGGTAAATAGTAGGGCAGACTAGGTTCTTCAGCCTTGGTGAGGCAACTAGTCTAGGAGACTGAAAACTCTGAATTCAAACCTGTTAAATTCTAAAAAATTGACCTTGTGTCATATCCTGCCCGAGCAGAGGGGTTGGTAAATATGCAATATTTTTGGTTGCTTATGCAGCATTATCACCCAGTTCAAATTAAGCTATGTTGCACATTTATCTGTGTGGCTTTCACATCAAGTGAAGCAATCCACAACATGTTAGCACACTAACTACCAATGACAGCTTGCACTGTTTTTGTCATATGATATATGCACCATCATATTGCAAACTAAGAACTGATCCACGTATTACAAGTTTAACATTCTAGAAACCTATTCTTGTTTTAACAATACTTTGTTAAAAAGGTTAGTTAAGAAGAATGACAATCAACAAAAATAAAAACAAAAAATCTGAATATGAGCCGAGGTAAAAAAAAAAAAAAAAAAAAAATTAAAAAAAAAAAAATCATATATAATAGTAATCCTAGTCAAGTAAGAACATTAAGTTTATAAGTCCCAAAGATTTACTCTAAAATGTCCAGTAGGACACACAGCGTAACAGTTATAGGCATTAGTTCCCAAAGCTTTTAAAGAGACAATCATCTGGAGGCGAGTAACAATACAGGAATACTTAACACTTGTACTCGGTTATGGCTAACGGAATAAGAACAGGTGACCCCTGTAGATTCAATAAAGGGCGTAGTTCGAAGTTCCAAGTAGGTTTCCAAGTTCGACATACACCTGAAGAAGGCCAGAGGACATATCGGCCAAAACATTGTGGAAATAAAGATGAAGACAATCTGAAAACTCTTAATGATAAAATATCAATTGCCTTTATCATATTTGACTTTATCTCAGGACAACCTAAAATCAAACTAAGCTTGATAAACTATATATAATATATTTATCATGTAAGACCTGCTGACTGTGAGTCAGAGAGAGCATGAGCGAGCGACTGTGTGCATATGGTTTGGTTTCATGGCATATCAACCCTTGTAGGTTATTTAATGCAAAATCCATTTTCATACATATAAACAGTTCTATTTCTAACAATTCAGTTTCGCATAAGTACAGTTTAAATGCCAAAAACAGTCCTATTTCAAGCTATTCAGTCAACAAAGTTAAATAGTTCCAAGTACTGCTGTGTATCACTAACAATTCAATTATACATCAGTCATTTGTTTACACAGTAAAATGTCAAAATATTTCTATTTCAAATAATTCGATTTAGCATAAGCATACAGTTGAATTCTATTTGACCCATAGATAGGAGTATCAAGTGTTACCACTCCAAGCCTAAGTGAACCTGGGCACGATGGCCATAAAGGGGTATTCTGCATTCCACAAAGCTCCAGTATTAGTGAAGCCTCACTATCCGATTGTCTAGTGTCATATCCAGGACACTTGTTAAGGGAGTTTAACTCCTCTGCAGAGATGCAGTCAGTGTATTCTGCAACCCCAGTCGACTGGGCCAGTGTGTGAGAGAGAGAAGGCAAGTGTGTGTGCGTGAGAAAATGTTTGAGAGAGACAGCACATGTGTGAGAGCAAAAAAGAGAGAAAGAAAGAAAACATGTGAGTGAGAGGACAAATCAATGCGTTCGCGTGAGAATAGGTTTTACGTGTGTGAATGCAAGTATGTGAGGGATAGTATGTGTGCCTAATAAAGAAAGAAAATGCTTTATTAGTGTGTGTATGTGCGTACACAGACATGTTTCATTCCTTGACCTCCTTAGAGATTAGACACGAGACAATATAATGCCTTCCATAATTTCAATCCTGCATTGGATATTAATTTTTTTTTTTTTTTAATCTAAGAGGAAGGAATAAAAAATTAAAAAGTCGAAAAGACTCATTAAATGATTCCCAAGACACTAAAAGAATCCAGAAAATATTTCTTCCGTTTAAAGTCCTCAATTCCCAAAAGAGAAACAAGTTGGCAGAGTAGAGAAGAAAAACAACGACATTTCTTGCTCTCTGTCTTTATGCATGCCATGTGCTATAAACTCAAGAAACAATATATTAAACATTTCAGAGTTTATCTTAAACTTTAAAACATAAATTAGAGGAACTGAAAAGACACCATGTTAACCCCTTTCTTCCTCTTTTTCGTAATGGTAGATCAGAAAACAACTTTTTCCTCTGATATTTATAATGGAAGATCAGAAGACAAGATCAAACCTTTTTCTCTGATATCTATAATGGCAGATGAGAACAGAGAAGAACACCTGGTAGAACGAGTATTTTCAGTCACTTACACAATATTGGCTATCAACTATCTCGCCAAGTCTGTTAAGAGGCACTTTGAATAATACATTAAAAGCAAACAAAATCAAAAACACAGATCCCTCCAAAATGTATCACACATATTCCTAGACTTGAAATATAAAGATACTATTCCACATACAAATACAATTTTCAAACTTCAACTATGATATTACAAGTCCATATTTACCAATAACTACTACAAAATCAGACTAGTTCAATTTTTTTTTTTTTTTTTTTTTAAGTAGAATTTAATTTGTTTGAATTCAGTTTCCCCTCAAATGGTTGCTTTATCAAGACTATAAAAAATAAATGAATAAATTAATTAATCAGTCTGTCCTACTGTTTACACATTGCCAGTTGAGAGTGGGAACTCATTGTCTCTGGCCAGTTGGCAATAGGAATTTAAGGTCAATCAGCAGTGGGAACCAAGAATCTCCATCCAGTCGGAGGGTGAGAACCGAGGGTTTTCAGTCAGTCCTTTATTACATAGAATAAGCAGTCAAGGGAAATTTTCTAAGCCTAAGTAGTGTGTAGATAGCATTCTTATTGCATTCTCCGTCACTCACCTCAGCTTGTCGGGCCCATATTTATGCCACCTCAATTTCTGGCAACAAATATCTTGTTTACCATACAACACTAAGTATTTTCAATGATACCTTCATTTGCTCACTCAGCACTCAAAGATACAGGGGTCATTTCCATATCATCACATTATACACATTATCCCTGAGAACAATCATCCCATTGCACACACGTGAAAATTTCATTGGAAATTATTTTATTACTGAAGTACATTGTAAATGATTTTAATGATAGCTCTTCACTTAATTCATACTCTTAACCTTTAAAACCCTGAAGTCTATAAGGCTGTTATATAACAGATTATGACATTTTATAGGCAGTAGCAATGTAGAAATGGGAATTTCCAAGAAAATCTTTCAGCCACCTAGATAAACTTCCACTTGACAAACCACCACTGCTTGGGTTCTAAAAGTTTATGACAGTGCTAATAAGTAGGAGAAAATTTCTATTTACTCAAGACATTTAACAGTATATACAAAGAAAATACACTAAAAATGCATTTAAAAAAAAAAAAATTTTTTTTAAAAAAAAGCATAAAAATTTTTTTTTTTAAATAAAAAGCCTGTTAGTATAGAAAGATAGAGGGGAAAATGACTTTAGAAAAGCACAGAAAAAAGGCAATTATAGTAGAAATGGGGAGGAAAAGGGAAATTTCATTATAGAAAAGCAGAAAAATAGTGGCTTTTAATGTAGAAATGCAGGAAAAAGTAGGTTTTTATTGTAGGAATGAAATACAGAGAAGTGACTTCTACAGTAGAAATGCAAAGAAAAAGCAGACTTATAGTAGAAATGCATCACAAGTCAGAAACAAAATGCTTGTCAATGGTTAGGAATTAATGTAAGTATTACTGACAAACAGCTATTTATATATAATTATCTATGATACCACACAATAACTGGGTTTTTTTCCTATTAATACTACAAGGAATTACTTCCTTTGCTTTTGTCAAGTAATTTGTGACGAGTCCCAAAGATGTTCACATTTTTCTCATAAGGTCATCATTATTCCTGATGTAACATTCAAAATGGCTTTAGAATTGTTTTCCTTGACAATTAAGTGGTCAAATGGTTGTATTAAAAGGACAAAGATAATGCTAATTATAATGAAATCTTGAGATATCTTGACCTTTTAAAAACAACTAAGACGGCATCCAAGATTTGGTGTAAACAGTTGTCTGTCATGTGATTCTTGCTATGTGGAGTGGGGGCTCCAAGACACTCCCAACAATTATTAAAAGTATTCACTTAAACCAGAACCAATGGAACTATCCCTACAGTGTGCGGAAGCAAAATGTGGAATAATTTTTTAAAACTTTTTTTCTATCTGGTTAGTCCAATTTTTGAAAAAAAAAAAAAAAAAAAAAAAAAAAAGCCAATAAGTCTAGATTTTCATGATGAGTACGATTATTCAAGCCCTTTTTCATTAAAATTCGGCCCAATATGAGTGAGCAAGAAAAGAAACAACAAAGAATCTATGATTTGCTTAACACTGAAACCAAGACAATGTTTCTTCATCTACCATATACAAAGTGAAGAAAATTTTTTTTACAAAGAGCTTTTTAAAGAAAAAAGGGGAGTGGAGGATTGAAAAAAGGGGAGTGGAGGATTGAAAAAAGGGGAGTGGAGGATTGAAAAAAGGGGAGTGGAGGATTGAACAAAAAACAAAAAGGTTTTTTTAACTGCTCTCATTAAGGCAATTAAGGAGGACTCCACAACGTCAATAAGAAAGCACACGAATGAATTCAAAGTCCACAAGAAAACTGTGAGGACAGCAACTAAACAAGATTTAAGCCCAGACCATAGCACCCTTGATTATGCTACATGGGATGTTTCAGAAAACAAAAATGCGATATCCCATCCAAATATTACTTAAGACTGCTATTGAGGAAGAATGAAATAAAATGTCAGAAGGATTTATTTTGAAGGTATGCAAATCGTTTCAAAAGGTGTGATGATACAGCAATTGAGAAAAAAAAAAAATGGTGGCCATATTGAGTAAATTTGGTGTTTTATATATCTTATTTTGTTGTTTATTTTGAGATATATATATATATATATATATATATATATATATATATATATATATATATATATATATATATACACACACACACACACACAAGAACAATCTTAATTTTGCAGCCTTTACATGCAGAAAAATCTACAGTATTATTAGAGTGTATGTATTTACAAACAGGCAAGATGTAACACCATGTCCATTTTCAGGCAAAGTACAGCTGGTTTGAATTTACTGATTGTCATACTACAGTTAAAAAGTGCAGTGTGTTCTCTTTATCTGAAGCTAGAGGAAGAAGAGTTGGATTCATGCCTTCTACAAGAGCATTAATGTGACTAAAAAGCAAATAGTTTCATCCAGGAATTGAACTTGACACTCCAAATCCATTTCCTATAATGTTAACTATCACACAAAATGTGTTCAATCATTGTATGAGGACGAGAATCATTATTTACCCTTCTTTTTTATGTCTTCAGAAGTAAGTAAAGTAAAGTTGGTGACCATAGTCAAGGGCAACCAGAAGGCTCCCTTTTCAATAGCTACTACATCGAGTTGTAGAGGAGGGCGCTACTCCTTTCACTAGATTGCTCTATTTTACCCTCGATACATACCTTAAATTGCTGAGTGTTAAGCAAGGAGATATCAAGTACCATTTTTAAAGTCTTTGGTATGATGCGACCTGGGATTGAACCCAGGTCTCCTGGATCATTGCTGAACACACTACCCACAGGACCAATGAGCCGGTTCTTCAGAAGTAAAACAGTTTAATTAATAGATAACCCAGTTCAGAACATGCTGCCCGTATCCTCCACAAAGGGGGGTAAAAGCCCTCCCAACTAAAGCTGTCCAGGTTATGACACTGAATTGCACTTGATGTTGAGGGCCCCGGTTCTGGAGTACAAGGGAATGTGGAATATTCGTTCATTTCTCCCAGGTCCACTCTGACCAAGAGTGGTTATACCTGTTAGTGTCCCATCTACACGTCAAAAAGATCTCTTCTGAAAAATATTAGAGTTTGGTTGGATTTCTTAGTTTAATGGTATATCAACCTTCATGGGTTATTTAATGCTAAAGTCATCCTTCTAGAAGAACAGTAGTGATGCTATTTAACCCATAGCTGGGAGGAAAACCCCTAAAAAATTATTAGAATCAATATAGTATTATTTGAAACCCTCTGTATGCAAACAAATGATTAATATTAGATAGAATTATTAGTGTTAGATAAAAATACTTAAAGCCATTCAACTATGTGCAAACAAATAATTAATATCAAATAGAAATTGTTACTTGAAATCATGTGAGTGTATATAGATTATTAATGTTTGATAGGAATACAAATAATTTGCACATAGCTTTGTACTAATTATTTGTATCAGATAGGAATACTTGATATCATATAACAGTGTTTGAACTCGTGATGTTCTTCTGTGGACCCCAACACATTGACATGCCAGTGTTGGCCAACCAACAAGAACTTATTGGCATCAGCTGTATGTGTGTAACATACTGACCCTCGACTGAACTGTCAATTAAGAGATGCACCAGTGTAAATAACAGGTGCATCCGGTCGAAGATATCGGGGTATCACCTTGACCTGTGGACAGGTTGAATTCGGTGCAATTGCGACGCCCACAGGAAGCAGTGGGCGTCAAACAATTAAATAAGTTGCAGTTCGAGGCAGTGAGAACCAGCTCCAGACAGAGGGCTTGCAGCCCTCATTGACCCCCGGTTGAGCAGCCCAGCAGAATGAGAAAGAAGTGCTGCTATAGTCAGAGGAACTTGGGGTCAATATGTTGCAGTATGTTCCGTCTCCAACTCACCTCTCACATAACCAATATCAACCCTTTCGAGAATAAAGTGCAAGAGGTATATTTTTCTAATGAAGTGTGTTCATTCGTCATTATTGCTGATTATGTTTCCGCATATATATGTATAGTTGTATCATGGCTATACAGCATGCGCAGACACTGGACGGAGTTTGGAAGACTTGCTGGGAGTGATGGATGATAGGGATGGATGGAAAGAGAGAGCCAGGGAAATCCGTGCTCTCGGACTGACTTGATGACAATGATATAATGTTATATACTGACCCTTAACCAAGCCATCAATCAAGAGATTCACCTATGTAAATTACAGCGGAAGCAGGTGGGCATGAGACAATTATATAATGAGGTGCCACAGACGGCTTAGGTCAGTTGCAGTTCCAGTTGGAGATAGGATGCCAGTGGAGTGAGAACCAGCTCCAGACAGAGGGCTTTGGGCCCTCAGTGACCCACGGTTGAGCAACCCAGCCAAGATGCGAAAGAAGTGCTGCTATGGTCAGGAGAAGTTTGGGTTTAATATGTAGCAGTCTGTTCCCGTCTCCAACTTACCTCTCACGCACAACCAACATCAACCCTCTTGAGAATAAAGTGTGAGAGATTTTTTATAAAGTTTGTTTGTTTCTTCATTCATTGAAGTCGTCATTATGTTTGATTATGTTTCTGCATATATTTGCATATGTATGCAGCTATACAACAATAACAGTGAGCAAACAATTGATGATAGAAATAAAAATGTACAAATTTTAAAAAAATGCAGTGAAACATTGAAAATGTATTCACGATTACAATCCTGTATCAAGTAACTCGAAATGGCATTTAACAAAGTTCAGTAAACCAAACTAAAACTAGAAAATTTATTCCTAAAAATATTTGTTTGGTTTGGTTGGAGTTTTATGGCATATCAACCATTGTAGGTTATTTAATGTCAAATCCTCTTTATACATATATATTAAATATAGGATTTGTAAACACATTTTTGTAGATAACATTTTTAAAATGAGCCCGAGCTCTTTTTTTGGCACACAGTTAAATCGTTTCAAGCATTTCTATCTAACACAAATAATTCTATTTAATTTCATTTGTTTGCACATTTAAAATGGATATACATGTAGGATTTTTAAGTGAATAGTTAGTTAATAATTTTATTTTTAAATGAGTTATAACAAATTCATTTGCTCATTACTATTGCTACTGTTTTAAATAATTACAACTGAAACCATTTAACACTCATAACTTTATTCAATATTAATCATTTGTTGGCAGACAGGGAAGTGGTTACAAGTATTGCTATTTGACACTAATAATTCTATTCAACATTACTCATTTGTTTGCACTAAGTTGAATGGTTCCATATATTGCTATGTATTACAAACAATTCAATTAGACATCAGTCATTTGTTTACACAGTTGAATGATCAAACAGTTCTATTTCTAACAATTCAATTTAGCATTGGTCATTTGTTTGCACACAGTTTAAATATCCAACAATTCTTTTTAATTCATTCATCGGTGCTACTACAGTTAATCAGAGTGGACCTGGGAGCAATGGCAATGAAAGGGTACCCCACATTCCCCAGAGCTCCAGTACCGGAGCCTCACCATCGGCCGGTTTTATGTCATATCCAGGACACTCACTGGGGGTCTTACCCCTTTACAGAGATTCAGTTGGTGAATTCTACATCCCCAGCCAACTGGGCAGGAAAAATATTCCTATAGTGACACAAGATAGACAATTTTGTAGTGAAACATTTCAAGTTTTTTTTTTTTTTTTTTTTACTTGGGCTTTCAGTCATGTCAGACGTCCCATTGTCAGGGTACTAAAAACTAAAGTTGAGAACACAATTTTTGTGCTTGAATTAAGTGCTTTCTATTCCTTTTCTGTGATGGCATTTTAGAACATATTTCAGGAAATGACCACTGCCTGCACAACTCATCAATGAATGGTACAAGAAATTTGAAGCAACAGGATGTTTATATGTACGCTAAAGTCCTCAGAGACCATCAGTATCTGAAAAATTAATTAGAGCATATTAATGCACATTACCTACGCATATCACAGAAAAAAAAAAAAAAAAAAAAAACATCAAGAGGGCAGGTTAGGCGTTACCAATTCTGCACCAGCCTGTTTAGAAAATTTAGCAGAAACAGTTCAAAGTGATTCCCTTTACTGCAAAGTTTGATTTGATTTGATTTGGTTAGGTTTTATGGCTTATCAACTATTATAGGTTACTTAAAGCCAAATCCTCTTTATACATATACATATGATTTGTAAACACATTTTGTAGATAACATTCTTAAATGAGCCTGAGCTTTTTTTGGGGCACACTTAAATGGTTTCCAGTATTGCTATATAACAGGCACAATTTGATGTATGTCCTTTGTTTGCACACACAATTGGTTCTATTTGACCTATAGATAGGACCCAATCAGGCGCTACCACTTCAGGTCAGAGTGGACCTAGCAGCAATGACAATGAAGGGGTACTCAACATTCCCCAAATTTCCAAAGCCAGAGCCTCACAATCAGATGATTTAATGTCATATCCAGGACACTCGTTGGTTGAAGGTGGGGGGGGTCTTACCTCTCTGCAGAGACGGTGTTGGCTGAAAAGTGACCAAATGTGATTTCTGTATAGAAAAGCTAGAACATAGGGCAGATGAAGATAAGTCTGCTGAGTGTCTAATTTTCAGTGATGGTTGGTTTATGGCATATCAACACTTGAGTCATTTACTGGACATGGGGATAATAGTTATAGTGTTCACCAATGGCCCCAGGTCGAGTCATAGCAAAGACTAAAAAAAATAAAAAATAAAAAATTTAAAAAAATTGTTAAAAAAGTACTTTATGCCTCTTTGCTTAATGCTCAGCATTATAAGGTATGGATCAAGGGTAAAGTGGAGAAATCCAGGGAAGGGAGTAGCGCCCTTCCCAACACCTTGGTATCGTAGCAATCAAAAAGGGAGACTTGCAGTCAACTTTGACTACGGTTGCCAACTTTACTTAATACAGATTTAAATTTCAATCAATTCAGCTTAAGATAAGTATCCAGTTTAAATGTCAAAACAGTTCTATTTCAAACAATTCAGTTTAGCCTAAGTATACAGTTTGATTTGACCAATCGATAGAACCCTATCAGGTGCTACCACTCCAGAATAGAGTGGACCTGAAAGTGATGGTCTTACATGAGTATTCTGCATTCTCCAAAGCTTCAGTATTACTGGAACCTCACCATCAGATTGTTTAGTTTCATATCCAGCACACTCATTGGGGAAGTCTTACTCCTCTGCAGAAATGCAGTCAGTGTATTCTGCAGCCCAGCCAACAGATTGGCAGGGTGTATTACTGGAACCTCACGATCAGATAGTTTCGTGTTATATTCAGGACTCGGTGGGATGGGGTCTTTCCCTTCTGCCGAGAAGCAGTCAGTGTATTCTACAGCCCCAGTTAACTGGGCAATTCAGTGATGACTAAGATATACTAAAACTTCCAGTGATTTACTTAAATACTTTGTATCATGAGTATCAATCGCTTTGTTTTTTAAATAAATTTTTTAAACATTTACATAAATCCTGATGTACATATGCTTAGTATCTTTTATGGCATGTCAACACCTTGTTGGGTTATTAAGTTTGGCTTTATTTTTTGTTTTAAATGGTCTCAAGTAACGAAAATTTTCATTATTTCACGAGGACAATTTTTAAACAGAATAAAGTTAATTTGTATTCAGGGTTTTCCTTCTAAAATGCTCATCCAATCAAAGTTAAAGAACACAGGTGGCACTACAATTCCCCCTAAGTTGTGTTTAGTGATGGATTCATGCCTTCCCAAGAACATTAGCATGAAGTGGAAAAAAAAAAAAAAAAAAAAATGCACTGTCCAGGATTCAAACTGATCACCAATTCCATTTCCTATGATGAATATATGCTTTGCTTGGTGACTTAGGGAATGTCAACAAGTTATTTAAGGCCTAAGTCAGTTCTGAAGTTATTTTCCAAGCCCGTAAGATCTGGGTTCAATCCCAGGTTGCATCATAACAAAGGCCTTAAAAATGATACTTGATACCTTCATGTTTAACACTCAGCAATATAAGGTACGTATCAAGGGTAAAATGGGACAATCCAAGGAAAGGAGTAGTACCCTCTCCTACACTTAAGTGTAGTAGCTAGTGAAAAGGGAGCCTTCTGGCTGCCCTCAACTAAGGTTACCAACTTAACTTATAGGCTTTTCATAAACTAATAATAATCCTTAGTAAACAATTCTAACAAACAATCATTAACCCAAATTATTTGCACAGTTATACGCAATCAACCTTTCCCATATGACACCAATAATTTACATTGAGTTATATAGTTCCAAGTAACTAATAAAATCCATTGCAAACTTTAACTATTCTTAATACAAACTGAATTTGCACTGTTTTTTGGTTTCAAGTATTCCAATTTAATACTAATAATTTTCTGACAAATTTATTTGATTCACAGACAGAACCTTCATTGACAGGTATGCTCACTCCAGGTTAAAGTGGACCTGGGAGTAATAGCAACAAAGGATTAAGAAATCCTGGAGCTTCAACACTTGATACAGTTCAGTGGCATGCCGAAGACACCTTTTTTGGTTTGGAGGCAGCCTTATACCTACATAAAAGATTCATGTGTGTGTGTGTGTGTGTGTGTGTGTGTGTGTGTGTGTGTGTGTGTGTATATATATAAAAAAATATGTGTGTATGAAACGATAGAAATATATAGCTTTGTATGAATTTTAATGAATTCCTTTCCAATTATCCTTATTCCTTCTTTTGTATTTCTATATTTTTTATTAGATAGAATTTAACAGAATGGTTTGGTTATTGTTTTTTGTTGCCAAATCCTCTTCTTACATATATACTAAATACAATTGGTCAAGAAATTTTTAGGTATGGTTAAATCAAACAGTTTTATTTCTAACAATTCAATTTAGCATAAGTCAAAGTTAAATGGTTCAAGTATTGCTATGTATCATTTAAAATTCAATCAAGTATCAGTCATTTGTTTACACACAGTTAAACGATCAAACAGTTCTTTCAAACACTTCAATTCAACATAAGTCATTCATTTGCACAGTTTTAATATCAAACAGTCCTATTTAACCCATAGATAAGACCTATCAGGTGCTACCACTACAAGCCAAAGTAGACCTGGGAGTGATGGCAATGAAGGGATATTCAGCATTTTCCAAAGCTGCAGCATTACTAGAGCCTCACCATCAGATTGTTAAATGTCATATCCAGGACATACAATGGGGAGGGGGGGTCTTGTTCCCCTCTGCAGAGATGCGTTTGGTGTATTCTACAGCCTCAGCTTACCAAGGTTTTTAATAAAGAAAATCTGGAAACTTTACAGAATCTACGGTGTCCAACAAGATCACGTAGACGGTTTTTGTTATCAACACATTTTCTCATGATTATAAATGCAAATGTTTCTCATTATACTGTATTGCATAGGACTTTAGGAGAGTAAGATCTCCCTCTTTTCTCCGACACTGCAATAAATGTCAGGGACCAACTTTACTATCATTATCTTCATATTTGTGGAGGTGCCCGTGGTGTAATGGTTATCGTCGTAGGAAATGGACATGGCGACACGAGTTCAAATCCTGGACGAGACTAATTGCACTTCACATAGCACTAATACCCTTGGGAAAGGTATGAATCCAATTATTCTCCCTCCAGCTATGGGTAAATAGTAGGACAGACTAGGTTCTTCAGCCCTGGTGAGGCAACTAGTCTAGGAGAAGAAAAACTAAATTCAAACTCTGCTTAAAAATTGACCTTGTGTCATATCCTGCTCTGGTAAATAGGATTATCTTCATATTTACTTAAAAAGTCGGGTCATATTATATTGTAAATAGTTCATATGGTTTGGTTTCTTTGATAGCAAATCAACCTTCATGGGTTATTTAAAGCCAAAATCATCCTAATAAAAGAACAGTAGCGGTACTATTTAACACACAGCTGAAGGGGTATGTGAAGGTTCATAACTTTCCCCAAGGGTATTAAACAGAAGGTTGGGAGGTGCCCGTGGTGTAATGGTTATCGTTGCATGAAATGGACACGGCGACACGAGTTCCAACCCTGGACAAGACAGATTGTAATTCACATAGCACTAATACCCTTGGGAAAGGTATGAATCCAATTATCATCCCTCCAGCTATGGGTAAATAGTAGGGCAGACTAGGTTCTTCAGCCTTGGTGAGGCAACTAGTCTAGGTGGAAAAAACTCTGCATTCAAACTTGTTAAACTCAGCTTAAAACAAATTGACCTTGTGTCATATCCTGTCCAAGAGGAGGGGTTGGTAAATATGATTAATTGCAAAGTTAACAATAGCACGACTGGAGTTAGTTGGAACTTGCTTATTTCAAAGTCTCAGTATAGCACTTGACGTGTCATGCTATAGGGACTCCCCCAGCTGGTTTGACTTTTGGTTTCTTTGTTTGATGGTATAACACTCTTCATGGATTATTTAATGCTGAAACTATCCCTGTAGAAGAACATCAGTGATGCAATCTAACCCATAGTTGGAGGGATAAAGGGTTTCATACCTTTCTAAATGGTAATAATCTGAAAAAGGAATTTCAGAGTATGACAGGAGTTTGAATTTGCTTCCTACAATGAAGCAGTCTAGCAGGTTAGCCACTACATCACAGGAACTCCCACTAAAGTGCTTGTAGAAGCCATGAATTTTGTGACCCCATCTTTTATTTACCATATTTATAAGCATATAAGAACACTCTCTACCCTTGAATCTATAATATATTATAGTACCAAGTTTCTGTGAGATATCATCTACTTCTTGTCTTTTTTAATGTGAAACCATTTCTTTTATCAGACCTACTGATGTTAGTAGCACATAATTTTGGCAGCCTATTGGTCTAGCAGAGGGTTGAGTGTTGACCAATGGTCCAGGAAACACCAAGGTTCAATCCCAGGTCATGTCATACCAAAAACTCAAAATAAAATTTAAGAAAAAAAAAAAAAAAAAAAAAAAAAAGTACTTGATCAGTCCTTGCTTAACACTCAGCATAACAAGTAGCACCCTCTCCTACACAAGTGAACCTACGGGTTGTCCTTGACTGTAGTCACCAACTTTACTTGCTTATAAATAAAGACAGTGCTTAAGTATCACTTAAGACTCCAGCAACAATGTTAAAGAAGTTGGTGTCAACATTGGGTGTGCAAACCAAGATTGACCAACAGGAATCAAAATGTCTTCATGGGTCATCTAGTAAGGAATAAAATTAACAGTGGTATGCCTGATAGTATTGTTTCATTCTATTTTCAGGTTCAAAAAGTAAATACTTTTGTTGTTCAGATATTTATTTACTTTGACAATAGCCCAATCAAGCTGGGGCTGTAGGATACACTGACTGCATCATTGCAGCAGGGTAAGACTCCTCCAACCAGTGTCCTGTATATGACATTAAACCATTTGACGGCGGGACTCCAGCCTCAGAGATTTGTAGAATTTGCTGCCATTGCTCCCAGGTCCACTTTGACCCAGAGTGGTAGCACCAGATAGGGTCTTATCAGTCATAAAAACAAACTGTGTGCAAACAAATGACTGATGTAACAGTACTGGAAATAATTTAACTGTATACAAAGCAGATTTCAGGCTTATTTAAAGTTATTGACAAAATGTGTTTAGAGATTTATATTTACTATATAAGTATAAAGAGGATTGGGTATTAAATAACCTACAATGTTTGATATGCCATAAAACCCAGCCCAACCAAATCATATATATATATATATACACACATACATGTGTGTGTATATAAAGAGGATTTGGCATCAAATAACCTACAATGGTTGATATGCCATAAAACCCAACCCAATCATATATATCTAATATACATGCATAAAAGAGGATTTGGCATTAAATAACCAACAATGGTTGATATGCCATAAAACCCAACCCAACCAAATCATATATTTAATATATGTATAAAGAGGATTTGGCATTAAATAACTTACAATGTTTGATATGCCATAAAACCCAACCCAACCAATTAACCGCTTCTCTATTCCTGAGTGAATGAATATTTTCAGTCATGAAAAATTCAAATCAATCCAATTCAACTGGAATCCTCCAACTTCTCCAAAAGCCAAAAATTATCAGAAAATCATTTAAATTTCTGTGTTGGCACATATGAATTTGGCAATATTAAGTTGATCAGCCGATTCTTTGGAGTTTCTTCCTCAGGCACTACCTGCTTAACAGAGGTAAGTTCATTGTTTGTCATCTGAGGTGCACCAAAAGATGAATGCTTAGAAGATCAAGAATTTTTTTTCAGACAGCTATGCATCAGTTTTGATTCATGCATGGCACCCTACATAAAAATGATTGTGTCAATGAATTTTTTTTTATACAAGCTATTCCATAATTCTGTTGGTGTGAAAAGCTGAGATAGTACAATTAGCAAATAAAAAATATTACACAAAGACTAAAAGCCTATGTACCACTTGAAAATAATCATTACGTGTAACAATAAAAAAGAAAAACAACAGAATTTCTTAAGCTAGACGTAAGAGTGCTCAATACACTACGTAGAGCAAAATATGAATTCCTGCAGAGGAATATTGTTATATCCTGGAAAGGAAAGCTACACAGTGAAATAAAGAGTTTATTTATTAACTGAAGTGGTACAGTCCAACAAATATAAGTTTCGCATCATGGGTGGTACATCCGAAATTGGTCACACTACTGACCGAGATCTTGCAGAACCTTTGTGCTTAAGAAACACGTTTTATACCCGCCACAAAACCAGAAGTCACATGATATGAGCCACTATATATATATATATATATATATATATATATATATATACACACACACGAAAAATAAATGGATAAAAAAACGGAGCAACACCAGAGAGAGAGAGAAAAGGAGGGGGTAATCCATGATGAACTCAGTTACAGTGAATAGAGTTTATTAACTGAAGTGGTACAGTCCAACAAATATAAGTTTCGCACTGTGGGTCGTACGTCCGAAATTGGTCACACTACTGACAGGGATCTTGCAGAACCTTTGTGCTTAAGAAACACGTCTTATACCCCCACAAAACCAGAAGTCACATGGTATGAGCCACTACACACACACAAACATTATATATATATATATATATATATATATATATATATATATATATATATATATATATATATATACACACACACACACACACACACACACACACACACGAAAAAGAGAGATAAAAAAACAAAAAACGGAGCAACACCAGCGAGAGAAAGAGGAGAGGTAATCCATGATGAACTCAGTTACTCGCTGCACCCTCTTCCATGCGTGACTGTATCCAATAGTCATCTGTATTATTCACAGACAACACTGTCTTTGATAGTACTCTCTATCCCTCGAGTGCAAAGAGTCTCCTCACAACCCTCACTACGCCCTTTTATAGTTAGCAAAAAACGCTGGTTACTAGTGGTCAATATCCATAAATATTGAGGTTCCAGTGCATACTTGTTTTCTCCTTATAATAAAGCTCCACACACCAAACAAAGATGAGCTCTTTTATGGCAGCAATAAGGTAAGTCATTACTGTCTTTATTATCGGATTAAAGTTTGTGACCATCACTAAGTCGGACGACTTTAGACGAGAGAGACCCAAAGGTTCCCTTTTCCATAGTCACTACAGAGGTGCAGTGGAGGGCACTACTCCTTTCCCTGGATTCTACCCTTACCATTGATCCATATTTTATAATACTGAATGTTAAGCAAGGAAGCATCAAGTACCATTTTTGGAGTCTGAAATGAAGTGACCTGGGATTGAATCCCAGTGTCCCGGGCTGTTATCAAACACTAACCATTATGCCAATGGGCCAATAAGATAACAAAGTTGAGCCAAAGAAAACCTTTTTAAAAGCAAATTTAAAAAGAACATTTAGACATGAAGATACCAAGTGAGAAATTATTCAACAAATCACAACCTTTAATTCAAATTTGATAGGGGGGGGAGGAGGAGGAAATAGTCAAATTTTTTAATAATCAATTCAAATAGTTTTATTCAAGTTATTTGATGTATTCTATAAAAAAAATCCATCTTAAGTTATTAGGCAAAACCAAATAATCACACCTTAATTCAATAAAAAGGTGAAACACTCAAAAATTGATCAACACCTAAATGTAGGAGAGACCACTCCTTTCCCTGGATTGCACTACTTACTTCTGATCCATACCTGATAATGCTCAATTTTAAGCAAGGAGGCATCCGGTACCATTTTTTTTTTTTTTTTTTGCAGTCATTGGTATGACTCAACCTGGGATTACAACCCATGTCTCCGAGGTCATTGGCAAACACTAACCATTATATATGTATGTATGAGAGAAAAAGAACTATATCTATGCAGAGAGGTGGAACTATAAATACAACTAGATAGATTTAAAAAAAAAAAAAACAAAAAAAAAACGAATGACTGATGTGTGTGTGAGAGATTTTACACAAAGTGCTGTTGACTGTTTAAGCTATTTTATCTTTAATCTATCTTTGATCAACAATACTGAGCACTCTTTATGTATAAATATACATAACATAAAAATCATCATGATCATGTGCCGACAGCACAGATTCCTTGACACTGTCTCTTTCAGCCTTAGCTTTTGCTAAGTCTTCTAGATGGCATCTAGTGTCCACTGAGCTGATGAATGTAAATACTGATGTATCCACATGTAGAAGTCAATAAGAGAGGGTCACTCGTGAGTTTATCCTTACTTCTTCAGCAGTGCCTAGGATAGTGAGATAGGAGTTAAGTGGCCATACAGCTGCTGTTTTTCTAAGTCACTGCTTCCAAGAGTTATTCAAAACAGCACAGAGCATTCTTGAGTACATCCTATCAAGCCCTTTCTCCAGACATTTCATTCAAATCCCAGAGGTGCAACCATACAATCATACTGATACAGCCACAGCTTAGAGAAACCTTCCAAGTTTACCAAGACAAACATAACACGATGACACCACTGGTGAAGTAAGGATGAACTTACAAGACATGTTCTATGGACTCCTAAACATGGACATATCAGTGTTGGTTGACCAGCAGAAACCTATATTCATCAGCCCAGAGCAGATAGTAAGTTCTCTATATAGAGAACTTACTAAGTGCAGTAACAGATAGTAATGGATGGCAAGAGAGATTCAAAGGAAGTCATTGTTGATGATGTGGTGACATATATGAATCAGTTAATCATAATGCAACAAACTTGGAAAAACTGCATAGAAGATCAAGGCATAACTGGATGAGAAAAGTTTTTGCACAATTCTCTGTAAATCAGCTAAGTTGGGCTGTGCTGACAAATGGAATACTTTTGGCTTAGGTTTTTGGTATTTTTTGCACATAGTCCAATCAAACTTGAATAAGTTTTCAACAGATCTATTTGACTGATAGATGGGACTTAAACAAGTACTACTAGTCAGAGTCGACCTGGGAGAAATGGCAAAAATGAAGGAATACTCCACTATCACCTTGAACTGGAACCTCACTCCCCGCTGCAGTGAAGTACAGTTTGTGTATTCTAAGCCCAGTCAGTAAGGTCAGATTCAGTATCGAAGAGCAATGAAAACTGATTTCAAACCAGCAGTAACACAATTAACTGGCCTTGTGTCACATCCAGCTCAAAGCAGAGGGGTTGGGAAAATACCAACAGGTTATTCTGTAGTTCCATAAATTTGGTTCATCGTTTAACTTTCTTTTAACTCTAAGTCACTGCATCCTTGGTTGTGCAGAGAACTTTCCAGTATATATATATATATATATATATATATATATATATATATATATATATATATATATATATATATACACACACACTCTTTTCTTTGTTCCACTTTTGTCTTTTTGCATTGTTGATGAATGTCGGTCGGTGGCTTGGTCGTTTGTTTCAGGCCACAGAAGTATTCCCCCTCTTAAGTTGATGCATCAGCTATTATCTGGCTCCACTGACACCTTCCAACCCACCAACCAACCCCCATTACCCATCCCCACAGCTTCTTCTCTTCTCAGAATCATTAAGTACCAAGTCAAAAAGAAATTAAATAACGACCAACAAATACGAGAACTAAATAAAATGCTTTCCAGATTCAAATGACTTCAGTCTCTTGTAAAGTTCACAATGGAGACTCTGACATCTGGAAGATTGTCTTGTCTGCCTTTTTGGTAAATAATAATGATAATAAAAAAGAAATAAGTAAAAACAAAAAAGTAAGTTGCTAATATATGATGATAAAAAGGGTGAAAAATAAATAAAATTTCAGTTCACTATATATATATATATATATATATATATATATATATATATATATATATGAGAAAGCACTTTGAAAACAGAATGTCCACCTAAGTGACTGAGATTTTGTGGACCATTGAATTAGCATTTTTTTTTATGCCTTCTAAGTTTAGCTGAGGGTGGGGTTGGCTAAAAAAGAATTTAAGAGGAAGATTGTAATTCTTAGAAATGTGGAGTGTCTTCTCCAGTAAACTAGGTCATAAGATTTTGTTTTTTTCATTTTGACAAGCTCAACTTGTAGAGCCATGGTTTAATTAGTATATTCAAATAGTATTAACTAATATATATATATATATATATATATATATATATATATATATATATATATATATATATATATATATACACAGAGTTATACATATATAAGAACACCGGGGCACCTTTGGTGGTGTAACGGTAAGCAAGCTAGACTAGCAAACCTACACGAGTGAGTTCGAGTCTCATTGGGCGCCCCATTCATTCGGCCTTGTGCCACATCGAAGCAAAGAGCTTCGTAAATTACTATATAAGAACACCAACATATACACATATGCAAGCAGACATAAACACACCCAATTGGCTGGCACTGTAAATTACGCTGACTGCATCTCTACAGAAGGGTAAAATCCTCCCGATGAGTGTCCTGATATAACACTAAATTGGATCTGATGGTGAAGTATCAAGTCCTGGAGTTTTGGGGAATATAGAGTACCCCTTCATTGCCATTACTCCCAGGTCCATTGGTACTGAGTGGTAGGACCTTTTAGGTTCCCGTCAATAGGTCAAATGCAACTAACTATTTAACAGTGTGCAAACAAATCACCAGTGTTAAATTCAATTGTTTATGTTAGATAGTTGAATGGTTTTTTAGTATTGCTGTGTGCAAATAGACAAGTTGTGGCTTGTTTAAAATGTTATTTATATGAATTGTAAATGAATAGTTATATTTACCAACCCCTCCGCTCGAGCAGGATATGACACAAGGTCAATTTTTAAGTGGAGTTTAACAGGTTTGAATTTAGAGTATTCCTTCTCCTAGACTAGTTGCCTCACCAAGGCTGAAGAACCTAGTCTGCCCTACTATTTACCTATAGCTGGAGGGAGAATATTTGGATTAATACCTTTCCCAAGTGCTATGTGAAATGCAATCAGTCTCATCCAGGATTTGAACTGTGTCCATTTCCTACAATGATAACCATTACACTACGGGCGCATCTAATAAATGAATAGTTATAACTAATATAAATAGATTGAGCTTTAAATAAATGGCAAGGGTTGATATGCTATAAAATACAAACCACCAAATATATACATATACATTTGTACACACATTTATGCACAGAGACACACACACACACATATATATATAACACACAGACACGTATACTAAAACACACACATGTACATACATACTAACGCACGCATAGGGCATCTACCAAAGAAAGTATTAAAATTCAATTTAAAATTAAAGGTTGTTGGTTGTTCGAGTTTCACGGCACATCAACCACTATGGGTTATTCAATGCCAAATCTAGTTTACATATATGAATTATATATGATTTGTAACCATTTTTTATATGAACTCACTTTTTCTTCATAAACTCACTTTTCTTTTAAATTCATGTTTTGATCCATTCGACCCACAAGTAGGACCCCAACAGGTACCACCACTCCTGGTTAGTGTGGACCCACTACAAATTGTCATGGTTGAGATTTAACAAAGAATACAATACATGATTTTATAGAGAAATTTTCCAGGAAACGGAAGCAGTTGAGAAGGCATTTTGTGAGTATGAATTAATCAAAACCTATTCTTCCCCTTGTATAATGGACTTTCAAAACATTTTTGGAAATCCATCTAAGATTGGTTTAAGAAATTTAAGAAACAGGATATTTGTGTAAGAGTGTTCGAGGTTTTGGAAGTCTAGTCGAAGTGGAATCAACCTATTGAGAGGGTAGTCAAATTATTTAACACGCAAAATAAACTGCTGGATGTTCACTAAACAGACATTAGCAAAATACTACACTTTTCCACTTCAAACTTAGTCTCTTTTATATTCATCAAATCTCGCCACTTCACGGAGGCTTATCTCGTTCTCCTCCATGAAACAAGTCACACCTCTTGCGTCCTTTTTTTTCTTCTGGTTTCCATGTGCCAGTAGCAGAGAGAGCACACCTGTTTCTTCGAGGTAAGATTGTTCGTGGCATTACTACTACAAAGAGTAATCATATTTACCAACCCCTCCTCTCGGGCAGGATATGACACAAGGTCAATTTTTTTAAGCGGAGTTTAACAGGTTTGAATTATGAGCTTTCCTTCTCCTAAACTAGTTGCCTTACCAAGGCTGAAGAACCTAGTCTGCCCTACTATTTACCCATAGCTGAATTGAGAATATTTGGATTCATACCTTTCCTAAGGGTATTAGTGCTATATGAAATGCAATTAGCCTGGTCCAGGATTTAAACTCATGTCACTGTGTCCATTTCCTACGATGATAACCATTACACCAGCGGCACCTCCTTGTGTAATAGCCGCTTGTGGACAAGCAGCATCCAAAAACCCAACTAAATTCAAGCAAGTTAGCAATGATCCTAACAGATATCCAACAGAATAGCTTAGTCGTCATCATCATGTCGTGCTGGTAGCACGGATATCCCTGACCCTCTCTCGCCACTTTTCCCTATTGTTCATCGCCTCAGGCAGGTCTTCTGGACAACATCCTGTATCCTCACTTAGTTGCTGAATGTATGTTCGTGCTGGTCGTCCTGCTTTTGCACGGCCATGTGTGGGGGTCCATAAGAGTACATCACTTATGAGTTCATCCCTGCTTCTCCAGCAGTGTCCTGCATGTCTGGTTCGTCTAACTTAGTGGTAGATCAGAATTCTTCAAAAGACTTTTTGGAAAATTGGCCAGGCATAACTGACATGGATTCCTGATAAACAGTAGGCATTGCCGCCAGGTGTAAGAGACAAAGATTTTATCCACAGATTTCAAGAAGAGAACAAGTCATTATATCCTGATTGTTCATACAAGGCTTCCTCACTCTTTCATACTGAAACAGGAACCACAACCAGTGTTTGACCTGTCAGACGCCTTGCACAATTAAATACATTTTCATAGAATGTAAAGCTCTCACTGTCATTAGAAGGTAATTTTTCTAAGTGAATAATTTAAATCGATCTGTTTGAGAAGATCAAAATAGATGATGTTCTTTCTTCCTTACGAGGGATGGGGTTGCACCAAAAACTATGATTACTTGAAACCAGTTAATTGTGTGCAAACAAATGAAATCCTGCTTCGTTTAGAAATCTTAGGTGAACGTATATTGATACAAACAAAATTTCGCATTAGATAATCTACAAAAGGTTGATATGCCATAAAACCAAACCAACCAACTACTGATTCAAGTACTGAAATGCTGGAAAATTGTCAACATTAATATCAAGTTAGTAGTAATAAACTTCAAGTATTTACTTAAAAAACTATCTGGCCAATGTTAATACCTTGAATAGGTATTTGAGTTTACAAACTGGACAACACATGCCTTCACAAATTTTATATATATAATGTAACTGAAAGAAAACTCAACCATGGTTCAAGTTGCATAAATTTATTTCAACGAAGAGACATTTTCATCTCATGAATTGACAATATGCACTTGATCAGTGAATATGGTTTACTATATATAATAAAAAGGGGGAAAACCAAAGCAAATAGACTAAGTGAGAGACACACTAAAGAACTATATAAATAAACACACATACAAGGTATGTATGTATATGAATGTACAGTGTGTGTATATATATATATATATATATATATACACACACAATACCTTTATAGATATACATGTAGATATATAGTACAAGTTTCATGAAATTTTTTTTCATAGAAGTAATTTTTGAAACTTTTCCTTCTTTGTCTTAATAAAAAATATACTTCACGGAAGTCTATGAAATTGGGCTTTCCCGAAATGTGGCATATGAATTCTTCACATAATACAAAAACCATACCGAGATAGTAAAATGATGTAAATTTATAAATACATCCATAAGATTTTCTCAACAAAAAAAAAAAAAAAAAAAAAATCCACAATCACACACATACCAAAGACAAAAAATTTTTGAAATGAGGAAAAGAAAAAAACAGAAGAAAAGAAAACAGTTTTTTTTTAAATGATAAAAATCCAAACCATGAAATTTACAAAAAATCCACATACAACCAACCTTACAAAAACACCAAAAGTAGCAAAACTAAGGAAAAAAAGATTATCAAAAAGAACACAAAAACAGACACACAAAACAAAATATCAAAACCTGAACCATCCCCTCCCACACAAACAAAAAAAAACACACCAGTGGAAGTTTGCAAAAATTATTTCAAGGAAATGCTGGTTACCTCATTTTATTTTGAGAACAAATTATTATTTTCAGTGCAAAATCTTTGAGTTTATTTTTATTCATAATAGACTTAGTGTTTGTTTATAAATCTAAAATTAAACCCCACTCAAGGGAAGAGCAAGACAATTAAATGGAGATAGGCTTTTTTTGGAGGGGAGAGAGAGAACACTTTCCAATTTTTCACTTATTTTTATCATGACTTCTTAAAATACTTGTGTTATCAAAGGTGTTTTTGTATAAATAGAGAACAGAAAAGTAGTCTCCTATTAAGGAACATAGAATTTTCTTTTCTTTTTGATAAGGAAAAGAGTTCAAAGAGTTAGCAAGCTAAACTAACAGATCATTGTTAATTCAATTATCACTGAGTGCTCTGGACTTCCAGCCTTGTGCTAAGCATAGTAAATAATCCATAAAATTAAAATAAAAATAAAATAAAAAAAAAAAAAAAATCAATATTCCTTAAAACTTTCAAACAAAAAACAAATTTGTCCACTTAGCAGGACTTCAAGCACTGACTTGTATCCCTATAAAGGGGTAAGACACTCCTCTCTTAAAAAAACAAACAACACCTATCCCGTGTATAATGCAAAAATATATCTGATGGCGAGACTCCAATTCAGGAGATCTGAGGAGTGTAGAGTAGTCCTTCATTGTAATTACTCCCAGGTCCACTGACCTGGAGTACTGGTACCTGTTAGGGTTCTATCTAGGCCTCAAACAGATATTAGAAAATTATTTGTACCAAATAGAAGGTTAATTGTTTTTTATGGCATATCAACCCTTGATGGTTATTTAATGCCAATCTTAGTGTTAGCCAATGGTCTGGGTCACCAGGGTTCAATCCCAGGTTGAATCACACCAAAGACTCAAAAAATTTTATTTAATGCCTCCTTGAGTGCTAAACTCAACATAAGATACAGAGATCAAGGGTAAGTGGAGCAATCCAGAGAAAGGAGTAGTACACTCCCTTACACCTCAGTATAGTAACTTTTTACAAAGAAACCTTCAAATTTCTCTCAATTAGTCGGCCAACTTACGTGTGTGTGTGTGTGTGTGTGTGTGGTCTGTGCGTATATGATTTGTTAATAATCATTTGTAGGTAACATTATTAAAAAAAAGGAAAAAAGAATCACTTACCACGTGTGTGTGTGTGTGTGTGTGTGGTCTGTGCGTATATGATTTGTTAATAATCATTTGTAGGTAACATTATTAAAAAAAAGGAAAAAAGAATCACTTGTTTTGAGACAGTTAAATAATTTCAAGTATTTTTATCCAATACCAATTCTATTTCAATTATTTGTTTGCACACAGTTCAACGCTTTCAAGTATTGTAAATGATTAAATAATTCTATTTGACCCATAGATAGGCCCCTAACAGGTACTACCACTTTAGGTCAGAGTGGACCAGGGGGTAATGGCAATAACAAGGGTACTGAACATTCCCAAAAATTCAGGATTGAAGCCTCACCATCAGATACAGTTTAGTGTCATATCTAGGATACTCATTTGGAGGGGGAGGTGTCTCGACCCTCTGCAGAGATGCAGTCAGTGTACTCTCACTGGCTCGACTGGTATTCAATGGGAATAAATTATCAGAATTAAGGATTATTAGTTACTTGAAACTATTTCTTTACCAAGGATTATTAGTTACTTGAAACTATTTCTTTACCAAGGATTATTAGTTACTTGAAACTATTTCTTTACCAAGGATTATTAGTTACTTGAAACTATTTCTTTACCAAGGATTATTAGTTACTTGAAACTATTTCTTTACCAAGGATTATTAGTTACTTGAAACTATTTCTTTACCAAGGATTATTAGTTACTTGAAAATATAAAATTGTGTATAAATCAATTTTACATAAGAATGCTTTAACTCCCAAAATGTGTAAAAATTACTTGAATTAGGTAAGAATATGTAAAACCCTACAACTATGTTTAAATTATTTGTATTAGACAGGAATATTTGATATAAAACAGTTAAAAATAAAAAAAAATAGCAAGTAACAATTAGACCAAAAATGTAAATATAGATATACAATGTACAAAATTGCATAACCTCTAAGCATAAAATATCCCCAACCGATTAAGATGTCATTTAAATCAATCAAATCTAAAGAAACTACACAAAAAAAAATTGTAAATAAAAAATGTACACCTAACCTCTAGGCATAAAACAACCCCCAACAGATTGACATGCCATTAAATCCTAATCTACAATGAACACAATTGCTTAACCTCTAGGTATGAAATAATCTGAAACAGGTTGACATGCTGCTAAAAATCAAAGTTGCTGCCCAAGAAAATTGCTTGTATCAACAAAGAAATATATTGAAATTATTCACTAACAACTACTAGTGAATCTGTACCTCCCAATGAGGGGAGGTTTTGAAAATCATGTCTCAGCAACTACAAATACAGAGAAATGCAATAACAATGTTAGCAAGAGCAAGTTTTCAGCTATATAACATAATTTTTCTACATAATTCACTTGGATTTTTGTTTAAACAAACTAGGAAGTCAATGTTTTTGTCAAAACACAGAATTCTGCATATGTGACACCTTTTACACTTAACTTGTGACTTTTGGGTTGGATTTTATGGCATATCAACCATTGTAGGTTATTTAATGCCAAATCTGGTTTATTCATATATTCTAGATAAATGATTTGTAAAGCTAAGTCAAAAAAGTGGAATAGTTCCAAGTACTGCCGTATATCACTAACATCAGTTATTTGTTTACCCCCCTTGCAGAGATGCAGTCGGTGTATTCTACTGCCCTACCTGACTGGGCTCATGTGACTTTTTCCTCAACTGAAGAGTTACCTCAACAATTTTAGAATGTGGGGGAACATTCATAGTAATATGATGGTGTAGCTTTACACCTCGTCAACAAAAGAATTTTAGAGATGCTCCAACCAACAGAAAAATCACTGGAATAAGCATTCAATGTCCAGGGGGCTATTTTACCAGTGGCAGTTTCATGATTATATTATAACATATTGGTCAACACTCCTTGCTTTACACTCAGCAATATAAGGTACCTATCAAGGGTAAAGTGGAGCAATCCAGGGAAAGGAGTAGCGCCCTCCCTTACACCTTGGTGTAGTAGCTATTGAAAAGGGAGCCTACTGGTCACCCTCGACTACGGTCGCCAGCTTTACTTATATTGGTCAATGATGTGGTATCTGTTGTTTATCTTGGTCAGGATAAAGTAAATATCTACAATAAAAGAAATAGAAAATTGCATGACGATCTCATAAATTATCGATATACAACAACACATACACAAAATGCGTCCAATCATTGTACAAGGACGAAACAATCATTATTTACCCTTCTTTCTTATATCTTCCGAAGTAAGTAAAGTTGGCAACCGTAGTCAAGGGCGACCAGAAGGCTCTCTTTTCAATAGCTACTACACCACAGGGTAAGGGAGGGCGCTACTCCTTTCCCTGGATTGCTCCACTTTACCCTCAATACATACCTTAAATTGCTGAGTGTTAAGCAAGGAGGTATCAAGTAGCATTTTTAAAACCTTTGGTATGACTCCACCTGGGATTGAATCCATGTTTCCCGGACCATTGGCAAACACTACCCACTAGGCCAATGAGGTAGTTATCAATAGTATCGTAAAAAAATGTATTTAGTGAGTATTTGAAAAGGTTTCAGCATTTTAAGCAGGGATGTTACCATTTATAGATTATATCATTACTGTAACATCACTTATACCAATCTATATCATATCAGTTGCATTTGCAAAGCTTAGTCATCAAATGAAATATAAAAGACCTATTAATTCTTTTCAAATAGAACCCGAAAGATACAAAACAAAGAAAAAAACCCCGTAAAATTCAATCCTAAATTATCTAAACACAGCACTCATTATAATCTTTGTGTTAATAATTCTCGACTATTTTCTGAAAATTGAGTGTTGTGAAAATGAATGACCAGAAGATCAAAAGAGATGAATAAAAAAAGAAGACTTTTATAAAAAGAAGAAAAAAGAAAAGAAAGATTTGTATAGAAAAGAGAAAGAGACAGAAAGATTGACTTGTGACAGAGATGAGGAGACACTCACAGAAGAGAGAGAGAGACACACACACACGGTAAAGAGACACACACAAGCGAGAGACAGCGACACACACACACACAACAGAGGGGGAGACATATACACACACAGAGGGGAGGAGACATATACACACACAGAGGGGGGGGAGAGATATACACACACATGGAGAGACATAAAACAGAAAGTGACACAGAATGGCACTGGAGAGAGAGAATCATAGACACTGAAGAGAGCAGAAAAGAGATACATGCACAAAAATAAGACAGTTGAGTAAAGCTAGCTTTTTTTTTTTTTTAAATGGAATTTTAGAGAAATCTTAAAAGTGTCAATAGCTTGGTCAACTACCTTGATTTTTTGAGCTATCAATCCCAGAGAATATGCTGTTTCCAAATCTTTGAAAACTTCAACAAGCTCAGACAAAGGATTTAATGTGAAATTACAGAAAAGAGCCTCAGTTATTGAAAAATGGACCAAAGGATACAAAAAGCTGGGAAAATACTTTCCCAACTGAACATCTATCAAATGGATTTACATAAAGGGAAAAAAAAATAAAAGATCTGAGAAACATTCAATGAAAATAGTTCATTTTTATTCACTTGGTAATCATTTTATTTACCAAACTTAGCTTGACACAAGACCAAAAGTATGTGACCCCAATGAGAACCAATCTCACAATGATCAGCATGACAACAGTTATTGTTCAAAGAAATCAACTCAGTGGGCCAAGTTCAAATCCCCAACAAGGTTGTGAGCATTTCAATTTGCCTTTGGGAAACATCTATTTATCCAACCCCTCCCTATGAACATAATGTGACAAGGTAATTTTTTTTTTTTTGCAGAATAGAGCTGGATTAAATTGAGTTTCCCTTCTTTTAGACTGGTTACCCATAACCAGTAGTCTGTGTGTGTGGTGGGGTTTAAAGAGTAATTGGATTCACACCTTTTCCGAGAGTATAAGTACGATTTAGAAAATGCAAACCTATTCATCTCTGGGTCTATTTACCATGACAATAACCTTATGCCATGATTGCCTTTGGAAATAGTATATGAATTCATCTCTTTTACCTGCATCCACTCAGCAATATGTAAGTTGGGCAGACTGGGATTTCTTGCTATGTTAAGTGTCTAGAAAGAAAACTGATTTTAAACCTATTAAACTGCTTAAAAATTGACCTTGTGTCACATCCCGCTTTTACAGAGTTTGTGGTGTGTGTGTATATATATATATATATATATATATATATATATATATATATATGTATGTATGTGTGTGTATTTGGGCAGCATTTCTTCATTGATACATATTTGATTCAACAATATAGACATTTTTTTATCAGCATCTTTTTGTGTTTATCTTTTCTAGTTGCCATATCAGATATAAAATCAATACAGCAACTAAAAAGAATTAACACAATATGTAAACAAAAAATGTCTATGTTGTTATATAATTTGATTAAACAACAGACATTTATATATATATATATATATATATATATATATATATATATATATATATATATATATACATACATACATACATACACACACAATTAATATTTAATCCTACCAAAATTAAAAGATTAACATATAGTTCCATCATTTATTTTGGGGGAAACAATATTGCTGTTACCAAGAAATCTTTAGGGCTCTTTTTCTTCTTTCAGCACATTATAACAGCACATTGTTGGAGCCTATTTAAACTTCAGAGCATATCAAATCCTTCAAGATTATCAGCAAACCAATTCATAATTTATGTTTACTATGCTACTTCGTGTGGATAAATGAAATTAGCAACGAGGCAATTCAATCAGAGTTGAACACAGAGTTTGATCAGATAAGGCAACATCTACGTTGAAGAATATCTCAATTTGTTGAGAGGGAGGATGGAAGAATATTTTACTCGGCTGCAGGGAGGAGATACAGAAGAATATCTCATTTGGCTGTAAGGAGGTATGTAAATGAGTCTAACTTTCAAATGAACTAACGGACCAAACACATACAAAATTATATGGTTTGGTTTGGTGGCATATCAACCACTGTAGGTTATTCAATTCCAGATCCCAATTATACTTATAAATTAAGTATATAGGATTTGTACACGCATTTTGTAGATAACACTTTTAAAACGGGCCCAAGCTCATCTTTTGCACACAGTTAAATGGTTTCAAGTATTGCAATGTAACAATATCAATTTAACATCAGTCATTTGTTTGCACATGTACTTAGTAGGTAATTTTATTTTTAAATAAGTTAGAACTAATTTGTATACATACAAATGTTGCTATTGTTTCTACACAGTTAAATGGTTTCAGCCATTGCTATCTAATACTAATAATTCAATTCGATATTAATCAGGTGCAACCACTCCAGGTCAGAGTGAACCTTGGAAAAAGGGTAATGAAGGGGTACTTTCCATTCCCTAGAACTCCAAGACTGGAACTCACCACCTGATTGTTTCGTGTCATATCCAGGACACACATTGAAGAAGGGGAGGCCTTAACCCTCAGTAGAGATGCAGTCAGTGTATTCTACAGCCCCAGCTGACTAGGCAAAAATTGGAATACAGATATTTTAGTTGTGTGAAAATCACAAAATCAGATCTTGTTAATGATCTAAGCCATTATGTAAGGAGAACTAATTTTTTTCTTTTATTTAATGCTGAAAATGACTAAGTAATGAGAGAAAGACTTGCTTTATTGAATGAAGAAGCTTTTATCATCATAAATCTTAAACAATGATTAATTCAATATAATTACATCAATAAAGTTAGCATGTGTGTCTCAGTGTTTCTATCTGAACATAACATATTTGTGATTCTATCATCGTCATATCAGACATTTTCTCATCATACTGTCGAGTCTTAGAATATGCTGACTATACTCTTCTGATGAGGGGTAAGACCCCTAACCCACCCACCCAAAAAATAGGTGAGGGGGGTCCTGGGTACAACACTAAACTTTTTTTTTTTTTTTTTTGATATCAGTTTTCACACTCAGTCAGCAGGACTTAAATTGCTGACTGTATCTTCTGCCAAGAGGTAAGACATCTCATAAAAAGAGTGTATCCTGGGTAGGATATTAAACTATCTGGTAGAGAGACTATTATTCTAGAGAGACTTTCAGAGTGTGGAGAATCCCTTTATTGCTATTAATCTCAGTTCCGCTGACACCGAGCCATAATACTTGCTGTGGTCTGACCTATGGGACAAACAGATCTGTTTGAAAATTGTTGGTTTTATGGCATATCAACCATTGTAGGTTATTTGACGCCAAATCCTATATATATATATATATATATATAAAATCTGATTTGTAAACATGTTTTGGTGATAAAATTTTTAAAAAACCTTACATCTTTTTCTGGACACAGAAATAGTTTCTAACATGAATAATTCTACTTACTATTCATTTATTTGCACTGAGACAAATGGTTGCAAGTATTGCTATGTATCATTAACAATTGTTTACACATAATTAAAATGATCAAACAGTTCTATTTTAAACAATTCAATTCAGCATAAGTCATTTGTTTGCACTCAGTTTAAGTGTCAAATGGTTTTATTTGACCCATAGATACAATGAAAGGGTACTCCACATTCCCCAAAGCTCCAGCATTATTAGAACCTCACCATCAGATTGTTTATTGCCATAACCAAGACACTCATTGGAGGGGAAGTCATATCCCTCTGCAGAGATAGTGTTGGTATATTCTCTAGCCCCACACAACAAAGCAGCATTAGTTTCAAATAAGAATGCTTTAAACCCTATAACTGTTGGCCAACAAGTTATTTCTACAAAAATTTTGGTTTCTATGTTGGCAGGTTATTTAATAGCCAAATCATCCTTGAAGAACAGTATTAATATGATTTAACACAGACGAAAATGGGGTACACATCATCCCACAAAAATATTAGTCCAAAAGTTAATTAAATAGAGCAAGTTGAGTTTTGTTGGTTGATTTGGTAGGGTTTTATGGCATATTAACTTTTGTAGGTTATTCAATGCCAATCCATTTTTATACAAATAAACAATTCTACTTCATACAATTTAGTTCAGCATAAACGCAGTTTAAATGTCAAAGCAATCCTATTTCAAGCAATTCAGTTTACTGTAAGTACAGTTTAGTTCAATTTGACCCATAGATAGGACCCTATCACACCAGGCCTGAGTGGACCCAGGAGTGATGGCAATGAAGGAGTACTCCACATGCTCTTAAGTTTCAGCATGACTGGAACCTTACCATCAGATGGTTTAGTGTCATACCCAGGATACTTGTTTGGGGAGGAGGTCTTACTCCTCTGCAGAGGGGTAAGGCCCCTCTCCCGGTAAAACTACACAGTGTATTCTACAGCCTCAGCTGACTGGGCCAGAGTTTTGTTTCATAATATATCAACCTCTGGGTCATTTATTACCAGAAGTGTTAGCTTGGTTTTGTTTGAGTATGTTTTAGGGTTTTTCTTATGTTTTATCATATTTGGTTAGAAAGCTTCTTCTGAAGTTAGAATATTTCTTTTAGAAAGCTCAAGATTTCCTCAGGTTAGGTGCTTTTGAAGAGGTCTTTTTAGCATTTTGGGCAAATTTGTGAAAACCTGTCACAGTTTATGAGAATGCATTGGACTGTGAGGGGTTCTTTGCACATTGAGCATATTGGGTGGTCTTCCTTTTTTAGGAGGTGTGAGTGGGTAATGTGGGTGTGGCCAATGTGAAATCTGGAGAATGTGAGTGGAGTTCGAACTTCCTAACTACAAAAAAATTGTTATTGGAAACAAGATTGCTGGGGGAGGGGAGGAAAAAAAAAAAAAAAAAAAAGACTGACTTCAATATTAAATACCCCAAAAAGGGTTGATGTGCCACAAAAGCAACTAACCAACTGACTTTTTTTTTTCAAAATCAAGGGAGGTCTTACAGTCCTACCGCAAGATCATGGGGCCTTATTCTGCCATATGGCGTTAACAGAAGGTTTAAATTCATAGCTGTATTTCCAGACTGGATACCCTGACAAGAGTAGAGAGGCAAGTGGTTGGAAGGACAGAATAATATTTTTTCTGAAAACAGGTAGGTAAGATCTGTTGCTGGAACCCATTTAAAACAAAGAAAATTCAAATTAACACCAACATTAGTTGGCAGAAAAAAGAAACCTGAAATCACCAAGTTTGATAAAGTAGTAATTCCCAATATTTTCTGGTTTAGAACTTCAGAACCAAGTACATATATTGACACTGTTTTTACATTAATTCAACCATCTATTTAAAAGTATTTATAAAAAAAAAAAAAAAAAAAAAAAAAAAAAAAAAAAAAAAAAAAAAAATCAAGCTTATAAAAATAAGTTAACCTACTGAACATTAGTAATTACACTTTTTTTTTTTTTTTTTAATACTAAGTGAATTAAGGATAGTTGTCCAAGATTTGCCCAAAAGTGAATGTAATAGAGCGACTGGAATATGAACCTGCTTACTATGATTCCACAGTCTATTGCTTTAATCATTACACCATGAGGACAGCCGGATAAAGGATATTGGTGACATTTTCTATGGTACATCAACCACGAAAAACCTTTTTTTTTGGAGAACCAGGCAGCACGAGACGTGACTCCTCATCAGGCTGGTAAGCTACTAAAAAATTTCAGGGTAATTTTTCTTTGAACTTAACTTATTTTCACTACAGAAAACCATATGCGTAATCATCTGCCTCAGAAATAGGTTTAGTTTGGTTTCTTTGTTTAATGGCATGTCAACCTTCATAGATTATCTAATGCCAAAGCCATCCTTGAGTTCTTTAACAAGTCTAAAAGTTAATGCAAAGATGATAGATGAGTTTGAACTCACTCACTTTGATGGTTTGGTTTGTTGGGTTTGATGGCATATCAACCTTTGTAGGTTATTTGACGCCATATCCATTTTTATGTAAATAATCTGTTCTATTTAAAACAATTCAGTTTAGCATAAGTACACAGTTTAATTGTCAAAAACATTTCCATTTCAAACTATTCAAGCAGTTATAAGTATCGATTCAGTTAAGTGTAAATACAGTTTTAATGTCGAATAACAGTTCTATTTCAAATAATTCAGTTAAGCATAAGCACGCAGTTTAAATGCAAGTATGGTTTAATTGTCAAAAACATTTCTATATCAAGCTATTCAGTTTACTCAAACAATTCATTTTAGCATAAGTATGCTGTTAGTTCTATTTAACCCATAGATAGGGCCCTATCAGGTGCTACCACTCCGGGCTAGAGTGGACCTGGGAACGATGGCAATAAAGGGGTACTCTGCATTCCCCAAAGCTCCAGCATTGCTGGAGCCTCACCATCAGATTGTTTAGTGTCATAATCAGGACACTCGTTTGGGGGGGGTCTTACCCCCTCTGCAGAGAAGCAGTCAGTGTATTCTACAGCCCCAGCCAACTGGGCAATCACTCACTTTGAGGATGCAGTTAACAACTATATCTCAGGGACTATGCTATTTAAAATAGGTTGTTTGGTTGGGTTGAGTTTTATGGTATGTCAACCATTGTGGGTTATTTAATGCCAAAACCTCTTTATACACACACATATATATATATATATATATATATATATATATATATATATATATATATGGTTGGTTCTATCACATATCAACCATTGTAGGTCATTTAATACCAAATCCTCTTTATACCTATGTATTGAATACATATGAATTGTAAATTCATTTCGTTGATTACATTTTTAAATGAGCCTAAGCTTGTTCTCTTACACACACAGTTAAATGGTTGCAAGTATTGCTATGTATAAGTAACAATTCAATTAAACATCAGTCATTTGTTTACACATAATTAAATGATCAAACAGTTCTATTTAAACAATTCAATTTACCATATGTTATTTGTTTGTACACAGCTAAAATGTCAAACAATTCTATCTGACCCATAGATAGGACCTTATCAGGTGCTACCACTCAGGGCCACAGAGGAACTGGAAGCAATGGCAATGAAGGGTACTCTGTATTCCCCAAAGCTCTAACAACAGTGGAGCCTCACCATCAGATCGTTTAGTGTCAAATCAGGACACCCTCTGGGGGTGTCTTACCACTCTGCAGAGATGCAGTCAGTGTATTCTACAGCTCCAGTCGGTTGGGCTTTAGAAATAGAGAAAGGCTAACCTATTTCTTTTCTCTTCAGTAAAAAAAAAATACAAGTATGATATTAACACAGATATCAATATTGGTTGGTTGTTTTACAATGTATCAACTCTTTTCGTGTCATTTAACATCAAATTAAGTCATTTTGATAAGTTTCAAACAATTCAATTTAGCATTAGTTTGGTTTTTGTTTACACACAGTTAAATGTAAAAACGGTTCTATTTCAAACAATTCAGTTTAGCATAATTACACAGTTTAGTTTGATTTGACCCATAGATAGGACCCTATCAGGTGCTAACAGTCCAGGTCAAAGTAGACATGGGAGCAATGGCAATGAAGGGGTACTCTGCATTCCCCAAAGCTCCAGCATTACTGGAGCCTCAACATCAGATTGTTTAGTGTCATATCTAGGACACTTGTTCGGGGGGGGGTCTTACTCCTTGGCAGAGATGCAGCCTCAGCCAACTGGGCCACTGATATCAAAGTGATTAACACATGTTGCTGCCCAAGTATATTATAGAATATAAGAAAAAATGAATATGGTCCATGTACTGAAAAAAAGAATTCAGTATTGAGATAGAGTGAGCAAACAAAAACAAATGAAAGGAGACAGACGAAATTTTCATAGATGTTTTTTTACCTCATAAAATTAGGAGAGCCATTCAGCAAGTACTATGAGCTACAAGTTGGCCATAACTGATGTCTATGAAACAATTTGTCCTTCAATGAACCCAACTATCTTTAATGTAATGTTCATGAAAGAAAAATCCTTGTTTATGAAAATAGTTAAATCTCTTGTGATGGTAGTGGGAGAAACGGACTCATGCCTTTTCCAAGAGCTTGAGAGCCGAGTTAGTAGAAACAGCTCCAGCCGAACAAAGATTGTCTGTACAAAAAAAATGAAATTGACAAACACCACATTACCTTTAAACCCATTGTGTGTGTATCATCCATCCAATATATATAGTAGCTGTAGTCTACAGTACAAAACATGCAAGTGCCAAACAGTGAACAGCTAGACTGATCGCATGTAAATACAAACTAGTTAATTTACCTCCGTCAATCACTATTCTTTTCTTCACTGTCAAAATTTTATTTAATCCCTGAGGTCCATGTGAACGATTTAGAGAAACCCTGATGTCCCGAGAGCATTTGGTATAGAATGATATTCTACAAGCATATATCTCCATAGTCTTCTTAGTCCAATATTGTGACCTTATACTTATCACTTCCTAAATATCTACCTATGGTACCTATCACATCTAATGATGTTTAGCAAACTCTATATGATGTCCTATGAAATTAGTTATTTAGTGACAATTAATCCCTCAATATTAAGAGTGAAAAAATTTTCTAATATTTTGATATATACAGTTTGCAGTATGTACATCACATGATCAAAAAAGTTCTAGCTGTGGAAGGTACCTGCTGTGGTTGGTAATATTGTGGTAGCTGATGAGCTGGCATGTTGTGCATTGGTTCACTCCATGCGTGATTTCCAAGCTACACAGATGAATGTGTAATGTAGTCTAATCCAGGAACTCGGGCTTTAAGAGTTCAAATTGGGCCATAATGCTATGCAAGTTAGCAAAAAAAATTGGTTGTGTGGAAGGTGAAGGCGCAATTAATCACAGTAAAGTAATATGGTCTAAGAAATTTCCCCCTCATGTTGCAAGAGCTTTGACAATCAAGCCAGGAGGGACTCCAAACTAGAGAGGGAAATCCAGTGAGTAGCACTGAGAGTAGAAGGCAAGATAAGCATCTCACAGTCAAATGTGAGGTCACTTTCATGACCTTGGTAAAAAACATCCACAGCAACTGAATTGTTTGGTTAGGTTTTATGGCATATCAACCATAGTAGGTTATATAATGCCAAATCCTCTTTATACATAAATATTAAATATACATGACTTGGTTGGTTTTATGGCCTATCAACCATTGGAGGTTATTCAATACCAAATCCTGTTTACACATAATAAATTTGATTTGGAAATACATTTTGTAGATAATATTCTAAAACAAGCCTGAGGTCTTTTTTATACACAGAATTGTTTCAAGTATTTCAATTTAACAGTCACAATTTAACATTAGTCATTTGTTTGTACACTTACTTCTATTTGACCTATAGATAGAACCCTATCAAGTGCTACCTCTCTGGGTCAGAGTGAACCTTGGAGAAATAGGAATGAAGGGGTACTCTACATTCACCAAATTTCCAAGGCTGGAGCCTCACCATCAGATGGTTTTATGCCATATTCAGGATATTTATTGAGGAGGTGGGGGTCTTACCCCTCTGCAGAGATGCAGTTGGTGTATTTTACAGCCCCAACCGACAGGACAAGGCTGAACCTTGTTTCATCTTATCAGTGCTAATATTAATTTTTTTTTTTTCTTATTTTACAGAATATCAGATGACTCATTTTTGCCTTGTATGAATTATGAAAATATAAAGTTAGATCGAACAAAATATTTGAGAGTGTGAGAATTGTGTTTAACAGTTTATCAACCTTCATGGGTTATCTAACACCAAATCCTATATATATAAGTTGGCCCACTGTAGTCAAGGGGTCCTGAAGGATCCCTTGCCATTGGCCTAATGAGTAGAGTGTTTGCCAATGGTCTGGGAGACCAGGGTTCAATCCCATGTCGAGTCAGACCAAAGACTAAAAAAAAAAAAAATATGTAGCTTATATTGCAGAGTGTTAAGCGAGGAGGCATCAAGTACCATTTTTAAAGTCTTTGGTATGATACAACCTGGGATTGAACCTAGGTCTCCTGGACCATTGGCAAACACTCTACCCACTAGGCCAATGAGCTGATTGCGTGTGTGTGTGTGTATATATATATATATATATATATATATATATATATATATCTTGTATTCTGACCTTACTATCTGAATCACAACTGCAGGACCTGCCCTTATTCGCTATCATCCTACAACTATTAGTAAACTGTAGCAAGGAAATAAAAAAAATATTTTATTATTTCTGATCTGCACATTTTACTAACAACTGTATAATGTCGACTAGTCGAAACTAAAAGCAATTGAAATGAAAATGAAAGCAATACTAGTCAAAAATCAATAATGGTTGACAATGCGTCATCTAATTAAAACTTTTCTTTAGTGATAGTTGTGGAATGACAACCTGTAGGTTAATCTCATGCTAAATTCTGTTATATATATGTGTGTGTGTGTGTGTTAATCTTTATATCTAATCTATAGTTCTGTTGGTGTGAAAAAAACCCTGACGGTACAATTTGCTAATTCTACCAACTGATAGGGGGTGGGTGAACACACCTGCTACTTGAAAATAATCAAGCAGCATGTATTCCTAGTCAAAAGAAAAAACACCAACAGAATTATCTAAGCTAAAATGTAATAAAGCGCTCAATACACGAGATAGAACTAATATTATGAAAATAATTCCTATAGGAATTATTTTCATAATACATACATTTGATTTGTAAATGAAAAGTTCATGGGCAAGTCAGAGTTAATTTGCACACAGGTAAATGGTTTCAAGTATTGCTTTTTAACACTTACTTTCATACAGTTAAATGGTTCTAATTATTGCTATTTTTTTTTTTCATCATACAATGTGTGAAAGCACATGCGATACCATGTCCTCATCAGCTGCCAACCAGGGGTGATAATACAGTTTTGATGGCTCAATGCAAAACTGCCACTCCTGGCACTACCAAGCAGCTTTTGCCACCGGACAGGGTATTAAGATATATATATATATACACACACACACACACGCCAGATCAATTAAGAGCAGAGACTACATTGGATGTTAATCTTCATTTTTAGTGTGCAGTTTGTGATTTAAAAAAAGCGTTTACTTTCGGTGGTTGATGTTATTACGCGTTTACAGTAACCGTTTCTTATGTAATCAAACGGGAAAGTTGGTTCCGCATGTATTTCCTTCATGGAAAATTATTGCTATATAATACTGATAATTCAATTTAAGTCATTTGTTTGCACACAATTAAAAATTTTGCTTTATTGCTTGTTTTTTACAGCATATAAACCCTTGTAGGTTATTAATGCCTCTGTTTATTTTACTAGTTGGTAGAGTGTTTACCAATGGTCAGGGAGACATGGGTTCAATCCAAGGTCGCATCATACCAAAGATTTTAAAATAGTATTTGATATTTCCTTGCTTAACACACAGCAATATAAGGTATGTATCAAGGGAAAGGAGTAGAGCCCTCCCCTACACCTCGGTGTAGTAGCTATTGAAAAGGGTGCCTTCTGGTCGCCCACGATGAGAGTCGCCAACTTTACTTTTATATATTTGATGTATGATTTGTAAACAAACAGCTTGCAAGCAACTATTTTCAACAAGCCACAACTCATTTGTTCAATCGATTCAAGTATTGCTACCTAACATTAATAGGTTTGGTTTGGTTTGGTGGCATATCAACCTTTGTAGGTTATTTAATGCCAAATCCATTTTTATGTAAATAATCTGTTCTATTTAAAACAAATCAGTTTAGCATAAGTACAGTTTGTCAAAAACATTTCCATTTCAAACTATTTAAGCAGTTATATGTATGAATTCAGTTAAGTGTAAATACAGTTTTAATGTCGAAAAACAGTTCTATTTCAAATAATTCAGTTAAGCATTAACACATAGTTTAAATGTAAGTGTGGTTTAATTGTCAAAAGCATTTCTATTTCAAGCTATTCAGTTTACTCAATCAATTCATTTTAGCATAAGTATGCTGTTAGTTCTATTAACCCATAGATAGGGCCCTATCAGGTGCTACCACTCCGGGCTAGAGTGGATCTGGGAGCAATGGCAATGAAGGGGTACTCCACATTCCCCAAAGCTCTAGCACTGCTGTAACCTCACCATCAGATTGTTTAGTGTCATATCCAGGACACTCGTTGGTTTTTTTTTTTTATCCCACAGCAGAGAAGCAGTCGGTGTATTCTACAGCCTTCCCAGCTGACTGGGCAACTAACATTAATAGGTCTGATTATTTGGTTTAATGGCTTCTCAACCCTTGAAGGTTGTTCATGCCAAATCCTATTTATACATCTGATTTTTAAATGAATAATTTATATTGAAATTTTTAAAATGAGCCAGAGCTCATTTATTTGCACACAATTCATTGGTTTCAAGTATTGTTTTCTAACATTTATGATTCCATTTAATATTTATCATTTGTTTGCACACAGTTAAATGGTTTTGAGTATAGTAAATAATTAAACAGTTCTATTTAATCCCACAAAGGAACCCTAAAAAAAAAAAAAAAAAAAAAAAAAAAAAAAAAAAAAAAAAAAAAAAATCAAATCAACACTCCAGGGTCAGAGTGGACCAGGGAGTAATATTCCTCAAAGCTTTTGGACTGGAATTTCACTATCAGATGATTTAGCATCAAATCCAGGACACTTGTTGAGGGGAGAGATTGGTGTCCTTGGCCCTCTGAAGAGATGTAGTCAGTGTGTCCTACAGCCCCAGCTGACTGGGCTAAAGCAAAAAATTGGAAAAAAATTTTTTGTAAGATAAATGAAAGGATTTAACAGACAGCAGATTTACTAGTTTGCATTTCTAAATTGATTTATATATCCAGGCTAAACTTGGAACATACCCATCTACTCGGGACCAACAAAACTTTCACTATTTAGCCCTTTTCTTCTCGTTAACAAAGTGATTTGGTTGGGTTTAATGACAAATCAACCATTGCTGGTTGTCAAATTCTCTTTATATTCGAATATATACATATTTACCAACCCCCTTTGCTTGGCCAGGATATGACACAAGGTCAGTTTTTAAGCGGGGTTTAACAGGTTTGAATTCAGAGTCTTCCTTCTAAACTAGTTGCCTCACCAAGGCTGAAGAACCCAGTCTGCTCTACTATTTACCCATAGCTGGAGGAAGAATAATCAGATTCATACCTTTCCCAAGGGTATAAGTGCTATGTGAAATGCAATCAGTCTCGTCCTGGATTTGAACTCGTGTCACTGTGTCCATTTCCTACGATGATAACCATAAAACCAAACTATATATATTCAATGTATAGTGGAGGTGCCCATGGTGTTATGGTATATCAACCATTGAAGGTTATTTAATGCAAAATCCAGTTTTGCAAAAGTACAGTTTTTTGTTTATACACAGTAAAATGTAATAGTTTTATTTCAAGCAATTCAGTTTAACATAAGCACAGTTTATACGTCAAACACTTCCATTTGACGCATAGCTAGGACTATCAGGTGCTACTCCAAATCAGAGTGGAGTTGAGAGCAATGGCAATGAATGGGTATTCCACAATCTCCAAAGCTGGAGCTTCGTCATCAGATGGCTTAATGTTATATTTACCCAACCCCTCTGCTCGGGCAGGATATGAGACAAGGTCAATTTTTAAGCAGAGTTTAACAGGTTTGAATTCCGAGTTTTCCTTCTCCTAGACTAGTTACCTCACCAAGGCTGAAGAGCCCAGTCTGCCCTACTATTTACCCATAGCTGGAGGGAGAATAATTGGATTCATACCTTTCCCAAGTGTATTAGTGCTATGTGAAATTTAATCAGTCTCATCAAGGATTTGAACTCGTGTCGCCTATCAGGTACTACCACTCCAGGTCAGAGTGGACCCGAGAGTAATGGCAATGAAAGGGTATTCGACATTCCCCAAACCTCCAAGCCTGGAGCCTTGCCGTCTGATGCTTTAATCTCACTTAGGCGAGTCAAATGCCATGAATTACACTCCAGACTTTCTGTTTTTGTCTTTCAGCAAATTGTTTACTACATTTATATATTTTTGGAGGTGCTCGTGGTGTAATGGTTATTGTCATAGGAAATGAACACGGTGACACGAGTTCAAATCCTTGACGAGACTGATTGCATTTCACATAGCACTAATACTCTTGGGAAAGGTATGAATCCAATTATTCTCCCTCCAGCTATGGGTAAATAGTAGGGCAGACTAGGTTCTTCAGCCTTTGTGAGGCAAATAGTCTAGGAGAAGGAAAACTGAATTCAAACCTGTTAAATTCTGCTTCAAAATTGACCTTGTGTCATATCCTGCCCGAGCGGAGGGGTTGGTAAATTTGGTTGGTTGTTTGGATTTTATGGCATATCAACCTTTGTAGGTTATTTAACACCAAATCCACTTTCATGTAAATAATCTGTTCTATTTAAAACAATTCAGTTTAGCATAAGTACACAGTTTAATTGTCAAAAACATTTCCATTTCAAACTATTCAACCAGTTATATGTAACAATTCAGTGAAGTGTAAATACAGTTTTAATGTCGAAAAACAGTTCTATTTCAAATAATTAAGTTAAGCATAAGCACGCAGTTTAAATGTAAGTACGGTTTAATTGTCAAAAGCATTTCTATATCAAGCTATTCAGTTTACTCAAACAATTCATTTTAGCATAAGAATGCTGTTAGTTCTATTTAATCCCTAGATAGGGCCCTATCAGGTGCTACCACTCCGGGCCAGAGTGGACCTGGGAACAATGGCAATGAAGGGGTACTGCGCATTCCCCAAAGCTCCAGCACTGCTGTAACCTCACCATCAGATTGTTTAGTGTCATATCTAGGACACTCGTTTGGGGGGGGTTCTTACCCCACTCTGCAGAGGTGTAGTCGGCGTATTCTACAGCCCCAGCCAACTGGGCAAGGTAAATATGGTTTACTAGATTTATACAGATAGTTATGAGGTAATTATGAAGTATTTTTCTTCTCTTTTCATTCTTGAATATTTTCTTATTAAGGAGAATAGAAAATATAGAATCAATGATAAACAAAAATGGCAGATAAACACAATAATAAAAGCGTGCATACATTCACATTATATCTGCAACCAACAAGCAAGTTAACTTCATTGTCTTTGGACAGGAGACAAGTATACAATAATATGGTTGGTTGGACTTTTGGCATGTCAGCCATTGTTAGGTTATTTAATGCTGAAATTAATCTTTAACAATGAAAGAAAAGCTAAAGTGTCTCAAGAAAAGTAATAATTTTCTATCTTTATCCCACTCTCTCTTTCTCCATGAGTCAGATAAATTTCTTAGTATTAATTACGAGACCGTGTGTGTGTGTGTGTGTGTGTGTGTGTTCCAATCTTAGTTAAGATCACCATCTTCATCTGATACTCCCCCACCCTCTGTATTAGATATTTTAATTTCCAAAGGTTCAAATTCATAAATTTTTTTTTTTTTAAATTCAACAAAAAATGTTTAGCTAAGAAAACTAGAAATGTTTTAATTTCCAAAGAATTTCAAACATTTACTCGTAGTTTCTTCAACAACAAAAAAAAAATTTCTGCTTTTGAGAGATTTCAACAGTGAATAAGTAAAAAGAAATTGTTCTAGTGGACTTAAAAATGGTTCCTTCATAATGCACCATATTTTTCTTTTAATTATTTATTATTATTCTCAAACCTAAATTCTGGGATAGCCGTCACTCATATTATTCTCGTCTTTGGGGAATTCCAGACATGTGAAATACCAACTCGGTATTTTCCCTTCTGTCTCTGTCTGGATCTAATCCAGAAAACCCTTTCAACTGTAAATGCAGGGTTTTATCAAAAATTGGAAATGTTTAGTTCTTCCAGAAAAAAGGGGTCTCTATGGGCCTCCTCTGCAATAATGAAACTTACTTCATTATTTTCACTGTTCCACAATATCATTAATAATATTTCGTCATCATTTACTGATCTTAGTTAAAATAGCACAGGAATTATTCCAGGTAGCAGCTGTGTCAGTACTGTTGTACAGTTGCAGCACTTAGACTTAAGAAAGGCCTGAAGAAAAAACTAGACAAGAATGCTGCATGCTGTTTTGAATCAATTCTGGAAGCAGCACCTTACAAAACTGCAGTTATATGGCCACTCACCTCCCATCTTACAAACCATTCTAGTAAGACATGATGAACACTGCTGGAGAAGTAAAGGCAAACTTATAAGCAACGTTCTCTAATAGACTACTAAATATAGATACACCAGTGTTGGCTGACCAGCAAAAAACTTCCAAACTGATTGGTTTGGTTTTATGGCATATCAACCCTTGTAGGTTATTTTATGTCAAATCCTCTTTATAAATATATATTAACTATGTGCGTTTACAGAGGTCAATAGAGGTACGTATTCGGTCTTGTGCCTTCATTTAATGGCATCTCAACTTTCATGGGTCATTTGAAGTCAAAGCCATCCTTGTAGAAAGAGTTGTGGTGCTATTTAACTCATAGCTGAGAGAACAAAGGAGCCATGCCTTTACACAAGGTGCAGAAATATTCATGAATATTTACTGAGGCAAAGTCAGTGTATCCACAGGTGGGATTTTTTTTTTTTTGGTGGTGGGAATCAATTTAATTACTAAGAACTCTCAAACATGTTTTTTTATTGTTTTTATTCTAACAATTTTAGTTTGTTTCATCTTATATACTGTTGACTTGACCAGAGGGGAAAAAATGCTTTAGCTAATGACATAAAAACATGGGGAGAAAAAAAAAAAAAAAAAAAAAAAAAAAAAAAGCTTAATTTCGGAATTTTGAATAAAAACGGCCACAAGTTATTGAAATTTTCCACTAGTTTACAGGGTTAAAAAGAAATTCCTGCTCTTCCAACACTGGGTGGTATTCCTTGGAGTGTCTTTGAAAAATGTTCTTAATTAAATCAGATTTTCTGATGTTTGCAAATCCCACTTGGAAATGGCGTCTGGGTTGGGCTCCCCCCCTCGACAGTCCGCTTTGTGGTGACACAAAAGTGTCAATGATTCTCGGCAGAAAATGCTTCCATCTTTTACTTCAAGAGGGAGTCTGGTGATCTTAATGCCTCTCAGATTACATAATCCCTCATGTCCTCTTAACAGAAATATCTTGGAAATCTCAAGGGATAAGCACTAATCCACAGACCTCAATTGGATGTGGTGCCAACTATTCTAAATTATCCACTTATTGCAAAGACACTTGGATTCCTCAAAATATAAATCTACCAGATGACTTGAGATTTTTCTTTTCATAGTTTTCTCAATTGGCAACTGCCATTGTCTGGTATTCATAATCATTTTAACGTCTGTCACCAAGCATTGAATTTCTCTGGAAAAATTTCTATTTCAGGATTTTATTTAAAGTCAATATTTGTTTATTTTCGGTAATTTTATATTATATATATATAAATAAACACAAACATGTTCAGTTAAAGATTGCTGATTGTTTTCTTCTCAAGTCTTCTGGTTATTTTTCTTTTGTCTGGCTCAAAGTAGTGAAGAAAGTGCCCCATACTAGCCCAAGCGCTTTCAGCCATTTTGCTGGTCATCGTCAGGTCTGTATTAGGTTGTTTGTTGCTGTGAGTTTTATTTATATTCATTTTCTATAGAAATTTTTTTGTTTTTAAATCATGGTTTGGTCTGGGTTTGAATTTTGTTTAATGGCATATCAACCCCTATGGGTCATTTAATTCCAAAAGAGTTAAATTGATTTTGTTCTTTTATACATGTTTTAGTATTTAGGGTATGACTTTTGGTTATGTTTTATTATATTTGGCCAGATTTTGATTGGTTTGGTGGTATATCATCCATTGTAAATTATTTAATGCCAAATCCATTTTCATATATATAAGTTCTATTTCAAACAACTCCGTTTAGCATAAGTACAGTTTATTCCTATTTGACCCATAGATAGGAGCCTGTTATGTGCTATCACTCCACTTTGTGGAGGTGCCCGTGGTGTAATGGTTATCGTCGCAGGAATTGGACACGGCGACACAAGTTCAAATCCTGGACTGATTGCATTTCACATAGCACTAATACCCTTGGGAAAGGTATGAATCCAATTATTCTCCCTCCAGCTATGGGTAAATAGTAGGGCAGACTAGGTTCTTCAGCCTTGGTGAGGCAACTAGTCTAGGAGAAAGAAAAACTGAATTCAAACCTGTTAAACTCCGCTTTAAAAAACTGACCTTGTGTCATATGCTGCCCAAGCGGAGAGGTTGGGTAAATATGATCACTCCAGGGCCAGAGTTGACCAAGGAGCAGTGGCAATGAAGGGGTACTCTGCATTCTCCAAAGCTCCAGCATTACTGGAGCCTCAGCATCAGATTGTTTAGTGTCATATCCAGCATACTTATTGGAGGAGTCTATCTCCTCTGCAGAGATGCTATCAGTAAATTCTTCAACCCCAGCCAACTGGCACTTGATGTTTGGATTTATTTTGGATTTGAAACACTACAGAAAATGGAAACCAGAATGTTGTCAAAGATACTAATTGCAAAGCCTGTAAAACAAAATTTCAGTAACTAAATTACAGACTTTTTAAATTTTAACATAAATCCATTTTAAAGTTCATACTTTCCTTTTTCTTCTAAGAAATTAAGTTCAAAAGATTGGTTGGTTGGATGGGTTTTATGGCCTAGCAACCTTTGTTGGTCATTTAATGCCAAATCCATTTTTATACAAATAATCAGTTCTATTTCAAACTATTCAGTTTAGCATAAGCACACAGTTTAGTTCTATTTAACCCATAGATAGACCCTTATTGAGAGCTACCACTCCAGGCCAAGGTGTACCTGGGAGTGAAGGCAACAAAGGGGTACTCCACATTCACCAAAAGCTCCAGCATTACTGGAACCTCAGATTTTTTAGCGTCATATACAGGACACTTGTTGGGAGAGTCTTACCTCTATGCAGAGATGTAGTCTGTGTATTCTCCAACCCCAGGCAACTGGGCCACCTAATTTAAGAGTTAAATTTGTTCTCCACTTGACTAGGTAAACATGAAAACAATCTGTGGCCTGTGTGCCATATTTAAGCAAAGTTTCTTAAATAACTTAAGCAGTGATGAGCCTGATCAATACTTAGATGGGTGACCACTGGAGCAACAACAGGTACTGTAAGCAAACTGAGGCCTGTGCACTATATTTAAGCAAAGTTCAGTATAAAAGCGGGATGGGAATCACCACTTCAGGTTAGTGTAGCTCAGAGAAATAGCAAACAAAGAGTGATTTTACTCTTCCCAGAATTAGAGCCTCACCAGATAGTTTACTGTCATACCAAAGACACTTGTTTCTTTGGACAAAGCAATATCTAAGACAGAGAAGTTCCATCAACTATGCATTGAATTTGACATTTGCTAGATTCCAAATATCAACTATTGACAGAAAAATTTCCAACCACCCACTGAACCATGAGAATAATTTCCGCAATGAGAATAAATACAATTCAAAGACAAAAAGAATTCAAATCAAACTTAAAAATACTGAAATAGAAATCAAAACTCAAATTACATTTGTTGTAGTGGTGCACCTTTGTAATCTAAGGAGCAGGGTGTTGACAGTGAGAGGAAAGCAAACGGGATCATAGGAACTAGAGCCAGTTTTACTTCAACTCTTGAAGGTTGACCTTTTAGATTGGCAATTACCAAAACTATGGCAAAATTTTCAATGGATAATGTCAGCTAAGCCTCATCTTTCTCCCCATGCCAAAAGAGACATGCCTTCTTAATATGAAGAAAGATGGACATTTAGATAAATAAAACCAAAGAGGAAAAGAAATTGAAAGGCTCATTTCCAACTGCAAGATTAAAGAAAAACAAAATCCAAGTTACTCTTTGTGTGTAAGTATATATATATATATATATATATATATATATATACATACACACACACAGGTGTGTGTGTGTATATATATTTTCAATTTAGCCAACATCTACTTATTTGCTTTTCATTCAAAATTTTCAATGTGACATTTTTCTACTTAACATGTTAAAATTAATTAAATAAATAGATAAATAAATAAATAAATAAATAAATAAATAAATAAATAAATAAATAAATATATATATATATATATATATATATATATATATATATATATATATACACACACACACTTTACTTACAACCCTTCAAAGACACATGTACGGATGACAATGGTTATTGGCACATAAAAATTCAAACTGGAGGCCAGAGTTCAAATTCCGGCCTTCTCTATCTATATTCCCTTAAAACAAATCTCTTTATGAAAAGGCATGAATTGGACTTTCCCCTCCATCAGTAAAATAACAATACAGAACGAGCTTTCAAGTCTTTCTCTAATATACTCCCCTTCCTTCAAGAAATTTACTATTTACCTACATCCTCTCAGGCATCAGTACTTAGTGTAGTGTAGTGGTTTAACAAGCAAAGATAGGAAACCATAACTGGGAAAATCAAGAGCTAAAGAGTCTCAGAAAGTCCACTATCATCTTCAAAAGTTTGTTCAACTTGGTTTCTTGGTCTTAATAGCATATCAATCTTCATTGTAGGAGAACATTATGTAAAAAAAAGTAAAGTTGGCAACCTTAGTTGAGGGTGACTCGAAGGTTGCTTTTTCAATAGCTACTACACCAAGGTGTAGGGGAAGGTGCTACTCCATTCTATGGATTGCTGCTCCACTTTACCCTTGATCCATACCTTATAACGCTGAGTGTTAAGCAAGGTTGCATCAAGTACCATTTTTTGAGTCTTTGGTATGACTCAATCTGGGATTTAACCACGGTTTCTCGGGGCATTAGTGAACACTATACTCATTAGTCCAATGGCTCAGTAGGAGAACAGTAGTACTATTTAACCTCTGGCCGGGAGGATTTGGTGGGGTTCTTACGTTTCTCGCAGGTATTAGTCCAAAAGTGTATCTAATAGCTTGAGTGGAGTTCACAATATAATATTGCAACCCAGGACTCTAGTCAATACACCAGAGACTCCTCCAATGTCAGTTCAGTTTGACTTCTTTGTTTAATGGCATATCACCTTCTATGAGTTATTTAATTCTAAAGTCATCCATGTAGAAGAACAGCAATAGTACTAACAGACGGTGGATTCTAAGCCTCATTGAAAGGGTCATAGATGGTTTCAAGTATTCCTTACAAATACAAAAATTCATATACACTAATAATTTCAATTAATTATTTCTAATTATAATAATTCGCTTGCACACAGGAATACTTAATTTAGCATATAACTAATAAAAATAATTTCCACAGAGTTATGTAGTTTTAAGTGTATTTCTACCCAACTCGTACATTATAAGCATGATGCAACAATATCAGTTTGAAAGCACATTATGGTTGGTCTGAATTCTCTTTTCCTTATCCTAGATGAGTTGCATTATTAAAAAAAAAAAAAAAAAAATTCATATATATATATATTATATATATATATATATATATATATATATACACACACACACAAAACAGCCTGTGCAATTATTATCAATACCTGGTCGTAGAAGAGTTGGATCTATGCCTTACCCCTGAGGGATTAGTAAAAATTGAATATATACATGATTTCTAAGTGAATAGTTTGTAGGTAAATATTTCTTTACTTTCAAATGAACTTTGATCGTGTGAGACAAAGGTTAGTAGACAATTGTTTCACAGGCCTTGCTTTGGAGATAATTTTGTCTTACAGTTCTCATTTTGTCTCTGTGTGTGTGTGTGTGTGTGTGTGTGTGTATGTATATATATATATATATATATATATATATCTGTTAGATTGAGGTTTGCAATGATACAGTCAGTTTCCAAAATCCATACTTTCAAGACTACAGGTCTTACTTCAGATTCTGGTTGATGCTTCGGAGTTAGATTTTCTTTGTACAGAGACTATCAAGAGAAAATTCTAATAAAGTGTTGATATGGATGGTGAAAAGATGGAGCCATTGAAATCTTAATATCACAAGGGAACTCTTAATTTAAAAAAAAAAATCCTATACATTAAAAAGTACAAGCCCACATGTACAGATACATACACTACCATACATAGACGATCATACAAACACTACCATACATAGACGATCATACAAACACTACTATACATAGATATACTAAGGGATAAAACAAATAGAGGGCCATGCAATACTTCTCTTAAGAGCCAGAACAGTCTTGATATTGAACAAATGCATATTTGACATGACAATAAAGCAGTGGACAAACACACAGAGAGGCTATTTGGTTTAATGGCTTATCAAGCCTTGATAGTTATGTCAGGCCAAATCCTGTTTATACATGTGATTTTTAAATTAATAGTTTATAATTAACATTATCTTTACATGAGCCAGAGCTTGTTTGCCAACAGTTAAATGGTTTCAAGTATTGCTATATTACTAATTCAATAGTCATTGGTTTGCACACAGTTAAATAGTTTCAAGTAATGCTATATTACTAATTCAATAGTCATTGGTTTGCACACAGAAAATGATTAAACCACTATTTGACCCATAGATTAGACCTTAACAAGTACAACCATTCTGGGTCACAGTGGACCTGGGAGTAATAGCAATGAACAAGTATTCCACATTCCCCAAAGCTCCAGAACTGAAGCCTCACCATCAGATGTTATAATTGAAAAGATCTGGTAGAGTGTCTCCAGGCAAGTGCAAGGTGAATGCCTAAGGGACAAATAATATCCGTTTTAAGTGTCCTTTCTCCTGTTGCTGTTAGGAACAGTCCATTAAGTTTGGAAGGGGGAATAACTATATTAAACAAACTAATTCCTTTCATTTTTCTGTCAGCTCTCCATTATTCAAACAGTCTATCATGTAATAAGTTCAGGCCCCTCTTTCAGCAATTTGATCATTCAACTTTGGCCATGTTATTGAACAGATTTCTTCCTTATCCAACATTTCCCTGATACTCGCTATTTCTATTCTCAAACTCTTATCGGCAACAAGTTTAGTTAATTTCATCACTTCGGCCAAATCACTTATCTGCAAAAAAATTTATCGGAATGTTCTTTTGGTGATCATTATTTAACAACTCACCTAAGAGCATTGAGATACTGAATGCATTGTCAATCCCTTCTGATAGAGCTAGTGTCTCACTGGCTAACGTATTTTTACTACTCTTTATTTTGCAGGATTGCCATGACATTGGATTCATCTTCTGGTTATTTCCTTTAGTGATTATAAAAAGGTCCTCCTTGGCTGCCACCATCATGTGATTTCCCAAATGATGCACCCGTAAAAAAAGGTCTTTCTAGGTTCTTGCCCAAAATTTGAAACTTCAAAGAAATATCATCAGGTTTTACTCTCTTAATTTTATTCACCCTCTTCAAATCTTCAGCTGGACTCGTGTAGATTCTCCCAGCCAAATCTGCATATCAAATGCAATATCAGGGCGTGATTGCTTGGAAATCCACAAGATTTAACCAAGCTTAGCACTGAACAGTCTTCTCATACTCAGATAAATATGCCATTTTCTCTCTTTGGTCTAATTTCACTTGTTATGCTGTGAATGTAATCCTTCATTGGTTAACGCGATACATATCTCTTTGACATTGGTTAACGTGATACACATCTCTTCTCAACTCAGATTTAATCCAATATATTTGAATGGACTTACTGCTTCTTTTCCTACTTCAAATATACTTCTGATTCTTGATATGTTTTTTTTTTTGGAATTTATTGCTTCCTGCCCATAAGAAATCATCAATAAGTACAGTAAGTATTCCATAGAGGCCTTCCTTCTCAAACCAATAAAATATTGATGGATCAAATCTTAGACACCTGTTCTTTTAGTCTTAAACATTTTTACTTGCCGATAGCATTGCAATGATACATCTGTTAAACATAGGTATAGTTCCTTGATGTCCAAATCTTTTTAGTAGATACCTCTTGTTATAGCTTAATGTAGACATTCCATTGAAATTCTTCACCTTGCAAAAATGCAGTCTTTATATCAATAGTATTGACAGACCAATCATGTTGTGCACAAACTGATAACACTGCTCTTAGAGTTAACTTGTTGATTAGTGAATATTTTGGTATTTCTTCAAGACACTCTTCCTCAAATTCTTTTGCTACCAACGTAGATTTTAACTTCATTTTGTCACCATTTTTCACTGTATTTACCCATCTAGATGACACACATTTTTTTGCTTTATCCACTACTTCCAAATAAACTTTCCGTTCTTTCCAGTTTCTCACTTCATCTCCTTTTGCTTCTGAAAAATCAACTTTTGTTGATATGTATAATTCTTCCGTTTGTATTTCCATTTGTTTCATCTTCAGATTCTTTACAGTTGACAAATCAATAGACATACTTGTTCTTTTTATGTCACCAGGTTTTATATATTTAATATTGTACCAGTTCTTCTTGGTAGATCCTTTTCTGGCCTATCCAAGAATTTTAGCTTCATGCTCTTTCCCATTTTCTGCAAGTTGAAACCAAACTATTTGAACTTTCTGAATTGTAATGATATTGGATTCACTTGTATACCAGATGCTGATCTACCCTGTTCTATATTGGCAGTAGTTCTAAAATCTTCATCTTTTATTTTACCATCTTGATGTACATCTCTTGGAAAGTCATCATTGTTCTTAGTACCATTTCCTGCAGCATCACTATTCCTTCCATCTTCATCCTTACGGTCATCACTTTCTATATTATCAGCTGTTTTGTTATTATACATAGCTTTGGAATCAAAAGCTCTCAAAAGTCTACTCTCATGTACGCAAACATAAGTGCCTCTATATCTTCCTATCACAACTACATAGTCTTTTTCTAAGATCCAGCCAGGTCCTTTCCATTCCCCATCCCTTAAAAAGAAGACCTTTTCCCCCATTTAGATTCTTCTCCTTTTGGTCTAATTTCTTTTCTCAGTGCTCTTTGCATTCTTTCTGATGATTCTGTAACCAAATATGCTTTTCTTGCTTCTTGTAAACCTGTAAGATGCCTTTTCATCACTTCACCAATAGTTTTCTTTCAGAGTAGGCAGTTTGTTGATAATATTAGATGGCGAGTTTGGATTCTTGCCATACACTATCTGATATGGACTAAATCCATGTACATTTACCAAACAGTTCTTTGCATTCACAGCCAAACTTGTAGCAATTTCCCGTGAAATAACATTTTCTTCTTTAACCTTCTCAATGATTTCAGCAAGGATCACATTGTGGTGCTCAACAATACCATTTGACCTTGGGGAATAGGTTGCAATTGTTTTGAGTGATAGATTCAACTTTTTAGCCATTTCTTGAAAAGTCTTGTTAAATTTAAAAGACCATTATCAGTAAAAAGACCAATTTTAGGTGCACCATAAATAGCAACCCAATTCTGCATAAACTTATCTACAATGACACCTACTTCTTAACTACAGATTACAACAGCCATGCTCAATCTACTAAACAAGTCAATCATGTGTAAATCCCAGAGGCCAGGACCAAGTTCATGAAGGTTAAGGGAAAATACTTTATTAAAATCATTTGCTGGATTCAAACCAACTATTGGTTTCATTTTAGGACAAGTGTATTTGTGACAAAAAGCACATTTCTTGTAAATATCCTTTAGAAGATATTTAGTTTCTTGATTGACCATGCCTGCTGTCTTTAATAAATTCAATTTCTCTTGTGAAGCATGACTGAATTGTTGATGAATTTTTTAAAATGCATTCTTTTATCCCTTCTTTTCATGCTGCTATCAACTACAAGAATAACATTTCTATAAGTAATTTCCTCATAATTTCTCATATTTGCCCAATGATGTCCTGTTGATGTGATTTGACTGTTTACTTTCTGATCAAAGATCATTACATGATATTTTCCAATATCAATCACTGCTCCTGCCTTAGCTAAAGACACCTTACTTAATAGCAGTGGAATTTTACACTCCACAACTTCTGTTTTTATATTACATAAATGATAGCCAATTTTTATTGGGAAAGTAACAGTTTAATAAGAGTTAATTATCTTTTCATCTCCAAATTTAAATGGCACAAGACTTTTCTCATTTTTGACAAACTTTAGCTCTTCAAAAGATAGTGAATCAAACATGTATTGTAACCATTCATTACCAAAACTCTCTTGGCACATGCAGTGTTTTTATTTGTTGTTTTCCCAGCTTTCATTACCAAAACATCTTTATTTGATATCTTATCTAACTGTTAAGCTTTGGTCATCAAAGTCATATGAACTGTCTCTTCTGACTGTTTATCATATTTACCAACCCCTCTACTCAGGCAGAATATAACACAAGGTCAATTTTTAAGCAGAGTTTAACAGGTTTGAATTCAGAGTTTTCCTTCTCCTAGACTAGTTGCCTCACCAAGGCTGAAGAGCCCAGTCTGCCCTACTATTTACCCATAGCTGGAGGGAGAATAATTGGATTCATACCTTTCCCAAGGGTATTAGTGCTATGTGAAATGCAATTAGCCTGGTCCAGGATTTGAACTCTTGTCGCCGTGTCCATTTCCTACAACGATAACCATTACACCACGGGCACCACTTCGGAATGTTTATGTATATTGATATTTTCTGTCATTAGTACTTTTGTTGGCATGAGGGCAGTCCTTTAACCCAGTGATGTGCTGATTCACTTACATTACATCTTGATATAACTCCATTAAATAAAGGATTCATTCTTTCAAGGCCTCTTCCAATTGTCCTACTGCGTCCTTTATATCTTGCTCCTCTATACATAAATCCTCTAAACGGTTTCCTGCCTCTACCACAATTTTCTGTAATTGTTCCTTCTTTTATCTCCACTTCATTATTTATCTGTAATTCTGTTTTGGCAGTAGTAAATATCCTAGTCAGAATATTTTTCATGGTTTCAGACTTCATTTGAGGGCATGCTGTTAAAGCCAATTACTTTTGATGTTCAGAAAGATTTACATTATCAAGTAATTTCAGAGCCAATAATGCATCGAGTCAATTCTTAAATTGGTACGTTTCTCATTTAACTTTTCAAATTCAACTACATAGTAGAGCTTTGACATTGCCTCCGTCTTTTAAAAAGTTTCAAGTTTTGTATATGCTTCCTACATTTAGTATGTCTTTTCCTTCTCAAATAACTTATCCAGCTCTGCTAGAACATTTTTAACATCATCTTCAGTTGTTAGCAGAGATTTGTCGAAAGATATGGTAATTTCTCTTGCTTTTCCTTCTAAGGAGAGGGCCAGTGCAATTCCTTGTCTTGTTTTATCCATCTCAGTAAACATCAGCTACAACTTAAACCTTCAATTTCCATTGTAAATAGTCTTTTCCTTCAAATGTGGGTGGATCCTTGTATGTAATCATCTTTAACGCTCTGCTCCCTAAACTAATAACTATACGAGTTAAGATGGTTTAGTGTTATATCCAGGATGCTTATTGAGGGGAGGCAGAGGTGTCTTACCCCTTTACAGAGATGCAATTGATGTATTCTACAGCCCCAGCTGACTGGACAAATACACAGAAGTTTAAGGTGTAAGAAGAATTTTTGATGTCAAAAGCAAAAATCAATGAACTTCTTTGGATTAGTTTCTTTGTTTCACTGGTATATCAACCTTTGTGGATGATTCAATGCTGAAACCACCCTTGTAGAAGAACAGTAGTGATACTATTTAACCCAGAGCTGAGATGAGTGGGGGTTCATACATTTCCCAAGGGTATTAGTCCAAAAGCGAACATAACATGTCTAGAGTCTGACCTTGCTTACTGTGAGGCAACAGTACAACACTTAAGCCCTGAGGCCATGGAAGACTCCCCACCAAACATCTTGTGACTGCGGTTGGTCAACATGTAATTAGTAGAAAACATGTATCAGTTTTGTTTATTGAATTTATACTTACTGCACACATGCAAGTGTGGCTCTAATTCCTTGACGTCATGTTCTCTGGGGAGGGTATTTATACATTCATATACCAATGAAACAAGTGCATTAATCCCAATGGTGACTCCATGAAAATTTAGCCAAGTAGTTCACACACACACATATATATATATATATATATATATATATATATATATATATATATGAGAGAGGGTATATTTTTAGGATAACAGATTTTATTTGTAGAGAAATAAATATGTTTGATCAGGAAATCATTTTATCTCATACTTTGAAGATATGTGTCCAAAGTATAAAAGATAAAATAATTTACAGAGGTGCTCGTGGTGTAATGTTATCATCGTAGGAAATTGACATGGCGACACGAGTTCAAATCCTGGACGAGATTGATTGCATTTCACATAGCACTAATACCTTTGGGAAAGGCATGAATCCAATTATTCTCCCTCCAGCTTTGAATAAGTAGTATGGCAGACTGGTTTCTTCAGCCTTGGTGAGGCAACTAGTCTAGAAGGTAAAACCTGTTAAACTCCACTTAAAAATTGACCTTGTGTCATAACCTGCCCAAGCGGAGGAGGTTGGTATATATATATATATATATATATATATATATATATATATATATATATATACACCTCGCGCGCACACACACACACACACGTGTTTGTGTGTAAATAAATACCAATTTCTGTGCGAGTTTCAACACCCAGATTAAAATCAAAATGGTTGACATTTTAAATTATCAATATGCAATGTATTATATATACTAACAAATGGCATTTATCAATATCATGATATATCTATTTTGCAAAAATATTCAAAACTGCTCCCAAGTTGTTTATTTTTAATTATATTGCAAATATTACACGTTATATTTCATATTAAATAATTATATAAATTATATGAATATCGGCATCCGGAGGCTAGCACAAATTCTTAACCGAATATATGTGTTACAACCAAACGGGCAACATTGCCACACTAGACGGAGCCTCTCTGAAACTAGTCGACAAATTCACCTACCTAGGAAGCAGCGTCTCATCAACCGAGAAAGACATCGACACATGACTGACGAAGGCATGGACAGCTATCGATAGGCTCTCGATCATATGGACGTCGGACCTAACTGATAAAATGAAACGCAGTTTCTTCCAGGCAGCGGTTGTGTCGATACTGCTATATGGATGCACTACATGGACGCTTACGAAGCGGCTGGACGGAAATTATACAAGAATGTTGAGAGCAGTATTAAACAAGTCCTGGCGACAACACCCCACGAGACTCCAACTATACGGACACTTGCCCCCCATCACAAAAACTATACAAGTTCGATGAACCAGACACGCAGGACACTGCTTGAGAAGCAAGGACGAGCTCATAAGCGATGTACTCCTGTGGACCCCCACACATGGATGTGCAAGAGTGGGACGACCAGCACGAACTTACATACAGCAGCTATGTGAGGACACGGGATGTAACCCTGAAGACCTGCCGGAGGCGATGAATGATAGGGAGAAATGGCGAGAGACGGTCAGGGATATCCGCACAGGCGGCGCGACATGATGATGATGATTATAAATATATAATTGCAATTTTTCTTGGTCCTGTATTTTTCATTAGTAATTTTATTGAACACAAAATTTTCTTTAATGTTATATATGTAAGTTTTTTGGATAACTTTAAAAAAAAAAAATAAATAAATAAATAAAAATTGTTTCAATGAAGAGATCCACATTTAGAAGAAGACATTAAAGTTTAGGCTATTATCCTCATCTTAGAGAAATGTTCTATGTATACACATGCTAACTACCTTTGTTTTCATATAACTTTCCTCAGGTTCTATTTAGCCGAGTAATTTGAACACTAAAGTCTAAACTCAAAATCAGTTAGGCTATCAAAGAAAAGAAACCAACCCTATCAACCATCCTAGGTTATTTAATTCCAAAGCCATCCTTTCAGAAGAAACAAGCTGCAGGGATAAAAGAGTTCATACCATTTTCCAAGGGTTTTTATTTGAAAGTGAACATGATAGAGTGACTGAAGTTTGTTCTCACTTTAAGGTGGCAGTTCAACACTTAAATCAATACACCACAAAAATCCCCTTCACTTAAAAATCAATTGGGGCTGGGAGGTTTTTTGACATGATTTCAAATTGAAACAATCTTAAAATAAATTTTTTTTTTTTTTTTTTTTTTTTTTTTTTTAATTATTGCAGTGAAGCATAGCTACAGTGTCTAATTCTTTTTTTTTCTTTTTTAAACTTTAGTCCAATCGGAGGAAAGTGTCAACAAATAAATTTCAACATAGTATTTTAAAGCTTTATTTTCTCAACACGCGTTTCACACATCGTGCTCCATTTCGAATGACAAAGTTATTTATTATTTTATCAGTCTCTTGAAAAGGACCTCAACAAAAAAATAAAACATGAAATTAGCACATTAAAATTCCTTAGCAGTTCTATTCATTTTGAGATATATATTACACATACATACATACACATATTTATGATAGATATTTTAAAATGCAAGCAAAAACTTTATAGAACAGTTAAGACAAATCAATCTGTTAAGTTACCTGGCATATGCAGAGTATCAAGAAAAAAAAAAAAAAAAAAAAAAAGACATCTCCCTTAAAATCACTACAAAAGGAATCAACTCACTCTACATATCTGTCTTTAAGTCACATTTTGGAGACCCAATATTCAGGCCCAAGTAAAAAATTTTCCAAGTGTGAAATGAAAACATTCTAGAACATAATAGCAACCTTTGGCTTCAAAAATCTGATAAATATAAATACAGCAGCAGATGAACTGACCAAATTGCAACACAGTGGAAAATGAACTCAGATATAGACATAAACAAACATACATCTATATACAGACAAATAAATACACACACATATATATGAATTAGTAAAGTTGGCGACTGTAGTCGAAGGTGACCTGAAGGCTCCCTTTTTGATAGCTACTACACCAAGGTGTAGATGGCGGTGCTACTCCTTTCCCTGGATTGCTCCACTTCACCCTTACCTTATAATGCCAAGCGTTAAGCAAGGTAGCATCAATTACCATTTATTGAGTCCTTGGTATGACTTGATCCAGGTGTCATGCACCATTGGCAAACACTAACCATTATGTCAATATCCAGACGTTTTTAGTTAGGCAGGAGTCATCCATTTAGGTATGTTTGATGAATTAGTAAAGACACATTTAGTCTGTATGATTTAATTAAGATCCTTTTGAGTTTCCTAATAGATGTCTTGGTTTCAGGTTGGAAGACACTTATCAGTAAATTCGAAAAGATCTTAATTAAATTATACAGACAAAATGTGTATTATTTAATCAAACAAACACACACACACATATATATATATATATATATATATGTCATACTGCTGGTACAGAAATACCAACTGTCATCAATCCCAATCATCTGTTGCTCTTTGTAGGTCCTCTAGAAAGCATTCAGTGCCAGCACACAGACGATGTAAATCTTTGTTAGTTTTTAAGAGGACTCAAGAGAATGCCACTTA
>OY757941.1:46160723-46161933 GCA_963585895.1 Sepioteuthis lessoniana
AACTGCTTTCTACAGTAACAACAATGATCTCGTTAGGTTTTTTTTTTCCTCTTCCAAATTCAGGACCGCTTACAACATTAAGTAAAAAGAAAAAAAGGGAAGTCAAATTCTTCCTCTCTTGTCAGAATTTTCCAGGCTCTTTATTTATTCAATAAACATGGTTTCTTAATAAAAATCCATGTCAATACTTAAATCATACTAGTTCCCAAACTAAGACCCATGGCACACTGCTGCTTTAAAATAGCTTGCTATATTTTTGTATGATGGTTGGTTGGTTATTTGGGTTTTACAGCATACCAACCTTTGTAAATGATTTAAAGCCAAATCCATTTTTATTCAAATAATCAGTTCTATTTCAAAATTCAGCTTAGCACGAGTACACAGTTTAATTGTCAAAATATTTCTCTTTCAAGCGATTCAGTTTATCCAAACCGTTCTAATTCAGCTAATTCAGTTTAGTAGAAGTACAGATTTTGTTTACACACAGTTAAATGTCAAAACATTTCTATTAAGCAATTCAGTTTCATGTAAATACAGTTTCAATGTCAAAAACAGTTCCATATTGAACAATTCAGTTCAGCAAAAGCAAGCAGTTTAAATGCAAGTACACAGTTTAATTGTCAAAAACATTTCTTTTTCAAGCTATCCAGTTTAGTCAAACGGTTCTAATACAAACAATTCAGTTTAGTATAAGTAAGCAGTTAGGGCCCAATGTGTGGGTTGAATAAAACTATTAGATGCTACCATTTCAGGCCGGAGTGGACCTGGGAGCAATGGCAATGAAGGGGTACTCCACATTCCCCAAAGCTCCAGCATCAGTGGAACCTCATCATCAGATTGTTTCATATCATATCCAGGACACTCATTGAGGGGGGGGGTAAACTCTCTGCAGTAGTGCAGTAAGTGTATTCTACAGCCCCAGCCAACTAGGCAAACAGAGTTAATGCCACAAAGTTTTATTTCAGATAATTCAGTTTAGCATAAGAACAGTTTAGAAAACAAAACAGTTCTATTTCAAGCGAATTGGTTTAGAATAAATCTGTAGTTTAAATGCAAAAAAAAAAAAAAAAAAAAAAAAAAAAAAAAAAAAAAAAAAAAAAAAAAAAAAACAGTAAACTCAAACCATGGTTTAGTTCTATTTAACCCATAGATAGGACCCTTATCAAGTGCTACCACTCCAAGCCAAAGTGGACCTGGGAGCAATGGCACT
>OY757941.1:46164633-46197133 GCA_963585895.1 Sepioteuthis lessoniana
GCAGTCTAAAAGACCAAACCAGAATGAAGGCCAATAGGGATGGATGGTAAGAGAGAATATATATCAACACAACTTAATGAGGATTTTTTAAGATTATCACACTTCAAAGAAAATTAAAGATCAATACGGCAATTCCAAAGGATTAACAAAAAAAAATAAAAATAAAAAATTATGTACCAATGAAGAAAAACTGCTTATATATATATATATATATATATATATATATATATATATATATATTAGTATTCTTAGTACAGTTAAACCGGAGTTGGGAGTAATTCCATCAGGACAAGAAATTATTCATTTAAATTTTCTCTGAAGTCCTGTTATTTTTTTTTTCGTGTTTTTGGAAAGTTCAAAAATGCGTAACAGGATGGAAATAAATTTATAATCCTTTGTGATTGGTTTCGTTTTTTTCTTAAAAGATACATATACATACAGCACACATACAAAATAATATTATTTAATTTGTTGATATTATTTAATGAGCCTGAACTCATTTTGGATTTTTTTTGTACAGTTAAATGGTTTTACTTATTTCTATCTAATACAATTTTTTACTAATCATTAGTTTTCACACAGTTAAATGTTTTTAATTGGTTGATTGGGTTTAATGGCATATAAACCTCTATATATTATTTAATGCCTAAGCCTGTTTACACGTATGTAGACACATAATTTAATCATACCATCCTAAAACTATACAACTCATTTATTCGCATACGAGTAAGTATTTGCAAGTATTTCTATGTGACATTACTTTATTTATTGATGATAGTGTTTTATTATTATTATTATTATTATTATTATTGATATTATTATTTCTCACTACTATTTCTATCAACACAAGTGTTGAATCATGAAACACACTTGTAGTCGGTAGCTAGGCTAAGAGCAACGTCTTTAGCAAGGCTAAAACTAAAAAGCAAGCCAGTCCTCAATGAAAGAGCTCTTTATGGCACATTGGGAGATTCCAATGTGCACACATTGGCCAGTCCATTCCTTAGATTGTGATTGGCTAGAACATCTCATTGGATATGTTTGTTCATAAATACCAACCCTGTCCAGTTCAAGAGGTTTGTTTTGACTATGCTGGACCTCTGGTAAGTGTTGCTGTTATTATTGTCACTATTATTGCTGTTGTATATTGTTGCCTTCTACAACAAGCATAATTCTATTCAGCAATAATTTGCTTTCTGTTGATTACTTTGTTGTGTTTTCAGGATTGTAACCAAGTCTATATTTTCTGGTACAACCTGGTCTCTTTCACGAACGACAAAACATTATCCATGTGGACGTTCTCAAATAAGTCCTTTATGGTATTTGCGTGGAAATAGCGCTTTCTGTTGTCATTAAAAACTTTACACTCAAGGAGATTGTGTTTGATTGTGCAGGGCATTTGGCATGTCGAGCACTGTGGTTGCTGTTCTTGCTTGAGTATAAAAGAGTGCGTAAGTCTGCTGTGACCAATACGCAATCGCGTTATTGTTACTTGTTCTTTTTGCGATTTTCGAAAGGCTGGGCGCCATTCTCCCAAAAAGGGCTTGACCTGAAATAGTTTATTACTGGTATTTCTACTCCAACGCTGCTGCCATTTTTTATGGAGGAAATTATTTATTTTAGGCTTCAGATCGGCATATGGGATGTACTTGTCAGGGGTCAAATCTAAAGCCGATTTTGCTTCCACGTCTGCTCTATGATTTCCTCTCACCCCAATGTGGCTTGGAATCCTAAATGTTTTTTAAGTAAGGCTACCTTATCACTAACAATTCAATTAGAATATCAGTCATTTGTTTTGAGACAGTTAAATGATCAAACAGTTCTATTTCAAACAATTCAATTTAGCAATAGTAAACCAAGTTAAATGGCTCCAAGTATTGCTATGTTTCAATAACAATTCAATCAAACATCTGTCATTTGCTTACATACCGTTAAATAATTCCACAATTCTGTTTTAAACAATTCAATTTAGCCCAAGTCATTTGTTTGCACACAGTTTAAAATGTCAAACAGTTTTATTTGATCCATAGATAGGGCCCCCATCAGGTGCTAGCACCCCGGGTCAGCATGGACCTGAGAGCAACAGCAATTAAGCTCTAGCATTACTGAAGCCTCACCATCGGAAGATTTATATCACTCACTGAGGGAGTCTTAACCCTATGCAGTTGGTGCATTCTACAACCCCATGTAACTGGGACACAAGAGTACTTGTTAAAAAAAAAAAAAAAAAAAATTACAAATCTAAGAGTGGGGAAAACAGAAAAAAGTTTTATGAAGTTCATCTTAATGGCATGGAACCCCTCTTGAATTAGTTTAAACCTGGAAGTTTCATTGTACATGTATATATTTACCTACCCCTTGACATAAGACGGAGATGACACAAGGTCAATTTTAATTGGACTGGTTTGGTTTTATAGCACATCAACCATTGTAGTTTATAAATGCCAAATCCATTTTTACATTTACATAAGTAAAGTTAAGTTGGCGATCCGAAGTCTCCCTTTTCAATAGCTACTACACCAAGGTGTAGGGGAGGGTGCTACTCCTATCCCTGGATTGCTTCACATTATCCTTGATACATTCCTTATGAAGCTGAGTGTTAAAAAAATGGTACTTTATACCTCCTTGCTTAGGTGTTTGGTATGACTTGACCTGGGATTGAACCCTGGTCTCCCAGACCATTGGCAAACACTCTACCCACTAGGCCAATGGGCTGGTTATGTCCTATCTATGTTAAACTGTTTCTGTGTGTGTGTGTGTGTGTGTGTGTGTGTGTATATACACACACAAGTTCTATTTCCAACAGTTCAGTTTAACATAAGTATGCAGTTTAGTTCAATTTGACCCATAGATAGGACCTGAGCAGATGTTACCGCTGCAGGTTAGAGTGGACCTAGGAGCAATGACAGTGAAAGAGTACTCCACATTCCCCAAAGCTGCAGTATTACTGGAGCCTCACCATCCAATTGTTTAGTGTCATATCCATGACACTCGCTGGTGAAGTCTAACCCCTCTACAGAGATGCAGTCAGTGTATCCTACAGCCCCAGCTGACTGAGGAAAATTTTAAATGGAGTTCAACAGGTTTGAATTCAGAATTTTCCTTCACCTAGACTGGTTGCCATACCAAGGTTGAAAAGCCCAGTTTGCCCTACTATTTACCTATAGCTGAATGGAGAAAACTTAGATTCATACCTTTCCCTAGAATATTAGTACTAAGTGAAATGTAAACAGCCTCATACAGGATTTGAACTTGTATCAACATGTCCATTTCCAAGGTCAGAAACCAATACTCCATTAATACCTCAGTATCTACATTTATAAGTATATTTTTTGCATCGCTGTTTCCGAGGAATTTTTTTGGCACAGTTACCTGTTAACAAGTATTCTTATCCTTTACAAATAATTCCCACATTGACATAAGGTTTCAGGTATTCCTATCTCATAATAATAAATGGTTTTGCATAAGTATTTCTATTTAATAACTCATTTGTTAGCACACTGTTATATGGTTTTTAACTAACCTATAATATCAAGTATATAATTTGACAGTTGCCAGAAAGAAACCCATCCACATTCCTTTTAATATCTATTTCTCTATTCTTCTCTCATTTTGTTTTCTTTGTTTCATTTTGGGTTTTTTTATTATTATTATTATTATTTTCTTGTCCAACAGAATAGTGTTACCCTATGATCCAAAGGAGTACAACTCCTGACCTCACACTAACGGTCAATGACAATAACTACAGCTACCAGTAACAATTCTTAATGCAAACAATTATATGGAATAGTATTTCAATGAAATAGGAATCATTTTTAACAGGTTCATTTCACCAAAGATAGGACCTTAATGGGTTGGTTTAATTTTACGGCATATCAACCATTCTAAGTTATTTAATGCCAAATCCTCTTTTTACATACATATTAGATATATTGATTTGTAAACACGAGTCAACAAAGTTGAACAGTAGCAAGTATTTCTATCTATCACAAACAATTCAATTAAATATCAGTCATTTGTTTACATAGTTATATGATCAATCAGTTTTATTTCAAACAATTTAATTTTGCTTCAGTCATTTTTTTTTGCACACAGTTTAAATGTCAAACTGTTTTATTTGAACCATAGATAGGACCCAATTAGGTGTTACCACTCTGGGCCAAAGTGAACCTGGGAGTGATGGCAATGAGGGGGTAGTCCACATTCCCCAAAGCTGCAGCATTACTGGAGCCTCACCATCAGATAGTTTGTCATATCCAGGACACTCATTAGAGGGGGGTATTACCCATCTAAAGAGATGCAGTTGGTGTATACTGCAGCCCTAGCCAACTGGACTGACCGTAAGTACTACCAATTTAAGTAACAGTGAACCTCGGAGTAATGGCAATGAAGGAGTGACTGTACTTCCTCAGACCACACAATCAGAAGCACTTGAGTGTCATACCTAGGACACCTTGTATCAAGGTTTTTGGAGTTGGAAGGGAAGGTTCTTGCCCCTCTGCAGGGAATATAGTCAGTATATTTTCAGTCTCACTGGCAAGGTGTTATTAAATTGAATTAAGTAATTCTTTGCCATGGTGAAAATAAGTGGGGGGAAAAAGAAAAAAAAAAAAAAAAAAAAAACACTTTTCCTTTCTCCTCGGACTTGTCAGAAGAAAGTTAAGCACGAGTTTTACATAGCATTGTAATGACCGAGTAAATCAACAAACTTATTTTGTCAACGTAAATGTTTATTCAGAATTACAAGGCCACTGCTTTTATCAGCATGGGAAATGACAATGTCCAGGTTTTAGGATAGGTTATTAAGTGCCTATATATGTATTTACCCAACCCCTCCACATGAGCAGGATATGACACAAGGTCAATTTTAAAGCAGAGTCAAACAGGTTTCAATTCAGTTTTCCTTCTTCAAGACTGGTTGCCAGAAAAGGTTCAATAACCCAATCTGCCCTACTATTTACCCATAGCTGGAGGGAGAATAATTGGATTCATATTTTCCCCCAAGGGCATGAGTGCTATGAGGAAATGAAATAGGTGTCCTCCAAGATTTGAAATCATGTCATATCCATTTGCTGCATCTATCTTTTAGAAAAGGATGAATCATTTGATTGAGAGACTGAGGCGAGGATAATTCCTTGGAGGAAGCCTTTGGAATAATCCGTAGCACTGTTTCTGTAGTTGCAGAGGATAGGATTACAAGCCATCTTTTGGTGTATACCAGTCGAAAACCAAACCCAAAACACAGATATCATCATTTCCCACACTGATTAAGTGGCGACATTGTAATTCTACATAATCATTTTCATTGACAAAATCAATTCACTTTTAGCTGACACATATCAATGAACCATCTAATTTAACTACTATCAAAAATGACATTATTTCATTAAAAAACATGACAGCAAACAAACAAAATAGAAAGCTTCAAAAAAATTACTGGACTTCCTTCATTGAACACCACTCTACAATCCCTAAATCATACGAGATAGATATAGATATATATATATATATATATATATTCACATCAATACTCATATATACAGCTGTGGGTATATATTTTCACAATTATATGCACACACATACAGAATATTATATATATCTCCACACAAATACTTCCATTGACACACATTTATTTTTATATATATATATATATATATATATATATATATATATATATATATATATATATATATATATATATATATATATATATATATATATATATATATATACACACACACACACATATCTAAGTAATATAATGGCTGAAGGATTTTGTTTTAGAAATGTCACAATAGCCAAGATAGGAAACAGGGCTAGAGAGTGCGAGTGACATCACACACGGAGGATTTTGAAGAAAGTGAGAGTTGAGAACTAGACACCGAACAAGAAGGGTCGGCTCTCGGAGCTTGCAGAGGCCAGACGAATTTGAGCGCTACGGGCGCCGCACAAGATTGGGGTGGGGGCAGATGGAAAAGCCAGAATAAAAAGAATGTGTATATCTCCCCTTTATGTCGAAGAACCTTTAAACTCAAAAGGTAATAAACAGTTTTGTACCGGAATTAAGAAGTCGTAAGTGTTTTTCCTGTTTCAGGATTCCTATGTTCTATGTATATATATATATGTTATGAACATTCAATGTATGTTTGGCATATCCATATCTGGCTATGGTACACATGCATACACACAAGACCATCAACTGTACATAAGCATGTACTTAAAATTATATGTAAGATCAAATCCTTGAATGTATATTATAGATTGTCGGTTGATAAGATAATCATCAGGTCTTCAATTTATGATGCAATGTCAGTTAGTTTTGCATCAGTACCATTTTCAAAAATTTTTAAATTCACAGATATGTGTTACCAGACCAGAGTGGATTTTGGAGTGACAGCAATGGAGGGGTACTCCACATTCCCCTAAGCTCCAGCATTACTGGAGCCTTACCATCAGATAGTTTGTCATATCCAGAACACTCATTGGTGGTAGGGGTCTTACCTCTCTTTATGCAGTTAGTATTTTCTACACCCACAGCTGACTAGTTTGGCTCGTTTTTGAGAAAAAAAAATTGGTTTTAAAAATTCATTGACTACACAAGTATATATGGTAATTATCTGAATTTAACAGAAATGAAAAGAAGGAGATAAAATTAACATTTTCGAAAATTAACTTAAATTAATTTACATGTACCGATTTCTTTCACAGTAGATTAATCAAAAATTGACTGGATAACAGTCTTATCTACTTTCTAAGTAGGTGTTCTAGAAAGGGATTTAGCTGGATTAACTTGGGTTTGATGATGGAGTTAAATTATTACAATTATTAACGAAATGTTTGAAAAGTATTATTAAGTAAGCTCTTGAGTTTTGAATAAAAGCATTTATTTTTTTTAATAAAAAATAAATGTGTTTTGAATAAAAGCTGCCATAAGTTTGTAATCTAAAATATATCAATTACTTTCACAGTCATATCCTTGACTTCACAAGCAAGGATTTCAGAGTTCATTCCAAGTCTCTTCTGAATCTATGCGTTTTTTGGCTTAGCAAAAATTCCAAGGATCCAAAGTTGTACATTTTCTGATGGAATGTCCCTATCGTTGATATCTTGTGAAGTAAGTTTTACAGGCTTGCCACTCTATATAAAGAGGGGGTGTCCTCGTGGTCTAATGGTTTAAGCGATGGACTGCGGAATCTTAGTACGCGAGTTCGTACTCCAGTCACGCTATTACATTCACTTTCGGGCAAATACCCTTGGGAAAGGTATGAACCCCCTTATCCTCCCAGCTATGGGTTAAATAGTACCGCTACTGTTCTTCTAGGAGAATAGATTTGGCATTAAATAACCTAAAAAGAGTTGATATGCCATTAAACAAAGAAACCAAACCAAATTATATCCTTGGGAAAGGTATGAACCCGCTTATCCTCCCAGCTATGGGTTAAATAGTACCACTACTGTTCTTCTAGGAGAATAGATTTGGCATTAAATAACCTAAAAAGAGTTGATATGCCATTAAACAAAGAAACCTAACCAAACCAAATTATATCCTTGGGAAATTCTGCTTCGAATGGTTGCTGGGGGGGGGGCAGAGAACTGCTGGGTCCTGGACAAGATGGTCAGCGCTAAAGAGGGATTCAAAGTGTTCAGATCAATGACTCAGAATGGAGGCCTTGTCTGTAAAAAAACACTTGCCTATCTGCACTGTGCAAAGAAACTCGGGGCCAGTGAGTCAGGCAATACATTGCTTTGAGGGCTTTGTAGAAGCCTCTGTTATCACCTAGGTCTGTGTATTGCAGAGTTTTCTTTGCGAGATTAGTCCATCACTTATTTTGGATCTCCCAATGCTTGCACTGGAGGATGCTGCAAATGAGACAGAAGGCAGCCCTCCTCACAAGACATGACAGCTGAGCCAGGTGGGCTTCGTGGGATGATCTCTTCTTCACTAGCAGTTCCTGAATCTCAGGGTTGTTCTCATCAACCCCGTCTTTGTTCTTCTGGGTGGTAAACCCTAAAACCTCTTCAGATGGTCTCAGGATGGCACTCTTCAGTTGATCTCAGAGTGGTACAGGAGAAGTGACTTCTGGGCAGTCGTAGTTTTCAGACTTGGACTGTATGCCTGCCTCAAAGTCAGCTTTCATTTCAGCTGACTGAAGTTTGTTCAGATTGGTTCTTACTTGGTTTAGGCTTGAAGTGCAGCCTAAATTTTCAGCAGACTAGGCAATAGTCAGTGTGGCATTCAGCACTGGGCATCACTTCAGTGTGAATGACATCCTTGAGGTCATGCTTGTGCATAAACACAGTCAATTAAGTGCCAATGTTTGGACCGAGGATGCATCTAGGTTATTTTAAGTCTGTCCTTTTACTGGAAGATGGTGTTGGTGATGACAAGTTGCTGCTCCAGCAGCAAGCGCCTGTTGTTGCAGTAACCAATACAGTGTTTGCCAAGTACTCCTAGAAATCTGCATCTTGACCCACTCCAGCATTGAAATCACCAAGGATTATCTCTGTCATCTGCAGAGTTGCTTATATATAATTTGGTTTGATTGGGTTTTATGGTATATCAACCATTGTAATGCCAAATTCTCTCTCTCTCTATATATATATATATATATATATATATATATATATATATATATATATATATGATTTGGTTGGGTTAAGTTTTATGGTATATCAACTATTGTAGGTTATTTAATGCCAAATCCTCTTTATAGAGATATTAAATATGATTTAACACATTTTGTAGATAACGTTTTTAAATGAACTGAGATCTGTTTTGCACACAGTTCAATGGTTTCACTCATTTCCATCACATACGAATAATTCTATTATTATTCATTTGTTTGCACATAGTTAAATGGTTCTAAGTATTGATACGTATCACTAACAATTCAATAAAAACACCTGTCAGAATGCTTACATACAATTAGATGATCAATCAGTTCTATTTCAAGCAATTCAGTTTACCCTAAGTCATTTGTTAACACTAACTTTAAATGTCAAAGTTCAATTTGACCCATCAATAGGACCTTATCAGGTGCTACCACTCCAGGCAAGAGTGGACTGGGGAGCGATGGCAATGAAGGGGTACTCCACATTCCCCAAAGCTTCAGCTTTACTGGAAGCTCACCATCAGATTGTTTAGTGTCATATCCAGGATACTTGTCATGGGACACCTTAACCTTCTGCAGAGATACAATCAGTGAATTCTACTGTCCTAGCCCACTTGGCCAAGTATTGGATAGGAATACTTAAAAGTATTTAGTTGTGCTAACATTAAATAGTAATAGCAATTTGAAACCATATAATTGTGTCTCAGTTATTGGCGTTAGCAATACATGAAACCATTTAATTGTACGCAAATTATTTGAATTACTCTACCAATTGTATACCAAGAATTAGTAGTAGTATAAATAGTTACTTCACAATCATTTATATGGTTTCAAGTTTTATATTATATTTATGTAGTTCCAAATTTTAGTATCTGATAGGATTACTTGAAAATGTGACCGTGTGGTCAAATCCTATGATTAAATAGGAATAGTGACTTGAAACCATGTAAGTATGTACAAATTATTAGTGTTAAATAGGAATACTTGAAACCATACAAATACATACTTACGAATTATTATAGACAAGTGCAATTTAGTGGAGAAAATATAATTAAACATTTACAAATGAATCCAATTTCAGCATTAAATAGTCCAAAACAAGTTCATATGCCATTAAGAAAAAAAAGGCATATATAAAAGCATTGGGAATATTTATTTTGTCATGCCTGATATTACAGCTAAGATTTTCTTGGGATTGCTTTAACTTTCTTTGCGGTAATAATTGCATACATAGAAATGCAGCAAGTCTTGGCTGAATGTCGGAAACGAAAACCAAAATGCTAGTCATATCAAATACCTACCACCTTGAAACTTAGTAAAGAAGATTTTAGTTTGGCTTATCAGTGACAACTGACATACTCCACAACTGCTTGGGTTCATTTGAGTTTCTTTGTGTACTAAACATTTCTGGCATCTGGCAGTAAGTGGTGCTATAAGAGCATGATAAAACAAATGTGGAAACTTTTTACACTGAAATTTATTTGACAAATTTCGAGAACTCTGCCAATAGTATGCACCAAAAGTCAGGAAGAATGGGATTGTCAGTGGTCAGGATATATATTAAAATAAAATAAAATAAAATAAAATAAAATAAAATAAAATAAATGGAAATGCAATGTTTCTGATTTTAATATAGAAATCCATGCCCTGCAGGAGGGGGATTAGTATATGTTGACTAGATCCCCTGTTGAGGACTATGAACCTTATAAAAATAAAAAAAATAAAAAAGGTGGGGAGTCCTTACTTGGTTTTATGGCATATCAACCATTGCAGGTTATCTAATGCCAAAACCTGTTTCTACATATATATTGAATATATAGGATTTGTAAACATTTTGTAGAGAACATTCTTAAACAAGCCTGAGCTCTTTTTTGCACACAGTTAAATGCTCTCAAGTATTGCTTTATAACAGTCACAAATTAACATCTATCATTTGTTTGCACACAGTTTATTCTATTTAACATATAGATAGGACCCTGTCAGGTGCTACCACTCTGGGGTCAGAGTGAACCTGGGAGTAATGGCAATGAAGGGTCCTCCGCATTACCCAAATCGCCAAAGCTGGTGCCTCGCCATCAGATGGTTAAATGTCATATCCAAAATGCTCATTGGAAGCGAGGGGGTGTCTTACTCTTCTGCAGAGCTGTAGTCGATGTTGGGTGTCCAGGTATGGTACTCAACTGCCTTTGATGGCAGAGCTATGAAGAGTCTAGGGTAGTCCATCATCATTACTTCCAAATTCACTCTGATCTGGTGTCATTGTACCTGTTAGGGGCCAACTCAAATAGACTTGTCTCAATTAATTGTATTTGATAGAGAAATGAGAAAAATAAAACAATACACAAAATAAAGGTCATTATTTCAATCTAAGAGAGTAATCACACTGATCCCAGTGAGACACAAACCCACATCACCCCAGGGAAGCCTGATTAACTATATCAGCTGTTTTATTAAGAAACCTACAAGAACAGAAGCTTAAATAACACCTACCACTTATCTCTGATCAGCTTGTGCCATATTTCTTACTAGTTAAGGAATTATCTTTAATAACCCTGACGACTAATTTCAATATTTTGATTAAAAGATTTTTTTTTTTTAATTATTGGAACTCTTTGAAGTCATTATTTCTCAAATAGTGAGGAAATAGCTATACAGATTACCTCCACCAGATAGATTTGACTTTGTTGCTAAAAGCTAATACAACTATCTATGCAAATGACTTCCACCTTAAAGATTAGGTTGGGTGGTTGGATTTTATGGCATGTCAACCCTTGTTGGCTTATTTTATGCCAAAAATCTTTGTTTTATTCATTCTTTGTGGAGTACAGCCGCTGTTTGTGAAGTTCATCATATATAATTTCAGGTGATGAATATTTCGTCTTGTCATGCGAGTTCAGTAATCGCAATCTGGTGTAATGAGCATTTCTGTTGAAGGTTTGTACATCCAAGTGTGTGTGTGTGTGTGTGTGTGTGTGTGTGTGTGTGTGAAAGTATCAATTTGTAGGTGAGGTTTTTGTCTTTGGACTTATGTCTTTGGTTGGAGGCTGTTTTATTTTTTCAGGATATCATTTATCTTATGAGGATCTATTGTTTTAAAAGATTTTGAATTCTTACCACTCAGCTTTATCAGGTTGCAGACTTAAGGATAATAGGGAAGTATTTGCTGCTGCAATGATCATTATGTACCTTCCATGTATAATCCACATAGCTTGAGGGATCACATCGGATTATGTCTACAGCTGAGCAGGAACCAGTAGTTGTGATGAGATAGGTTAGAGATTTATTGTTAAGGATGTATAGATTATTTTCATTAATTATTTTTTCCCCAGTCTTTACCTTTTTGGTTTGGTTTCTTTGTTTAATGGCATATCAACCTTTTTAGATTATTTAATGCCAAAGCCATTCTCCTAGAAGAATAGTGGTGGTACAATTTAACCCATAGCTGGGAGGATAAGGAGGTTCTTACCTATCCTAAGAGTGTTTGTCCGAAAGTGAACATAATAGCACGACTGGAATACGAACTCACTTCATATGATCCCGCAGTCCATCGTTTTAACCATTATACCACGAGGACACCCCCTTGCCTTTTTGGCATATCTAGTGTTATGACTAAGGTCAAGTAGTACTATGAGGGGTTTAGGGATTTGTTGTATAAATTGGTTCAGTTTTTTTTCTAATACAATAAATATTGGGAATTCCATTGCATCATTTTCAGATTAAGAGTTATTTTGTTAAAGATACTGACTGACTTAGTAGTTTTAGATGTTGAAGGACTAATCTCCCTTTTTATATACAATGGAATTGTTGAATAGAGTAGGTTTGTATATTTGTCACTTGAAGTTTGAAGAAAAATCTTTGGCAAATAAATCCACAAGTATCGTATCAATGAAGTGATCAAAAGGATGCAGACTGGTTCTCAGCCTGCAAGCCTGGCTGGGAGGCAAAAAATTAAAAAAATTTTTTGGGTGGGGATAACCACATAGCTTTAATTTGACTGATTTTGGGAAAAAACTACCAAGATGTGTTGAGAAAGTATAAAGACTGAAGCTTTATCTACTAAGACAAACGAACAACGAATAAAACGTGAATTTTCTTTGAAATAATCATTCTAGTGAGTCGGTGTTTTATGGCATATCAACCATTGTGGGTTATTCCATACCAAATCCTGTTCTTAAACAATTTGCAAGCATATAGCTTGTAGATAATTTTTTTTTGTATTCAAATTCATTGGCTCAATGAGTAGAGTGTTCACCAATAGTCCAAGAGACCAGGGTTCAATCCCAGGTAGTCATACCAAAGACTCAAAAAATTGGTACTCGATGCAACCTTACTTAGCACTATAAGGTAAGGATCAAGAGTAAAGTGGAGCAATCTAGTGAATGGATTAGCACCCTCCGCTACACCTCATTGTAGTAGATATTTAAAAGGCAGCCTTCGGGTCACCCTCAACAAAAGTCGCCAACTTATATATAAGCAAATAGTTCAAACGTGACTATCTTTAAACAAGTTGTTAGTCTTTTGTTTGTTCAATTAAATGGTTTCAAATATTCATATCAAATCTTAGTAATTATCAAAATTTGCACATTGCTGAATAGTTTCAATTAACTACTTCTAATAATCGTTACAAAAGGACTGAACAGTTCCACTTGACCCTTAGACAAGACCTTAACAAGTACTACTACTCCAGGTCAGAGTGGATCAGGCAGTAAAGGGCTACTCTACATTCCTCCCAGCTGCAAGTTTAGTTTGGTTTTATGGCATATCAACATTTGTAGGTTATCTAATGCACCATCTATTTTTATACACATAAACAGTTCCATTTCAACATAAATAGTTCAATTTCAAAAAATTCAGTTTAGCATAAGTATACAGTTTAGTTCTATTTGACCCATAGATAGGACCCTATCAGGTGCTACCATTCTGGGCTAGAGAGAATCTGGGAGCAATAGCAATAAAGGAGTACTCCACACTCCCCAAAGCCCCAGCATTACTGGAATCTCACCATCAGCTTGTTTAGTGTCATATCCAGGATACTAATTGGAGAGTCTTACCCCTGTGCAGAGATGCAGTCAGTGTATTCAGCAGCACAAGCTGACTGGGCCATCAAAGTTCGAAGACTGGAGCTTCACTATCAGATGGTTTCAGGTCACACCCAAGACACATTAACCCTTCAGCAGAGATGCAGTCAGTATATTCAACAGTCTCAGCCAACAGAATGTTATCCCTCTCTAGCATTTAACAGGGTTATAAATTCCATAAAGTTTTCCATTGGTCAAAACGCCAATGAAACTCAATTTTTGATCTCAAGTTGAACAGCTCTATTTCTTTTCATGTCTTCTATATCATCTAAATCTAACTAAGCCCTGTCAGCAAGTCTTAGAATACTCTGTTCAGGGTTCATGGGACACCAACCCTCATCGGTTATTTAATGCCAAATTCCATATATTAAATATGGTTTGGTGAGGCTGGGTTGGGTTGGGTTTTATGGTATATCAAACCTTGTAGGTTATTTAATATGAAATCCTCTATACGTATATATATGGTTTGGTTTAATGGTATATCAACCATTATAGGTTAGGAATGCAAAATCCTATATATATTATACGTAGAATAATAAATATATATTAGTTTATATATATATATATATATATATATATATATATATATATATATATATATATATGATAGTATGGATGCTTATCTGCATCTTATTACAATAATCATCGGGCAGAAAAAGTAAAATATCGGAGAAAAAAAAAAAAAAAAAAAAAACTATTGAAAAATAGTCAAAAGAATATTTACATTAAGATTATATATAACTCTTTGTGTGTGTGTGTGTTTTGATTATATTTGTGTGTGGTCATAAGTGATTGTTACTGCTGCGCAGCAAATTTGAGGTTATCTCCTGAATATACGAGTAGCGATATGTGTATTAAATACCCTACAAGACTTGATATTCCATAAAATCCAATGGAATATCAAGTCTTGTATGCTATTTTATACCAAATCATCTTCAAACATATTTTTAATATATACGATTTGGTTTGGTTTTATGGCTTATCAACCATTGTAAGCTATTTAATGCCAAATCATTTTATATATTTGTTTGGTTGGGTTTATGGCATATCAACCCTCATGGGTTATATAATGCCAACTCTTTATATATAAAATGTTTTTTTTCTTTTTTAGTTGGTCCAAAGTAAAAATAAACATTTTACAAATTGAATTGGTCCACAATGAGATTTTTTTTTTTTTAATTTTTATTTCATAAATGTTTGTATCATAAAACGTTTATTGTATTCTTTATTTTATTTCATTTTATTTCTTTCTAACACATTTCAGTTCTCTTTGGAGAAGGAATGAAGTTTTCTAGGTACATTTTTCCCAAAAACTTTTCCAGTCCTTCAACGTAACTTTTGTTTTAATTTCTTTTCTTTGAAAATTTGCTAGTACTGGCATTTTCCTAACATTTTTTTCTTGTGCGAGTGTGTCCATTTATTAATTTACTTATTTGTGTTTGTTTATATATATATATATATATATATATATATATATATATATATATATAACTAATACTCGTCAATAAGATTTTTAAAATGACCCAGAGCTCATATCGGCACATAGTTAAATGGCTTTGTTTATTGCTCTCCAACACTAAGAATTTAATATGTCATTTGTTTGCACACAGTTATATGATTTGTAAGTAATTTTATTTTTAAATCAGAAATATGTTGGTTCACAAGAATCATTTCAAGTATTTCTATCTAACACAAATGTTTTTATTTGACATTAATCATTTGGTCACACAGCAAAGTGGTTTCAAGTATTGCTCATACCAGAAGTTTTATTTGCACACAGTTAATTGGTTCTTAGTATTACTATCTAATACCAATGATTCTATTTTTGCTCACAGTTAAATGGTTTCAAGTATTCCAATATAACATGAATAATTTAGTATGAATCATTTGCTTGCACACACGTAAAAAGCTTTGAGTAATGCTCTCAAACATCAAGTTTTATTTGCACACAGTTAAATGGTTTCAAGCATCACAATGCAACACTAACAATTCAATTTGCTTGCACACAGTTAAATTGTTTAACAGTTCTATTTGACCCATAGATAGAACCCAAACAAGCACTACCACCCCAGGTCAGAGTGGACCAAGGAGTAACGCCAGTGAATGGGTTCCCAAAGCTCCAGGACTGAAGGCTCACTATCACATAGTTTAATGTCATAACCAGGACACTCATTGGGAGTGGGGATCTTACACCTCAGCAGAGATACAGTCAGTGTATTCTACAGCAACAGACAACAGGACCGAGAATAATTTGGTTGTTAGATAGAATCATTGATGTCATAGAAATACTTAAAATTATTCAACTGTATACAACTTATCAGTAATAAGAATATTTACTTGAAACTAATTATTTACTAAGGATTATTATTGAAATCCAACAACAGTGTGCAAAAATAAATAAATAAAAAAAAATAAAAAAATATTTAACAGGAATTTGGACTATTTTCAAGCAATTATATGGTTTCACGTAACAATTCCTTTTTCATCATGATAATCCTTATTAAATGATTATAGCTTTAAGCATATACTTTTCACATACAGTCATATATAGTTTCAAGTTCTCCACTCTTATATGGTTAAACACATTCTTATAGAATGCAGAGCTTTTGCTGTCATCTGAAAGCAATTTTTCAAAGTGACTAGTTTAACCGAATTGTTCAAAAACATCAAAATAGATGACGTTCTGTCCTTCTTGCGAGAAACAGGGTTATACAAAAAAATATGACGAATTAAAACTGATTAATCATGTGCAAACCAGTGAAATCCTGCTTATAGAAAATTTTACCTACTAAGTATTCATTGGTAAAAGGTATATACATATAGACAGAATTTGGCATTAAATAACCTACAAAGGTTGATATGCCATAAAACCCTAACAACCAACCAGCCAGCCAATCCAATCCAATCTTATATTCTTAATACTAACAATTATGATCTCAAATACCATATTTCACAGCATCTAAGATGCTTGATTTATAAGACACTCCAATTTCGGTCAGGCAAATCAAGAAAATTTTTAGTGAAATAAAGTTCTTATATTAGATAAGATGAAATTAATATAATCAACATAATTAATAACACTTTTAATCTATGTCATCATCATCATCATGTGCTGGTAGCATGGATATCACTGACCCTCTCTCGTCACTTTTCCCTATCGGTCATCGCCTCTGGCAGGTCTTCTGGACTACATCCCGTATCCTCACATAGTTGCTAAATGTATGTTTGTGCTGGTCGTCCTGCTTTTGTTCGGCCATATGTGGGGGTCCATAAGAGTACATCTCTTATGAGTTCATCCCTGCTTGTCCAGCAGTGTCCTGCATGTCTGGTTCATCTAACTTGAATAGTTTTCGTGATAGGAGGCAGGTGGCCGTACAGTTGGTGTCTTGTGGGGTGTTGCCGCCAGGACTTGCTCAATATTGCTCACAGCATTCTTGCGTAATAGCTATATGAAAGTTACTCTAAAGTCTAAGCTAATACAAGTTGCCAGGTAGCTAATTTCAGCTGACTATGGTGAATTCTAAAACTACATAGAGCATATCAGACACGGGGGAATTTTCAAAGATATCTTCAGTAAAAAAAAAAAAAAAAAAAAAAAAAAAAAAAACCTTTTTTTTTTTAAAAGTGCACCTTATACGCTGTCAAATACGGAAATTATTTAAATTTAAAAATAGTCATCTGTTAGCAACTCATATGGTTTAAATTAACAAATAAAGATCCTTAATAATCAATGAGATCTTTAACTATTAATAATAGAAATTATCTACTGTTATATGGCATCCATCTAATACAAATAATTTACATTTATATAGTTTTGGGTAACTTCTGATATTATAAGACTTGGCTATTATATAAGTAAAGTTGGCGACCATAATCAAGGGATACCAGAAGGCTCCCTTTTCAATAGCTACTACACCAAGGTGAAGAGGAGGGCACTACTTTCCCTGGATTGCTCCACACCTAATCTTGCCGAGGTATCAAATACAATTTTTAAAGTCTTTGGTATGACGCAACCGGGGATTGAACCCAGGTCTCCTGGATCATTGGCAAACATTACCTACTAGACCAATGAGCTATTATATACTTTCAATTAACTAATCCTATCTAATACTAAGAATTGTGTATAAATTCTGAATATCAGATAGGACAACCTGTCGACTGGGTTTAGAATATGCAGATCATATCCTCTGCTGATAGGTATGACTGCCACTTGCTACCCTAGGGAATGTAAAATATAACTACTCAGACCTGGAGTGGGAGAAACTGTTTGGGTCCCATTTACAGGTTAAATAAATCTGGTAGAGAATCTTTGTATTAGATAGGAATAATTCATATATGATCTAATTGTGTATCCATTAATCTATATTTAGAAAAGTTACTTCCATTTATTATTTTTTTTTTTTTTTTTTTTTTTTTATACAAAAATCATTACCTGTTCAAACCAATTATTATTAAACAGAAATAGATGCTTAAGACCATAGAATTATGTATGAATTATTTCAATTAGATATGAATACTTAACACAGCACAAATGTGAAAAATAGAAATACTTTTAATTGTCTTTAATTGAAATCATTTTGGAGATGAAGCTTCTTAATCTGAGAATTTTTTTTTTTTTTTTTTTTTTTTTATTGCAGACTTTGTCCTCATCTTGGTAGTTTTTGTGTTGTTTCTTCTTTCACTACGTTTCGGCCAAATATCACCTCTGGCCTTCAAGGTCGCAGTAAATCACCTGAAGAAGACCAGAGGTGAAATTTGGCCGAAATGTAGTGAAAGAAGAAACACAAAAACTACCAAGATGAGAACAAAAAGTCCGCAATAAATAAAAAAATTAATTCTTAGAAATACTTTGTTTAACTAGTACTGGATAGGAATACATAAAATCCTGTGTGCAAATAAAAAAAAAGATGTTCTGGGCATGACACTAAATTCCATTTGATGGTGATGCTCCAGTTCTAGAGATTTACCTTTCATTGCCATTACTCCCATGTCCACTGGCCCTGTGTAGTAGTACCTGTTAAACCAACCGAAGGTAAACTTTTTTTGAAGTACAGGCCAAATGACACATGGCAAATCAAGAAGGCTATACTATTAAAAATATTCGAGGTAATTTTATGTTGAAGGTACCTCAACCATTTTAACAACAGAAAACCATATAGTAAGCACTACAAAAAAAATTCAAGGTATTTTATGTCGAAGGTACCTCAACCATTTTTATTACAGAAGATCATATACATAAGCATCTTCCTTAGAAATAGGGAAAAGTTGATTATCTAAAATCTTCAGTAAAAAAGATCTTTGGTAAAATAAGTTTTGGTAAAATACCAGCACCGATTTCAATGTGATGAACACACACTGCTTTTGTGAAATGCAACAGAATTAAAAGAAAAAACAAAAAATGAATATTTGAAAAATTAGCGAATTTAATATGAATAAGATCTCTATATTCAAGAAAAGATAGAACATTTTTCTAATTTCTGGATCAAAATTTTCTCAAAATTATTTCAACTGTTCATGCTTGAGGCATTTGTTTTACCAAATGCCAAGTGGCTCTTAGCAAACAAGAAAAATTACTTCATTTGTTGAAATTTGCTGATTACACTCCAACTCAAGTGGGGATGAAAGACAGGGGAAAAGGAAAAGAAAAAAAAACATAACCAAACCTTTTTGTTAATTTTTTTTTCTTTCTTAGCTTTTTGTGGGGTTTTTTTCTTTTTGTTAACTCCCAATCAGATCTCCATAATCCTTTGTGATGTTCATTTTTGTCACAGTGTTCCCAGAAAAAAAAAAAAAAAAAAAAAAAAAAAAAAGCCCTTGTAAGAACTTATGATGTACGCTCTATTCAAAGCTAGTCTAACATTTTAAAACTGTTTGCTATAAATTTCAGGTGACTCTCTTGATGTTTATTATTTTCCTCATGAAATTAGGTAAACCATTAAGAAACCGGCTCATTGGTCGGTAGAGCGTTCGCCAAAGGTCCAGGAGACTTGGGTTCAATCCCAGGTCGTGTCATACCAAAGACTTGAAAAATGGTACTTGATACCGCCTTGCTTAACACTCAGTAATATAAAAGGTACGTATCAAGGGTAAAGTGGAGCAATCCAGGGTGTATTAGCTATTGAAAAGGGAGCCTTCTGGTCACCCTCGACTATGGTACTATTTACCAACCCCTCCGCTCAGGCAGGATATGACACAAGGTCAATTTTTAAGCGGAGTTTAACAGGTTTGAGTTTAGAGTTTTCCTTCTGCTAGACTAGTTGCCTCACCAGTCTCCAGAACCATTGGCGAACACTCTACTCATTAGGCCAATGGCCTGGTATCCAGTAAATAACGACAGAAATTATTCCATGTAAAAAAAGTCAGATATAGGTGTTAGCATTTTACTGGGGTGGGGATGAAAAACAAAAAGGATATATTCCGAGTATATCTTACAGGCAATCCTCTTAGGCAATCCATCCATGAAGAAGCAACAGCAAAAAAGTACAATTCAAGAGATAAAAATGACCAGTTGATCTAGGAGTGGAGGCCTGTTTGATATCCCCCACCACCAAGTAGACAACCATGAAACCAAATTCCTTCCGATTATTTACATATGGTACATATATCAGTGAACGCATTGAATTTAAAGATCTAATTTTTAGGCAAAAAAACTGATACACAAGTAATAAATTTTATTAAGGATGAAATTCAACTTTAACAAAGACTAGAAAGAGCAACACTTATTTTAAAAATTAGATCAGAAATTGATCTATTTAAATATAGAACTTATACTGGTTCATGAAATCAAATTTGGAGACCTCATTTTTTATAGGCAACAAACCGACAGAAAAAAAGTGTCTGTTATATACAAATTATCATGGGATTCTTTTCAAAAAAAAAGAAAAAAAAAAAAGAAAAAACAAAGCAGACATCACCGCTGACAAGATGACTTACAGCCAAGTCATTCTTAAAGCACTACTTTACCCAAGATCACTCAAGTTAAGCCATGATAAACCGACTCAAGGCTTAGATGAGTGATCACTCAATAACAGTAAGTACAGTAAGCAAACAGGCCTGTGTATGTGATAAAAAAAATTTTAGATACCTAAACTGGATTAATAGTTAAAAAAGCAGGTTAACTATTAGTAGAGAGTTAAATTCTTCCAAGGTGGCCCATATTTCACATAACAACAACCAAGACAGCTCGAGAAAGAATTAACTCACACAAGGAATAGCAATGCTTTACACGTACTGAAGCAAGGGCTTGGTTCAAAATTTAAAAAAAAGGTTACTAATTATAACAGACACCTGAAGAAGTCTGAAGGATACAGGGCTGAAACATTGTGACTACAGTAACAACTAAGGCATCTAGAAGAGGAAATAACTGACACAAGAGAAATCCTCGAAATATAAGTGAGCAAAATAAGAACAATCAACCCCTGAAGATTGAACTCAAATTTCAGTTAAAATTTCCCATGAAGATAAAAATAAAGACTGCCCAGAAATACCTGGTTATGATGACTTAAAATGATTTAAATACCATAGAGGTATCGAAAATTTTACAAGTATTCAAGTGCAGAGAGACTTGTTTGGTTTGGTTTTATGGCTTATCAACCATTGTTGGTTATTTAATGCCAAACCCTGTTTCTACTTACCAAATCTATGATTTGTAAACATTCTGTAGAGACACACAAATGATCCAACAGTTTGTACACAGTTTAAACATCAAGCAATTCTATTTGACCCATAAATAGGACCCCTATCTGGTGCTACCACTGCAGGTCAGAGTGAACCTGGAAGCCATGGCAATGAAAGGACATTCCACATTACCCAAACTCCAGCATTAGTGGAGCCTCACCATATTGTTTAGTGTCATATCCAGGATATGGATAAGGGGGTTCTTGCTCCTCTACAGAGATGCAGTCAGTGTCTTTAACAGTCTCTTCGATTGAGCTAGACTTATTTGGATTTGTGGTGATTTAAAAAAAAAAAAAAAAAAAAAAAAAAGTTAACTCAAGCCAACTGTTATCTGAACAACTATATATTTAATCAAACATGCTTATATATATATATATATATATATAATTTTATTAAGATCCTTTCAAGTTTCTTCTTAAAAATCTTGGTTGAGGTTGGAATTGGTGGATGAATTTACCAAAAATTGTCCTGAGCACTTTCGTAAAAATATTCCACATTCCTTGATAATATTCTATTTCCATTCACAGTGTTTTTTTAATTTTGTCAGCATCTCAGTTTTATTGGCCTAATGAGTAGAGTGTTTGCCAATGGTCCAGGAGACTGGTATGACTCGACCTGGGATTGAACCACAAAGACGAAAAAAAAAAAAAAGGTACTTGATGCCACCTTGCTTAACACTCAGCATTATAAGGTAAGGATCTAAGGTAAAGTGGAGCAATTCAGGGAATAGAGTAGTGCCCTCCCCTACACCTTGGTGTAGCAGCTATTGAAAAGGGAGCCTTCAGGTTACCCTCGATTAAGGTCGCCAACTTTAAAAAACCTAAAAATCTTTAAAACAAAAACACAGACACTTTATACATGCAAGCAACCTCTGATGATGGCCAATGAAAGGTCAAAAAGTGCTTGGGACAATTTTGGTAAATTCCTCCACCAATTCCAACCTGAAACCAAAATACTTTTCAGGAAACTCTAAGGGATCTAAATAAAATTATATAGATAAAACGTGTATTATTTAAACTAGCTTAAACGAAAGACTGCTGCCCAACTACATATATATATATATATATATATATATATATATATATATATATATATATATATATATAACTGGACTGACTCCAGAATAAACTCAAAGAAAAGAAATCTTAGAAAAATAACAGAAACAAGAACAAAGACAGGATAATTATGTCAGTGCTACCTGTTGTTGTCGTTGTCAGTGTTTCTGGATGGACTGAACACAGTGAAAAGAAAAATACAAAAAGAATAGAGAAATAGTGAAAAGGGGAATGAAGTACTTGGCAAAAATCCAGTAGAATTGTTTTAACAAGTTTCATGAATTTAAAAAAATTTTTTTTTTCAAATTACACAAATGCATGAAAATCATTTCATTACTTTTTAAAATTTCAGAGATTTTAATAAAATAATCAACTTCTTACACTGTCTCAATAATTTCAGTCATTTATACAGATGTCTACATACACAGGTACACACACACACTATATATGCCAATACACATAAACACACATGCCCACAGATATATATATATATATATATATATAAAAATGAACCAATTGAATCCAATTATTCTCCCTCCAGCTATGGGTAAATAGTAGAGTAGACTGGGTTCTTCAGCCTTGGTGAGGCAACTAGTCTAGGAGAAGGAAAACTGAATTCAAACCTGTTAAACCCCACTCAAAAAATTGACCTTGTGTTATATCCTGCCCGAGCGGAGGGGTTGGTAAATATGTATATATAAATGTACACATTTACAGAGACACACCCGAACATATCTATCTACATAGATTCGTCTGAAAAGTTCATAGGCTGACCAAGACACACATGAAATGCCAGAAAATGTGTGTGGGGAGGGTCAACATAGTCCATTGCTGTCACACACTTCAACAACTGGTGTTGCAATGCTTGAATCCCACGGGGCAAAAAACATCAACGGCAGATATGACATGAAATTTTCAGCCCACTCTCAATATATATATGTGCAAATACACACACACACACAAATACCCACACATCTAATGAAATTACGAAATGTGAACTCTGGCATGTAAATCCTGATTGATTTTTCTAGTCACATATATATATATATATACACGAACTCCAACACAGATATAAATATATATACACACACAAAAAATAAATGTGCTCAGATGAAAATGTCTTTTCTGGTAAAAAAAAAAAAAAAAAAAAAAAAAAAAAAAAAAATTAGTTTTCTATGGTCATATATATATATATATATATATATATATATATATATATATATATATATATATATATATATATATATAAAACTAATACTTCCCCGACTTTCATTACCAGTGAACTCATGTTCAGTTGGGTTATGACACATCAAACACTGTCGGCTATTTAATGCCAAATCTGGTTCATACATACATATTAGATATATGATTAGTAAACACTCTTCAGTTTAATATTTTTAAGTAGTGCTATGTGTAACTAACAATACGATTACTCATCTGTCATTTGTTTACACATAGTTACATGTAAAAACTGTTCTATTTCAAACAATTCAATTTAGCATAAGTACACAGTTTAAATGTCAAACAGTTCTATTTGATCTATAGATAAGATTATCAGGTGCTACCACTCCAGGTCCGAGTGGACCTGGGAGCCATGAAGAGGTACCCTGCATTCCCCAAAGCTTCAGCATTACCAAAGCCTCACTATCAGTTTGTTTAGCGTTGCATACAAGACTCATTGAAGGAGTCTTATCCCTCTGCAGAGATGCAGTCGGTGCATTCTGCAGCCACAGCTGATTGGGCCAGAAATCCGCACAGGTCAACCTACACTGTAGTCTAATTTACAACATATGTTTCAAGCATTAGGAATGTTTGGGTTCCACCTGTGGTTATCAATTCCTTATAAAAAGGAACACTGGGTGAAATGAATGTCATCAAATATATCATGTTCACATAAAATCTCTCATTGGTTGAGATGACATGACACAAGTGAAGTAACAATGAACAAAAACTAAAAGATAGCAGCAGATAGAACATGGAGTTAAAAAATGAAAAGTTGGGTATTGAACAATCAACAAGACAATCAAGGAAGATGTCTAATATATATCTCAATCCCTCTGCTCGGGCAGGATATGACACATGGTCAATCTTTTAAGCCGAGTTTAACAGGTTTGAATTCAGAGTTTTCCTTCTCCAAGACTAGTTGCCTCACCAAGGCTGAAGAACCCAGTCTGCCCTACTATTTACCCATAGCTGGCGGGAGATTAATTGGATTCATACCTTTCCCAAGGGTATTAGTGCTATGTGAAATGCAATCAGTCTCGTCCAGGATTTGAACTCGTGTCACCGTATCCATTTCCTACGATGATAACTATTATACCACTGGGACCTCCTTTAGATTAGATGTCTAATATAATATATTAATATTTAATGGAAAATGAACTGGGTAACAGCCAAATTAGGGTTATCTAACAACCATGACAAAAAAGTGGTGGAAACTTCAGGGATTGAGTTCTTTGTCTCCAAGAACAAGAATTGGTATCATCTTAGGATTTTAAAGTTGACAGAAAGGTGACAAGATGATGCAATATCATGTCATCTACTTATAACTTATAAGAATTAAGCAAATAATTGACTAAAATATTGCATAACTTTTGACTTGTCACAGTATTTGCCCTCCACCTCTGTACATTTTATCATATACCGTTATTTATCAAGTTACACTGACAACACTAAGTTTCCCCGTCTCTCTTGCCATCTGTCACTATTGTCTAACACTCGTAGGTCCTTGAGACGGCAAACAGTGTCTTATCAGCCAACAGTGGTGCATCCATGTATATGAGTTCATAAGAGAACATGGCTCATGAGTTCTGCCTAAATTGTTCACTGAATCCTTCATGTCTTATCTATCATCTAGGATGGTTTGTGAAATGGGAGCCAAGTGCTCATACAGTTGCTATTTTGTGGGAAGCTGCTTTTAGTATTGGTTCAAAACAACACCTAACATTCTTGATTAGTTCCCATCTAGCTTTTTCTCCATGCATTTTGTTAGCATTCAGGTGGTGTATCAATACAATAACATTGATACAGCCACAATTGGAAAGATATCCCATTTCATTTTACCAGAGAGATCAGATTTCTACATGATGACCGCTATTGACCGGTTAACACCTTTGGTAGATGCATATTGACATTGCTTTTAGCATAGGTTTAGTTTTTAAACAAATAGCAGCTCGACCAATCATTTGAAGTAATGTACATGTGCATTTACCCAACCCTCTGCCATGAGCAGTATGTGACAAAGGGTCAATTTTTAATTGGGTACAGCTGGCTTCAGTTCAGAGTTTCCCCTTCTAGACTGGTCGCTTTACCAAGGTTAAAGAACCCAATCTGCCCAATTATTTTCTTTTGTTTTTGTTTTACAGCATATCAACCACAAGAGGTCATTTACTTATACCTAGGATGAGAATAAATGGATATATGCCTTTCCCAAGAGCATTAGCTCAAAGGGAAATACAAACATGCAGGATTTGAACCCGGGTCTTCTATTCTATTTCCTATGAGAATAACTATTACAAAAAGTGGGTCTTCATGCATGTGGCGTAAAAGATGTCCTTGTAGGATATGTGTATTTATCTCTGCCACCCACCAGACAGGACTTGACCCGAAGGTTGATTATAGTGGGGATTAGAAGAGAGGAAGGTCAGATACAAGCCAAGGCTCAAGCATTGCTTGACTATGCTGGTCATCGACCCACTTAGTGCAATGTGGGCCTGATGAGCCTAGCTGGACATGGACCCAAATCTGGGTCCAGGCACAGATGCCTGATTATAGCTTAAACTGGACAGCAAGGTCCAATGCGATACAAAAGGTGACAAGGATGTCAGTGTTGCAGCTTGCTCACCCGAAGGGTGCCCAGCTAAAGCCAGAGGCCTTTCGACCTCCAGTCTGCCATTGATATTTGATACTCTTATAGGATATGGACTTAATGAACTAAGTTCAAATCCTAGTAAAGGCACTTGCCATTTCACATAGTACAAATCATTTTAGAAAAATCATAAATCAATCTCTTCTCCAGCAACAGAAAATAATAGAGTAGAGTGGGCTCTCTAGCCTTTGTAGGACCTCTGATTGATTAGTTGCTCGCTTCTTTGTTTAATGGACTATCAAAATTCATGGGTTATTCAATGGCAAAGTCTTCCTTGTAGAACAGTAGTGGTATTAACTGATAGTTCAGTGGATAAAGGGGTTCATAGCTTTCTCAAGAGTATTAGTACAACAGTGAATGTAATTGAAGTTTGAACTCACTCACTCACTACTATGTCCCATGTTAGCCATCATGCCACTGGGATTCCCAACCTGGACTGATGGTCTATATATAAGTTACCCACCTTACGCAGTAGGATTCCAACTCGCTTCCAGTTGGCAGACAAGGTAACAAGCTATAACTCAGTACAGTCGCTAATATTTGTCGGGCACCCTAAACATGCACAAGTATGGCACATGGCCTTTTTTGTGAGAAACTGGTGCAGAGCCATAGAACTTGTCTCTGGTGGTGGTTACATGGTTGAGGCTGCCTGACATGGGTGCCCAGCATTCATGTCATGAGGCAAACACTCCTCAAGCTTAAGGGGGCCATTCCCTCAGTCCCAATGAGTAATCATTAAAAAAATTCTTTTTTAAATTTAGCCTGTGCCCCCCCCCCCTTTTTTTTTTTTTTTTTTTTTTTTTTTTTTTTACATAAATGAACTAAATTTTTGCTATCATAGACATACCTACAAAATTCTTTCCTAAATAACAGTACCAATATGATCATGGATCAATGTTCACAACAAAATGCTAACTAGAATTCTTCACAAATAGAAGTATCAATACCATAGAATACCAATGGGATGCAGAAACTTCCCAAGTTGTTAGATGTGCGTGTATTCAGAAAGTATTGAGATTATGATGATATAATAATAATAATGACGACAAACCGGTACTTTCTTAAGCAGCTGTAGTGTACTCTATCTTTTCATTGAAACCTTTGAAATGGTCTGTGTCTAAGTTTTTTTGTTCTTGAATACTTTTCTAACCTGAAGCTGATTGCACAGAATTAGATCGCCGTATGTGATGTAATGTTTCATCACATATACAATGTATGTAAAGCACATTTACCTGTATATTTGTGTGTTACAGATATACAGGGTGCTTGAAAAGTAACTCCCTATTTTAAAATTCTTATTTATTCCTTAATGATAATTTTGACAAGAAATGAATTATACTTATTCTAAAATTGGGAGTTAATTTTCAATCATCCTGGAGATGCAATCTAGACATTATCACCTCAGTTGCTTAGCTATGAAGCTGTCTTCATTTCAATACATAAGATTGGTTATGTTTTATGGCATATCAACCCTTGTAGGTTATTTAATACCAAATCCTCTTCATACATATCTATTAAATATATATCATTTGGTTTCGTTGGGTTTTATGACAACCATTGTAGGTTATTTAATGCCAAATCATTATATATATATATATTTATATATATAATATATAATATATATATATATATATATATATATATATATATATATATACACACACAATTTTTAAACCCATTTTGTGGATAACATTTTTAAACAAGCCTAAGCTCATTTCTTTAGCACACAGTTAAATGGTTTCAAGAATAATTCTATTTATTGTTGATAATTTTTTTTGTTTTTTTGCAGACAGTGAATTGGTTTCAAGTATAACTATTTAATACTAATTATTCAATTCAACACTATTCATTCATTTGTTCCAAGTATTGTGATGTTATTCTATTTTAGCACACAGTTTACGAGTTTCAAGTATTGCTATTTAACACTAATAATTCTATTCAACATTAATCATTTGTTTGAACACAGTTATATGGTTCAAAGTATTGTTATATATCACTAACAAATTTAATCAAACATTAATTATTTGTTGACACTCAGTCAAATGATCAAACACAGTTCTATTTCTAACAATTCAATTTAGCCTAAGTCGTTTGTTCAGTTAAATCTCAAACAGTTCAATTTGACCCATAGATAGGACCCTATCAGGTGCTACCACTACAGGCTGGAGTAGACCAGAAAACAACGGCAATGAAGGGGTACTCAACATTGCCCAAATTTCCAAGACTAGAGCCACGCCATCAGATGGTTTAGAGTCATATCCAGGACACTCATTGAGGAGTGGGGGTCTCCTTCAGCAGAGATCCAGTCGGTGTATTCTACAACCCCTAACCAACTGGGCTGTTTAATACTTTTTGACCATGCTATGACTGTGCACATAGATACACACTCATGTTACTGTTCTATATGAATCATCTACGCAAGTACCTTTTTGATATTATGAATCCAAACAGTCTACACCTGTTCACCATAGTCTTGCAATCTTCTACAGGTGGTCTTCGTAATTTAAGTTCTCATTTTCTGATAAATATACTCCCACAGAAATATTAACATTTTTTTTTCATCACCTGTTGAAGATTCTAACAATGTGTTGACATGGATGGTGAACAGGTGAAAACTGTTTGAAATCATAATATCTTATAAGTGCTTCCATAGAACTTAAGATTTTTTTTTTAAACCAACCCATATATCTTATTAAACAACATCAAAATGCACTTAAGGAAGCAATCAGTGTTGTCACACTGATATCATTACAGATTTTAGGTTTTGCAACATCAGATTTGTTCCACTGGCAACTCTTATCTGTTTCTACCTCTGCCTCCTCTCACGACTCCTTGTTGGATAAATCAAAGTGCTCATATGCCAGCCACTATAAAACTGAAAACAATTCCCATAAAGTTATAAACTTCAGTATAGATACTTTTGGACCGTGTGTGTGGCTCTTCAACCTTGGTATAGCAACCAGTCTAGGAGAAGCAAAACCAATTTCAAACATTGTGTTGCATCCTGCTTATATATATATATATATATATATATATATATATATATATATATATATATACACACACACACACACACTTTCAAGATGCCAGTGGTTCCCAACAAAGCTCTTAGACTCAAGTGTTTAATTTAACAGATTTTAAAACAAGTTAAATGACATACACTTAAATGAATATGACACCACATGTTTTTCAGAGCTGATGAACAATAAATAATTCACATCAGATAATAGAATAACCTCCTGACATTATCGAAGCTTATATCGGCCATTAACAAAATACTTTATCAGACACATCTACTTAAATTTTATAGAAAATATAAATTTGATCAGATTAATTTTAACAATCATCAACTAACCCTTACACTAGTAAAGAACAGATGGCAACCATAGTTGAGAGCAACCCAAAAGGCTCTCTTTTTAATAGCTACTACACCGGAGTGCAGCAGAGGGTGCTACTCCATTCCTTGGATTGGTCCACTTTACCCTTGATCCATACCTTATAATGTTGAGTGTTAAACAAGCCAGCATCAAGGACCATTTGTTTTTTTTTGAGTCTTTGGTATGACAACCTGGGATTGAACCTGGTGTCCTGGACCATTGGCAAACACTATTCATTAGGCAAACTCAGGTTTTGTTTTTTTGTTTAGTTATTTTCATAGTACTTATATACGCATTGTGAATTGAATTACCATGACCAAAAAATCCAGCAAACACTTACGCATGACATATGGAAACCGTGGACAGCTGTTTCAACCTTATTAGGTCTCATCAGCAGTGTTTACCGTGATCTCCCCTACTGGAGATTGAACCAGTGACCATAGAATACAGATCCGAAACTCTACCGAGGAGCCACCAGTCCACATCACATACAAGTGATGCTGAAGTAACTAGTTATAGTAATTACATGATCAATTAACCTGAATGCGTCTCAAGTTACATCTGTACTCTTTACAGAGGACACGGTACATCTATATCCTTGCCCTTGAGGTTATAATTACATGGATGCGTGTTTCCATTCCTCTCGGGAAGACATGGCCCTGGGGGTTACCGTGTCATCTGTATAGAGTACGGATGTAACTTGCAAGACACATTCAGGTTAATTGGTCACAAAATTACCATGACTAGTTAGTTTGGCGTCACTTGTATGCAATGTGGATAAGTGGCTCAGTGGTAGAGTTTCAGCTCTGCATGCTGTGGTTGCTGATTCGATCTCCAGCGGGGGAGATAACAGTATCCACTGCTGATGAGACCTAATAACGTTAAAACAGCTGTCCAGTATTTCTGTATGTCGCGCCTAAGTGTTTGCCGGATTTTCTGTTTATGATAATTCAATTCACACTATAATTCCTCTACTTAAAAAAGAAAATGTACTTATATATGCATTTTCCATTGGGTTTCTTTGTTTAATGGTATATCAAAGCCATCCTTATAGTCAGACTATTTAACCCACAGCTGGAGAGAGATAAGGGAGTTCATACTTGCTTTCTAGGATGTCCCAATCCAGCATGGTACTCGCTATGCCACAGGGAATCAACCCACCTCACTACTATATTTACAAATAATTTTCATAGATCTATTCGACCCATAGATAGGAGCTTCATAAGTACTTAATTCCACATTCATTGTACATTTTTTTTTTACACTTAAATGATAACTTTGTTCGGTTTGTCGGGTTTGATTTTATAGCATATCAACCCTTGTGGGTTATTTAATGCCAAATACTCTTTCTACAAAAATATCAAATACATGATTTGGTTTGTTTTATGGCATATCAACCATTGTAGGTTATGTAATACCAAATCCTTTTTATACACAAGATTTGATTTTTAAGCAAATAGTTTGTAGAGAAGATTATTTTTATGCAAACCAGAGCACATTTGTTTACACACAGCCGAGTGGTTTCAAGTATTGCTATCTAATACTAATAATTTTTCACACAGTTAAAAGGTTTCAATTATTGGTTGGTTAGGTCTTATGGCATATCAACCCTTGTGGGTTATTTAATGCAAATACCATATATATATTAGTCAATTTGTAAGCAAATAATTTGGGAGGTAACATTTTAAAATGAGCCAAATTTGTTCGATCGCACACTGTTAAACGGTTTTAACCTAATGCTAATGATTCTATTTAATATTGTTAGTAATCAAAGTATTCCTATCTAATACAAATAACACAGCTGTATGGTTTCAAAAAAATTACTAATATCTCCTAGCTAAAAAGATTGAACAGTTCTATTTGCCTCATACATGGGACTCAAACAGGTTCAACCAGTCTGGACCAGAAAGGGCCTAAATGTAATAGTAATGATTGGGTACTCCCCATTCCCCAAACACCAAAACTATAGCTTCACCATGAAATGCAGTTTAATGTCAGACCTGGGACATAAGATGGTTTCAAGTATTGCTATCAAAGCGCCACTGAAAGGTGCTACAAGGAAGTGGCTCAGGTTAAGATCCAAAGAGCTGGGCGTTACCAGAAGAGTAATTTGAAGAATATATTCAGGAAAACATAGGTGCTAGGGATTGATATGATCAGCCAATTGATCAGATCTAGCCTCTCTGACTGCCCATTTAGCCCTGTAAGGGTTTGGTTTGGTTTAATTTGATGGCATATCAACCATTGTTGATTATTTAATGCAAAATCATATATATATTATAGATATACGATTTGTAAACAAATTTTGTTGATAACATTTTTAAATGAGCCTAAGCTCATTTATGAGCACATAGTGAAATGTTTCTCGATATTGCTGTGTATCACTAATAATTCAATTAAACATCAGTCATTTGTTTACACAGTTAAATGATCAAACAGTTCTTTTTCTAACAATTCAATTTAGCATAAGACATTTGTTTGTACTCAGTTTAAATGTCAAAGTTCTATTTGACCCATACATAGGACCCTTTCAGGCGCTACCACTCCGGGTCAGAGTGGGCCTGAGAGCAATGGCAATTAAGGAGCACTCCACATTCAACTTCAGCATTACTGGAGCCTTATCATCAGATTTAGTATGGAATCCAGAGAACTCATTGAGAGAGGGTTCTTACCCTTCTGTAGAGATACAGTTGATGTATTCTACGGCCCCAGTCAACTGACCTTCCCTGTAAGGGACAAAATGAGTATTGCAAGGCAAGCGACTTCTTCAGTTACAGAAAGCCAAGAACTGCTCAGCCACTAAGATTCTGTCTTTAAGCATTACAGGTTGCCA
>OY757941.1:46202133-46232133 GCA_963585895.1 Sepioteuthis lessoniana
ATAACATAATAGAAAAAAAAAAAAAAAATAAATAAATAAATAAATAAATAAATAAATAAATAAAAAAAAAACAACAACAACGAATCATGTCAATAAGTTGCCATATATTGTACACCGAACAAACTGCTTGATTGGATTTGATAACCTTTTTGATCTTGCATTCATATATGAATTGTTCAAAACATACAGGTCATTTAAATGAATGAAAAACCAAGTTCTTACTAAAAAGATGAAAACCTTTTCGGCATCATTATCAATAGATATCATATTTTCACACACCCCCCACAAAAAAAATTTAAATACCACTTATATATATATATATATATATATATAAAAAATTTAACAGGAAGAAAATTTAACCACTGTTAAAGTGCCATTATAAATTTATTTTGGTAAAGAAAATTATCTTTACCTCTTCAGATGACATAAGAAAGAGTGGGAGAAATGCTCAGGCGATTTATTCCCTTTCTTTATTTGCGCGAGTATTTCCCACCACACACACACACACACTTTTTTCAAATTACTGTCAACCATATTTGCCAATCCCAGAAGAAGCATCAATGACATCTGAAGAGGCAAAGATAGTATTCTTTGTCAAAACTAATTTATATTGGCACTTTAACCATGGTTGAATTATCTTCTAGTTATATTACGTTATATACACTTGGTATGTGAGTGTTCTTATATACATCCTGAAAGGCATGTATAATAATAGCCATACATCAAGCACTCCTATAGGTTTATATGAAATTCCTTATATATTTCTTTAAGAAAAAAAAGAAAAAAAAAAAAAATTGTCACATAACATTATAAATTTATTTCCATCCTGTTATGCTTTTGATATAAATCAAAAACAAAAAAAAAATTCACAGGACTTCTTCAGATATTATGGATAAAATAATTCAGAATAGACAAATATATAACTAGTAAGGAAATAGTTTCATGGTAATTTTATTTTTAAATGATCTGGAACTCATTTGTTTGCACACAGTTTAAATTAACCACTCCAGGTCAGAGTTTCAAGACTGGAGCCTCACCATCAGATGCTGTTTAGTGTCATACGCACAGCATTCATGATGGGATTTTACATCTTTACAATGTGTTCTACCACCTCAGCCGACAGGGCTGGGGTTTATAAAAGAGCAGAGTTTAATAATATCACAGCTTCTTTGATTATTCTCAGCTGCTATCATTAAAACTATAAAAAAAAAAATAAAAATAAAAATAAAAAATAAAAATTTAAATTTTTTTTTAAATTTGGATTGTTTATTCAAGAAAAAGTAAACAAAACATTATTTTAAAATAAGAGTGAAAATAAATGAAACAATTATTTGCGTTCTTATTTTTTCTAATAACCTATTTTCTTTTTCTCATAGTTTTTAAAATGAAAATACACCAACTAGCTAATCCAACGATAGTTGGTTTGGTTTCTTTGTTTAATGACCTATCAACCTTTGTGGCATATTCAAAGTTAAAGCCATCTTTGTAGAAGACAGCAGTGGTAGTATTCAACCCATAGCTGAAAGATAAAGGAGCTCAGTTAATCTTATGGACAAAAATTGCTACCTTTGTCAAGTTATATAACTGAATACAAAAAAACTTCTTTGAATCAGGAAGAAGCAGTTTTGGTAGCACAATTTTATGTAGAACTGGTAGACATCATTTTTATACACGGACATTTTTTTTAATTGTATATCTACAGCATTTTATTCTAATAAGATTTCAGTGCTAATTTCCACCAGTTGCTATGTCAACTATGTAATGGGGAGGTGCAGCTCAGAATGACTACCCACTTGAACTGAATGTGGAGATTTCAAGGCTACTTTGAAGAGGAGGGAGCAATTTTTAGACTGTCAGGGAAATGAATTTAAAAATCATTTAGATTTTCAGATATAATTTCAAGTCACAAATCAAATTCAAAATATTCTATCAGGATTCACCATTATGGATCCATGGAAATTACACAAACATTAACAAATGAGGTTGTTCCCCTCTCTCAGGCCTCTTCTCTTAACTTTTGCCTTTATCTTCTCATATCCTCCCAAATCCTTTTCAATCTTTATATGATATTTCAATAGAAACATGCACAGCCAAATATGGATTAGCTTCATATGCTAAAAACTCGATTAAAAACACATCAATAATTTCTTCAGCATCCTCACTTGTCTTTCTTTTGATCTCTCCAGATAATTTTAATACCTCAGAATTTTTCTCCCTTTCATGCCTTCCTGTCTTTTTAATCTTCCACTCATTTCTCACTCTATATTCAATCAGCAAACATTACGGTCTTTCTCGATTTTCTATCTCTTACAAGGATGTTTATTATGAGTGTTTTTTTTTTCTTTCAGCTGGTTTTCATGTTCTTTTTTGGGGGAGGGGGGGCTAACTTCCTTTTGCCTTTTATTCATTTGGTTGCTTCTCATTTCTTCAGATTATTCAAGTTTCTTAGTCAGAAAGAAGAAACAAACAGTATGTTAGTATAGATCAAAAGACCGCGAAATAAAGCAGATACAATTGGCCTAATGAGTAGAGTGTTCACCAATTACCCAGGAAAACCAGGATTCAATCCCAGGTCGAGTCATACCAAAGACTCAAAAAAAAAAAAAAAAAAAAAAAAAAATACTTGATGTCGCCCTGCTTAGCACTCAGCACTATAAGGTAAGAATCAAGGGTAAAGTGGAGCAATCCAGGGAATGGAGTAGTGCCTTCCCCTACACCTTGGTGTGGCAGCTATTGAAGAGGTAGACTTTGGGTCATCCTCGACTAAGGTCGCCAACTTTACTTTCTTACTTAGGCTTTTCTATGTTAGATCAGAGTATAAGAAAAATACAAACAGAATAATATTCCTATGGTGATAAAGATAACTTAGCCCTTTGGGCAAAGAATGTGAAAACATGTCTAGGTTGTTTTGACTGGGAAAAAATGGCCACCATCAACACAAGGAATTTATAGAGAATGCAGCAGAAATGACATCATACACATACAGGTTGTGCTCCTACTGAGGTAGCATATAAAGATGTGGTTCCGGCACAATAGCGACAATGATCTCTAATAGTGAGACACTTGACAGAGCGAAAACCTACAACAGCTAGAGGAGAACTTGACTGGACAAAACCACTATAATTCCAAATCTTGCTCAGACAAGTGAACCCATATTATATATATAAAAAATTTAATCAAACATGTCATATAACTGAAGAATGAATTGGCAAAACATTTTACAAGCTGAATATCCAAAAACTTTTTGGAATGATATTTCTTGGTTTAATCCCCCCTTGGTTCATCAAGACATGCCAAAAGCATATATTCTCGACACTTTCTTGCCATCCACCCTTATCTCTCGTCACTCTGGACCAGTCCGTAATTTAATTTTTTGGGTTTTATGGCACATCAACCTTAGATTATTTAATGCCAAATCCATTTTTATATAAATGAACAGTTTGCCAAAAGGCCAGGGAGACCAGGGTTCAATCTCAGGTTGAATCATACCAAAGACTCAAAAAAAAAAAAAAAAAAAAAAAAAAAAAGAGAGGTACTTAATGCCTCCTTGCTTAACACTCAGTATTATAAGGTATGGATCAAGGGTAAAGTGGAGCAATCCAGAGAAAGGAGTAGCACCCTTCCCTACACCTCAATATAGTAGCTATTGAAAAGAGAACCTTCGGGTTGCTCGCGACTACGGTCGCCAACCTTACTTTATTTCAAACCATTCAGTTTAGCATAAGTACACAGTTTAATTGTCAAAAACATTTCTATTTCAAGATATTCAAGTTTAGTCAAACACTTCTAATTCAAACAATTTAGTTTTGTATAAGTATAGTTTTTGTTTACACAGTTAAAATGTCAAAACAGTTCTATTTCAAACAATTTAATTTAGTATAAATACGTAGTTTAAATGCAAAAACAGTAAACTCTTGAAACCACGGTTAAGGTCTATTTGACCCATAGATAGGACCTTATCAGGTGCTAACACTCCAGGCCAGAGAGGACCTGGGAGTGATAGCAATAAAAGGGTACTCCATATTCCCCAAAGCTCTAGCACTACTGGAAGCTCACCATCAGATTGTTTAGTATCATGTCCAGGACACTCATTCGAGGGGTTGTACCCTTCTGCAGAGGTGCAGTTGGTGTATTCTACAGACCCAGCCAACTGGGCAAGCAAGTCTCCAAGATAGCATTTTGTATCCACTCCAAACCAATGAACGCAGGTTTTTGTTGGTTGACCGACACTGGTGTGACTAGCTGTAGGAGAATGTCACTCATTAGATTATCCTTAGTGCCCAGCTTATCTTGCTTGTCTTGGATGGTTTGTGAAATCAGAAACAAATGACTATGCAGCTGCTGTTTTATGGGATGCTGCTTCCAGGATCTGTTCAAAACAGCACACTGCTGGAGCCTTGCCATCAGGGTGTTTAATGTCATATCTAGGACACTCATTGGGGTGTTGGGTCTTACTCCTCCGCAGAGATGCAGTCGGTGTATTCTACAGCCCCAGCCAATTGGGTAACGATGTAGGAACGTCTGCGAGTGTGTGTATAGACAGATAGTGTCATGGTGTAATGGTTATATTTTCATCTTAAGTCTAGCTTCTTTTTAAAATTGGACAATTTTGCCTGGATCATCTTCCTTATGGGGTTCTTTAAGATGGCTTGCTTGGTAATATCACATCTTGGATTTTTTTTTTTTTTTTTATTTCCACAATTCAGTAGAACAGGTTTCATAATGTATTGTTCTTTACATTCTCTACACATTGATGATCGTTCTTTTTTCAGGAGGTAGTAATTTACTGTTTTGCTTAGATGCAGCACAAGGCCCTATGAATTGGGTACCCAATCAGACTCAAACTCACTCGTGAAGGTCTAGCTTCTAACCTTCACTCGTGAAGGTTAGCTTTCTATTACACCACCTGAGGTGACCTATCATTGTTCAGGAAGTAACTGTGTTTTATGTGATCATGGCCCTAGCAGAGGAGTTTGGACAATATAACCCCGTCTTTTCTAATTTTTCTATACACCCACATTGCCATTTTCAAATGGTAGATCTGATGTTACGAATTTTGTTATCTGTGGCAGAGCATCAACACTCCAGCCCTTTTTCTATGATTAATTTATTCATGGTGGGCCTGGGGTCATTAGCAGGGATTTTTATGTAAATGTTTGATTATAAATCATCATGACTTCTTTTTTCAATCTTCCATTGTCATCAATGGCACTTTTTTCCTATGACTATGAGAATAATTGTTAGTACAATTATATGGCATCAGGCATTCCTATCCAATACTAATAATTCAAGAAATATGATTTCAGGCAACTATTCTTATTTGATAAAAATCTATAGGAAGATAGTTTCAAATATTAGGATCTAATAATAATTAGCATAATTATATGGTTTGGAGTAACTAGCAAGTTTTTAGCTTTTCATGCAATTGAACTAGGCTTAATTCTTTAATATTTCTACCATATCCTTCATCATCATCATGTCATGCTGGTAGCATGGATATCCCTGACCCTCTCTCGTCACTTTTCCCTATCGCTCATCGCCTCTGGCAGGTCTTCTGGACTACATCCCATATCCTCACATAGTTGCTGAATGTATGTTCGTGCTGGTCGTCCTGCTTTTGCTCGGCCATGTGTGGGGGTCCATAAGAGTACATCACTTATGAGTTCGTCCCTGCTTCTCCAGCAGTGTCCTGCATGTCTGGTTCGTCTAACTTGAATAGTTTTCGTGATAGGAGGCAGGTGGCCGTACAGTTGGTGTCTTGTGGGGTGTTGCCGCCAGGACTTGTTCAAGATTGCTCGTAGCATTCTTGTGTAATTGCTGTCTAGCTTCTTCTCCAGCCGTTTTGTTAGAGTCCATGTAGTGCATCCATATAGCAGTATCGATGCGACCGCTGCCTGGAAGAAACTGCGTTTCATTTTATCGGTTAGGTCTGATTTCCATATAATCGATAGCCTATTGATAGCTGTCCATGCCTTCGTTAACCTCATGTCGATGTCCTTTTCGGTTGATGCAGCGCTGCTTCCTAGGCAAGTGAATTTGTCTACTAGTTTAAGAGAGGTTCTGTCAAGAGTGGAGATGTCACCCGTTTGATTATAGCACATATATTCCATTTTGTGTGCATTGACATTGAGGCCTATGCCTGCGGATGCTCGTTCCAAACTATGCAGTAGTGTTTCGGCTTGGTTGGGTGTATTTGCCAGTATCGCTGCGTAGTCAGCGTCGGTAATTGTTTTTGTGGGGTACCTTCTGCTTCTTTTCTTTGTCAGCTTGAAGCCGTTCTCTCTGATTTTGTCAATCGACCATATCCTTATTTCCTATTTATTACAGTTAATTTACACAGTTATAAAGGTTTCATGTAACTTATAATAATCCTTTGTAAACAATTAAAGCATCATTCAACTATGCTGAAAACAATTTGCATAGATACATAGTTTTAAGTATTCCTGTCTAACAACAATAATTTTCAAATTTATCAAGTTGACGAATAGATGGGTTGGTTGCTTGTTATGTTAAGGCGTAGGAGTCTTTTTTTCCACAAAATTATATGGTTTCAAATAACCATTCCTATTTAACAATCATTTGTTTGCACACAGTTATATAGTTTCAAGCATTCCCATCAAATAGTAAAATTCTGTCAAGATCTATTGGACTCATTGATGAGACCCTAAGAAAAACAATCAGGAGAATTGATCAGTGGTAAACTGGTGAACCATTCCTTTGTTATCAGCTGATCCACAAGGCATGGATATTGATCAATTCATTTTAATGGCAGTTCAACACCTAGGGTTATTTTATGCCTTGAGATTAAGGAATTGTACACACTATATTAAGATTTTGTGTAATTTAACAATTTTTTGGCACACAGTGATATATATCAAGTATTCCTATCAAATAAAAATAATTTGCAGTTTTAAATGGTTTCAAGAATTCCTAATTAATACTAATAATTCAAACAATATCGTTTCAAGTAATTTTTCATATTTGATAAAATTTGTAGAAAGTTCTGTGGTTTCAAATAACTCAATCCTTTTCTAGATAATTTACAGTTATAGGGTTTCAAGTATTCCTATCTAATACAAATAATTTGCAAACAGATACATTTGACTTGTAGAAGGGACTAAACAGCTACTGTTGGTTATATAATGCCAAATCCTGTTTTTACATATATTGAATATGATTTAACATATTTTGTAGAAACACAGTTAAATCATCAAACAGTTCTATTTCTTTAGAATTCCATTTAAAGTTAAATGGTTCCAATTATTGCAATGTATCACTAACAATTCAATAAAACATCAGTCATTTATTCAGTTAAATGATCCAACAGTTCAACTTCAAGCAATTCAATTCAGTGCAAGTCATTTGTTTGCACTATGTTTAAATGTCAAGCAGTTCTACAGGACCCTAACAGGTACAACCACTCCTGGCCAGAGTGGACATGGGAGCAATGGCAATGAAGGGATACTCTGCATTCCCAAAGCTCCAGCATTACTAGAACCTCACCATATGATTATTTAATGTCATATCCAGGACACTCATACAGGAAGAGGGGGGTCTTAACCCTCTGCAGAGATGCAGTTGGTGTATTCTCCAATCCCAGCTGACTGAGCTCAGTATTGAATGTAACTGGAACAGAGGGTTACTCCACTCTCTCCAGAGATTTTGAACTGGAGCCTCATTTCCTGATGAAGCTTAGTCTCATATTAATGATAACACCACCACCACCCTTTTTTTTTTAAAGGGGAGGAGTCTTACCCACTGCAAAGGATGCAGTTGACATATTTAAGCCCTGTTCATGAAGTGGAGCAGTATACAAAGAAAAAAATGAACATAAGGGGCAAATTAAAAAAAAAAAACAAAAAAAAAACAAAAAAAAAAGGACATAATGTACTTAACATAACTTTGTGAAAATGTTAACGTCTTTTGGTGCTGCACTTGATACAGTTGGGATGACAATTACATAAACAAGATTCCCAAAACGTTAATCACGTATAATACGGACCCTCCCAATTCAAGCTTTTGATTCGGAGATAAAATTCCTTGTATTGCATACAAATATATTCCCTCTAACTCAAACATATGCACAACAATTACAACATAGATTAGCAAAAAGTAAGTTGGCGACTATAGTCGAGGGCAACCAGAAGGCTCCCTTTTCAATAGCTACTACACCAAGGTATAGGGGAGGCGCTACTCCTTTCCCTGGATCGCTCCACTTTACCCTTGATATGTACCTTACATTGCTGAGTGTTAAGCAAAGAGATATCAAGTACAATTTTTTGTGTCTTTGGTATGATGCGACCTGGGATTGAACCCAGGTCTCCCAGACCATTGACAAACACTCTACCCACTAGGCCAATGAGCTGGTAATAAGATTAGCAAAGAAACGAAGAGATAATATATACTTCAGCAAGGGTTTTATAGATATAGAAATATCAAAATATCATAAAATAGTTTTAACCCCCAAAATTCTATTTTCATTAAGAATCTGTGTATATATTTTTTTGCAAGTGCATATTCCTTTTACAGTTCAAAAGCATATTTCACTATTGGAACTCAAATGACCTAGGTAGTCAACCTAAGTTATGGTTTTATTTATCCAACCTACCCACCTGACACAAAGACAATCTTTACATGGAGTTTAACAGGTTGGAATTCAGAATTTTCCTTTGAGACTAGTTGTCAAACCAAGGCTCAAGAGCCCAGTCTGCCCTACCACTTACTCATAGTCGAAAGGAGAATTCTCGGATGCATACCTTTCTCAAGGAGTATTAGCACTATATTAAAGGCAAACAACTTTGTCCAGGATTCGAATTCAAGCCTCCATGTTCATTATCTATGACAATAAAATTTACAACATGTTGGTTGATTTTAACAGCACATCAACCTGCCTTGGATTATTTTATGCTGAGAAGTTTGGGAATCATATTCATTATATATATTAGGTATAATGGTTAGAATATTTGTCAAAGGGGCCGAGAGACCTGGGTTCAATCCCAGGTTAAGTCCTATCTAAGACAAGAAAAGAAAAAAGTACTTGATGCCAACTTTCTTAACACTCAGCATTATGTACAGATCAAGGGTAAGTGTAGCAATTCAGGGAAAATAGTAGTGCCTTTCCCTACACCTTGGCATTGTAGCTATTGAAAAGGGAATGTACCGGTCACCCTCAACTATGGTCAACCAACTTACTCATACACACACACACACATATATATATATATATATTTTTTTTTTTAAATAGAGGAATTATATCTTATAAATTGAATCACCATGAGTGATTCTGAACGTCTCACAAAGTGCTTGCCGAATCTTCTGGTCATGGTAATTCGATAGATAGATGGTTACACAAAATATAACTTTATTATTTAATCAAACATGCTTAAATGAAAGACTGCTGCCTAAGTACAGATTTTGAAATACATGCTCCAGCAGCTCACGACAGCCGAAAGTATTGGTGTAGTCTTGTTTATAAAAAGACAACTTAAGAAAAAAATTAACACTAAATACTGAATCACATAATGTGTGTAATGAACAAACAAAAACAAAAAACAAAAAAAAAAAAAAAAAAGCACTTGTCAGGAAACTTGAAAGGATTCTAATAAAATTATATAGACAAAATATGTATTAATCAAACATGTTTAAATGAAGGTCTGCTGCCCAATTACTCACACACATTAGTTGGGCTGCAGTCTTTCATTTAGACATTTTGTCTATATAATTTTATTTTATAAAAGATCCATTCAAGTTTCCCCGAGGAAAGGTATGGTGTAATTATCAGGAAACTTAAAAGGATCTTAAAATTATTTAGACAAAATGTGTCTTATTTAATCAGAGATTATATATATATATATATATATATATATATATATATATATATATATATATATATATAAACACAAAAAATTGTGTAGTTCTAAAGTGTTTCTTGCAATCATGCTATATTAAGTATTCCTCATAAAAATAATTTGCACACTGTTGTATGGTTTCAAGTATTCCTATCTAATACAAATAATTATATGGTTTCAATTATTAAATCTTATTCAATAAAAATCCCTCATTTATAATTTTAAGTAAATAATAATCCACAGTAGTCAATTATAGCTTAATTCTTAATACAAAAATTTACAGGTACCTAGTATTGCGTATTCCTATCAAATACTAATAGTTTTCAAATGGATCTATTTGACCTATAGATGTAGCCCTAACAGGTACTGCCACTGCTGGCTAGAGTGGACCTGGGAGTAATTACAATGTTGAGTATTCCACACAGGTTCAGAACTTAATCCCCACCATTAAATGCAGTTCACTGACATACCCAGAAAACCCCTTTTATGAGGGGCCTTAAACCATCTGTAGGGAATTTAGTCACAATTCTAAGCCCTACAAAAAAAAAAAAAAAAAAAAAAAAAAAAAACAACACACAACTGAAAGTTATTCTTATCTGCATGGCAAATGTAATCATTACATTTCTATACCATTTTTTGTATATTGCAGTAGAAATAACGAATTTTTCGTAGGTGGGCTATTCTGTACAAGCACCCAAATTTTTTTCTAATTTAGAAGAAAATGCCAAATTACGGTGTTCAAAAGCTAAGATGACATCATCCTTAGATCAATCAATTCACTTACACTGAATAGTGCTTTTAAGTTATTCTATTTGGTGATACAGAATATTTCTTTTTTTTTTAATCTCGAAAAAACTGGCTGAAAATATTATGAGGCTTATATACAAAGTTAAGGTATCTCATTAACTAGCGATTATCAAGAGAACCTGTACTTTTACTTTGCCGAGTTCCATAATAGACACACACGAGTGTGTATGCATGCTAATATGAAAAAAGAAATTCTATATTTGAATTATATTTGAGTTTCTTTTAAACCATCCTCAGGGTAAAATTGTTTCACTTAAAATTTAATTTGAAATAAAATGACAAAATTTTTTAATTGTGACAATACCTTACCCTGAAGAGGAAAAAAAAAAAAAAAAAAAAAAAAAAAAAAAGGAAACCTACTGTAGGTATATTATTCAGATAAATACATCTTTTTAATAACTAGTTTTTTCATATTGACATACAGATTTATTTACATTTCTCTCTCTCGCACACATATATATATATATTTATTATTTGGTCCAGTTAAACTGGAGTTGGGAGTAATTCCATCAGGAAAAAAAAAAAGAAAACACATTCAACAGTGAACATTTAAATTTTCCTGGTAAAGAGCTCAACGTAACTGACATTACAGAGCAATATATATATATTTGTGTGTGTGAGAGAAATGCAACACAAGGTCAATTTTTATAACGTGTTGAACAGGTCAGAATTCAGTTTACCTTCTTTTAGACCAGTTGCCATACAAAAGGTTAAAAATAAAAATAAGCTAACTCTTCTGCCCAACCATTTTACCCATAGCTGGAGAGAGAATAGTAAGATTCATACCTTCCCCAAGGTTATTGGCAATATGTGAAATGCAAATAGCCTCATCCCGGATTTGAACTCCGGGCACCATATCCACTTCCTAAGACAATGTTACACCATGAGCACCTCCAACTTTATATGGAATTGTTTTGTTTCATTTTTTGTTGTTTATATCTATGAGTATCAACACATTCAATGTGATATAACCCACTGGTGGATCATGTTCTAATTTTGTTAGTGCAAACAAACCCTACACTCAGTTGTATAGGATACAAATATAGCACAATCCATTAGTGGATCATATCACATTGGATAAGTGAATTTGGCAAGGACAATGAATATTTTGTACTAAAGAACTCGAGCCTTAAATTGATATTAGCATTTTCATGGATTGGGGGCACCTTTGACATGACAATTTTTTTTTTTAAATCATTAGACATAGAATGATTCAGTTAAAGTTCTTTAGAAATGAAATTTCTACAAAAAAAATTGTAATCAGAATCCTTCTCTCCTTCTACATTAGAATTGATATCATCATGAAGCCCAGTTAACAATGAAATGTTTATTATAATCTTTCTCTCCTTCCTAAATAGAAGCACCAATATCATCATAGACCAGTTAGGTTCCTAGGTCATCTAGTACATAATAAGCCTATCATCAAAACGACATTCTTTTTAACCTAATATTACATTGGAAAACCAACTCCATAAAAAAGAAAAAATATTTTGGTCCTGATTTCTTACAATTCCGAAAGATTACTGAGAAACTTGGAAGGAAACTTTCAACTTAAGAAAAAGAACCGACCTATCTTTACTTTTTTGTTTATTAAAGAATTTATAATATATTCAAGTAGAAAACTTTAGAATCTCCTGAAGAATCAGATCTTAGATTGATCAAAGAAACAAGTTTAGAGATTTTTAAGGACTTTTTGCTTCTGCTGTCTTTTTAGCAAATTGTCTAATTCAAGAAAGAGCAGAAATTGTTTAATATGGTTAATAATTCAATTTTTTTTTATCAAAACTAAAATGTTTTATGTAATATTAACAAAGAAAAAAAAAATCTCAACTGCTTCACACAAACAGGATGTGACACAAGGTCAATTTTTTAAAGCAAAGTTTAAAAGATTTGAATTCGGTTTCCTTTCTCGTAAACAAGTTGTTATATCTAAGTTAAAAAAAAAAAAAAACCCATCTTCCTACTATTTACCCAGAGCTGGTGGAAAAATAATTGGAGGCATACCATTCCCAAAGGTATTAGCACAAGGGGAAATACTAACAGCCTTGTTTAGGATTTAAACTTGGGTTGACATGTCCATTTCTTACAATAATCAGTACACCAAAAGCCTCTCATATATATATATATATATATATATATATATATATATATATATATATATATATATATTAGTTAAACACTAATTACACCACACCAATTTGAAACAATGCCACGAATAGAAATAAGATGTTTAAAATTTTTTCCATTCAATTTTCTTTTTTTTTTTAAATCAGACACCTTGATAAAGGCTTAAAAAAAAAAAAAAAAAAAAAACCCTGAAACATTGGCATATAATTCAATAAATAAAGTATCCTCTGAAGAAATCTTCCATTTTTGTACATTTTCATACTGTCAGATCTATTTCCAGTCCCCCTCCCAATATCTATATAAAATACAGTTAGCAGTATTCATAAATAATATTCAATATCAGTGAGAGCATGTCCAAGTTAGGATGGTTTAGACACATAGCATCTAGGTAGATCGGTTCGTGCGTGTATTTGTAATAAGTATTTAAACAAACTATTTCCTTCAAAATTGATTCGTTTTGAAATTCTACAGTTGTTTTATCAAATTATCATGACAAAAGAAATTATTTAACATTGTGAATAAAAAGCAAAACAACTTTATGTTTTATGTAATGTTTATAATAGATTTGTGCTTCAGTTAAATTATTACTGAAAAGCTTAGAAGAATCCTTGAATGAAACCGATAGTGAAAAAAGAAGTTATATGCACACACGAGTGTGTGTGTATAAATACACACGCACACAAAAACAGTTGGCTGAAAAGTATATGGGTTGACCAAGATACTCATGAATGTGAAGAGAAAAGCTTTATTTGGAAACAGTCCTCATACTTCTCTAAGTGGTATTGTAGTGCTTGGATCCTCTTGATCAAGTTAACAGCAGATATGTCATCTGGTGACATTTTAAGCCCATCCTCCAATATAAACACATACACACAGATTTTATATATATAATGTAGAAAAGGTAAAATGGAAGAAAAATGTTTGGTTTGTTTTCTTCCGTTTTACCTTTTCTACATACATTCTGTCAAATTCAATACATTTCTTCCTATATATATTCTGGCAAAGGAATTTTCAGCTGCCGCTCGCATAACGCAAAGTTCTTAGAACAAATTGAGCACTTTGGTATCCGGTAAGGTATAAAATGTAAACAAACGAACTCTACTAAATACCTTATAATTCCTAAATTGACGTGGTATGCTTGTTGGCTGAGCAGTCTGATACTAAGTCTAATGTAAAGTTGTGTGGGTTTCAATCCCAGCTTCAAGTGTCCTACGTGTCTAGCCACACTGAAGTGTTGTGATACAACAAAACAGTCTGTATGTGGATGAATAATATATATGAGCACTCTGGCAAAGGAATTGACAGCAAACCTCTTTAAATAAGTTGAGCACTCTGGTATCCAGGCAAAATATAAACGGCAGCTACTACATAATGCCTTATAATTCCCAAACTGACATACGTCCCCTGTGGCTGAATGGTAAGATACTAAGTCTAACGTGAAGTTGGGTGGGTTTCAATTCCAGCTGTAAGTATCCTACATGTCTAGCCACACTGAAGTGTTGTGATACAAGCAAAAGCTACTACATGAGGCCTTATTCCCAAGCTGATGTATGTCGACTGATGGCTGAACAAAGTCTAACGTAATGTTGGGCAGGTTTCTATCCCAGCTTGAAGCATTCTGCGTGTCTAGCCACATTGATGAGTTGTGATACAACAAAACAGTCTATGGATGATATATATATGATGCCACAGTTAGATACTATGCCACAGGTATTCCTACTCAAGTAACGATTCTTAATACCAATAATTCTACACATCATTATGTTTGTAAATATTCTAATCTAATGGTAATGTTTAAACAGATCTATTGGACCTATAGATGAGACCCTTACAGGGACTATCAGAGTAGACCTGCAAGTAATGGCAATGAAGAGGTGACTCCACACTCCAACAAAACTCTAAAGATGGAGCCTCACCAATGGATACAGTTTTGTGTTACACTCAGAGCACCACTTATGGGAAGTCTCACTCCTTTGCATGGAATAGCATCAGTGTTTCCCAAGTCTTGAGAATACGGTGGCATTATTTGAAATTAAGTTTCTAATATTACAAATGTTTGATACGGTAGGGTTAGGTTTTATGGCATATCAACCACTGCAGGTTATTTAGTGACAAATCTTCTATACAAATATATTAAATATATAGGATTTGGTTCGGTTGGGTTTCATGGCATATCAATTAAATACATATGATTTGTAAAAATTGTCGATATTCTTAAACAAGCCAGAGCACTTTTCTGCACACAGTTAAATGGTTTCAAGTATTATATAACATTCACAATTTAACATCAGCGATTTGTTTTATTTGACCCATAGATAGGACCCTATTAGGTGCTACAACACCAGGTCAAAGTAGACCTGCGAGCAAGGGCAATTAAGTGGGTATTCCACACTTCCCAAATCTCCAAAGCTGAAGACTCACAATCAGATTGTTTAATGTCATATTTAGGACACTCGTTCGGGGAGGGGGGGGTCTTACCCTTTTGCAGAGATGCAGTCGGTGTATTTTACAGCCCTAGTCTCCGATTAATTTAAAATCATGTGAGATAAAACCCATCAACATGCAATTCTATAATTTCAAGTCTTGTCCAGATAAATCCCAAACTTTGGTTTACCAGAGAGAGAGACTTCCAAAACTAAGAGTTTGTTTATACAAAACTAAGAGTTTGTTTAAAATCCTAACCTTTACCACTGGTTAAGCACACTGGTAAATACTTGGAAATTAGCCAAGCCAAATAATTTGACCTCTAAAAGTAAAGTAAAGTTGCTGACCTTAGTCAAAGGTGACCTGAAGGCTCCCTTTTCAATAGCTCCTACACCAAAGTGTAGGAGAGAGCACAACTCCATTCCCTAGATTGCTCCATTTTACCCTTGATCCTTACCTTATAATGCTGAGTGTTAAGCAAGGAGGCATCAAGTACCTTTTTTTGAAACTTTGGTATGACTTAACCTGGGATTGAACCACATTCTCCCAGGCCATTGGCAAACACTACTTATCTGGCCAATGACCCGGTATACCCCTAGTTTCATAAAAATCCTTTTCAGGTTTAAAAAGTTCATTCATATACCCCACAATTTAAAGTATACCCTCATCCACATCAAGACATGCCGACAGAACGGATTCCCTTAACTCTTCCCTTCACTATCTCCTCGTACCCACCACCCAGTGTCTGTACAAAGCGGATGAACATACATTTTTGCTGATCAGCTAATATTGGTGTGTCCACAAGTAGGACTTATAAGTCTACAGCAGTGTCTAGCATGTCTTTGTGAAATGCTGCTTCTAGGATTTGTTAAAAAAAAAAAAAAAAAAAAAAAAAAACATGCATCTCATCTAGCTTCTCCAAGTGTTTTATCTCTCCAAGAGTCCAAGTGGTGCAACCATACAACACTACTGACAGAGCTTGGAAAAAATTTCCATTTTATCTTAGAGAACACATGCCCAAATGCCAGGATGCAATTTAACATTCTATCCAGAACAGCCCTTTTTGGGTGTGAAGAAGAGTCTTACGCTTCTGCAAGGGTAAGATTGTTGGTGTGCTAACCACCAAAAAGAGCTTTTATTTTATTATCATCCTAATCAAGTTGTACTCATAGCATGGATTCACTTAACTTTCTCATCATCCATTGCTCTCAGCAGATCCTCTTGACTGCATCCAGGGTCTGCACAGAACTGATATATTTAGATCTTTACTGGTCAGCCAACACTGATGTGTCCATGCGTAGGAGACACCAAGAGGACATCGCTTAAGAGTTCATCCTGAGTGCCCAGCATTTTTTGTTCATCTTACATGGATGGTTTGTGAGATGGGAGAAAAGTGGTTGTACAACTGCTGTTTTCTAAGGTGCTGCTTCCAAGATTTGTTCAAAACAGTACACAGCATTCCATCTAGCTTTTTCTTTGTGCCTTTTGTTAAAGTTCAAGTGGTGCAACCATACAGTAGTACCAACACACCTAAAACTTGGAAGAATTCTAGTTCATGCCTTCTCTATGCTTTCAGTAGACAAGATACTTTGTACTAAATAGGATGTTTAAATTTTACTTTTAGTAATGGACTAATTCAGGACTTGGGAATTAGTCATGTGACCCACAAGTCAAAAAAGGTCGCCAATCCTTCACACCTCTCCCAATCACTTTCAATAGTAATAAAAGAAGTCAAACATGAAATTTGATTCACTACACTTTATAATATATAAAACCGTTTAATGGTTAGCCAAAAAGACTGCTTCGTTAGTCATCCAACAATTGTCCAGCATCATCGCCTATTGCCACAGGCATTAGAGAGTGCTAAATTCAACTCTTCTTTGAGCAATGAAGTGGTGCTACCAACGAGAAAGATCCCCCAGGTACTGGACTGAATTATTATGCATGCTTTATTTCCAATTTAAGTATGACCTCAATCTTCCTTTGGGATTCATGCTTGTAAATATATGTACTAAGATGTTAAGTTAAAAATACACAGTCTCTTTCAATGAGTATCTTTGCAACAAGTTCAACTTGACAAAGGTTTAAACACAGAATGAGAGAACTTGGGGTCATTTCTTTTAAACAACACAGACTGCAACAAGTTAGTCGACTGATTCCTTGAAATTACAGTGTAAAGAACTAAAATATCTTTTTTTTTCTTTTTAAAAGTCAATTTTCTTCTAAAATGGATTTTATTTTCTTGTGGAACATTCTCAAAAATTGATATATGGCATTATCTATTTATAACCAACTTCTATAGCATTGGATTCCAGCAACCAAAAAATAAAAATCACATCACTATATGAATGAAGTGTATTTTTTTTAACAACTGTTAAAAGGTGAGTAAAAAGCCCCCAAATAATTATACTCTTTACATATATTTATGGTGTGGGTTCTTTAGTTAATGGCATACCAACTTTTGTGGATTATTTAATGCCTAAGCCCTTCTTGTAGAACGGCAGTGGTCATAGCTAGGAGACAAAGGGGTTCATACCTTTCCAAAAGCATTAATCCAAAAGTGGGTGTAATAGCATGGCTAGAGATCAAACTCACTCATGAGGTCACAGTCCAGTACATGAGCCAAGATGCCCCGAGAACTCCCCCACCCCCATATATTGATGTAATTTTATTTCTAATTTAGAGTTTTAACCCAATACAGTTTAGGACTGATTTTCAACAGCCTGTCAACCAATCTAAAGTTATTTTATGCCGGTTAATTCTTAAGATTGTTTTTTTTTTAGTGTACAGTCCAATCAAATATGAATAATTTTTGAAAAACAGATCTATTCAACCCATAGGTAAGACGTACAAATACTCCAGGTCCAAGTGAACCTGAGAGTAATAGCAATGAAGGAGTACTCCACAGATTTCCAGAACTGGTGCCTTACCATCAAATGCAGTTTAGAGTTATACCCAGAACCCCACCCCATTTTTCTCTGAGGAGATTCTTAACCTTCTGCAGAGGATACAGTCTGTACATGCTAAGTCCTGCCTAAAGGACAATTTCATTTTTTGTTCAAGAATTTAAAAATGAAAAATATTGGATAACATCTGTTTTGATGTGTACAATATTTCACTCGAAATAACAAATTTTGTTATCTTCAGTTTAGAAAAAAAAAAAAAAAAAAACCTTGGAAAAGTGCACATATTTATTGGGGACATTCTACTTTACACTCCAAAACTAATCCAACACATTGAGGGTAGATTAATTAGGTTCGGTCTCTTTGCTGTCCTATCAACCTTCAAGGGTTATTTAATGCCTAAGCCATCCTTGCAGTGATAGACAGGCCCATTGGTCTAGTGGGTCAAATGTTTGCCAATAGCCAAGGAGACCAAGGTTCAATCCCAAGTTGAGTCATACCAAAGACTATTTTTTTTTAAAAAAGGGGGGGCTGCATTGCTTAACACTCAGCATTTTGAGGTAGGATCAAGAGTAAAGTAGAGCAACCCAGAGAAAAGAGTAGCACCTAATACACCTTGGCATTATAGCTGATGAAACCGAGAGTGAACCTAAAATCAAAGGCATCTTTGGGGGAGAGCAGACCTTTTTACTCCTAATTTGTTCATATGTTCTGGATTAAAGACCATTACTCCATTATTAACATATCTAGGGTCATTCAACCAAATATGGGGAAATTTTTTGGACTGATAAAAGAATATATATAATAAAGGGTCATTTGATAAATAAGGGGAATTTTTTCTTTAAACTGAAGAGAGATACATACATACATACAAGGTCATTCAACAAAATTAAAGGCCATGTTTTTGGGGGAGGAAAAAAACTTTTTACAGAATTTTTCCACAATTATAAACTCTGCATTGTTTGGAATAGTTTATTGCAAAAATATTTGTTTTGAGGCTATTCAAAATGGTGGCAAATCAAACAGAGTGCTCCAGACTTGAACAGAGTTCCAACAAACATTTTGGTAGATGAAAAGAGTAAACCATTTGAAATTTACAGAACAATGCGTGATGTGTTAGAAGAAGCATGTTTTAATCAAGAAAATGTTTAGCTACTACAAGCTCAAATCAAACAAATAATCCACAGACTTTTTAGTAAAGAAACAATTCCAAGCACAGCACTCAGTAAAGAAACTCATGTTGACTGTCTTCAAGATGGTAAGACTTCTCATTAGTTATTTCCTTGAAAAAAGGTGCAACTGCAAACAGTACTTCCTATTGATAACTCCTTAGATAAAATTCGCCTAATTTATTGAATGAATGACATTTGTGTATTAGGGAGCAACAAAATTATTTTCCATATTATCATCATCAGTACTGTTCAGTTGTATCTTTCATTTCACATTCAAGCCTCAAGATTCTGGCAATTTTGAAGCCTTTTTTCAAAATGGGACTCAGAACCACTGAAGCTGATTATAGAATTGAGAAAGTGAAAAGAAATCAAACAATATCTGCCCAAAACCAGCTTAAGCATTTTGGTGACTTGTCCTTTGAAATAAAACTTCAGTAGATGATCATTGTAAGTAATTAAAGATGGCGACCCTAGTCAAGGGTGACCCGAAAGCTCCCTTTTCAATAGCTACTACACCGAGGTGTAGGAGAGAGTACTACTCCATCCTCTGGATTGCTCCATTTTACCCTTGTTCCTTACCTTATAATGCTGAATGTTAAGCAAGGCAGCATCAAGTACTATTTTCTTGAGTCTTTGATATGACTCAACCTGGGATTGAACCCAGATCTCCTAGACCATTAGCAAACACTACTTATTAGGCCAATGGCCTGAAGAGAAATCATCTTAAAACTTACAAAAGAACAACTATCATTGAAAGATGACCAGACAAAGTATTGAAGACAAAAAAAAAAAAATACTTGATACACTCTAGTATTTCTCACTGGTTTGGTCTGGTTTTATGGCATATCAACTCTTGTAGGTTATTTAAAGCCAAATCCTCTTTAAACATTAAATATATATGATTTGGTTGAGTTGGGTTTTATGGCATATCAACCATTGTAGGTTATTTAAAGCCAAGTCCTCTTTATACACACACACATATAATTTGGTTTGGTTGGATTTTATGGCCTATCTACCGTTGTAGGTTATTTAATGTCAAATCCTGTTTATATATTTATATTAAATATATGATCTGGTTGGGTTGGGTTTTATGGCATATCAACCATTGTAGGTTATTTAATGTCAAATCCTCTTTATACATATATATTAGATATATAGGATTTGGTTTGGTTGGAGCTTTATGGCATATCAACCATTGTAGGTTATTTAAGGCCAAGTCCTCTTTATACATGTATATCAAATAAATATGATTTGGTTGGGTTTTATGGCATATCAACTCTTGTAGGTTATTTAATACCAAATCCTATATATATATATATATATATATATATATATATATAGGATTTTCAATTTAACATAAGTCCAAGTTATATGGTTCTAAATATTGCTACCAATTATTAACGATTCAATTAAACATCAGTCATTTGTTTGCACACAGTTAAATGATCAAAAAGTTCTATTTGACCCGTAGATTGGGCAAGAGTGGACCTGGAAGCAATGGCAACGAAGTGGTACTCCCCATTACTGAAAGCTTCAGCATCAGATGGTTTAATGTCACAGCATGACACTCATGGAGTTGGGGTCTTACAGTTCTACAGAGATGCAGTCTGTGTATTCTATGGCTCCAGCCAACTGAACTATTTCTGACCAGTGGACCCATACATATATATTTCTAAGTAAAATAGGAAATGGTTCATTTTGTGCCCCTTAATCACTTGTTTGTTTGTTTTATACACACACACACACATATATATATATATATATATATATATATATACACACACACACACTGATGAAGGTATAAAAACAGAAACATTGTTGGTAAATAATTCTATAAATAAAATCCTCACAAGACCTTGTTTTTTTTCCATTTCATATATTTATTTCCAGTTTTTCCTCATCTGTGTTTTTTATTTAAATTTAATCACCGAGACAAATTCAAATTTAGAGGCAGGTAAGCAGGGGCACAATGATAAAGTAGTGGTCCTATTTAAATGTCATTTCCATAAAGTTTAATACAGTCTCAACTGCTGCCGACCGACAAGGCTGTGTCCCTCCACAAGACACTTTAAAATGAACTATCATTGTTAAATAGTTTCATTTCTTTTTCCTAACTTGCTGTGTATATTGAACTCATAGATTCATTGACTTTTTCAGTGCCAAGTCAGAATGCATTAGGAAAAAAAAAAAATCTTTTACAAATTCACTCCCCTCTCTCTTTAACACTTTCCCTTGGTAATTTTTTCTTTCAGTTTTGGATATGCAAAATTATGCTTTGAGCACGATAAAAATAAATCAATTAACACAGCTAAGTGTCTAAATTTTTGTTAATAACTTCTAAAGGAGACCGGGGAGTGTGTTGGGTTAACCAGCGGTCAGGAGCAAAGAATAGAGAAGTAGTCTTAAAAAAAATTAAAAAATAAAAAAAATAATGACGTCAAAAAAGAAAAAGGACTACAATTATACCATTGTACCGATATTAAAAAAAATCAACTTTATTTATTAAGCTTAAAAACAGAGTTGATTGAAAAAAAAAAAAAAAAAAAAAAAAAAAAAAAAAACGAAGATACTCTTGAGACAACCTGATTCTAGGTTACATGATCAAATGCATCTATGAAACATCTTACTTCATCAATAAAATGGTAACCCTATCTCATCTGGGTACTTAGCCACCCGTTTACTCAAACATCACGGAAACTAGTTCGATGTATTCAATTCAATAAAGAGAAATGCTCATTTAGTTCAATCCCCCCCCCGCGCCAATAACAAGAAATTTGAGTTTATCTCTGGTCACTGTAGAATGGAAAAGTGGGGTCCAAAAACTTTCTCTTTCTTCTCAGGCTGGACGGTGAATGAATTTTTAAAAAGGAAAGCATCTTGTTGCTCGTCATCACGACGATGGTATCTCTCTCCCCCTTGACGTTATGTCTTCTTCCACCGACCCAGCCCGTTGAGGGGGGGGGATAGGGAATATTTCGGCTGGGTCGGGGAGAAAAGTTCACCACCAAAGAACGGTAGCTACTGAAAAGATTTCAACAGAATCAAGAGAATGTTTGGGGGGGGGAGTAAGAATAATTGTAATAAAGGGTCTTTTTGCCCCCTAATTTATCTGGTTCTTATTTCATTGATCTAAGCTAAAGTCAACTATAACCTCTTTCAATGCACTTTTAACAGAGAGAGCAGTTTGTTTGTGTTTTTTTTTTTTTACTTTTGTCAGCAAGTGTCCTTTATAAATACTTTTGGAGTTTTCAGTAATATTTTTTTCGACTTTATTCCATGTGTATAAAAACGACCACGTCAATAACTGTATTTTAATCTCATAGTTATATTAACTCAATTTGACAGTACCACAAAAAAATTGGCAAGATTGTTTTTAAATTCTTACAAAGCTAGAGTGGGGGTGAGTTTTAGGACGTTTGTTTAATACATTGTAAACATTTTACTACTTCATACAACTTTCTAAACTTTAACAAAATAGGAATAGCTACCGACCAGAAACATAAGCCTTACAAAAATTAAAGTTAAAATCACTTTATCAAAAGCAGTAATTAAAAAAAATAAATACATCAACTTTATTGTTAATAACAGCAAGATTTTTTTGTCACGATTCTGTTTTCTGATAGACACGGTTTTGGTTTTTTGGGGGTTTTTTTATTTAAGCGGTATTTTACAGACACCTGCTTAGTGTTTCTAGTAACAAATTTCTCAATAAATGTTTTTCTTTTTAAAAAGAATCAACCATCACATTAAATTAGACAACGGCGAGCCAAACTTTTTTTTCTGGCTAACTAAAAAAGAATTTTAAAAAAATTTACTTTAAAATATTTTTTTACACATTGGGGTAATTCAAACCCGAAAAAGAACTTATTTTTAAACAATAATCAGCAACTTCACTCGAAGTTTTCTTGGGTTTTGTTTTTTTTGGGGGGGGGGGGTAATATTTATTTTCATTTGTAAAAAAAAATTTTTTTAAATAAAAATTAAAAAAAAAAAAAAAAAAAAAAGTCTATAATTGCAATAAAAGCTAAACGGGTGTGGATACAAAACTAAGAAATAAAAATTTTATTTAAAAACAAGTATAAATTTTTTTTTTTTAAGTTAGTTTACACTTTTTTTTTCTTAAGACTTATAGTCAACTTCTACTCAGAATCATGTGCAAAAATGTTTATATGACTGTTTCCAACTTTCTTTTAATACGTATAAGTCCAGATTCTTGAAGAATTCAAAATCTTATAAATACCAATCTATCATCATAGAATAATTGAGAAATAAACCCATCAAAAGTTTCTTGTTGTTACCAAAGAAATTAAGACATGTGGTAACATATTTCGACTACCGTTATTTAGGAAGTAAACGGTTCCTGAAACATAGTAAATTGACTAATAAAAATCCTAAATCAGATTTAAAATTCTCGCTAGAATTCTTATTGAAAGAAAAAAAAAAGAAAAAATAAGCAAATGTTTAGTATTTTAAAAAAAATAGAAGACAAAAAAAATTTAAAAAAAGAAAAACGAGCAATTTTGCATTAAGTTCATGTCTTGTCAAGATGATTTTTTTTGCCAGTAAAAAGTTTTAGAACTTTTTAGTTTTGTTTTTATAACCTTACGTAAAAGTTAGCTAAAAATAATTCACTTGTATCTGAAGTTTGAAACTTTTATATACATTAAATATAGGAAAATGCTAAAATTTAAATGTTTCTGGATGACGACTAAATAGATATTTTCATCCCTCCAAAAAAGTTTGGTAATGCCATTGATAGTCTTCTAAACATGCTTTTAAAGTTTATGATCAGGGGGGGAAAAAAATGGATGTAGGTTTTTTTTGTTTTATTTTAATAAGGATTTTTTTTTTTAACTAAAAACTTGTAAAAAATTTGAATTAAATTAAAATATTTTAGTACCATCCACATATTATTTCTACAGAAAACTTCATTTTTTTTCTTCGTGCAGACCTGTTGCTAAATCATCTAAATTTGAACACAAAAAGAGACCATCACGTTTAAGATAATTAATAGCAATAAAATAATTAATCTAATTATCATTACATTTAAATTGGGATATAAATGTTTTTGTGCTGGAAAAAAAAAAACAAAAAAAAAAAAAAAAAAAAAACAAAGTAGGGGATTTTTTCCCCCCAATTAGAAGTGGGGGGAAAATAAAATTTTAAAAAAAGCAGAAAATGATTATGACATGTGTTGGCCCTAGAATGGACAGAGGGTCCTTCCAATTTTGGGGGAAGTAAGTTTTTAACAAACTTACCTGCAAGTACCGTGGATAAACAAGACAATGTCACAACCGAAATAAGGTTCAGCGGGTAAGTTTTCATGTCTCCAGCAAGAAGAGGTATATAATCTCTCAAAAAATCATAAAATTTCGGCTGACCATATCGTGGTCTGACACTATAGCCGTACAAAAGCACAATAAACAATTCCTATGTTCAACTAAGAACAAAACTCGACATCACTCCTACTCGACACTCCTCCCTCGGTTCCTTTACCAAAAAAAAAACTCTCACCCCCCTCTCCAAAATGTCTACTCTACCTCCTCCTCTTTCTCGCACACTAGCGCCCCTCCCACTCTGATTCTATGTCTTTGTTCTTCTAAACTCTTCCTTCTACCCCTTTATTCCCGACTACATACTCCCCTTCACACCAGATTCTTCCTTCCTCTTTCTTCATCATTTCTTTTCCTTTATTTCCTTTATCTATTATTCCCTCAATTTCCTTCCTTCCTCTCTTCTCACTCTCTCTGTCTTCGGTTATTTCCACTCCTACCTTCATTGTTCTCTCAATACTTTTTCCACCCCGTATCGCAGAAAAAGAATCAAGTGGCTCTTTACGAGCGGTGAAACCTTACAACCTACGGATGAGTAAAGGGGACATAATAATGGTAAAGCCGATTACTGTATTTCAAAACAGCACCGCTAAAGTTTACTTACACATACGTGTTTGCGTGTCTTTACAGCTGCTGCTACTCTCGATTCTAATCGAGTTGATTCCAATTATTGCTATCTGCCCCGTTACTCGAGAAAGGCCGTGGACTCTCTCTTTCTCTTTTTTAAGTTAACCTACACAGCCAAACATTTATTTACGGAGAAAGGCGACATTATTTTTCCCCACTTTTTTTATATCACAGAGAGAAACGAGGGAAGAGCATTTTCTTATTTTTCAATAGCATTTATTTATTTAAATCCAGTTCAAGCGAAATTCAATAACATTTCACTACAACTACTACTACTACTACTACTACTACTACTACTACTACTACTACTATTATTATTATTATTATTATTAGTGTTGTTATTGTTACCGGTTTTAATAAATGTTATTTAAGTTAACTTATTGCTACTTTTTCTTTGACAGATCTACTTTTAACATTAAAAATAATTAAAAGAAAAGAAAGAAAAAAAATGTTATTTTTTTTTAAATTGATTGAAATTTCCTCATTTTTATTTATTTATTCATTTTATTTTTAGCTTAACATATCTTTCTGTTTTACTTATTTACTACGGGCACCCAATGAGGATCGAACTCACTAAACAAGATCTATTTGAAAAATTATGTAACCATTTTATCATGCGAAACGCCCGAATGGTACTTTACTTAGCTTTGTTTATTTAGAACACAAAACTAAAAGTGTGGGGCACCCAGTGCGGATAGAAGTCCTTCGTAATATTCTGCTTGATTATTTTTCTAGCCATTACATCAGACGAGACGCCTTTACTAAGCTCTACTTCGTTAGGGCGGAAAACCAGAAGTATGGGGCACCCAGTGAGGATCGTACTCACTAGTAAAGTTCTGCTTGACTAGCCTTCTGACCGTTACATTGGTTCGACATTCGCTGAGATGTCTGAATAGTACTTTACAACACTTTTCTTAGTGCACAGAGCCAGAAGTAAGGGGCACCCAGTGAGGATCGAACTCACAAGTATTGATTTGCTTGCTCTACGAGTCCAACTTACAAAGCAATACACTTAGGCGAAGCATCTTTTTAGGGTTTAATTACTGTGTAGTCCCTGTTTTGTTTAAATGAATGAGAATTTCAAAACTTACTCCCATAATAAACGGCTTGGTCTGGTTCAAGGCTACAAGTATGGAGCGTTTAGCAAGGGTCGAACTTCCAACTCAGTAGCAATTAATCTTATCGAGACGAACAACTTACAAAATAATACATCACGGCCAGGTAATCATTTGAACATTCTTTCTCTCTCACTCTCTCTATATAAATATATTCCTCAAAAAGCCGGCTCATTGGCCTATTGGGTAGAGTGTTCGCCTAATGGTCCGGAAGACCTGGGTTCAATCCCAGGTCGCGTCATACCAAAGACTTTAAAAATGGTACTTGATACCTCCTTGCTTAACACTAAACAATATAAGGTACGTATCAAGGGTAAAGTGAAGCAATTCAGGGACAGGAGTAGCGCCCTCCCCTACACCTCGGTGTAGTAGCCATTGAAAAGGGAGCCTTCTGATCGCCTTCGACTACGGTTGCCAACTTTACTTACTTATATATATATTTAAGATGTAAAAAATTGGCGACCTTAGTCGAGGGTGACCCGAAGGTTCCCTTTTCAATAGCTACTACACCAAGATGTAGGAGAGGACGCTACTCCATTTCCTGAATAGGTCCACTTTACTCGTGATCTTTATCTTATAATGCTGAGTGCCAAGCAAGGAGGGATCAAGTACCATTTTTTGAATCTTTGGTATAACTCCTCCTAAGACTGAACCCTGGTCTCCCGGACAATTGGGGAACACTCTACTCATTAGACCAAAATCGAGGAATATCAATGAAATTACAAATATCTTGATGAATCTAAATGTAAAGTTTCAGAAAAAAATGAACCTGGTTTTTCTTAGATACAATGTTATTTTCATTTACAGTTGTGACACGAAAAAGAATCGAATTCACGAGTAATGTTTTACTTAACTAACTTGCTAACCATTACGCCACGGAAAAGTAATCATAGCTTGAAAGTAATGAAAATATATTTTTTAAAAATATAGACAAAGAAAAAGTTAAATTAATAATAATAATAATAATAATAATAATAATAATTTGAGATACAGACGAATCACCAAATCTCAGCCAGACGATCAGACCTAGTAATAATCAACAACAACAAAAAAAAATTGACGAATAGAGGACTTTGATATCCCGGCTCATCACAGAGTAGAATTAAGTACCTCGACCTTGCTAGGGAATTTTTTAAAAAACTGTGAAACATGTAAAAGATGGTGCTACCAATTGTAATTGGTGCTCTTGATACAGTCACCAAAGGATTGATACAGGGACCGAAGGACTTGGAAATAAGAAGACAAGTGGAGACCATCCAAACTACAGCAATAGTGAGATCGGCTAGAATACTGAGAAGAGTCCTGGAGACTTGAGGAGACTTGCTGTCACTCAAACTCCGGCGAAAACCGTCAGCTAATGCTTGTGTGAAAAACTATCAAAGAAGAAGAAGAAGAAGAAGATTCTCGAGACTATTCTTAAAGTAGACGAGAGAAGAACTTTAACAAATGGATCAGAGAACATAAAAACTCATGACAATGCAGAAGGCTTTACATCCCAGAGATGACGTAAACGGACTGTATGTGTTAAGAAAAGAAGAAGGAAGAGGATTTACCCGCATTCAAGATAGTGTTGATGCATCGATACAACGACTAGAAGACTACGAAAAATGCTTAAGAAGACTGATTGCAGCCGGCCGAAACAATACAGACAACACAAAGATCGCCAGAACAAAAATAACTAGAAAACAAAAATGGGAGGGAAAAAAACGACTGTACGGACATTGCAAGCGACAAACAAGCAAAATCTTACACGAGAAAACTTGGACTTGTCTAAGAAAGGGAAACTTTAAGAGGGAAACTGAATCTCTTCTGATAGCAGCACAAAACAACGCAATAAGGACAGAATAGATAAGACACAACAAAAAAGCAGATGTAGGTTATTTGGTGATAGAGACGAAACGATCAATCACATAAGCGAATGCAGTAAATTAGCACAAAGAGAGTATAAGAGTAGACATGACTGGATGGACAAGGTGATCCACTGGGAGTTGTGCAAAAAGTTTAAATTTGGCCATACGAACAAATGGTATATGCACAACTCAGAATCCGTCCTTGAAAATGAGAAGCACACGATTCATTGGGATTCTGAAATACAGACGGATCACCTAATCTCGACCAGACGACCAGACCTAGTGATAGTCAAAAAAGAAAAAAAGAACCTGCCTAAGAGTGAACTTTGCCGTTCTGGCTGACCATAGGGTAAAACTGAAAGAAAGCGAAAAGAGAGATAAGTACCTCGACCTTGCTTGCGAATTGAACAAACTGTAGAACATGAAAGTGACAATTATACCAATTGTAATTGGTGCTCTTGGTACAGTCAGGTACAAGGACTGGAGGAGTTGGAAATAACGGCACGGCTGGAGACTGTCCAAACCACAGCATTGTTGAGATCGGCCAGAATACTGAGAAGAGTCTCGGAGACTTAAGTAGACTTTGCTGTCTCTCAAACTCCAGTGGAAAACCATCAACTAACGCTGATGTGAAAAACTCTCAAGGAGTAAAATAATAATAATAATAATAAAAGGCCTAAGTGAATCAAGTTTAAAATTTAGATGTCATGAACAATGAGCCAAATCTGTTTTTGGAAAACAATAATGCCGCTTTTGTTGCGTGGAACTTTAAATAGTGAGAAACGAACCTTTATCAAATGACACTTAGCGAAGTAGGTTTAGTCCGCTGAAAATCATTTGACAACGAATTTGAACGAATTTATAAATACCAAGCATTGAATTTGCAAAGAGAGTGTCATTCAATTGATAAAGTGAATTTTTAAAAACCAAAGCAAAAATACTTTTGCTTTTTTCCTATTTTTCCAGAATTTTTTCCAGAACTCTCAACTCTGAAAAACTTATTTTAATCTCACAGAAATATTTGTTTTGAGCCTATTCAAAATGTGTTTGACCTGTTAGACAACTTGCACGGTTAAACACATTCTTATAGAATGCAGAGCTTTCGCTCTCATCAGAAAGCGATTTTTCGAAGTGATTAGTTTAAGCGAATTGTTCGAAAACGTCAAAATAGAGGACGTTCTGTCCTTCTTGCGAGAGACAGGGTTGTACGAAAAAATATGACAGATTTAAACTGATTAATCATGTGCAAACAAAGGAAATCCTGCCCATAGGAAATGTTACCTACTAAGAATTCATTCAGAAATCCTTGGTTGAATGTATATACATATAGACAGAATTTGGCGTTAGATAACCTGCAAAGGTTGATACGCCATAAAACCCAAACAACCATCAAAATGGCAACGAATAAAACAGAGGTCTGTCATCAAGTTTTCTTCTGGCTGAGAAGTGCATACTGTGTGAAATTTGTAGAACAATATGATGGGTACGGAGAAATATATTTTAGAAAAAGAATGTTTACAAATGGGCTAAATTGTTTAAACAAGGTCGAAATAGTATTCAGATGAAGAAAGACCTGGCAAGCCTATAATGGTGAACTCACCTGAAATGGAGGAGTCAGTTAATACACTCATTTTGGTCGACAGAAGAGTTACAATAGATGACATTTCTGAACAACTGGGAATTCCTGTGAGTACAGCACATAGAATTGTGTATGATGACCTTGCCTTTTCTACGGTCAGTTGTCATTAGGTTTCGCTAGGGGTATGCAAGGTCTCATACTGCGGCGAGAACAGA
>OY757941.1:46237133-46244633 GCA_963585895.1 Sepioteuthis lessoniana
TTTGGTCCTATGGTACACATGTTGTGATAGTATTGTTATTTTTCTTCGTTATGTATTGGCGTAGCGTGGGTCTGGAGTGGGCAAGTCGTATATCTTGCCCTCTTTTGAACTCAACCTCAGTTATAGTTCCACTTTAAATTCATTTCGACGAAAATTTTTATTTCCCACCTCATCAAATGGCTAACACACTTTTTTGGTATTAAGATCAGGAAATATAGTTTTCTGTATATATATATATATATATATATATATATATATATATATATATATAAGCATGCTTGATTAAATAATAAAGATACATTTTGTCTATATAATTTTATAAAGATCCTTTCAAGTTTCCCGATAGATGTCTTGGTTTCAGGTTGGAGTTGGTAGATGAATTTACCAAAATTGTCCAGAGCGCTTTTGGACTTTTCATAGGCCATCATCAAGGGTTGCTTTCTTGTATAAAGAATGTTTTGGAAAGAGTTTTTTTTTTTTAGAGTTTTTATATTATTACAAAATTATGTAAACGCAGAGCTGGATAAAACTAAGATACTTATGAATTTAAAAACAGAACGCTATCAACGGAAATAGAATATTATCAAGAAATGTAGAATATAAAAAAAAAAAAAAATAAAGGCATTTCAAAACATTGTCGCTATTTTCAAAATTATTTCTATTGATTCTATTTTTGTTTTTTTTGTTTTTTGTTTTTGTATGCAGGGCTTCTAGGATTTATAGTCGTAGTTTATTAATTTTATGTGCTGTTTTCTTTTTTAATATTCCATATTTCTTGATAAATATTCTATTTTCGTTGATAGCGTTCTGTTATTCAAATTCATCACCATTTCAGTTTTATCCAAATCTGCGTTTACGTCATTTTGTGATGTCATAAAAAACCTGAAAAATATCTCTTTCAAAAACTCTTTAAAAACCACTGTTTATACATGCAAGCAACCTCTGATGCTGGCCTATGAAAGGTCCGAAATCGCTCGGGACAATTTTGGTAAATTCATCCAATAATTCCAACCTGAAACCAAAACATTTATCAGGAAACTTGAAAGGATCTTAATAAAATCATATGGACAAAATATGTCTTTATCATTTAATCAAATATACTGAAATGAAAGACTACTGCCCAACTTCACACACACACACACACACACACACACACACACACATACACACACACATATATATATATATATATATACCTTGAAGAAAAACAAAAACCGGTCACAATAGGATAATAAATTTATTTCCATCCTGTTATGGGTATTGATATGAATCAATAACACTAAAAATAACAGGACTTATTCAGATCTAATGGATAAAATAATGACAGTCAGAATAGGCACAAAAGGAAAGGGTGGGAGGGGTCAGAAGAGGGGTGAAGAGTTTCCTGCCCATTTACCCACTTCCGGTTTTTCTTTTTATTACCGGTTAGAATCACAATAATGTAACTGGACTTATATTCAAAAATCCCTTTAAATTAAATTTTTTTTTAAATTATTGCTCTGTGATGTCAGTTACATTGAGATCTTTACCAGGAAAATTTAAATGTTCATAGAGGAATGTTTTTTGTCCTGACGGAATTATTCCTGACTCCGGTTTAACTGGACTGAATAATATACATATATATATATATATATATATATATATATATGAAGAGTAAATAAAGGATGGTAATCCGACAATATGTAGAAAAACTGATAACAACGATCCAAGTGGAAGGAATGATTTATTAACGGGTGTATATATATATATATATATATATATATATATATATATATATATACTAGCTGTACCCGGCCACGCGTTGCTGTGGCTCAGTTTGTTTAAATTTGAAAAAAAGAAGAAAATGCATGTTTCTAATATGTTTAATTTTCCAATATTTGTGGATACACAATATTCTTGGCTGTTCCATTTTCTGTGTAAATAAAGAGATTGTCTGGATTGCCAACTCTGGAACAGGCAACATATAATTGCCCATGTGATAAGCAATCAGTGTGTAAATATATGCCACACAATTCTAAAGATTGTCCCTGTGCTTTGTTGATCGTGATTGCAAATGCCAATCGAATTGGGAATTGCAATCTCTTAAATTGAAATTACATATCTGTTGGAATTTAGTAAACAATTCGTCACTACTGAACCAACGAAATATGGTTTAAGAAATAAAACTTTTTAATTGATGTCTTTCGTTGAAGTTAAACACAAACAAATATTTTGTAAACAATTCGTTAGAATAAAAAAAAATTTACTTACTACTGAACCAACGAAATATGGTTTAATGTTTAGTGTCTCTATTTAAGTCAACCAAAAAAGAAAGAAAAGTGACTAAGCAGAAAAAATTAATCATGAGTAAAATTCTTGGAAACGGAAGTTATGTTTTCGCGTTCGGCTTTTGTCGGAAAAAAACGACTTATTAAAATTTTTTTTTTTTTAATTATTGTAATATTTTTGGATAATAAGTATATAAAAGCACTCCTGAATTCTAATAAAATACTCTGAAAATTTTGAACCAATTAGTGGTATAAAACTGGAGATTATCGGTCAGTAACAAACATTTACATTTATATATATATATATATATATATAAAGAGAAGGGGGAACGATCAGGCGAATAAAAGTGAATAAAACAATAAAGACCAAAAAAAATTGAATATACCGTTCCTCGGTCCACCCCAATGTCAACAGGTGTGGTTTCTCAATAGCTGGTTAAGTCTCAGTACAATTTACGTTTACCTCCTAATTAGTTATTTTATAGCCCCTTTAATTCACACACACACACACATATATATATATATATATATATATATATATATATATATATATATATATATATATAAGGTTAGTATACAAATTGATAAGCAAAAGAAAACAAAGTACACTTACGCTCTGCTGAAGGTACTTTCAAAAATCGATTCTATACTCATAAAACCGGCTTTGTGTATGTCGGATACATGAATAGTAACCTCATTGCCAAAACATATCTTGGACATTGAAAGCAAGTATGGTATCGGCCCTACCTTGAAGTGGGAAATGGTGAAGAAAGCTCGTAATTACCAGGCAGGTAATAAATTTTGCCTTCTTTGTATAGAAGGAAAGCTGAATATTACAATGTATCCCGATTCTTTAGAACTGCTTCGTCAATTATAAAAGATCTTGAACGGGTGTAAACACGAAAATAAGTGTCTGCTTAATGACATACACTCAATGTGTTTTATTTCAGCTTTATGTTAGTTTCTACTGTTTTTGTATGTATGTATTCGTTTGTGTCAATGACTTTCTGAAAGAGTTTTCCTGAAGATCCTTTTTAGTGATACCCGTATAGTAAGCTTCTGTTATTTCATAGGTTCTCTTTACCGGCTCTAAGGACGTTTGAGGGCTTTTTCATTATTTATTGTATTTCAATTCCTTCGATTTTTTTTTTTTTGGCGGGGAGGGGGTCGATGAAGTCAGTTTTGTGACTCGTTCTTTTTCTTTTCTCGACTTGTCATTTTCCTTTCCCAATATATATATATGTTTGTGTGTGTTTGTATGTGTGTGCGTGTGTGAGTGTGTGAAGAAAATAGAAAAACAAAGAAATCCAAAAGTGATGAATTTGTTATAATAAAAAATCAACATTAAAACGTTTCGGTTTTAATGAAAACTTTATCAGGACTTTAAGATGGTGAAAAATGTTGCTTGAACAACGATCGTTGTTGATCGAAAAGTCAGAGCTAAGTGACTCTAAGTGCAGCTCAACTGTGGCAACTCTTTTGGAAAAGCTGGGCCGAATTATGTTCAGTCTACTTCCAGTCTTTGGTGAGAATCTGAAAAGCAGTGATAGCAGCCAACGAGGGTCATTTTGATGAATCAAAAGTTAAAGAATTCTTTAGTGTTTTTTTTTTTTTGTGTCGAATTTGTATTTAATGTGGTCGAGGAAAACTTGTTTTTAGTATGATAAATAAAATCATCATGGTGCTTAACTTGTTTCATTTAAGATAACACTTTTGGGATGAGAAATAAAAATTTTTGAGGGTGGCCAAATACTTGTGACTAGTAGTGTACATATATATATATATATATATATATATATATATATATATATATAGGTATGTATATATGTATGTATGTAGGATAAAAATAAGCGGAAAAGTGAATAAATCAAACACTTACAACGGTTTAGTAGTAATATTTCGTTCCTTAGTCAAGGAAATGAAATATTACTACTAAACCCGTCGTAAGTGTTTGATTTATCCACTTTTCCGCTTACTTTTATCATCTTGTCAGAATTACCAAAATCTACCATTTCTCCATATATATATATATATATATACATGTCTGGGACTTTGAAAACAAATTTGGTATATATATATATATATATATATATATATATATATATATATATATATATATATATATATGGAGGTGCCCGTGCTGTAATGGTTATCGTCGTATGAAATGGACACAGCGACACGAGTTCAAGTCCTGGGCAAGACTGATTGCATTTCACATAGCACTAATACCCTTGGGAAAGGTATGAATCCAATTATTCTCCCTCCAGTTATGGGTAAATAGTAGGGCAGACTGTGTTCTTCAGCCTAGTCTAGGAGAAGGACTACTCTGAATTCAAACCTGTTAAACTCCGCTTAAAAATTGATCTTGTGTCATATCCTGCCCGAGCGGAGGGGTTGGTAAATATAAGTAAAAGTAAAGTTAGCGACCATAGTCGAGGGTGACCCGAAGGCTCCCTTTTCGATAGCTACTACACCAAGGTGTAGGGGAGGGCGCTACTCCATTCCCAGGATTGCTCCACTTTACCCTTGAACCGTACCTTATAATGCTGAGTGTTAAGCAAGGTGGTATCAAGTACCATTTTTAAAGTCTTTGGTATGACTCGACCTGGGATTGAACCCAGGTCTCCCGGGCCATTGGCGAACACTCTAACCGCTGGGCCAATGTGTGTGTGTGTGTGTGTGTGTGTCGTTAATTGTGGCGTACACGTCACTCAGGCATATAAGTTGACATCAAGTTTTTTCGTTCAAAATTCTTGGTTAGACCAATGACTGTTGTATAGGTCGACATCAAAACACTCAGGAGGCTACAAATCGACCAAAACTTACCCGATGAGGATGGGCAATGATAACTTGAAGCAAAAGTTTATAATAATTTCTTTGGAGTTTAACTTTATAGATGTTTGAATAAATACTTTTAAAATTACAGTGTGGTATCTTAGAATCAAAATTTTAATCAACCATAAAATAACTTTCAAGTAACCTTTATTTAAGATACTGTGCCATAGGAGTACAGTAATAATGCTAATATATTTCTATTCGATAAACTACTATTATGTCTCATCAAACTGTCTTTATTCTAGTAGTTTATGGTATACGCAATTTTTCTCTGAAATCAGAATGACATCAGCCATATCTGAAAGATGCAAATCTTAACACATTAGAGTTTATATTCAGATGAATTCACAGTTTATTGCGTTGTCATTAAATTGCATAAAAATACTGTTGTTGTCTGACTGGCCACTGGGGTGCTGTGATGTTTCAGTTAGTGTTTACAGTCAGTGCATCAGCTGTTGAAAATGACGTGTGATATAGCGTTAGTATAATACTTTATTTGTATTACAATTTTATCATTTCATATTCGTTTCCGTATTAATTTGTTAAATATGTTCATCAAATATGAGTTGGAAATGTTTGTGACAGTGTGCTTGAGTCACGGTGAGTGGTGTATATCGGTTGTTAGGAGTACTTTTCCACTAGTTGATAATTTTGCAGCAAAGGGTTGGATTTTAGCTCTGCTGTATGAGTCGATCCCAAGTTTTGTAGAGACTGTCAGGCTTAAAAAATTGACTTGTAAGCCGCAATTTATGGCATATATATATATATATATATATAAGGACGTTATTATAAATGAGTCCTCAGTAGATATTTTCGAGTATAATAGGGTTAATAGGGTTATAATAGGGTTCTTTTTAAGTCCAGAATTTGTCTCTGTTTTTTTTTTTCAATTGTGTTTTAATCATCCAACTTATTTTGTGTTTTAAACACCTAATTTTTCGATATAAAAGAGATATCTATGAAACGCTTGTTAAAATTCTTCATAAACAGAATCATCAACATCATCGGGGACCGCTGTTACAATAAGAACCCCGCGGGTTTACGCAAAAGCAGGACGACCAGCACGAACGTACATTCAGCAGCTATGTGAGGATACGGGATGTTGTCCTGAAGACCTACCTAGGGCGATGAACGATAGGGAGGAGTGGCGAGAGAGGGTCAGGGATATCCGTGCTACCAGCGCGATATGATGATGATGATGAACCTGATGATAGTTATAGAGCTTCCATTAAGATTTAGACCCTTTACACGAGCGAAAGTTCCAAGATTGTTCACTTTTAATCTTGGACAGAGTAGGCGACATGTGGTCTTTTTTAAACGAGAGGTCCCATACACATACGCATAGGCAGGGCCAAATATAGCCCTGACGGACTGATTGAATGAGTGATTGATTTTAACGGCATGTCAACCTGTGTTGACATGCCGTATTGAGTTTCTTCGTGGTCCCTTTTCTCATCCTCTCTGATTTAGTCCAGATATTGATTTATAAAAACTGGATTGTAAAACGAATCATCAGAGAGGATGAGAAAAGGGACCAAGAAGAAACTCAATACTGCCTAAGACGCACCCCTTCCATTATAGATCCGAAGCACTCTGAACAACCTTCAGACTTTACAAAAATTCAAAGTCCCAGACTTTAGAGACCTTAGTGTCATTCTAACCTCATCGTCACTCTTCCTCTCTCGATATTCTTTCTTCTTCTTTTTGCCAAGAAAGCAAACATTGTTTGCTTGTTATTTATTCTCTCACAAACGTGTTTCAATAAAAACCATTTTTGTTATTTGTTAACAACGGGTTTTGTCTATTCTTTGAGTTGCGAGATACTCTTGCGACTCACATTACCTGACCGTCAGAAGAAAATCCGGCTGAATTGTGTCAACCACACTTCGTGGATCTTTCAAACACAGTGTGGGAACGGAAGGACTCGATAAAGCAAACAATCGGAAGCAAATGCGGTAGTCACGAACACAACAGCCACACCTAGTACTGTGATTAGTAGTCACGCCACATTGGGCTCCGTGACTAGCATAGGCCCACAAATAGAGTTTATTGTATGTTCATATTTATATATTGTCCTATCAACTACGAATGATTTCAAAACAGATCTATTTGAACCCTAGAAAAGACCCTAAAAAGTACTATTCCGGGTCAGAGTGGAAAAGGGAGCCATAGCAATGAAGAGGTACACTAAAATCCGGTTCAAAGTTGACCTGGGATTAATTGCAATAATGGGGTATTCCACACCCCCTTGATCTCACAAAATGGAACCTTACCATCTAATGTATTTTAGTGTCATACCCAGGATATTCATTTTTGGAGGGGTCTTGCCCCCCTGAAGAAGGTACAGTCAGCATATTCTGAGCCCCAGTTATAGGGCGACAAACATAGTCCTGATCCC
>OY757941.1:46247133-46352133 GCA_963585895.1 Sepioteuthis lessoniana
CAGTAACCAGGAATATAAATATTTAACTGTCCAAAAATAAGTACACTTCTTATATGTATTTATGCAATTTTATTTTGGTGGTAGTTTTAAATAATTTCTAATAATTTTCGTTTTGATCGTATAACGTCCGACTAGAAATGATAAAATCTTGGCACCTTTTACTGAGAAAAAGATTTTATTAAAAATTGTTCGGAGTTTATTTATTTAACAGTGATGATCATCATCATATCGCGCTGCCAGCACGGATCTCCCAGACCTTAACTCGCCACCTGTCTCTATCGTCCATTGCTCCCGAGAGGTCTTCAAGGCTACATCCTGTATTGGCACAGAGCTGTTGTATAAAGGTTTTTGCTGGTCGTCCTACTTTTGCTCGTTCATATGAAGGGGTCCACTGGAGTATGTCGCTTATGAGTTCGTCCTTACTTCTCCAGCAGTGTCCGCATGTCTGGTTCGTCTAATTTGGATAGTTTTCATGATAGGTGGTAGGTGGCCGTATAACTACTGTTTTGTGAGGTGTTGCCTCTAGGACTTGTTCAGTATTGTTCGCAGCATTTTTATCAAATTGCCGTTAAGCTTTTTCTCCATACGTTTAGTCCGCGTCCATGTGGTGCATCCATATAGCAGTATCGACTCAACCGCTGCCTGGAAAAAAACTGCGTTTTATGTTATCGGTCAGGTTTGAGTTCCATATGACCGATAGCCTATCGATAGGTTTCCATGCCTTTGCTAGTCACGTGTTGATGTCTTTTTCGGTTGATGAGACACTGCTTCCTAGAGAGGTGAACTTGTCCACTAGTTTCAGAGAACTACCATTTAGTGTGGTAATTTACTAAGCTTTTTTTTTTGCTTAGATGTGGCACAAGGCCATATGAAAGGGGCACCCAATGAGACTCGAACTCACTCGTGTAGGTTTGCTAGTCGAGCTTGCTAACCATTACACCACCCTCTTTGATTAAAGCACATATATTCCGTCTTGTCTGCGTTGATATGGAGGCCTATATCAGGTGCTGCTCGTTCCAGACTATGTAGCAGAGTTTCAGCTTGGGCGAATGTATTTGCCAAAAGGACTATGTCTTCGGTGTAGTCTGCGTCCGTAATTGTTTGTGCGTGGTATCTTCTATTTCTTTCCTTTGCCAGCTTGAAACCGTCGTCTTTCATTATATCAATTGACGTTCTAAACACGTAGTTGAGGCAGATGAAAAACAGGTATAGGGCTAATGTGTCTCTTTGCAGTACACCTGCTACAATGTCGAAGTAGTCTGTGTTTCCATCCGGGGAGCGAACTTTTACTTTCTTGTTTTTATATAGTATCATTATAGCTTCGACAATTTCTTTGGGTAGGCCGTAGGCGAGTAGTATTTGCTCCATCTTACTCCTTTATATAGAGTCAAAGGCCTTAGAGAAGTCGACAAATAATATCGTTAGGTCAAGTTTTTTTTTTTTTTGCTGTTTTTTTTTTGTTTTTGCACGTACACCTTCTAGAATTCGACGGATAGTTAAAATTTGTGATGTCGTGGATCGATTTCTCCGAAAGCCATTTTGGTTCTTCTTAAGTATCTTGTCAATTTTGGGTTCTCTGCGGTTGCGTAGAAGAGCATTGTAGATCTTGTCCGCTATGGATGCAAGAGTTATACCTCGGAAGTTCTTGGCTATTCTGAGGTCCCCCTTCTTAGGGAAGGGTAGGATGCATGCCTTTGTCTATCTGTCTATTCTGTTTTGGTTATATACTGCATTACAGTGTCGGAGCTGTATGTCGTCGAATTCCCTGGTCTTCCATACTTCTGGGGGTATTTCATCAAGCCTTTCTGCTTTCCTATTTTTAATTTTTCTTAGTACTGAGTCTAGTTCTTATTGCGTAAACTGTATTAGTTTGATGTCAAATTGATTACTAATAATTTTTGTGATTGGTTCATGAGTAACTTTTGGAGGTTTTCCGAGTAAAATCTTGAAATGTTGTTTCCACAGGTGTATTCGTTCTTCTTGGTTGGTGGCTTTCAGTTTAGCTTTCGCAGTGCTCTTCCTTCTGCTCACTTCGTTTACCGTTTGCTATGCTATCGTAGATTGTGCATCTTTAACCGAGTCTCTAATCTTATTGATCTGATTTTGTAGATATTCTATTTGTTCTTTTAGGTATATTTTAGCTAAGTCATTTGATCATGTCGTTCTATATTAAAAGCCAAGTCATAATGGATAGAAGAGACAGAACAAGCGACTGCTCATTGGGTCCCCATTCATATGGCCTTTTGTCACATCTGAGCAAAAACGCTTTGTAAATCACTACTTTCAGTTTGTGTTTGAGATAGCAAGTTCAGTGTTGTTGTCTTAGGAAATTCAACGAATTCCTGACAATTAGAATATCATTTACTTTATTCAACTGAATTAAGTATAAGATTTATTCATTTTATTTATGAGTGAATTGTTGTAATTTTCTTATTAGAATTAAAGAAAAAATGACATTAATCCTATTTACCAACCCCTCCACTCGGGCAGGATATGACACAAGGTCAATTTTTAAGCGGAGTTTAACAGGTTTGAATTCAGAGTTTTCCTTCTCCTAGACTAGTTGCCTAACCAAGGCTGAAGAACCTAGTCTGTCATTAATAGATAATATTACATCAAGTTCACGTCTGCTTTTTAACTGACGTACGTCTTTTCGAAGACGTTTTTTTTTACGCTTGTTTTTATATTCCGAAATCTATCAAAAATAAATTACCATTATTTTTTCACGAAGTTGCTGGAATATTTTTCTCTGATATTGTTGTTATTTATAAAGAACAAATCCATTCACTGCATCATATTTTTTACGAAGGTAAAATAAACTAACAATGATGTTTAGTTGAATTCTTGAAATTTTCCATTAAAGAGTGAAATAGACCCAAATGTCGTATTTTTATTTCAAAAATTAGCGAAAAATCCGTTTAAGAATGTTATTACGTAAATTTAATGTTATATCATAAATAATGTTATATCATAAATCTAATATATTTGATTCAAGCAAAATGTTCTTCAGTCATTTTTCCTGATTCTTCTAAAGTATTTATTTATTTATTTATTCATTTACTCAAGTTGAGCACGAAACAAATTTTTTACACAAAAAGGCCGAGATCAAAGTGCATTGCAGTGGATTGCCCCATCTCAAAGCATTGTCTCAAAAACATTCAAAGCCCTCTTTCTCCTTGTCATTCTCATTGCGTCCACGTCTTGAACCGGGCAAAACCCCTAATTCCTACCTTTAAAATGAAGTGGGTATTGCCTGGAGGAGCAGCTCTCTGGGAGAGAGCTAGACAATAGCTAAGCTTATGTTAACAATCGCCAGTATTTTAGATATTCAGTTGATTCGATTATTGATTAAAAGATAATGTGATATTTTACAAACCTTGGTTAACAATCTACTCCAAAAATCAATATACCAAAAGAAAATAAATCAATTTTAAAAGTGGATTCACATGTTTAAGGTTACCCTAGGACATTTCTGTTTTTAACTTATTGGTATGGGAGAGGTAAAAGTTGGGATTAAGAGTATAATTAATATGGCTTGAAAAGTATTATGGGGACATATCCTACCATACCCCAAAGATGGACTCGTTTAACCTAAACGTATTCGCCAAGCTTAGCTCGCTCGGAAAGACAACGTCTTCACTGTATATAAATCATGAATAAAATCATCCATCACTTTCGGGTTTTCTTCATAGAGCAAATGTGGCGTTTTGGTGATTGCTGCGCATATGGCGATGGATGAATGGTTATATATTGTATTGTTGAATGGGTCGGCGAATGTGGCGAGCTAGGTCGCCTTAGAACATAAAGAACAGTATGACCGCTCCCTTCCCCTCCCCAAAACCTTCAAGGCCTTGTGCCTTCTATGCAATAACATAGGAATAAAGAAGACAACGTCTCGTTTCCTACGAGACATTTGACAAGCCGAGAACGGCTAGTACTTCCTTTGTATGACTTCCTTTTTCTGCTTATACAATAACGTTCACTTATCACCCGTTGTTTGAGTTGTTCTTCCATCAGTCTTATCTGAAGACCACAACAAAAAGTTACCCCTAAATTGAAGCAGTAAAATAAATAATTGTGCTTAAGAAACTTAATCTATCATCTAAGATGTTATCTAGTTTCCAGTAATTCTTCAGAAGTATTCTGTCTTCGCTTCCAAAGCAAATTACAGAATCTAGCAAGACAAAACTGTTTGAGAGGAATAAAATATCAGTTTAACGTTTTCCAAAACACAAAGATAAGAGAAAATCAGTTCCAACGGCAATCTGTTACAAGCAATACAATTATTTCTTAACAACAATGATATTCAAATTTTGATACCAGAAAAGTACATGGAAAAATACGCCCCCAAAAATCAACCATCTGTATGACCAAGTGTGCCAAAAAGTCAAATACCAACACCCTTTGCCGTTCAAAGGGATATCAAAAAATTTCCAGTACTGCTCGAAATCAAATTGGTGATGAAATAAATGCTTTTTTTTAGAATTAGATGAGATTAATAACACAAATTTGAAGGAAAGTGTCATTAAATGTTCTCAATGGTATTCCTTTCTTTATGTTGAGAATTAATTTTTGAAAATTTGCTGTTTCAAACCTTTCATCACGGTGTCAAATATTCTATTTGGCGTCAGTCGAAAAACTATATAAATACAATTGATACTAAGTCAATATTGAAAGAAATTATCCGATATTTAAATTCTAAAGCGTTTGATCACAAGAATGATATCTTAAGTTGATACTTTTTAGGAATGGACTCCGAAATAGTTGGAGTGAAATACAGCTCAGATATACTAATACGTACTTTTGAGTGCTATACAACGTTACAGTCATTGTAAAATAGATTAAGACAGAATTTTCAATTACCATCTTTAGTAACATTAAGAAAGATGACATAAAAAGTTTCGAAACTTAATGAAAATTCTTTTTTTGCTATTTGTATTTAACTATGTGAGGACACAGGATGTAACCCTGAAGACCTGCCGGAGGCGATGAATGATAGGGAGAAGTGGCGAGAGAGGGTCAGGGATATCCGTGCTGGCGGCGCGACATGATGATGATGATGATGATGAATTCTCCATGATGAAGTATATATCAAGAAAATGTTATTATATAATGGCAAACAACTATTTAATAAATCAGTTGATAATCCATCACAACGTGTTCAAACAGTACTTGGTATAATATTTCTATTTTTATATGAACAAATAGAGTTAACAGTTCGGGCCATCATCTCTGTACCAGCTGATGTGATGGCTACCGAGTAAATCAAGTTTTTTTCTTAATTATATCCTATACTTCCTGAAAAACCTTGGTTAACTGAAGATAATAAACATTTGATTTTTTATTATATTCTGTTGAAAAATATCCGCAGTTTGCAGCTCACTGAAAAGACCCGAAAACTAAACTTTGATACATCTTAAACATTTTTATCGTTTTGAATCTTAAAGACTTGTTAAACTTTCTGATTTAAACTAAATTTCCATGGCTCCAACGCCCATAGAAAGACAGCTGGTTTCTAATTGCCTCGGAGTATTTTCAGAAAAAATACATCATACACTTCTCACACTGTCTGGAATAAGTGAAGATAAGAATAATGCTGCCATCTTCATAAACAAGGTTTTGACAAGATGGAAAATTTTAAATGTTAAGACCCTTCAAATTGATGGGTCACAATGGCCCTCAACACGTGGAAATCAGATTTCAAAATGACAACTGAATTGATGGGTCACAATGGCCCTCAACACGTGGAAATCAGATTTCAAAATGACAACTGAATTGATGGGTCACAATGGCCCTCAACACGTGGAAATCAGATCTCAAAATGACAACTGAATTGATGGGTCACAATAGCCCTCAACAAGTGGAAATCAGATCACAAAATGACAACTGAATTGATGGGTCTCAATGGCCCTCAATAAGTGGAAATCAGATCACAAAATGACAACTAAATTGATGGGTCACAATGACCATCAACAAGTGGAAATCAGATCTCAAAATGACAACTGACTTGATTTTATCATTGAGTTTGGTCAAATGGCTCTTAATATGGCTGGCTGTAAAGGTAATCGTCAAAAACAATTATCCAAACACACTGCTACAACCATACACCATACAAGCAATTGAACTGCTAGTCTACGTCGAAACCTTTTAGCTCCAAGCCATAAATATGTGTTACTTGGGCAATTTACAACTGATCCCTGAGAAAAAGAATTGAGTAAATTTCGTCAAGGATCAAGTGGCACCTATTCTATAAATATCCATCAGTGTATTAAAAAGCTGTATAGAAAGCGGACATCTCTACTTTAAAATCAAAATGTAAATATTGATGCTTTTGATGTTAAACCAATTCACCTATGTACATTTTGAAATTATAGACTTTGAGGATAACGGGGTTCATGCCTTTCCCGAAGGTAATAGTTTGAAAGTAAACATAATAGTGCAACTAGAGTTCTAACTCGCTAACTTCAAGGCCGCAATCCAGAACTTTAGGCATAGGCCATGGATCCCCTCCAGTCCGACTTGATGATGATATAAAAACATTATACATATATATATATATATATATATATATATATATATATTGGGGGTGAGAGTCTAATTCCCATACAAGATGGTGTGTTTAATGTAAAGGTAATCGTCGCTTTTAATAGAATAAGCGACTCTAGTTCGAATTCTGGACGAAACTGTTTAGATTTCACTTCGCGCTAATGCCCTTTAGAAAGGTATGAACATATGCATTCCCTCCTCCCATTAATGGGGAAATAGTACGGCAGATTAACTTCTTTAACCCTCGTAAGGCAACCAGTCTACGAGAAGCAAACTCTGAATTAAAACCTGCTTTACTTTACCTAAATACTGACCTTGTGTCACATCCTGCTCAAGGTAGAGGGGTTAGGTAAATATATACTTGGAGCAATGGGCATCTCCAGTTGACCAGATTGCTTCAAGAAATGCCGTGGCATGATAACCCGATCATAAACCAGGTCATCGGATGATTTAAATTGGATATCAATGTTGATTTCGATATGTGGGTTGAATATAGTTTTGTTGTGGCTTTAACGTTTTTAATATTGGAAGAGGTTTCAAGTATTGTTATTTAAAACTAATTAGTCTATTCAACACTATTCATTCATTTGCACACAAACAAATGGTCCCAAGGATTCCTGTGTAATACCAATAATTCTGTTTTGCATACTTGTAAACAGTTTCAAGAATTCCAAACTAATAGTTTTATTTGCAAACTGTTAAATGGTTTCAAGTATTGCCATGTATCATTAACAATTCAATTAAACATCAGTCATTTGTTTACACCCAGTTAGATGGTCAAAGAGTTCTATTTCTAACAATTCAGTTCAGTATAATTCATTTGTTTGCACACTGTTAAATAGTCAAAGAGTTCTATTTCTAACAATTCAATTCAACATAAGTCATTTGTTTGCACACAGTTTAAATGTCAAACAGTTGTATTTGATTCAGATAGGACCCTATCAGGTGCTTCCACTCCAAGCCAGAGTCACCGGGTTCAATAAGAAGGCTGGAGGGCGTCAGCCGAAATGTTTATATGACAATAGATCATCTTAGAAATATAAACAGATAAAACAAAATCATTGTAGGAAAGTTTTAAAACTTTTTAACCTTTAAAGAATGGACCTGGGAGTAATGGCAAGTGGTACTCTATATTTCCCAAAGGTCTAAGACTGGAGCCTCACCATCTGATTGTTTAATGTTATAACCAAGACACACGTTTTGGGGTTTTTACCCCTCTACAGAGATGCAGCCGGTATATTCTGCAGCCCGAGACGACTGAGCTAAAAGGATATAAAATGTTAGTTTTAAAACTCAATACTTTAAGTATTTGCTGCGTCATTATATATTTGACGTCCTTCGGCACCTCGGGTTGTATAATTGTTGTGGCCCCGGAAGAGGGTCACTAATGAAAACGCAAACACGGATATTAGATAACAAATTATATTACACGAGAAAGATAGTTACATAGAAAAGGTAAGAAGTCTTGTACTGTTCGGATAACACCGATATTGATCTACAGTATTTGATGACCGCCCAACCTAACAGGCGAGTGTGGCACAAGGGCTTTTTTTTAGGTGGGTCCGGGCGCAAGGCCGGAGCCCACACGCGCCCTGCATTTCCAAAAATTCCTACGGCCCCGTCGGCATTCCCCTTATTAGGGGCGCCTTAGGTGCCGGGCAATGAACCCAACCCTCCCGAAGGGGGTAAAAGCCTGGGGGGAAGGCCCCCTGACGCCGAAAGAAATCTCCAGGTACCGAGACACACTCGGCCAGATCCGTGCCGCAGATAACACGGCCAGCCGAAGTGCTACCCGGCACCTGAAGAGTTTCAGACCGATATTGATTTACCCCTCTGGCAGCGAAATCTCTCTGTACTAATAACGGTGAGAAGAGTCCATTATGGTGAGATGGGTAAGGCTCCCACAACAATAATGGTGAGCAAGCTTGACCAACAAACCTTCACAAGAGTCTCATTGGGCGTTCAATTCCTTCGGCCTTGTGCCACATCTAAGCAAAAATGCTTTGTGGACTACTATATATTTGACATCCTGTCAGCTAAGACTGAAGAATACGCCGACTGTACATCTGCAAAGGAATAAGACCCTTCACTCCATCGGGGTGTCCTGAGTATAACAGCTTTGGGGAATGTGGTGTACTCCTTCATTGCCATTTTAGGTCAAGTCTGACCCCGTAGTAATGGTACCAGTTAGGGTCCCATAGAACTGTTCAATATTTTACTTAGGATTAGTATGTATTATTTGTTATTTGAAACCATGCAGCTGTTACCAAGTTATTTAAATTACATAGGTTTGGTTTGGTTTCTTTGTTTCATGGCATATCAACCTTTGTAGGTTATTTAATGCCAAATCTAATCTCCAAGAAGAACAGTAGTGGTACTATTTAACCCATAGCTGGATAAGGGGGTTCTTACCTTTCCCAAGGGTATTTGCCCGAAAGTGAACGTAATAGCGCGACTGGAGTACGAACTCGCTTACTACGATTCCGCTGTCCATCGCTTTAACCATTACACCACGAGGACATCCCTTTAAATTACATAGAAATACTTGATAAATAGAATTAGTTATGTTAAATTGCAGTTCTTGGAACCATTGAACAGTGTGAAGACAAATGATTAATATTGAAAAGAATAATAAACGTCAGATAACCGTACTTGAAACCATTTAACTGTGTACAAACGCATGAGCTCTTGTTTAAAAATAAAATTACAATCAAACTAAGAAATCATACATACATATATATATATATATATATATATATATATATATATATATATATTATGAGAGTGTTGGTCGTTTAAAAATGAAGATACCAACAAACTAAGAGATCATACATGCCGACTACGCCGATGACATAGCGATACTGGCAAATACACCTGACCAAGCCGAAACACTTCTGCATAGTTTGGAACGAGCAGCAGCAAGCATAGACCTCTATGTTAATGCACACAAAACGGAATATATGTGCTATAACCAAACGGGGGACATCTCCACTCTAGAAGGAACCCCACTTAAACTAGTAGACAAATTCACATACCTAGGAAGCAGCGTCGAATCAACCGAAAAGGACATCGAAACGAGGTTAACGAAAGCATAGACAGCTATCAATAGGCTATCGATTATATGGAAATCAGACCTAACCGATAAAATGAAACGCAGTTTCTTCCAGGCAGCGGTCACATCGATACTGCTATATGGATGCACTACATGGACGCTAACAAAACGAATGGAGAAGAAGCTAGATGGCAATTACACAAGAATGCTGCGTGCAATCCTGAACAAGTCCTGGCAGCAACACCCCACAAGACACCAACTGTACGGCCACCTGCCCCCTATCACGAAAACTATTCAAGTTAGGCGAACCAGACATGCAGGACACTGCTGGAGAAGCAGAGATGAACTCATAAGAGATGTACTCTTATGGATCCCCACACATGGCCGCGCAAAAGCAGGACGACCAGCTCGAACGTACATTCAGCAACTATGTGAGGATACAGGATGTTGTCCTGAAGACCTACCTAGGGCGATGAACGATAGGGAGGAGTGGCGAGAGAGGATCAGGGATATCCGTGCTACCAGCGCGATATGATGATGATGATGATGATGATATATATTATATTATGAGAGTGTTGGTCGTTTAAAAATGAAGATACCAACAAACTAAGAGATCATACATACATACATATTATATATATATATATATATATATATATATATATATATATATATATATATATATATATATATGTATATATATATATATATATATATATATATATATATATATATTATATTATATATATTATATTATGAGAGTGTTGGTCGTTTAAAAATGAAGATACCAACAAACTAAGAAATCATACATACATATATATTATATTATATTATATATATATATTATATTATATATATATATATATTATGAGAGTGTTTGGTCCCTTCAAAATGAAGATACCAACAAACTAAGAGATCATATATATATATATATATATATATATATATATATATATATATATTATGAGAGTCTTGGTCGTTGCAGAACAATATTTTCATGGATTAAATATATATATAATATATATTCATTTATTATCCTTATTACATATATATATATATATATATATATATATATATAAACAGGATTTGGCATTAGATAACCCCCAAGGTTAATATGCCATAAAATAACAACAAACCAACCATTTAGATGTGTACACATTATGTATATTACATAATAGATACATGATGAATAGAATTACCAATGTTTGATTGTAAAACTTGAAATCATTTAACTGTGTTCAAACAAATGATTAATATTAAATAGAATTGTTTTTGTCAGATAGGAATACTTGAAACCATTTAACTGTGTGCAAGCAAATGATTAATTATAAATAGAAGTATCAGAATACTTGAAACCATATAAATTTTTGTAAACAAATGATAAATACTAAATAGAATTATTACTGTTCGGTAGGAATACTTGAAACAATTTAATCTCACCATCAGATACAATTTTATCCATTCCACTTTTAGTTGCAATTTATATAACCTGCTTTTATCAATTTAATTATGAATAAAACAAAATAAATAAGAACTAATATAACACTTGGGTGAGTCAAAACATTTGCGATATTTTACTAGTACACGCTAGTTTGCAGGGCGTATATCACGTGACCAAAGCAATCAGGCCATGGAAGCGTACCCACTGTGGTTGGTAGTATTGTTGTAGTTTGTGTGTTGACCTGTTGTGTATTGCTTAACTACATGTCTGATTTGAAAGCCACACAGATGAATGTGTTCCGTTTTCTTATCCAGAAATTTATGGTTTACAAGTTTGAACTCGGCCATAATGCCACGGGAGGAACTGAAAATTTTTGTTATTACTTAAAATATTCGGGCCATTGGCCTCATCTTCATTGTTACACTCACAACGTTTCGGCCGAATTGACCTACGGCCTTCTTCTGGTGCTTCATGTTGAACTTAGGAGCCCACACAAAACCTCGAAGTGAACATTTGATTTGATCCATGGAGGTAGTCTGTTCCAATTCGAATATTCAAAGAAATAAGAATTATGAAGCTACATTTCCGAGATTTACACAAATAATACCAAAAACATTTGTTGTACAAAAGGTGAAGTCGCAATTGATTAGAGTATAATAAAAAAGATTGTAATGTTTTATGAGTTGAAACTGGGCCATAATGTCATAGAAGCAACCAAAAAAGTATTTATTGTACAAAAGGTGAAGTCGCAATTGATCAGAGTATAGTAAACAAGATTGTAATGTTTTATAAGTTCAAACAGGGCCATAATGTAATAGAAGCAACCAAAAAAGTATTTATTGTACAAAAGTTGAAGGTACAGTTGATCAAAGAAGATGAAAAAGAAAAGAAATTCACAAAGTTTGCAAGAACCTCAACGATCAGGCAACGCTTGTGAATTCAAGGTGTGCTTTAAGCTGTACTTCAATTCAAAGTAACAAACCCGGTGAGTAACCTTTGGAGAGTATCAGGTGAGCTCGGCATCTCGTATACCAGTATTGTTCGTCACCTTCTCGACCTTGACAATAGCATCCAGGCCCGTCGGAATTTACTGAAAACGTTACCAAAAATAATACAAAACTTCTGATTCATCCCATTATTCTCGTTTCAGATGAATGTGGCTTTGCATAAAATTTACGTCATGAACATTGTATAATGCAATAGCTGTTAGACAAGCCTATCACAATAAAAATGAACTCGGTCAAAGAAGATTTTTATCATTCACAGAATTTTAATGGTATTATTCACAGAATTTTAATGGCATTGTCACAAAATTTTAATTGCATTGTCACAGAATTTTAATGGCATTAGTCACATAATTTCAATAGCATCACCACATAATATTAATGGTATTGTTCATAGAATTTTAATGGCATCATTCATAGAATTTTAATGGCATAATCACAGAATTTTAATATGCAATTAAAAATTAACATGATTTTAATGGCATCATTCACAGAATTTTAATAGCACCATTTGGCGGTATTTTTGTGAAATTAACCAGTTCACAAAATCTGCAAAGCGAGGCTATTTCTTTTTCCTTTTTTTTTTTTTTTTTAATGTGAAGTCAAAACGAGGCTGGAAGGATTTTTCTTTGCTCATTTTTTTTCTTTTGTACTTGACTACGTCTTCCGTATCTTTTATGGCTGCCAGAGGAAATTTCACTACTTAACTTATTTCGTTAGTTCCTGAAACTTTTTATTATGCGAATTTGACGTCCTTTCTCTTCTCTGATCCGATCTCAGCCGGTGAAGCCCACCCACCATCCATTCACTTTTACGCTGTGCCTGCATGCCGCCTTACAAAGGTGTCTGCCAGTGGAGAAGACATGATCCGCCCCTAATTAAAGTCGGGGTGTTTTGAAAGGTCAGTTTCGGGTAGAAAATTCAGCCTATCATCCACGTTCCTTTGACTTCCATTCAGTAAAAAGTTACACGATTTTAGATTTTACGATAATTCACACTTGATATGGTTAAGCATCGTTTTGCCTGAGACGAAATTACACGCCGAGTCAGACCGAGATATACGTGATTTAAGCGGTTGGCTAGGGCCCCATATTAGCCAGGAGGCAACTTCGAACTAAAACGATTTTGATCATGGTTTATAATGTCAGCAAGGATATCCATATTGCCGGAATGAAGACGTATGCAATATGAGCTGAGCACTTTTTTCACGGTATGTATTTCTTCAACAATTCCGCTGCGAGTAGGAGGTGACACAAGGTCAATTTTTAAGTGCATTGATTGACTGATTGATTTTAACGACATCTCAACCCATCTGTGAATATTTTATGCTTAGAGGCTAGGGAATCTCGTTCATTGTACGTTCATGTTTACGGTTTTTTGTATGTTATTGTTTTTTTAGAGTTTTCTTTTTTTCTCGCTCTTTCTCTTTTGCACACGTTCCTATCGAACAGGAATGATTTTGAGACAGATTTATTTGATCCATAGACAGGACCCTAACGGGTACTTCCACCCCGTGTCAGAGAGGGCCTGTGAGTAATGACAATAAAAGGGTACTCCACACTTCCTAGATCTCCTAAAATGGAGGCTAGCCATCAGATGCTGTTTAGTGTCATAATCATTTTAGTGTGATGGGGAGGAGTCTTATCTCTTTACAGAAGATACAGTCAGTGTATTCCAAGCCGAAGACGACAGGGCAGTTTAATTTCAGCGTTTTCTTTAGAGCTATAGCGGTTTTGAGGAATTACGATATTGTTTTTGGGCACACATAAATGAATTACGAGACTTTGCTTTAACAACACACAACAACGAAAGTACTTTATTTGCAGCTTTGGATATTATTTGTTCTTGGTGCTGCAAGACTCGTGGTGGTTAGGCTTGTTGGATGTTTGAGACGAAATGGTTTAGCGGGATGTTGAAATGGCAGCGTGTCGTTGGACGTGTGAGGGAAGTATTCAAGGTCACCGTGTAGTTTTGTGTGTCTGGTAATTGGGGAGAGTAGGCGTTATCTCCATTAATGTGGACCAGAGGTGAAATGGGAGCTAGTGTGTCGAGAGCGAAGTGGCGCTCGGATCGACATAGTAAATTTTTGTGGTGCTTGTGGAAGGCATGCTGAACGTATCTAATTCATATTCAACTGGGATTCCTTGGTCTAAAATATATTAGACGCAAAGAATCCATAAATTAGATGGTTCCCTCGTTGAGTGTCCATGTTGCTGCTGCTAGGGTTAAAGCCACAGTGAGATGTCCACACTGGGTAGCTTGTTTAGCTAAAAAGCATCGCTAAGCAGGGACGACCAGAGACACGACTATCTCCGGTCGCTGTCTCAAGCTGAAGAGAGTGTGTTTGGCCGCTCACCCGTTTTGCTAGCCGGAAATGACGGTCCAGGCTGAATAGGATATGTCATCCTGATTGGGTGAAATTCAGTGTTGAATTAAATAGCGCGCCAAAACAAAATACGAGATTTTCCTCTTCTCTACAGAGCTCATTTAAAATTCGTATCCCTCTTTTCCGTGCGTACGAATGGATGTGCGCACGCGTGTGTCTTTCTGTCTGTTTGCATATGTGCAATAAGTAATTGCGAGTAACCTCCCTTTTTTACTATTACCCACCCGCTTTGGGATATCTCTCGTTAGCAGATAACTATAAAAGCCCATTGCCCCCGAGTCGGTTGGGGCTATAAAATACACCAACTGCTTCTGTGCAGAAGGGTAAGACACCCCCAACGAGTGTCCTGTATATGACACTAAACAATCTGATGGTGAGGTTCCAGTAATGTTGGAGCTTTGGGGAATGTGGAGTACCCCTTCTTTGCCATCGCCCTCAGATTCACTGTGGCACAGAGTGGTAGTACCTGATCGGGTCCTATCTATGGGAGTAAACTGTGTCCTTATGCTAAACTGAATTGCTTGAAATAGAATTGTTTTGATATTTCAACTGCGTACTTATGCTTCACGCAATTGCTTGAAATGGAACTGTTTTGTATGCTAAACTGAATTGTTTGGAATAAAACTATTTTTGACATTGAAACTTTACTTACGCTAAATTGAATTGTTTGAAATAGAACTGTTTATATGTATAAAATAGATTTGGCATTAAATAACCTACAATGGTTCATGTGCCATAAAACCCAACTAAACACAAACGAAACCCTATAAAAGCCCAATACAAAGGTAGAAAGTATTCTAAGCAGAATAAAGATTTCTCAATTCATACAGCTGTTCACGTTGGTCCTTACAGTATGTGTGTATGTGTATTTAGTTATCTGTTTTATCCACCATATTTGCTAGGGGCAGGGATGTGACTCAAGGTCAGTTTTTTAAGCGGACTAAAGCTGGTTTAATTTCAGAGACTCCCCTCCCCCACTCAGAGATGGGTTACGTAATCAAGATTTAAAAAAAAAACCCAAGTCGGTCCAACTATTTTCTCTTGGCTAGGAAGAAAAAAGATGGGTTCATGCCTTTCCCAAGGGTATTTGCTTAAAGTGAACGTAAACTAATTCGCCCAGGATTCGCCGATGCCATTTCCAACGACGATAACTAAGCACACCTTTTTTTTCAGACTAATTTACTAAGGCTTGCACAAGGCCATTGAGAATCAGACTCTTAAGAAATTGTCTGTTCGACTAACTTGTAAGCCATGCTGATGCCGAATTTTTTTTTTTTTTTTTTTCATATTATGTCCTCCAAGCTCTACAGAACAAAAATACATCATCTGCTCTCATCACAAGACTCCTAGACAAAATGAACACCCTTAATAAAAATCATAGCATCATTATCACCTGGATACCAACCCACATTGATGCATGCAAAGGAAAGGGCAGACAAAGCTGCAAAAAAAGATTCCGCCATAACAAAAATTCAATACACTGACTTAAAACAACTAATTCAAGAAATGGCAAAAATCTTTGGATGATCAAGCACAGAACAAGTTCCACAGTATACAAGATGTCATAGGTGAGTAGCCAGCTGACTACAGAAGAAATAGAAAAGAAGTGATTCTCTCTAGATTTTGTATTGGCCACACATAATCTTCCCACTTACACCCCTTACAAGAGGAAGATCCCCCTAATATACTCAATGTGCAAAGTACCCCTCACAGTCCAATAGATTCTCATAAACTGTGACAGGTTTAGAAAAACTCTCCCAAAACATTACCAGACAAGCAACTTAAAGGACCTCTTCAAAAACAAGAAATCTTGAGCATTAAAAAAAATAAAAACGTCTTCATCAAAATCTAACCAAATGTTATAAAACATTTAACAAAAGCCCATACCCTAAATCCTACAAGAAGTACTAAAGACAAAACTAATCAAACCCTTCTGGCAATAAATGACCCACAGAGGTTGATATGCCGTTAAACAAAACTCGAACTCAAACACATTAGGTGTGGGTGACCAGTCAAGCACTGATAATATCCGATGTTATTTGCAGTGATAGGAGAGGGGATATATCAAAGGCTATTTGTTACATATTGACCTTGGACAGGCTGGGTAGTGTGGATTTCAAAAACAGGATGTGAAGCTGTGTCTTATGGTAACCAAGAGAAAGCGGAAAGGCCACGTGAATTGCGTGGGAAGAAATGTGTGGGCGTTAGAAAAATATATAATGACAGAATCTTTCGACGCCAGCGGCCAGCAGAGGAGCGCAGTCCGCAGACTAGACAAGTCATGCTGTCTGGGCGTAAGTCCGGAGGAGAAGTTATTGTGGGGCACCCATGAAGAGGATATACTTTTATTATTTTTGTTTGATCGTAAAATGTGTGCCTAAAAATGAATAAATAATCACAGAATAAAATTTTAATCTCAATTAACCAATCAAAATAATTAACTAATCAGAATAATCTTGGGATGATTCTTGAGATGTTCGTCCATTTGTACAGCCAAGACTCAACCATAAGCAATAAAGATCCGAAGCAAGTCTTGTGAAACTTCTATCATTTCACTTGCATGATGTAAAGTATTATCACCTTAAAATTTCTCTTCGTGATACTAATGCAAACGAGATACATTGGGTTCACAATTATTCAAGTGATCTTTAGTTCATTATATACAACGGACTTAGCTTCATTCTAATTATCACTTGATTATAATCCTCGGTTGCAATGTAATATTACGGACAGGTGCTGTCGTCAATCAGCGAAGGTGTCACGAGACTAGCGCGTGCGGGCAGAATGACCTGCAAAGTTAGACGTGATTTTAAAATAATCACAGATGTATCATCACGTGTTTCACTGGTGACATTGAACATTCGGGGATCTTCGATTTGTTCTCCAAAATCTCTATATAAGAAAACAAGTCAGGAGATTTTGGCAGAGTTGAAGGCAGTTGTCAAAACGGGTGCGTTAAAGGTTCCGAGGCCTCGACCCGTCCTACCCTAGTCTGCTACGACCTATCTTTCAGGCGTGTGTCAAACAGCCAGCTCTCACCCACACCCCGTCACCACCAAAAAGAAGGGAGAAGAAGGACGCAACTAAAATGAACATTTCGAGTTGCAGTGATCATAGCTGAATAATAAACGACTGTTATATTTTCTTTCCTTACCTTCGAGTTTGAGTATTTCTTTTTCTGCGGACTTCTTTCTTTTCAGCAAAACACGTTGGTCCTATGGTACAGCAATCTTTTGTTAACGTTTCCAATAATTTAAGCTGAGGGAGTCTCAGTGGCGTAGTGGCTAACGAGCTGAGCTGCGACATCGTAGTGAGGTCGAATTCCAGTGGTTCACTTTCAGATTAGTACCTTTGTAAAAGGCATGAACCCTCTTATTCCCCCAGCTATGGGTTAAATAGTAGCACCACTGTTCTTACACCAGGATGGCCTGGGAATTAAATAACCCACGAAGGTTGTTTTTGAACATAGAAGACAAACTATTATAAGAGGTAGATGACTTTCCCCCCAATATATATGCACTTAGAACTTTTCCATCAGGGTCAGATGTTGACCTTCTAAAAGGGAATTTATTTCATTTAAGCCTTTTAGTGATGTAAAGGAAACTTAAAGACCTTCTCTATTTTTTCGTTTCTTTACCTAATGGCATACCTACCTTCATGGGTTATTTAATGCCAAAACCGTCCTTGTAGAATAACGGTGGGGATTTCATAACTTTCTCTAGGGTATTAGTCCGAAAGAGAATGTAACTGCGTGACGGGGGTTCGAACTCGGTTACTACTGTACAGCAGTCTAATACGTTAGCCACTACACTTTGGAGGCACCCAGCTTTCTGTTTCTAAATTTAAATTAATACTTCCTGCCAAGTCTGGAAAATCACAAAATCAAATATTTATTCAAAATATTTATTAATTGTTTGGGATTTACTCTTTAAGTGAAAACTTTTAATAGAAATAATCCGAACAATGTAGTGGCGACTGTAGTGGAGGGTGACCAGAAGCCCCCCTTTCAATTGCTACAACACTGAGGTGTAGGGGAGGGCGCTACTCCTTTCCCTGGATTGCTCCACTTTACCCTTGATGCATTCCTTACATTGCTGAGTGTTAAGCAAGGAGGTATCAAGTACCATTTTTAAAGTCTTTAGGATTGAACCCAGGTCTCCCGGACCATTGGCGAATACTCTACTCACTAGGCCAACAAATGATATGAATACCAACTCGATTTAATGAACCTTTTTGTAGCCTTTTAAATCCTGGAGAACACTGATATCATTATATTGAGAAGCTTGTTTGTAACAACGTAGCTACCTAACTACCCACCTATCACTCATGTGCGTCACATATTTAGGTATATAGTTTTATCATTGTAAAGATGATAGTGCTAATCTAAATGGGGAAAGATATAGAGTAAGGTAAGTAAAACCTAATCTCATCCACTTTTTTCTTTTCTTCTTTTTTCTTTTCTTCTTTTTTTTCTTTTTTTCTTTTCATCTTTTTTCTTTTCTTCTTTTTTCTTTGCTTCTTTTTTTCTTCTTTTTTCTTTACTTTTTTTTTTTTTTTTTTTTTTTTTTTTGCAAAACACGGATCAGCAGGCGAACCGGGTTACAAATATCCATAAAAGAGAAAATGTAAATCTGGGGAGTATGGAGAATGCAGTAAAGTTGTCCACCCTAATGAGGCGATTGTCTCCCTTGTCCTGATGCTTGTGTGTGGTCGAGAATTGTCATGCAGAAGGAGGAAATTATCGATTGGCAAGATTTAGCGCCTTCAAACTATCATCTCTTCGGTTCAATTAAAGAGGATTTACGAGGAAAACATTTTGTCAGTGATGAAGAAATTAAAACTGCTGTGATGAAATGGTTCAAAGAACAGTCAACAGAATTTTACAAGGCAGAGATACATGCACACATTCGAAGGTGGAACATTGCTTTTGAGAAAAATGGTGACTATGTTGAGAAGTTGGGATGTGATCCACAGAGGACCAGATTCATTTTGATGTGTCGGTAATTATTCCTGTACTAAAGAAAAAGTTATCAATTTTTGACTCTCCCCTGTATAAAGTAAAAGTATTCTTTCCTGTAGTTTAGTTTAACTATTTAATTTATTCTATTGATCACATTGAATAGCAAACATATAAATAAGCTGTGTATATGTCAAACACACACACACACACACACATACACACACACACATACACACACACACACACACATATATATATATATAATTTTATATATGTATTTCTCAAATCAAAAAAGAGCTCTAATCCAGGCAAGTAGATGGTCCTGTCGGCTGGGGCTGCAGTATACACTGACTGCATCTCTGTAGAGGGGTTAGACTCCCCCAACGAGTGTTCTGGATATGACATTAAACAGTCTAATAGTGAGGGTCCAGAATTGCTGGAGCTTTGGGGAATACGGAGTATCCCTTCTTTGCCATCGCTCCTAGGTCCACCCTGGTCCGGAGTGGTAACACCTAATAGGGTCCTATCTATGTGTCAAATAAAAGTAAACTGTGTACTTTAGCTTGACTGAATTGTTTAAAATAGAGCTGTTTTGACATTTAAACTGAAATGTTTTTACATTTAACTGTGTAAATAAATGACTAATGTTTAATTGAATTGTTCGTGATACATAGCAATACTTGGAACCATTTAACTTAGTTGACTAAACTGAATAGTTTGAAATAGAACAATTTTTGATGTTTAAACGGTGAACATTTTGCTTAACTGAATTGTTTGAAATAGAACTGTTTAATGTAATAAAAATGGATCTGGCATTGAATAGCTTATAATTGTTGATATGCCATAAAAACAAACCAAACTAAAACAGATTTTACCAAAATGAATTAATTCGGCATTAATTATTGTTATATTCACAACGTTTCGGCTGATAAGTCCTCCGGCCTTTTTCAGGTGTTTCTTGTCGAACCTACGTGGAACTTCGAACCACGTCCTTTATTTAATCCACCTTGTGAATAAGACAATAAAGTTGAAGACTATAGTCCAAAAATCATTAAGCTTCGTATCAGAAATTCAGACAACCAAAAGTTGTCCTAATAGTAACTTTGAAATATAGATTATTTAAGAATAAAATACACGTGCCATTTGTTGCCTAAAGAGTTGGCGATAGGAAGCATTGCTTTCAGTTGAAACTTTTTCAAGTAAATCGGTACAAACGGAACTTCTCAGGATGCTGAAGAGTATCAGCATCAACTTCTTTACTGATCACTACGCCCAGAACTTTTTTTTTCTGGAGAGTCTGTGTGTTTTACTCCATGAACTGTCTTTTTGTCTCGGGCTCATAGTGGTGAACCCCTCTTTGTGGCTCATTTGAGAATATTCTTTTGACTAAAACATGCTTCTCCGTACACTCGACACATTCTTCAGTAAATTTCACATGATTTGCACTTCTCAGCCACCAAAAATTTCATGACAGACCTCTGTTCAAGCCTGAAGCAATCTGTTTAATCTGCCGCCATTTTGAGTTGCCTCAAAATAAATATTCTATTCGATATTAAAATAATTTTTGCGATAAACTAATTTTAAACAATGGTGGGATTACATTTATGGAAAAAAATGTGAAAAACTTTTTTGGTTTTTTACAAAAAAAATCCCCTTATTTATCTGAATGGACTTCGTATATATATATATTTGAAAATGTACAAATATGACAGAACACAAAGTCTTCAGAGGTTGATTTTATTTTTTGCAGACGTTAAACTTTTTTTTAGTTTTAAACCAGAACGTTTAACGTTGGCAATTAATTAGATTATCATGTAAAAACGTTGTGTTTTTCATTTTATTACATTTGCATACTATCAGATTTAAATTCAGATTTCCCAGATCTATCTATCTATCTATCTATCTATGTCTTCATCTGTTCATATCTATCTATCTATCTATCTATCTATCTATCTATGCCTGTCTTCGTCTGTTCATATCTATCTATCTATCTATCTATCTATGTCTGTCTTCGTCTGTTCATATCTATCTATCTATCTATCTATCTATCTATCTATCTATCTATCTATGTCTTCATCTGTTCATATCTATCTATCTATCTATCTATCTATGCCTGTCTTCGTCTGTTCATATCTATCTATCTATCTATCTATCTATCTATGCCTGTCTTCGTCTGTTCATATCTATCTATCTATCTATCTATCTATCTATCTATGTCTTCATCTGTTCATATCTATCTATCTATCTATCTATCTATCTATCTATCTATCTATGTCTTCATCTGTTCATATCTATCTATCTATCTATCTATCTATCTATCTATCTATCTATCTATCTATGTCTTCATCTGTTCATATCTATCTATCTATCTATCTATCTATGCCTGTCTTCGTCTGTTCATATCTATCTATCTATCTATCTATCTATATATATATATATATACTCTCCTTATTTATTGGCTGTCTTTCGTATATGTTGACCTTTAATCTTTGCTGATTATTTCTGATTAAAACATGGTATTTACACTGGTCCAGCAAGTATGAAGTTATAACAACAATGAAATATTTATTCTGACTAAACATCTAAACAAATAAGTCAATGTTGAAAGCACTGATTCCTCGAGAGATCACTAGAATTCGGCAGTGATTGCATCAATTGGATATTTTATCATTGTTTGCTGTTTCGATTTAAATTCAAAGGGTTCAATTAATAAATATTCATTTTCGTGCCAGTATGGGAAGCGAACACAGTATCTTTAGACAGATACATTCAACTTATTCTCAGTGATATTATTTCTGGTGAGTTGTATATGGAACCCCCCCCCCCAAAAAAAAAACGGCGATTAAATTGTTTGGATAGTTTATTCTGTGGCATGTCAACTCCTCTTGAGTTGTTTAAAGTCGAAGTCAGATTTTCTGCGAAGCAATTATATGGTTTCAAGTAAATAATAATAATATGAATAATGAGACTTTGACATACAAATAGATCACCTAATCTCGACCAGAAGACTAGACCTTATAGTAATTAAAAAAAAAAAAGTAAGAAAAAGAGATTGCAAGATGAAGGTAACGATTATACCAATCGTGATTGGTGCATTCGGTACAGTAACAAAAGGACTATTAAAGGGACTGGAGGACTTGGAAGTTGGAAGACGAGTGGAGACCATCCAAACTACTGCATTGTTGAGAACGGCCAGAATACTGAGAAGAGTCCTGGAGACTTGAGAAGACTTGCTGTCACTCAAACTCCAGTGAAAGACCATCAGCTGATGCTGATGTGAAAAACTCTAAAGAAGTAATAATAATTATAATATAAAACAAGACAACAATGGGTGTGAAAGGTAATCCACTCGGAGTTGTGCAAAAAATTGAAATTTGACCATATGAGCAAGTGGTACATTCACAACCCAGAATCCGTCCTGGAGAATGAGACACACAAACTCCTCTGAGATTTTGAGATACAAACGGATCACCTAATCTCGGCCAGACGACCAGAATTAGTGATAGTCAAGGCGGCATCAAGTACCATTTTTTTAATCTTTGGTATGACTCGACCTGGGATTGAACCCGGTCTCCCGGACCATAAGAATATTAACAAAATCTCTCGACCCAAATTGAAATACTAAATACTGAAAAGCAAGAGCCCCCTGACTGAATTGAAAAACAAAATTGTGATAACCGAAACGCTACAGACCCCAACACCACAAAACAAACGTTAACACAAGAAGACAAAATAGATGTAGAGTTAAAAAAGAAAATCATGACTGTAAAGAAGACTACATTACCATCTCCCAGGAACGATGATAGGGACAAAGTTAAGGTGGAGACGGAAAAGATGAACACATTATTAGCAAATATCCGGACTGGTAACATCATTGAACTATACGAGCTAATTTATGCAGGAGCCAAGTTAGTCCGCGATAAAATCGGTGTTCCTCTAAGGAACTCAGACAGAAATATAAAATCTGGATGGGAAACTGAGTCGGACGGATTAAGAAATTACAACAAAGTACTGAAGAAAGAAAAACACAAAGAAATTTTTTGGGATGAAAATACCAAACGAAAACATCAGGTAAGCCTGATAGTGCAACATGAAGAGGTAAATCAAAAGATACTGGCGAAAGAACAGACACTCAAAAGATAACAAGATAGAGTCAAGGAATACAAACAAAATAAAACATTCTAAAGTAAAGAAAGAAAATCCTGCCGACAAGTAGATGGAGAATGAACGAAGACGAACCAACAACTGGATGCAAAGGAAGCAAACAATTTTGGAGTAAAATATGGAAACGGAAAGACATAAGAGAAAGATCGATGGGACAAAGAACATGGGAAAAGAATTGCAAGGACTCAGAGAAGTTGTTGTGGGGGAAATACACGTGGAATCGATCAGAGCAACATTTATGAAAGAACCGAACTGGAAAACGCTAGGCTATGATGGCATACATGGATTCTGGTTTTTGAAAATCGCGTCCATCTAGGAAGGAATATTTTTTCAAACGAATAGATGCATAGAAGAAGGTGCCCGTGATGTTATGGAGGTGCCTGTGTTGTAATGGTAATCGTCTTTGGAAATGGACATGGCGACACGAGTTCAAATCCTGGACGAGACTGATTGCATTTCACATAGCATTAATACCCTTGGGAGAGGTATGAATCCAATTATTCTCCCTCCAGCTATGGGTAAATAGTAGGGTAGACTGATTCTTCAGCCTTGATGAGGCAATTAGTCTAGGAGAAGGAAAACTCTGATCCTGCCCGAGATGAGGGGTTGGTAAATATGGATAAGAATCAGTTAGCCCAATGCAGCTGAAGGCTCTAAATCTATTTCCATCTACGGTCTGGCTAATTCCCGGCTTTTGTACGGACTTGGTAATATACATTGAAAAAAGACTTTTGAGATTATGAAAGAAAGTGCTCACAGGAATGAGACAGCAGCTATAGGCGGAGAAGAACAAGATGACAAGATGGTGATACATAATCATCATCAACATGTACCGTTGGGACGGATATCCCTAACCCTTTCTCGCCACTTCTCCCTATCGTTCATCGCCTCTGGTTGGTCTTCAGGGCTACATCCCGTATCCTCACATCCTCCTGCTGTATGTATGTATGTATGTATGGTCGTCCTGCTTTTGCTCGGCCATATGTGGGGGTCCATAAGAGTACATCACTTATGAGCTCGTCCTTGCTTCTCCAGCAGTGTCCTGCATGTCTGGTTCGTCTAACTTGGATAGTTTTCGTGATGGGAGGCAGGTGGCCGTATAGTTGGTGTCTTGGGGGGTGTTACCGCCAGGACTTGTTCAACATTGCTCGCAGCATTCTTGTGTAATTGCCGTCTAGCTTCTTCTCCAGCCGTTTTGTTAGCGTCCAAGTAGTGCATCCATACAGCAGTATCGACATGACCACTGCCTGGAAGAAGCTGCGTTTCATTTTATCGGTCAGGTCTGATTTCCATATGATCGATAGTCTATCGATAGCTGTCCATGCCTTCGTTAGCCGCGTGTCGATGTCCTTTTCGGTTGATGAGACACAGCTTCCTAGGTAGGTGAATTTGTCTACCAGTTTCCGAGAGGTTCCGTCTAGTGTGGAAATGTCGCCTGTTTGATTATAGATGGTGATATAACATTAGGTCTTCCTACTGATTTTATCTCAAACATTTGTGCCCTTCACAATTATTGTCTTGCAACAGGATGCAGCTTAGTATCAAAACCAGATCCTCCGTTTTGGAAGAGGGTCTTTACCTCTGCGAGGGAGGCAGTATTCCATGCCTCACCGACAAGACGAACGGTCTGTAAAATCAATCAACCAAAATGCATTCCAAGTTTGTATTTTTTTGAAGGGGTGGGTATCCTTCTCGTGTTTGAATGGGCAGTGTAAAGCAGTTCGACTCTACAATTTTAAAAGGCTCATCGGGCAATGAACCCAATTGATTTTAACGGCATATCAAAACGTCAAGGCTTATTTGATGCCCAGATGTTAGGGAATCACGTTCATTGTATATTTACATTTACATTTCTTGTGTAGTTGTTTCTCACCAGTTGTTTGCTCAGAGTTATGTGGTATCAAGTATTCCTATCTAATACAAATAATATTCACTAAGCGGAACGATTTTAAGTATTTCTATCAAATGCTAATAATTATATGATTTCAAGTAATTATTTCTATTTAACAACAATTATTTGTTTGCACATAGTAATAATTTTTCAAGGAAGTAATAATAATCCTTAATAAACAATCATAGCTTCAAGTAACTATTCCTAATACAAATAATTTAAGTGGGAAATAATAATAATAATAATAATAATAATAATAATAATAATAATAATAATAAATGGTATATGCACAACCCGGCGCCTGTCCTAGAAAATGACTCGCATAAACTCCTATGGGACTTTAACGTACAAACGGATCACCTAATCCCGGCCAGAAGACCAGACCTCATAATAATCAACAAAAGAAAGAGAATCTGCAAAATTGTTGACTTTGCTGTCCCGGCGGACCACAGAATAAATCTGAAGGAAAGTGAAAAGAAGGATAAGTACCTCGACCTTGCTAGAGAATTGAAAAAACTGTGGAACATGAAAGTAACGATTGTGCCAATTGTGATTAGTTCGTTAGGCACAGTAACTAAAGGATTTATTAAAGGGTCTGGAGGACTTGGAAGTTGGCAGACGGGTAGAGACTATCCAAACGACAGCATTACTGACGACGGCCAGAATACTGAGACGAGTCCTGGAGACTTGAGGAGAGTTGCTGTCACACAAACTCCAGTGAAAAACCATCAGCTTATACTGATGTGAAAATCTCTAGAGGAGTAAATAATAATAATAATAATAATAAACCTTAGTAAAAAATTCTAGCCAAGTAACAATTCTTAATACAAATAATTTACACGGGCTAGTCGGCTGGGACAGTAGAACACACCGACTGCATCTCAACAGGGGGGGGGGGTTAGAACTCCACCCCCCACGAATATCTTGGATTTGACAATAAATCTGATATTGAGGCTCCAGTAATGTTGGAACTTTGGGGAATGTAGAGTACCCCTTCATTGCTGTCGTTCCCAGGTCCACTTTGGTCCCCGAGTGGTGGCACCTGAAAGGGTCCTATCTATAGGTCAAATAGAACTGGTCGACATTTCGGCTGTGTGTAAACAAATGACTTATGCTAAAAAGAACGGTTCACTTAACTGTGTGTAAATAAATGACTGATTTTTAATTGAATTATAAGTGATACATAGCAATACTTGGATGATTCGTATAAATCTAATATATATGTATAAAAAAGATTTGGCTTTAAATAATCTATAATAGTTGATATAAAAACTAAACTAAACCAAATCAAACCAAATAATTTACAGTTATGAGATATCTAGTATTCCTATCGAATACTAATAATCATATGGTTACGAGTAGATATTTCTGTTTGATAATAGTCATTCGTTTGCACGCAGTTATATAGTTGTAAATAACTAATAATAATCCTCAGCGAAGGTTAATATGCCATTAAACAAAGAAACCAAACCTCATAATAAAAAGTAAGTAAAGTTTGCAACCGTAGTCGAGGGCGTCCAGAAGGCTCCCTTCTCAATAGCTACTACATTGAGGGATAGGAGAGGGCGCTACTCCTTTCCCTGGATTGCTCCACTTTACCCTTGATACGTATCTTATATTGCTGAGTCTGAAGCAAGGAGGTATCAAGTACCATTTTTAAAGTCTTTGGTGTGAAGCGACCTGGGATTGAACCGAAGTCTCCCGTACCATTGGTGAACATTCTACCCACTAGGCTAATGAGCCAGTTAAAACCTAGTAATAATCCTTAGTAAACAATTATTGTTTCAAGTAACTATTCTTTATACAAATGATTTGTGCATTTGTACATTTACATGGTTTCGAGTATTTCAAGCAATTATATGGTTTGGTTTGGTTTGTTGGGTTTTATGGGTTTTATGGCATATCAACCTTTGTAGGTTATTTAACGCCAAATCCATTTTAATGTAAATAATCTGTTCAGTTTTGCATATGTAAACAGTTTAATTATCAAAAACATTTCCATTTCAAACTATTCAACCAGTTATATGTAACAATTCAGTTAAGCGTAAATACAGTTTTAATGTCGAAAACAGTTCTATTTGAAATAATTCAGTTAAGCATAAGCACGCAGTTTAAATGTAAGTACGGTTTAATTGTCAAAAACATTTCTATTTCAAGCTATTCAGTTTACTCAAACAATTCAGTTTAGCATAAGTATGCTGTTAGTTCTATTTAACACATAGATAGGGCCCTATCAGGTGCTACCACTCCGGGCTAGAGTGAACCTGGGAGCGATGGCAATGAAGGGGTACTCCGCATTCCCCAAAGCTCTGCTGGAACCTCACCATCCGATTGTTTAGTGTCATATCAGGACACTCGTTAGGGGGGGGTCTTACCCCTCTGCAGAGAAGCAGTCAGTGTATTCTACAGCCCCACAATATGGTTTCAAGTAACTAATAATAATAACTAATTATCCTATTTACCAACCCCTCCGCTCGGGCAAGATATGACACAAGGTCAATTTTTAAGCGGAGTTTAACAGGTTTGAATTGAGAGTTTTCCTTCTCCTAGACTAGTTGCTTCACCAAAGCTGAAGAACCTAGTCTGCCCTACTATTTACCCATAGCTGGGGGAGATTAATTGGATTCATACCTTTCCCAAGGGTATTAGTGCTATGAGAAATGCAATCAGTCTCGTCCAGGGTTTGTCGCCGTGTCCATTTCCTACGACGATAACCATTACACCACGGGCACCTCCATTATAACTAATTATAATAATCCTTAGTGAACAATTATTGTTTTCAAGTAACTATTCTTAATACAAATGATTTACTGTTGTGTATCATCAACTATTCCTTTCTAATACTAATTTAAATACTGTTTTATGATTTCAAGTTTTCTTATTTAACACTAATGATTTACACTCCATTGCAATTAATAATTTCTATTCAATAATGTTTATTTATTTCCACACATATATATGGCTTCAATTAACTAATAATAACTCTTAATAAACAATTATATCTTCAAGTATTTATTCTTAATAGAATTAATTTACAGTTTAATGGTATTAAGTATTCCTCTCTAATACTAATTTGCACATAGTTTTATGGTTTCAATTATTCTTATCTAATACAAATAATTTCAAAGAGATCTATTTGACTCATAGACGGGACCCTAACAGATACTATCACTATAAGTCAAAGTCGGTTGGTTAGGGCTCCATTCTAGCCAGGAGGCGCGTCCGACGCAAGACGCTTGATTTGATTAATGGTTTATTATGTCAGCAAGGATATCCATATCACCTAAAATGAAGACGTATGCAATAAGGGCTTAGCATTCTTTTCACGGTATGAGTTTTCCAACCCGTCCGTGAGGAGGAGGACATGACACAAGGTCATTTTTTCAGAAGAGTGAGTCATTGATTTTAACGGCATCTCGACTATCTGTGAGTATTTTATACCAAGAGGTTAAGGAATCACGTTCATTGTACGTTTATATTTACGTTTTTTTTTTTTGTGCAGTTGGTAGTTATCTTTTAGAGTCCTCTCTCTCTCTCTCTCTCTCTCTCTCTCTCTCTCTATCTATCTATCTATCTCGTTCTTTTGCACACGTTCCAATCGAATAGGAATAATTTCTAAACATATCTATTTGATCGGGTACTACAAATATGTGTTAGAGTGGACCTGGGAGTAATGGCAATAAAGGTGTATTCCACACTCCTCATATCTCCTGAACAAGATTCTCGTTATTAGATGCAGCATAATATAATACCTTGGACACCCCTTTCTTGGCGGGGACGCTCTTAACCTTCTGCAAGAAATACAGTCTGCCTCACCGACTGGGCGTCAATGAACCTGACTGTAGTCTAAACTAATCCACTGAATTTCGTTCTTATGCATTCAAACAAACACTGTGAGTATTAACCAACTTCTGAAAGTTCTAAACTTTGAAAATGAATAAATAAAAATAACCCCTTACCGTCAGTCAATATGGTCAGACAGATTGGACAGCCGTGAATCACGCCCTCATCTTTATGGCGCCAAAATGTTTAAGAAAAACTCTAACTGAACTCTTTGGGTGTTTATTTCTAGCCAAGATCAGTTGCTCTTCATTCATAAGACTTTACGTACATACTTACCAAAACCCTTCCGTCACTATCAGGATGCGACACAGGGTCAATTTTAAACGAGGAACAGGATGTGCGGCGAACGTTACGGTAATCGTCGTATAAAATGGAATTGGAGACACGAATTTGAATTCTAGACGAGGCTTTTTGCTAATGCTCTTGGGAAAGGCATGAATCTGTCTGTTCATCTCCCAGTTATAGATAGATAGTTGGGCAGACAGTTTCTTTAGTCTTGGATGGGTATATATTGTAAGAGAACGAAATCTCTGAATTCAAACTAGCTTTCCTTTGCTAAAAACTGACCTTGTGTCACATCCGGACTGTAGCGGAGGGGTTGGGTAGATACACACGCACACACGCAAAGCATACAAAACATGCACACAAGCGCCAGACGCACACACACGAAGCACACATACACATACATACACAGAGCAACCCCCACACACACAAAGCACACATTGAAAGCATGCACTCACATACAAAGCATACACACATGCACACAGTTCACACACATACAAAGCACACACACACACAAGCACACACACAAAGCACTTACACACACGAAGCACACATACCCACACACAGCGAGCACACACATACATACACACAGAGCTCAAAGAGTTGCCCTTAGCGTAACGGTTATCGCCGAAGGAAATGGAATTGGCGATCCTAGTTCAAATCCTGGACAAATCTGTTGGCGCTTCCTTTCGTGTTCATGTCATTGGGAAAGGCATGAATCCTTTTCTCCCCGACTCCTTCTATGGGTAAGTAGTGGAACAGATTAGGTTATTTAGCCTTGGTTGGGTCACCAATCTTGGAGAAAGAATATCCTGACTTCAAGCCAGTTTTATTCTGCTTAAAAATTGACCTTTAGTGGTTTCCTACTTATGGCTGAGGGTTTCGGCAAATACATGCGGTTGGTTTGAATATAGAGTTTTCCTTCTCCTAGATTGGTTACCTAAAAGATGAAATTTTATTTTCCGTTAGAAAAAAAAATTACATTACAACATATATATAAAAAAAATCTATATCTTAGTAGAGCGATTTAGCTGACATCCCACCGTGTCAGAATATGGCACAAGGCCGTTTTATGGTGGGGGCCGCGCATAAATCGAAACACACCCACAGCAGATGTAAATTTCTTGACTCCGTCGACATTCACCTTTCGAGCAGTAATAAACATAATCCTGCAAACAGGCAAAGACTTGAGGAGACGGTTACACGAGACCAACGTGTCATAGTATGCAAACACAACCGCCTGGCGGTCGACTCGAAAGCGACTATTTAAAACGTGAAAAATATCGGAATTCCACGAATAACCCGTCTTAGTAAAATATCAATCATTGTTCCATAAAATAACGCAAAAATACCAAAATTTCTTTATTGACATTTTAGTCATATTAAAGATATTAAAACCGTAATGAAACATTAAAACTATATTTAATTCACATATCAAAAAACCAGCCTGGAATCAAATTTAAATCATTCAATGACCTCGAAGATGATCGAGGTGCCATGCCATGGCATTTATCCAAGCAATATTCTCGCAAGGTCAATTTTTAAACAAAGTACAATTGGTTTAAAGTCAGAGTTTTCCTTCTCCTAGACTGGTTGCCTTATCAACGCTAAAAAATCCAATCTGCCCTACAATTTACTCACAACTAGAAGGAGAAGAGAAGGATTCAGCTGATTTGAAGTCAGAATTTTTCTTCTAGACTGGTTGCCTTATTAATGCTACATAATCCTGTCTGCCCTATTATTTACCCACTACTGGAGGTAAAAAGAAGGATTCATGCCTTTCCTAAAGGCGTCAGCACAAAGTGAAATGCAAACAGCCTTGTCCAGGGTTAGAACTCTGATCACCGATTCCATTTTCGACAAATCTCATTGTAATATAAAGGCCAAGGGATTTCGTTTTATGACTTTGGGCTTAGTTAGGCTGAGAACCTTTCGGCTCAGTGCATGGGTTACTTAGGTGCAACATTAACGCAGGTGTTCACGCACGTGCGCGCGGAGCGGACGTGTCACTCAGAGATGTCACAATAGCCCAGATGGGAAACGGGGGCTAGAAAGTGCGAATGACGTCACGCACCGGAAGCGCGCGGAGGATTTGGGGGATTTCGAAGAAAGTAGTTGGGTTGAGTTCTGCCTCGGGAGAAGACGGTTGGCTTTCGCTTGCTCGCCGAAGCCTGGCCAGTGGCCTTGTGGTGGGTGCTGCACGAAATGGTGGGCAGATGAAAAAGCCAGAATAGAAAGAATGTGTATCTCTCTCCTTATGTCGAAGAATCTTTAAACTCAAAGGTAATAAAAAGTTTCGTACCTGAGCTAAAAAGTCGTTAAGTGTTTTTCGTGTTTCGGGATTCCTTTGTTCTATGTATATATGTTATGAACATTCTATGTACGTTTCACATATACGTATCATGGGTATGGTACATCATAACCGTTGCGTTAAGTACGTATCCACAAAGTAAAGACTTAAATACAAACCCATCGTTACTTACCATGCAAATTATTTGTATCAAGAATACTTATTTGTTTACCAAGGCTTATTATGAGCTACTTGAAACCACATAATTGTGTATAAATTATTAGTATTAGATGGGAATACTTGAAACCATGTAATTGTATATAAATTGTTAGAACTCGTAATACCAAGTAATTGTGTTCAACCGCTTATGTATACTTAAGACTTTTAAAAATTGTTTTACTATCACCCACTGACATTACTGCTACTCCATTAAAATCTTATTCTGTTTCTTAGTTTCTTCACCAACAAAGTAAATATTTTTAATGATTGAGAAATAAAATTGCTGGTTAAACATGGAATTTAGATATTTTATGGAAGCCCAGTCGATTGGGGTCGAAGAATACACTGACTGAATCACTGTTGGGTAGTAAGACCACCCACTTCAAAAAATGTCCTGTATATGACACTAAACGATCTGATAGTGAGGCTCTAGTCGTAGGGCTTTTGGGAATATAGAGTATCCCTTCATTGCCATCGCTCCAAGGTCCCCTCTGACCCTGAGTAGTAGCACTTATTAGGACTCTATCAATGAGTCAAATAGAACTGTTTGACATTTAATTGTGTGTAACTGAATTGTTAGAAATAGAACTATTTGGTCATTTAACTGTGTGTAAATAAATGACTGATGTTTAATTAAATTGTTAGTGATGTATAGTGATATTTGAAAAAATTTAACTATGTGCAAAAAAGAATTAAAAGCAAATAAAATTATTCGTATAAGATAGAAATACTTGAAGACATTTAACGGGCCCGTTTAAAAATGTTATCAACAAAATATGTGTACAAATCACATATATTTAAGATATATATATAAAGAGGATTAGGCATTAAATAACCTAAAATGGTTGACATACCACAAAACCCAACTAAACCAAATTATATGTATTTAATATATATGTATAAAGAGGATTTGGCATTAAATAACCTACAATGGTTGACATACCATAAAACCCAACTAAACTAAATCATATATATTTAATAAATATGTATAAAGAGGATTTGGTATTAAATAACCTATAAGGGTTGATATGCCATAAAACCCAACCAAACCAAACCAGATATATTTAACATATATCTATAAAGAGGATTTGGCATTAAATAACCTACAATGATTGATATGCCATAAAACCCAACCCAACCCAACCAAACCAGCCAAACCAGATATATTTAATATATATCTATAAAGAGGATTTGGCATTAAATAACCCACTAGGGTTGATATGCCATAAAACCATACGAAACCGAGAACAGGTCAGTTTCTTAAGCAAAGCAAAGCTGGTTTGAATTCAGATTTTTCATTCTAGACTGGTTGTCTAACCAAGGTTAAATAACTCTGTTTTTCCTACCATTCACTTATATCTGGGAGGTGGGGTGGAAAAAAAGATGGATCAACGCCTTCTCCAAGGGCATTAGCACAAAGTGAAACGCAACCAATCTCGTCCAGGGTTTGAACTCTAGTCACCGACTTCAGTTTCAACGACCGTAAACGTTACGCTATGCTTGCCCGGTCAGCTGGGGCAGTAGAATACACTGACTGCACCTTTGCAGAGGGGTAAGACCCCCCCCCCTCGCTCCCAGGTCCACTCTGTCCCGGAGTGGTAGCACCTGATAGGGCCCTATCTATGGGTTAGATAGAACTAACAGCATACTTATGCTAAACTGAATTGTTTGAGTAAACTGAATAGCTTGAAATAGAAATGTTTTTGACAATTAAACCGTACTTACATTTAAACTGCGTGCTTATGCTTAACTGAATTATTTCAAATAGAACTGTTTTCGACATTAAAACTGTATTTACACTTAACTGAATTGTTACATATAACTGGTTGAATAGTTTGAAATGGAAATGTTTTTGACAATTAAACTGTGTACTTATGCTGAACTGAATTGTTTTAAATAGAACAGATTATTTACATTAAAATGGATTTGGCGTTAAATAACCTACAAAGGTTGATATGCCATAAAACCAAACCAACCAAACCAAACGTTACGCTATGCACGCCTCATACAATAATGTAATAAGTGTGTCTTCTTTGCTACGCACAACAGACAAGATGCTTTTTTTTTAACCAGCAGAAGCAAAAAAATTATAACAGAAATGAGGTTGGTCTAACGGTTATCAATGGTGTCAAGTCACATCCTATTCTATTCTAAGTCGCTTAATAAGTGAATGGTTGCTTAGGAAGAAAAAAACGTCAGTAGAGATAGTAATAACTGCTGCACAATAATTAGATGCACATAAACTAACCTGATTGTTTGCCTCAGAGCCAAAGATTATTTCTATTACGAGATGACCAAAGACTTTGAAAGTTTTAACAGAATATCTACTACACTTCTCCATGATACTTCCTATAGGCTAAGGCAATTTTATTTCCCGTCCTATATATATATATATATATATATATATATATATATATATATATAGTGAATGCTTCTTTTTTATTCTTACTATCACCCACTGACTTTACTGCTACTTTATTAAACTCTTATTTAATTTCTTAATTTATTCATTGAAAAAGTAAATTTTTCTGGTGCTGTAGAAAAAAAATGCTGATTAGACAGGGAATTTGTACATTTTTTTCTAAGGCCAAATATATATATATTTAGAGAGAGAGAGAGAGAGAGAGAGAGAGAGAGAGAGAGAGAGAGAGAGAGTATTCCTATCAAATACAAATAATTTGCACACAGTTGTATGGTTTCAAGTATTCCAATCTAATACAAATAATTTGCACACAGTTGTATAGTTTCAAGTATTCCTATCAAATACAAATAATTTGCTCACAGTTGTATAGTTTCAAGTATTCCAATCTAATACAAATAATTTGCACACAGTTGTATAGTTTCAAGTATTCCTATCAAATACAAATAATTTGCACGCAGTTGTATAGTTTCAAGTATTCCTATCAAATACAAATAATTTGCTCACAGTTGTATAGTTTCAAGTATTCCAATCTAATACAAATAATTTGCACACAGTTGTATAGTTTCAAGTATTCCTATCAAATACAAATAATTTGCACACAGTTGTATGGTTTCAAGTATTCCAATCTAATACAAATAATTTGCACGCAGTTGTATGGTTTCAAACATTCCTATCAAATACAAATAATTTGCAAGCAGTTGTATAGTTTCAAGTATTCCTATCAAATACAAATAATTTGCACGCTGTTGTATAGTTTCAAGTATTCCTATCAAATACAAATAATTTGCACACAGTTGTATAGTTTCAAGTATTCCTTTTTAGTACAAATAATTTGCACACAGTTGTATAGTTTCAAGTATTCCTATCAAATACAAATAATTTGCACACAGTTGTATGGTTTCAAGTATTCCTTTTTAATACAAATAATTTGCACACAGTTGTATAGTTTCAAGTATTCCTATCAAATACAAATAATTTGCACACAGTTGTATAGTTTCAAGTATTCCTATCAAATACAAATAATTTGCTCACAGTTGTATGTTTTCAAGTATTCCTTTTTAATACAAATAATTTGCACACAGTTGTATAGTTTCAAGTATTCCTATCAAATACAAATAATTTGCACACAGTTGTATAGTTTCAAGTATTCCTATCAAATACAAATAATTTGCTCACAGTTGTATGTTTTCAAGTATTCCTTTTTAATACAAATAATTTGCACACAGTTGTATAGTTTCAAGTATTCCTAATACAAGTAATTTACTCACTGTTGTATAGTTTCATGTATTCCTATCAAATACAAATAATTTGCACACAGTTGTATGGTTTCAAGTATTCCTATCTAATACAAATAATTTGCACACAGTTGTATAGTTTTAAGTATTCCCATCTAATATAATAATTTGCACACAATTGTATGGTTTCAAGAATGCTATGAGCCATATTGAACGAATCCCGGAAGAACATCCTACAAAATATCAGCTGGGAGGCCACCTATCGCCCATCTTTAAAATCATCCAAATTAGGCGAACAAGACATGCGGGACACTGCTGAAGAAGTAAGGACGAAGTCATAAGCGACATTCTCCAATTTAATCCTTCACGCGGATGTGCAAGTGTTGGCCGACTAACAAAAACTTATTTACAACATCTCTGTATGGACATAGGTTATAGTCTAGAAGACCTGTCGAAAGCGATGGATGATAGAGACGAATGGAGAGAGAGAGAGAGAGAGAGAGAGAGAGAGAGAGAGAGAGAGAGAGAGAGAGTCAGGGAAATCTGTGCTAGAGGCACGACATGATGATGATGATTGGACGCTAACCGGTACAATCACTCCAGGTCAGAGTGGACCTGGAAGTAATGGCAATAAAGAGGTACTCCATTCCGATCTCTAGATATACAGTTTCACCATCAGATGCAGTTTAGAGCGATGCTATTGGATCAACCACTCTCCCATCGCGAGATTCGTTCCTTTACGAATCTTCTGAAGTAGAGGTGTCTTTCAACAACAACAACTGGAGCTCCAACGACCCTATCCGAGTGGAAATGGTCGTAGTTTATGTAATTTTTTGACACGAAAACACTGTTGGAATTCTCCGAACTGTTTTTTAGTTGTTTTTTTTTTTTAATATATATATATATATATATATATATATATATATATATATATATATATATATATATTTGCAGGAATAAAATCAAATGGAGGACAAAAAGTTTTCAAACTCGTAATATTACTCAAGAAATAGAAAGGTCAAGGTCGTTATTATTTCCTGTACAGGAAACGGCTTTGTTTGAATAACAAACCGATTTAATTACAAAATCTATTAACAAAATAATCGCTTATTTAGAAAGGTCACAAAATTACTCAATCTTATTATTGACCTATCTTATCACAACATTCTGGAATAATAAACTCTTCATTATTACTATTATTTTATTGCTAGTTTTATTTCATCTTATTATTGTAGCTTTTTATCTCAACATTTTGTGTCAAAATTTTCTTCTTCGTTTTTCTTATTTCATATTCGGTTCGTTTTTTTTATATAAAGGCAATTCAATTATAAAAGCTATTAACAAAAAAAAATCGCTGATTTAGAAAAAGCACAAAATAACAAACTGAAAAAGAGGGTTGGTTTGGTTTGTTTAATGGCATATAAACCTTCCTGGGTTATTTAATACCAAAGACATCCTTTTTTGAAGAACAGTAGTGTTATTATTTAGCCAATAGCTGGAAGAATAACGTGTTTTTTTTTTCAAGGGTATTAGTCCGAAAGTGTACGTAATAGCGCGACTGGAGTTCGAACTCACTTACTACAAGGTCATCGCTCAGCTCGTTAACCACAACGCCACGGGGACTCCCCCGCTGCTGGTTTATTCAAAGCTGAAATCAACCATTTTTGTTTTTGGCTTCTTTGCTTTTTGCAAGCAACTAGTAATAATTTGCAAACAATTATAGCTTCAAGTAACTATTATAAATTGCTCATAAATATATATAGTTTCAAGTATTTCCAACAAATACTAATAATTTTGAAACGGTCTCAAGAAACCATTCTTATTTGTATTTAACTTCTTCCGATTTTTCACACCAGAGTTAACTAATGGTCTTTTACTGGAACTTGAATGATAGCAAATTTCTTTATGTCTTCAGGACTTTTCTCAGTATTCTAGCCGATCTCAACAAAGCTGTGATCTATTTGGTCTCTATTCTTCCTCTGGTTTCCAAATCCCGCGAGTCTCTTTTCCAAACCCATGAGGACTACTCTTAACGCGCCACTAATTACATCATAAGTAGACATTGTCATCTTCGTATATTATTATTATTATTATTATTACTATTAATATTATTATTATTATTATTCCTTACAAGTTTTTTACACCATCTTTAGCTAATGATCTTTCACTGGAGTCTAAGGGACAGCAAGTCTCCTCAGTTTGTTTGTTTGTTTGGGTTTTATGGTATATCAACCTTTGTAGGTTATTTAATGCCAAATCCATTTTTATACAAATAAACAGTTCCATTTCAAGCAATTCAGTTTTTGCATAAGTATACAGTTTAGTTCTATTTGACCCATAGATAGGAACCTATCAGGTGCTCCAACTCCGAGCCAGAGCGGACCAGGGAGCGATGGCAATGTAGGGGTACTCCGCATTCCCCAAAGCTCCAGCATTACTGGAACCTCACCATCATATTGTTTAGTATCATATCCAGGGCACACATGGGGGAGGTCTTACCTCTCTGCAGGGTATTCTACAGCCCAAAAGTCTCCTCAGGTTTCTAGGAATCTTCTCAGTATTCAAGCCAATCTTAACAATGCTGTTGTCCGGAAGGTCCCGATTCTTCCTCCGGTTTCCAACTCTTCCAGTCGTCTTTCCAAGCTTTTGGGAACCATATACCATTGGAATCACCGTCAGCTTTTTGTTTCACAGATTTCTTAGTTCTCTGTCAAGGTCGAAGTATTTGTCGAGTATTTTTTCCAATTTCTTTTCTTTTCACTCTGTGGTCCTCTGGAACGGCAAAAACCACTATACAGGAAATCCTTTCTTTCTTGATAATTATCACTTGGTCTGATTTCCAGGTCGGTAAGGGATGAGCTGTTTGTATCTCAAAATTTCAGAGAATTTTGATAGTCTAATTCTCTAAGACGGATCCTGGTTTGTGCATATACCATTTGTTTGTATCGTCAAATTTCGATTTCTAGCATAATTCTCTGTGGATCACCTTCCTCACTCAGTCATGTCTTTTCTTATACTCTTTTTACGCGAGTCTGCAACACTCTCCTTCTAATGATTAATCGTTTCATCTTTGTCACCTCATAACCTACAATTTCTATTCTGTTGCACATTATCGATTTCGGTTTTTATATAATTGGTCCATATGGCGTTGTTTTGTGCTGCTGTTTGAAGAGATTCCGTTTCTCTCTTCGTAGCCATGTACAGGTATTCTCGCGTGAGATTTTTCCAATTTGTCTCTTGAAATATCCATACAGTTGTTTTTCTTCCCATTTCTTTTTCCTTTTTCCAAGTTTTTTTTTTTAGGTTTGTCCTTTTGTCGTCAATACTTTTACGCTATTTTCCATGTTAGCGAGTGTTCATCATCCTTCTTTTCATGACACACTAACAATTCAATTAAGCATCAATCATTTGTCTACACAGTTAAACGATCAAACAGTTCTATTTCTAACAATTCAATTTAGCATGTCATTTGTTTGCATGTTTCTTTACTTTTTTAATATAGCTTTTGAGTCCTTGTATTGATCCATTCACGCTATTTTCAATGTTAGCGAGTCTTCATCATCCTTCTTTCATGACACACTAACAATTCAACTAAGCATCGATCATTTGTTTACACAGTTTAAATGTCAAACAGTTCTATTTAACCCATTGATAGGACCCTATCAGGTGCTACCACTCAGTGTCAGAGTGAACTTGGGAACAATGGCAATGAAGGAGTACTCCATATTCACCAAAGCTCTCATGTCATATCCAGGACACTTGTTAGGGGAGTCCTACCTCTCTGCAGAGATCCAGTTGGTATATTCTACAGCTGACTGGGCTGTAATGTTTTTTTTGTAATGTATATTCAATAGTAACAACATAAAAACACCACATCCTTATACAACAGACATAAAACAATGCTCACCAACCCAAATGAATACCACAACTTGGGCATACGCTGATTGACCAACTAAAACCAGGAAACCAACTTTCTTTCCTGTTGGCCTAAAAAAAAGTACATACACTTTATATATATATATATATATATATATCATATTTACCCAACCCCTCCGCTCGGGCAGGATATGACACAAGGTCAATTTTTTAAGCGGAGTTTAACAGGTTTGAATTCAGAGTTTTCCTTCTCCTAGACTAGTTGCCTCACTAAGGCTAAAGAACCTAGTCTTCCCTACTGTTTACCCATAGCTGAAGGGAGAATAATTGGATTCATACCTTTCCCAAGGGTATTAGTGCTATGTGAAATGCAATCAGTCTCGTCCAGGATTTGTACTCGTGTCGCCGTGTCCATTTCCTACGACGATAACCATTACACCACGGGCACCTCCATATGTTATTTGTTTATATCTTCTGTCTGTTCCCAGATTTTACTCAAAATTTATTTTCTTTCCTTTGCATCCGATTGTTGGTTTGTTCTCGTGCATTCTCCACCAACTTGTTGAAATTTTCTTTTCTTATTTTGGAAAGCCCTGCTTAAATTTTTTAAAGAATTGAGCTTCGATTTCGACCTTTTTTTATTACAAATCAGTCAACAAAGTCGTCTGAGATAGCTGGAGTCTGTCTGTCAATGGTCTCTTATTTTGAAGCAGTGCAACTGTTTTTGTTAAAACTCTGGTTAGATTTGTCCTTTTTTGGACATCATTACAATTTATAACGAACTGGTTTCAGTGTTAATTATTGATTTTGTCAATTCTTTTTCGTCGTTAAATTTTAAGTTTTTTTTTTTTCATTTGCAGCTCACTCAAGTCGGTATTTCTACGACTGCGAAGAACTGTGCGTTTCGGAAACTATCATAAAGAAAACGTTCTTGCCGAGACCCGAACTCATATCCTATTTTGATTCTGGGAATCTTGGTCATCCGTACTAGCTGCTTTACTAACTGAGCTACGAGAGCTTTTGGTATTGTAAAAGTCTAAACAATTACATAAAACCGGACTTCTTTATACGGACGAGCAAATACTGGACAACCAGCTAGAACCTATCTTCAACAGCTCTGTGCGGACACAAGATGTTGTCTAGAAGACCGGCTGGAAGCGATAGACAATAGAGAAAAGTGACAAGAGAGAGTCTGGGAAATTTGTGTTAGCGGCATGACATGATGATGATGATGCAATTTTCAAAGTCTCAGAAAGATATAAAACTAACACAAAATCAGACATGTTTCTTTAATAGTTGAATTCTGATTATATGCAATCATACTTTCTGGATTTACTTTCATTATCCGTAGAGTATACAACTGTATGTGATCTACAATGGCCAGAAAATGGGGTATCATGATAGTACTGTAAATAAATATATAAATGAACCTCCACTTTATTTCACCAACAGACCTGCTTAGAAGTTAATCAAGTATAAAGGGTATAATGATTAAAGCGATGGACTGCGAAATCGTAGTAAGCGAATTCGAACTCCAGTCGCGCTATTACGTTCACTTACTGACAAATACCTTTGGGAAAGGTATGAACCTCCTTTTTCTCCCAGCTAGGGGTTAAATTGCATCACTGCTGTTCTTCTAGAAGGATGGATTCGGCATTAAGTAACCCACGAAGGTTGACATGGCATTAAACAAAAAAACCTAACCAAATATTGATTTAACTTCATCCTCTCAAGACGAGAGAAGACATTGGCCCAGCGGTTAGAGTGTTCGCCAATGGCCCGGGAGACCTGGGTTCAATCCCAGGTCGAGTCATACCAAAGACTTTAAAAATGGTACTTGATACCACCTTGCTTAACACTCAGCATTATAAGGTACGGTTCAAGGGTAAAGTGGAGCAATCCTGGGAATGGAGTAGCGCCCTCCCCTACACCTTGGTGTAGTAGCTATCGAAAAGGGAGCCTTCGGGTCACCCTCGACTATGGTCGCTAACTTTACTTACTTATAATACTAAGAACAATAAGGAATTAGAGAATTAATTTTTTATCTATTGCGGACTTTTTGTCCTCATCTTGGTATTTTTTTTTGTTTTTTTTGTGTTGTTTCTTCTTTCACTACGTTTCGGCCAAATTTCACCTCTGGCCTTCTTCAGGTGATTTACCGCGACCTCGGATAGGAATGCTGAGTCTTGTTACGGTATCCCGTAACGGTACAAAAAAAAAATTCGGTACGGACCCGACTCTGGAAGACCAGATAAGGATTTATAAGACCAAAAAAATCCATCCTTGATCGCCCTTCGGGGCCCGTGGCGCAGCTGATAGAGGCGTTGAGTCTCTACGATTCCAGGTGAGCATTGTCAGAAGATAGCGGTTTCAAATGCCGGCCAGAGGTTTACTTGGTCAAAAACGTGGTGCGATAGATAACGACTATGGAAGGCAGTAATTACTGGGGATACCGTTACAAGACTCAGCATTCCTATCCGAGGTCGCGGTAAATCACCTGAAGAAGGCCAGAGGTTAAATTTGGCCGAAACGTAGTGAAATAAGAAACCACACACACACACACACACACAAAAATCTTCCAAGTCCGTAATAAATAAAAAATTAATTCTCAGATTAAGAAGCCTCATCTCAAAATGATTCCAATTAAAGACAAGTACAAAAAAAAAGGAATTAAGCCCTGATTTGGAACAATTTTCCTTAAAGGTAAGTAAACAGTCAACTCATGTTTTTTTAAGTAGTTTCAGTGGTCGGCTTTTTTGGTGGAAACATCTCTATATTTACATTTTAGGTGAGAACATCTTTATATCTACATTTTAAGCGAAAACGTCTCCATATTCTTATTTTTGGTGGGAACGGTTCTATATCTATTCTCTTGATGATGGGGAACGTCTCTAAGTTTTGTAAGGGGATAGCTTACTAGTATATAAATAGGAAATTCCTTATCTTAATATTTATATTTCAATTTTGCATGTATACGTTCTTATCATTAAAAAAAACACAAAAAAACCCCACAAAAAACAATCAAGAGTTTCGACCATTTCCACTGCTTTATATTATTGTCTGGCAAATACACCCAACCAAGCCGAAACACTACTGCATAATTTGGAACGAGCCATAGTAGGCATTGGCCTCCATGTCAATGCACACAAAACTGTATATATATGTTATAATCAAACTGGCGACATTTCCACACTAGACGGAACATCTCTTAAACTGGTAGACAAATTCACCTACCTAGGAAGCAGCTAGACAGCAATTACACAAGAATGTTGCGCGCAATATTGAACAAGTCCAGGCAGTAACACCCCACAAGGCACAAACTATACAGTCACCTGCCTCCCATCGCGAAAGCTATCCAAGGTAGACGAACCAGACATGCAGGACACTGCTGGAGAAGCAGGGACGAGCTCATAAGGGATGTACTCCAATTGACCCCCACATATGGCCGAGCAAAAGCAGGACGACCAGCTCGAACATACATACAGCAGCTATGTGAGGATACGGGATGTAGCCCTGAAGACCTGCCAGAGGCGATGAACGATAGGGAGAAGTGGCGAGAGAGGGTCAGGGATATCCGTGCTAGCGGCACGACATAATGATGATGATGATGATGATATTATTGTCTATCAGAAATAAATTGATATGCTATCAATAAGTGGGAGATAACTCGTGTTGTAAAATTTTTGTAATCATTATCATTATAAGGCTTCTACCGGCTCATTGGTCTAGTGGGTAGAGTATTCGCCAATGGTCCGGGATACCTGGGTTAAATCCCAGGTCCCGTCATACCAAAGACTTTAAAAATGGTACTTGATATCTCTTTGCTTAATACTCAACAATATAAGGTACGTGTCGAGGGTAAAGTGGAGAAATCCAGGGAAAGGAGTTGCGCCCTCCCCTACATCTTGATGTTGTAGCGATTGAAAAAGGAGCCTTCTGGTCGCCCTCGACTACGGTCGCTAACTTACTTATTATAAGGCTTGGTTGCCGAAATCAGTTATAGTCTTCCACAAAAATGCATCTTCGCCATAATTTTAAACAGGTAAACACTTCATAATCGCAAACAGTTCTGGTTGATCCATAAATGAATCTTGGAGTAATGATAACGATGGCGTGACCCCCACATTCCCCAAGTCTTGAATTGGTGCCTCAACACCGGAAGTAGAATAAGGACCAAACGGTTATTTATACATATTGCTTTATTTTATTGGTAATGTTTGACTATTGATAATACCTCACTTCCTGATTTTCAATTCATTTCTATGGTAAATTTATCAACAATGTACTTTGGCGGGATTTTTAAAAAAATTAACAAAATTAAAAAAAAATAAATATAAAACTAACGGGAGGCCTCTGACATGCCGAAAATGAGGGGCGTCCTGGCGCTAAAAAGAAACCTTTTATCAGAAGCTTTTACCACCACGGCTGAGACGGACGCACCTTTTTCCCTCGGCTACCATTAGGGAACTTACATGCCTGCTGAATCCCGAACTAAGCAGCGCGTTGTGTCTCTCCTACTAGTAGCAGCCTCTGCTAAACATACCAACTGAACATAAAAACGCATGGCTGAGACGGACGCACCTTTTTCCCTCGGCTACTATTAAGGAACTTTCGTGCCAGCTGAATCCCGAACTAAGCAGCGCGTTGTGTCTCTCCTACTAGTAGCAGCCTCTGCTAAACATACTAACTGAACACAAAAACGCATGACGGAACTTCGAACTGGCTGTTTGGGGTGATTCCATGATGTTTTTCAAACGCCTTGTCTAGGCGAGCACGACTATTTCTATTGTTTCAGGAAAATTTTCAACACCACAGAATAATCGTAGACCCCCAAAATAAAAATTAAGTCTAAAGGTATCCTGGTCTTTTCTTTTCGTCCTTAATTCCCCTGCAGCTTCGACAAACAAAAAGAAGACAACCTGTAAATAGAGCAACGAGAAAAAGGAATCAGACACAAATCTTAGATATTCGCCACAACAATATACTTTCATTCGCCCCATAACCTACATTACGCCGGTAATGGCCTGATTCTGTCGTTGATGCTTGCACTAATTTCTGACTACTGACATGGTTCAGTGGACGTTGCAAAGAATACATCGATTGTATTCTCTACTGAGAGATAACTTTACCTTCCCCTGCAACTCCAACACAAAACAAAGGATTCCTGGGTAGGACCTTAACTGCATCTGGTGGTGAGGCTCCAGTCTTAGAGCTCTGAAGAGTGTAGAATAGTTCTTTTTTCTTCCAGTATTATTCACACCATCTTTAGTTGATGGTCTTTCAGTCCGAGTGACCGCAAATCTTTTTTGGTCTTTAGAACTCTACTCTGTATTCTGGCCGATCTTTGTAACGCTGTAGTTTGGATGGTCACGGCTCGTCCTCCGATTTTCAGCTTTTCCAGTCCCCCTACCAATCCTTTGAGGACTGTGCAGAGCATACCAAGTATATTATTGTTTTGTTGAGAGTTTTTCCTATCAACGTTAGCTGGTGTTTTCTTATTGGAGTTTGAGCAACAGTAAGTGTCTTCAAGTCTCCAGGACTCTTCGCAGTATTATTATTATTATTACCAGCGTTAGCGGGTTGGCTTTCACCGGAGTCTAAGTGAAAGCAAGCCCCTCCAGATCTCCGGGATTCTTCTCAGTATTCTGGCCAATCTCAACAATGCTGTAGTCTAAATATTCTTCATTCTTCCTACCATTTCCAAATGTTCAAGTCCCCTTTTCAAATCTTTTGGTGTCTGTTTCATGTGCACCAATTAATATCCCCATCACCTACATGTCCTACAGTTTTAGTGCTCAGGCAAGGTCCAAGTACTTGTCTATCTTTTCACTTTCTTTCAATTTTACTCAGTGGTCAGCCGGGAAAGTCCACTATTCAGCAAGTTTTCATTTTTGTTTATTATTATAAGGTCTTGTCGTCTGGCCGAGATTAGGTGATCCGTTTGTATGTCAAAATCCAAGAGGAGTTTGTGCGTCCCATTTTCCAGGACTATTTTGGGTTGTGCATATACCATTTGTTCGTATGGTCAAATTTCAATTTCTTGCACAATTCCCAGTGGATCACATTCTCCACCCAGTCGTGTCTAGTTTTATACTCTTTCTGGGCTAATTTGCTGCATTCGCGAATGATGTGATTGATCGTTTCGTCTCTGTCACAGCATAGCTACATTTACTGTTTTGTTGTGTATTATTATTATTATTCTACTCTTTGAGAGTTTTTCATATCAGCCATAGCTGATGGTTTCACTGGAGTTTGAGTGACAGCAAATCTCCTTAAGTCTCCAAGACTCTTCTCAGTATTCTGACCGATCTCAACAATGCTGTAGTTTGGACAGTCTCCAGCCGTCCCGTTATTTCCAAGTCCTCCCTTCCTTGTACCAATCCTTCGGTGACTGTGCCAAAAGCACCAATTACAATTGGTATAATCTTCACTTTCATGCTCCAAAGTTTTTTCAATTCCCTAGGAAGGTCGAGGTACTTATCCCTCTTTTTTGCATTCTTTCAATTTTACTCTGTGGTCGGCCGTGACAGCAAAGTCCACAAATCTACAAGTTCTCTCTTTTTTGTTGATTATTATAAGGTCTTGTCGTCTGGGCTAATTTGCTGCATTCGCGAATGATGTGATTGATCGTTTCGTCTCTATCACCACATAACCTACATCTGCTGTTTTACTGCGTTTTCTAAGTTTTATATTGGCTCACTTTCAATCCTTCATCGAATCTTTACCCAAGACCTGAGGGAAAGTAATGATTGTATTTACTTTATGTAAGTATTTATGTTTTTTGCTTCCTCTTTTGGGTGATACTTTGCAGGCACATCGGTGGTACTCTCCTAAAAAGATAAACAGTCCTGCAAAGTGCTCTTTTTTACATTTTATATAGGCTGTGACTGCCAGGTTTCTTGTTCACATCATCATCATCGTCATATTAGCATTATTATTATTATTGTTTGTTTGTTTGTTTGTTTGTTTTATTTGCTTGGGAATTTCCTCTTTTTACGATCTTCTCACATCAAACTTTAAAAATACTATCATTATTTGTTTGTTATACCTCCCTAGGCATCTCCCCTTTTTACTATCTGCTCATATGACCTTTAAAAATATTATCATTATTTGTTTGTTATGCCTCCTTGTGCATCTCCCCTTTTTACTATCTTCTTGCATCAACCTTTACAAAAATATTATCATTATTTCTTTATGTCTCTTTGGGCATCTTCCCTTTTTACTATCTTCTCAAATCAAACTTTAAAAATACTATCATTATTTGTTTGTTATGCCTCCTTGGGCATCTCCCCTTTTTACTATCTTCCAATATGACCTTTAAAAATATTATCATTATTTTTTTTGTTATGTCTCTTTGGGTATCTTCCATTTTTACTATCATCTCAAATCAAACTTTAAAAATATTATCATTATTTGTTTGTTATACCTCCTTGGGCATCTCCCCTTTTTACTATCTTCCCGTATGACCTTTAAAAATATTATCATTATTTTTTTTGTTATGTCTCTTTGGTTATCTTCCATTTTTACTATCATCTCAAATCAAACTTTAAAAATATTATCATTATTTGTTTGTTATGCCTCCTAGGGCATCTCCCCTTTTTACTATCATCTCGCATCAACCTTTACAAAAATATTATCATTATTTCTTTGTTATCTCTCCTTGGGCATCTGACGATTAAACATTCGATTTCAAAGATCCAGTAGGCGATCGTGTGGGCGTTGAGTTATTATTTAACTCAGTTGAGTTTGGGTCCCAGAGCAGTTGCCAGCAGACTTCCAGACAGTAGAGACCAGATGTGGTAGGGAAGGCCACACCCGACCGAGGGGGCACTCGGAAAATCCCCGATGCAGTTGCCAGCAGAATTCCAGACAGCTAGAGACCAGATGTGGTAGGGAAGGCCACACCAGACCGTGGGGGCTCTCGGAAACCCCCGATAGAGTGAGCCCTAGGCCTCCGGTTGAACAACAGGAGAACAAGAAAGACACAACGTGACGGTCATAACAGTGGGGTCAAAATATGAAGTTTATGTTCGGTCTCCAGCACCCTCTCACATGCAAACCTTGAGTAACCCTTTTCAAACCTTACAAATAAAGTGAGAGGTAAATATGATTGTAAAGAAGTCTTCCTGTGTCTTCCTTCCTGCGTCCTTTATTCGTGTGTCTGTCGTTTATCATGCGTCTGTTATCACTGCGTCGGTATGTATCCAGTATATATATGTGTATTTCTGCATGAATCAGCAGATGACAATGCAACACAAATAAGACGTTCAAGATATGTTAGACACGGCTGGTTAAGTAAGAACGAAATAATAAGCGACGTTCTTTGGTGGACTTCTACTCATGGACACACCAGTACTGACCAACCAGCGAAAACCTTTATACATAAGGTATGTGCGGATATTGGATGCAGTCTAGAGGATCTGCCAGGTGCGATGAATGATAGGGACGGATGGAGCGAGAGACAGAAACAGAGACAGAGAGACAGAGAAAGAGAGTCAAGGGACTCAGTGTTATCGACACGGCTTGATGATGATGTATTTAACTGTTTAAAATGACTGTGAAAATAAATTTTTGTACCATGATCATAGACGATAATTGTTAAACTGACTTTGGCATAAAAAAGCTAACAAGAATTAAGATGCTGTAAAAACCAACCAACCAACCAACCAACTGACAATGACTTTCTTCCTGATTTTTCAATGCATTTTTACAGTAAAAGCATTAGAAATGCATTTACTCTCTCTCTCTCTCTATATATATATATATATAAAGAGAGAGAGAGAGAGAGAGAGAGAGATGGAGAAAGTAGAAAAACAGAATAATCCAAATTAGATGAATTTATTTTGATGCAAAACCAACGTCAACATTTCAGTTTTAATAACGACATTTATTTCCATATATATATATATATATTTATATATATATAGTTTGGTATATTCATTGTGGTAGAGCATGTTTGGTTTGGTTTTATGTCATATCAACCATCATAGGTTATTTAATGCCAAATCCTCTTCATACATACATATTAAATATATATGATTTGGTTTGGTTGGGTTTTATGGCATATCAACCATTATAGGTTATTTAATACCAAATCCTCTTCATACATATATATTAAATATATATGATTTGGTTTGGTTGGGTTTTATGGCATATCGACCATTGTCGGTTATTTAATGCCCAATAATCTTTATACAATTATATTAGATATATAAATGATTTGTTAACATATTTTATTGATAACATGGTTAAACCAGCCAGATATCTTTTAGGCACACAGTTAAAGTTTTAAAATATTGGTATATATCAATCACAATTTCACATAAGTCATTTGTTTGCACACATAATTTGTTGTATTTGACCCATAGATAGGACCCTATCAGGTGCTACCATTCTAGGTCAGAGTGGACCTAAGAGCAATTGCAATGAAAGGGTACTCCGCATTCTCCAAATCTCTAAGGCTGGAACCTTGCTATCAGATTGTTTTATATCATATCCAGGACACTCTTTGGGGTGGAGTCTTACCCCTCAGCAGAGATTCAGTCGACTGGGCTGTACAGAGCGTATATATCTAAGTTAGGATTGCGTAGTCACAGAATCAACGACTCTTCGTCTATTGATCGATAAGCGAGAAACTGACAGTCACTAAGCGCCGTTGACTGTTTCTACAATATCCTAACTTTACACACACGCGCGTGCGCACGCACACGCTCACGCACATACACACACACACACACACACACATATATATATATATTTAGGCCGCGGTCGTATCGATACTGGTTTGTGGATGCACTTCATGGACGCTAACTAAACGGCTGAAGAAGAAGCTAGACGGTAATTACACAAGACTGTTGCGAGCAATATTGAACAAGTCCTGGCGACAACACCCCACAAGGCACAAACTATACGGCCACCTGCCTCCCATCATGAAAACTATCCAAGTTAGACGAAACAGACACGCCGGACACTGCTGGAGAAGCAAGGACGAGCTCATAAGTGATGTACTCCTATGGACCCCCACATATGGCCAAGAAAAAGCAGGACGACCATCTTGAACATACATAGAGCAGCTATGTGAGGATATGGGATGTAGCCCTGAAGACCTACCAGAGGCGATGAACGATAGGGAGAAGTGGCGAGAGAGAGTCAGGGATATCCGGCACGACATGATGATATATTTACCTCACTTGCCAGTAATGTTTTCATTACCTCCTGACAACAGACAATCCCTTTCTTCCTAATTTTCAATGCATTACTATCATAAAGTAAAGTCGAGGGCGACCAGATTATTCCCTTATCAAGAGCTACTACACCGAGGTGTAGGGGAAGGCGCTACTCCTTTCCCTGGATTGCTCCCCTTCTGGTCACCCTCGACTAAGGTCACCATCTTTACTTTACTACTATCATAAAAAAACCTTAGCTTTGCGAATTTATAATAAATAATTGCTGGCACGTTATCCTCGTAAAAGTCTGCACCAACGCAAACGACATATCTTTTCACAACAACGATGGCAGTGTTGTTGGCAGTGTAATATTATCTCCGTAGTTAATCTTTCCCCGTTCCGATTCGCGTGGATAAGCTGACGGAGGAGTTTTTCATTTCGTGTGTTGACTGCTGTGTTGAACGTGACCTGTCACTCATATTGCTACTGCCAAAACATATAACCCACCGCCTAACTAGGCTCGCATACACTGTTTAGTGCCTATAAACATCAAAGTTTCTTTTTTTACCGTATGGAAAAATTAAATACACACCTCTGCCTTTATGCCATACGTCATGTTGTGAAATTTCAAAGTTTTTCCGAGAAATGAGATTGCACTATTTGTATTAAATTTTGTATGTTCTGATTTTTGTCGTTTCGTTGTCTCACGGTGTATAGTAAAATAATACTGAATATGAAGTATTGGGCTTACGGTGTTAAATAAAATAGTAAGCAACATGAAATATTGAGCTTATTGTATATAGATAAATAGTACTGTGCCTGAAATGTTGGACTTACAGTGTATAGTAAAATAATACTGAGTCTGAGATATTGGGTTTACAGTATATAGTAAAATACTGCTGAGCCTGAAACAATGGACGTGCTGTGTATAGCAAAATCGCAGTAAGCCTAAATTATTGGATTTACGGTGTTTAGTAAAATAGTACTCAACCTGTAACATTAAACGTACGGTGTAGAATAAAATAGTGCTGAGCTTAAGATATTGGACTTAGGGTGTATAGTAAAACAGCAGTGAGCCTGAAATATTGGGTTTACGGTGTATAGTAAAATAGTCGTGGCCTAAAATTTTGGGTTTACATTGTATAGGAAAATAGTCGTGAGCTTGAAATATTAAACTTACAGTGTAGTGTAATTTACTAAAAATAGTATTGAACCTGAAATACTGGGCTTACGGTGTATAATAAAATAGTACCCAGCCCAAAATATTAGGCTTACAGTAAAATAGTAATTTAAGTTGGCTGATTGTTGTCGAGGGCGACCCGAAGGCTCCCTTTTCTATAGCTACTATATGGAGATATTGGGGAGGGAGCTACACCTTTCCCTGGATTGCTCCACTTATTCTTGATCTGTACCTTATAATGCTGTGTGTTAAGCAAGGAGGCATCAAGTACCATTTTTTTAGTCTTTGATATGACTCGATCATGAATTGAACTCCGGTCTCCTGCACCACTGCCAAACACTCTAACCCTTATGCCAAACTCAGCCTGAAATATTGGGTTTACGAGGTATAGTAAAATTGCGCAGAGCCTGAAATATTAGACTTACGGTGTATAGTAAAATAGTACTCAGTCTGAAATACTGCATTGTATTACAGGGCACCAGCAGAAAGGCGTAATCATGACCTTCTTTCTTAGACAAATCGGATTCATTAAATCCCAATTAAACTACATAATAACTGATATATATATATATATATATATATATATATATATATATATATATATATATATATATATTGGGTGTGGTGTGCTAGGTGAGTGCCGCACCCCACATCAAAGATGGTAAATTCATCATAAAATATTAATCTCAATATAATTATAGATGATAATGAAAAACTAATTTTTCTGTCTCCTATTATTAAATATTTTGTCAGTTGTTGTGAGATGGCACTGCGCACTTCACAGTTAGTTGAATTGTAATAGAGCAGAGGGCAAAATAATGAGTGACAAAAATTAAGGCCGAAGGGTGTGCAGCATTTCACAAACATACATCCTGTGTCTCTTTTCGTGGTGAGAAATTGTATACAAAAATTCACTGAAGGAATTAAACATCGTGTTGGAAAATATATTTCGTAAGAAAAGACAATGTGGAAATATTGGCCCGTCTGAACAACCTTGGACCGGTCAGAAAAAGGGGCATAAAGGATGAATTATTTATCTAAATTTCTGAGATGAAGCTTGATCCTGGTTATCACTTAAAATATTCGGACAATTGACCACATCTTTAGTGTTATTCACGCAACGTTTCGGCCGATATGTCCTTCAACCTTCTTCAGGTGTTTCATGTCGAACTCGGGAGCCCAAAGAGAATCTCGAACTGAACCCTTTATTTGAATTACAGGGGTGGGCTGTTCCAATTCTGTTAACCATACCCGGATACAAATGTTAAGTTATAGTGAGTAAAGTAGTCTCCCTTTAGTCGAGGGCGACCAGAAAGCTCCTTTTCAATAGCTACTACACCGAGGTGTAGGGGAGGGAGCTACTGCTTTCCCTGAATTGCTCCACTTTACCCTCGATACGTACCTTGTATTGCTGAGTGATAAGCGAGGAGGTATCAAGTACAATTTTTAATGTCTTTGGTATGGCGGGAACTGGGATTGAATCCAGATCTCTCGGATCATTGGCGAACACACTACCCACTGGGCTAATGAGCCGAAGTATTCTTTATTAGTCTTACTTGTAGTTGGAATTGAACCTGCAACCTCTAGATTCTTTCAATTAGAAAGAATAAAGGGTTCAGTTCGAGATTTTGTGCGGACTCCCGAATTCGACATGAAATATCTAAAGAAAGTCGAAACTCATTGGCCGAAACGTTGTGATTATAGCAATAAGTGATAAGAACAAATGATAAAAGTATCTTACAGAAATACGAAACGTTGGGATAATAGCAATAAAGACGAGGTCAATAGTCTGAATATTCTAAGTGATAAGAACAAATGATAAAAGTATCTTACAGAAATACGAAACGTTGTGATTATAGCAATAAAGACGAGGTCAATAGTCTGAATATTCTAAGTGATAAGAACAAATGATAAAAGTATCTTACAGAAATACGAAACGTTGTGATTATAGCAATAAAGACGAGGTCAATAGTCTGAATATTCTAAGTGATAAGAACAAATGATAAAGGTATCTTACAGAAATACGAAACGTTGGGATAATAGTAATAAAAACGATATATATATATATATATATCATTAAGAACAAGAAAATTAATTGATATATACCATTGTAAATTTATTTCACCAGTATATCAGCTAGTTCTTCAGATGAACTTGAACAGAAATTTGTTTCTTTTCAGCAGTTAACATTGGAGAATACATTTCACCTTACATAAGGTTCAAGCAGTCATAATCTAAATATACGTATACACATATATATATGACAAAATCAAAAGGAAAAAAAAACCAAAAGACATATACTCATATTTATATATATCGGCTTAGAAAACTTCCAATATATAATGGGTAATCCATTGTTTTCTTTACTTCCGGTTGTCCGTCGCTATTAAACTTTTTTTTAAATTTCTTATTAATGAATAGATTTTTGGTTTCAAATTTTTAAAATTAGAATTTCATTTAAAATCTTAGATTTTGATATATCAATAATATCACACACACACACACACACACACACACACACACACACACACACACACACACACACACACACACACACACACACACATATATATATATATATATATATATAGACCAGCAAGAACAAAGCTACAACAGCTCTGTACGGACAAAGGATGTAACCGGGAAGACTTGCCGAAAGCGATGGATGTTTTTGAGACGGATGTCAAGAGAGAAGGAAATCCTTGTTAGTTGCTCGGCATAATGATGATGGTGATGATATATATATATATATACAAAAATGAACTCAGTAGATTAAAAGGTTTAATAAAGGTTCAGTTTTAGATTACTTGATTTAATAGCATATTAATCTTTGATGGTTATTTAATGCCAAATACTGTTCACACACACACACACACACACACACACACACACATACATATATATATATATATATATATATATATATATATATATATATTAAGCATATCTGATTAAATAATAAAGACACATTTTGTCTATATAATTTAATTAAGATCTTTTCAAGTTTCCTGATAAATGTCTTGGTTTCAGGTTGGAATTGGGGGATGAATTTACCAAAATTGTTCCGTGCGCTTTCGGACCTTTCATAGGCCATCATCAAGGGTTGCTTGCATGTATGAAGAGTGTTTTTTAAGTTGTTTTTTTTATAACAGTACAAAATGACGTAAACGCAGAGTTGGATAAAACTGAGATGCTGATGAATTTAAAAACTAGAACGCTATCAACGGAAATAGAATATTATCAAGAAATATGGAATATTAAAAAAAAAAAAAAAAAAAACAATGAAAGGCATTTCAAAACATTTTGCTATTTTCAAAATTAATTCCATTGATTGTAATTTTTTTTTATATGTAGGGCTTCTATGATTTGTAAGTGAATAGTTTGTTGGTAACTATATTTTTAAACGATTTAGAGCTCATTTGTTTGCATACAGTTAAATGGTTTCAAGTATTCCTATCTAACACTTATAATTCTAATAAGTATGAATCATTAGTTTTCACACAGTTAAATGGTTTCAAGTATTCCTATCTAACACTTATAGTTCTTGTAAGTATGAATCATTAGTTTGCACACAGTTAGATGGTCTCAAGTATTGCATTCTCACCCCTCTGCAGAGATGTAGTCGGCCTATTCTCTTGATCCCGCCAATAGAGACGGGTTTTATAAAAAATAATTCGGAAAAAATTAATGTTGTTAGTGACTAAATAAAAAGTTCAAAATTCATTGAATTTAATTCAAGTTAATTTTTATTTTATTTAATTTCGCGGTTGTATTCTTATTTATTCCAATTCATTCATTTATTTTTCTTTTAAAATATCGACGGTGCCATTTACTCAACATAGTCTGGTACAAGATCACAATACTGAAGAGCACAGTATGAATCGAATTTATTAACAGTAGCTCATAATACTTGGCTATACGAGACTGATTGCATTTCACATAGCACTAATACCCTTGGGAAAGGTATGAATCCAATTATTCTCCCTCCAGCTATGGGTAAATAGTAGGACAGACTAGGTTCTTCAGCCTTGGTTAGGCAACTAGTCTAGGAGAAGGAAAACTGTGAATTCAAACCTGTTAAACTCCGCTTAAAAATTGACCTTGTGTCATATCCTGCCCGAGCGGAGGGGTTGGTAAATAGTATAATACTTGGCTTGAAACTGTTTCAGTGCTCTGGATTTTACACTTAACTGAATTCATTGGTGAGACTCCTGTTCTGGAACTCTGGTGAATAGGTTTACCTCCTCGTTGCAATACAGCCAGTTATACTCTGTCTGGGAGGGGTAGTACCTATTAGGGTCCCATCTGTGGGTCAAGTAGAACCGTTTGGGATAATGTTTAAAACGGTTTTAATTACAATAATTCACTAGCTTTTCAAACACTGATTTTGCAACAACCAAGTATGAAGTGTTTACATGTTTAAGGTTATCTTAAAATTTATCAATGCTCTTAAAACATTGATATTGCGACTAAATATGAAGTGTTTACCGATTTAAAATGATTGTAAACTTTATTGATATATTGGTTCTTAATACACAAATATTGCAATTATGTATGAAGTGTTTATGCGTTTAAAATGATTGTTAAGGTATATTTTTGTATCGTATATAATTGGAGACCATAATAGTTAAACTGGCTTCAGCATGAAATAACCCAATAAAGGTTGACATGCCATAAATTCAACCAACCAAAACTATTTTAACACGATAAGTGATTGTTGCAGTAAAATATCAAGGAACTTTTTTACTCTCTCTTCCTCAAAAACAAAGAAAATTACTGAGGAGTCTTTCAGATCCCACTATATAGTACCATAAATGTCACGAAATTGCTTTAAAAAAACATCAGCGTTCTCTGAATAACATTTGGCAACAGTCAGTATTCTTCGAACTGACTACATTGGTGGTAGCACTGTCGACTAGCATCTGGCATTAGGAAAATGTCCGACCACATCTGGAAATGCATCGTCACATCTGTTTAAAGAATTAACACCTTGAACAGTGAGAATTTCAGATATTGCTTTGAAACATTTGCTGGTCAGAGGACATTTTTAAAGATTCTAAAAACAAAAACAAAAAGAGAGACGTAAATGTTTCGAGGGGTATGCTTTCATTCTGTGGGGATTAAGGAGGGCATGTAATTCCCTCGTGTTAAGCAAACATGCTTTAATCTCAACTGGTCGAGAAGCGACTCTTGATATCGTCAAATACTTTCATAATAGCAGAAGGATTATTAGATTTCTGTTATTAGTTGGGAGAGAATTGGTTATTTATTTTTACAAGAATAGGGATATTCTGAGGTCACCACAAATGCGTGATAATCTCGGCCTTGCCAATCTAAAAGGAAGATACGATCTGTCCACCAAATTACAACTTTTTTTACATCACACGTCCAATTTTACCGAGGACATCTCGTTGTAGTTTATCATTTAACAAGTTAGTCTTCTAGATAAATTACTACTCGGTTACGAGTTTCATCCTTACTAAGTGGCCCATTATCGTCGTAGTATATGGAATCAGTGGCTTGAGTTCAAATTCTGGATGATTCTGTTTCTGTTTTACTTCGCGCTAACGCTCTTGAGAAAGGCATGAAGCCCTCTGTTATCTACCCTTCTCACTGCTATGGATAAATAGTTGGCCAGACTGAGTTCTTTAACCTTGGTTAGGCAAGTCGTCTAGGTGAAGGAAAGTTCTGAATTTTACTGGTTGTAAGTAAAGTTGGCGACCTTGGTCGAGGGCGCCCCGAAGGTTCCCTTTTTAATAGCTACCACACTGAGGTGTAGGGGAGGGCGCTACTCCATTCGCCGGATTGCTCCACTTTACCCTTGATCCTAACTTTATAATGCTGAGTGTTAAGCAAGGCGGTATCACGTACCATTTTTTGAGTCTTTGGTATGACTCGACCTGGGATTGAACCCCGGTCTCCCGAACCATTGGTGAACACTTTACTCATTAAGCCAATGGCCCGGTTGAAATTGACCTTGTGTCACACCCGCTTGTGGTGGAGGAATTAGGTAAATACATACTTGCGACCTGGTGATACTCTTAGTTTTAGGCCATTTCACATGATTTCACAAGATAAGCAAGAAGATCATTGCAGTGAACTTGAGTCTCACTAGGTGCACAATGTTTCTTACCCAGGGCCAAAGTAAGCTTAGTTGAAATCTACATTAATTCCACTAGTTCTCGTTTTTTCGTTCTACCACTGCTTTTCGGTCGCTCCATTCCGCGACCTTCTTCGGGTGTTCATTTCTTACGGAAAAAAAGGGTTTTTGATTTGGTTTCGTTGTTTAATGGCAGATCAACTTTTGTGGGTTATTCAAAGCCAAGGCCACTATTATAAAAATAGCAGTTGTACAATTTAACTCATGGCTGGAGAGAGAAAGGGGATTCATACCATTTCCAAGGGTATTAGTCTGAAAGTGAACGTGAAGCGCAAATGGATTTCGAACTAGCTTACTTCTAGACCGCAGTTCAGCCATTACGTCACGAGAACTAGCCCGGGAAAAAAAGGAGGAGTTTCTTTTTATTTGAACGATGTAATTTAGAAAATGGCGTCTGAATGAGAAAAAAATCTGATTGCAAATACTTATTTACTAAGCTTAGCTTATCTGTGGCACAAGGCCCAAAGTATGGAGCATCCAGGGAGAATCAAACTCACTAACAATTGTCTGCAAATCTAGCCTGTTATCTATTACACCACGTGAAGTGCCCATCCAGTAACATATATGATGACTAGTGTATAAATGGGTGTGAATTTATTCAACAAGACTAAACAACTGCTGTAAAAACTAGGACGTTATAATAATGATTCACTTCACACTGATATCGTAAACTGCCGCGATATACACTTGTCTTTTTCTGGGGTGGAACATGGGACTATGTCTATTAAGTGCAATGAAGGGGTGCTGCTTGGAAAATATATCTACTGGAACTAAATAAAACAATTTCAGGTCCTTGGTCACAAATGGAAAACGAGTGAAATCGTAGACAACGATATTTATTCCACTTTCCATTGAGATGAAATGTAACACTTCACCTCTCTCTACTCTTTTGAGTGCAATGGAAGAGTGCCGTCGGGAGGAAAGTGTCGATTGGAACAAAATATAATAATTCCAGATCCTTGGTCGCAAATGGAAAGCGAGTGACATAGGAGAAAACGGTATTTATACCACTTCCTACGAAGGTTGAACGTGGCACATTTCATCTTGATATAATCTCTTTTTATAGGAATAATAATGAAAAGATAATTTTGTATATATATATATATATATATATTATGAGAGCGTTGGTCGTCAGTAAATCACTATGTGGTACTATTTACCAACCCCTCCGCTCGGGCAGGATATGACACAAGGTCAATTTTTAAGCGGAGTTTAGCAGGTTTGAATTCAGAGTTTTCCTTCTCCTAGACTAGTTGCCTAACCAAGGCTGAAGAACCTAGTCTGTCCTACTATTTACCCATAGCTGGAGGGAGAATAATTGGATTCATACCTTCCCCAAGGGTATTAGTGCTATGTGAAATGCAATCAGTCTCGTCCAGGATTTGAACTCGTGTCGCCGTGTCCATTTCCTACGACGATAACGACTACACCACGGGCACCACGGGTAAATCACTATGTGGTTATGTGTCGAATTAAGTGCAATATAATATGGAGAGTGCTCAATATCTCACTCATTCTCACCCAACTTGCAGCGATGATATTTTGTCCCACATCCACCAAAGAATATATTGCAACAAATGTATACACATTCGTAACCCATTTCTGCTATAACCAACGCTTTACGTTCCTGGCCTGACTCAACTTAAAAACACGCATCCACACGTACACATATGCACCCACACCCATATACAGTCACACACTTACAACCACACACAAATGAAATCTTAACGGCTTTTTGTCTGCTTTTTGTCAAATTTTCGATTTTGTCTGTATTTTGTCGCATTTTCGATTTTCAATTTCATTCCATCTTCTTAACTGACAGATGAATGTAGTTATAAACCTCATGAAACCTTAGGTTGCAGAACAATATTTTCCATGGGTTAAATATATATATAATATATATCTATTTATTATCATTATATATATATATATATATATATATATATATATATATATAAGTATTATTTGGTCCAGTTAAACTGGAGTTGGGAGTAATTCCATTAGGACAAGAAAACTATTCAAGAGTGAACATTTAAATTTTCCTGGTAAAGAGCTCAATGTAACAGACATTACAGAGCAATAATTTCATTAAGAAAAAACACAAACCGGTCACATTAGGATTATAAATTTATTTCCATCCTGTTATGCGGTTTTGAAAAATCAAAAACCACGAAAAAAAAAAAAAAATCAACAGGACCTCTTCAGATCTTATGGATAAAATAAATCAGAATAGACACAGGAAAGAAGGGTGGGAGGGGATAGAAGAGGGGTAAAGAGTTATCTCCTCATTTAGCCCACTTCGGTTTTTTTTATTTTATTGTCGGTTAGAATTATAGTAAATTAATTTAAAAAAATTTTTTTTAATTTTAATTATTTTTCAACTTAAAACTACAGATTTAATACTAAATTAGAAAAATAACTTTATTCAATAACTTAAGGTAACGATACAGTAAAAATTATATTAAATTAATTTCAGGATCTGAAGAAGTCCTGTTAATTTTTTTTTTTTCGTGTGTATGGATTTTTCAAAAACGCATAACAGGATGGAAATAAATTTATAATCCTAATGTGACTGGTTTGTTGTTTTTTTCTTAATGAAAAAAAAAAAAAAAATATATATATATATATATATATATATATATATATATATATATATAAACGCACACATATGTGTGTGTGCGTGTATGTATATGTAGGGTGATAATAATATTAACTCCTTTCTGACAATAATGTTATATAATTTCAAACAGTCTTCATATGTTAACACATCCTTAGAATATCTACAATGTTATCACCGTTATGGTAGCACTTTTATGATATAATTTCAAACAGTCTCAAATCCCTGTCAATAGATTCTTGAAATCTCTCCAGGTGATTAAAGAAATGTTTATATTTCTATGAGTATATCTTTATAAGAAAAAGTGGAACAGATATTACAGAGACTACCTGGGTTAAATAGTGCCTTTAGTGTTCTTCTATAAAAATGATTTTGGCATTGAATAGCCCATGATAGTTGATGTGCCATTAAACAAAGACGCTATTACATTTCCATATACGAGGTGATTAATGAAATGTTACCACCGTTATGGGAGCACCGTTATGATATAATTTAAAACAGTCTCAAATCCCTGTCAACACATTCTTAGGATCTCTACAATGTTCCCACCCTTATGGGAGCACCGTTATGATATAATTTAAAACAGTCGCAAATCCCTGTCAACACATTCTTAGGATCTCTACCATGTTCCCACCCTTATGGGAGCACCGTTATGATATAATTTAAAACAGTCGCAAATCCCTGTCAACACATTCTTAGGATTTCGACAATGTTGCCACCCTTATGGAAGCAACTTTATGATATAATTTCAAACAGTCTTTAATCCCTATCAACACATTTTTGGAATCTCTACAGGTGATTAAAAGAATGTTTATATTTCTATGGGTGTATTTTATTAGAAAAGCAGAACTGATATCACGAAGACTATCTAAGGAACATTCAAATAATATTGTTGACAGTGATGGTGAACTGGTCGAGTATTTCTAATCGTATCATAAACGAACTCTCATAGAAACGTTAACATTTTTTATTCCTCCTGTACGTATGTAACATTGGGCCAAAAATACGATCAAGATACGAATATGTAAAAACGTTCACAATGCATAGGAATCTAAGAAACACTCGAAACACTGACGACTCTCTTGGTTCAGGTACGAAACTTTTATTACCTTCTTGACTTTTAGGTTTTCAACACGAGGAGAGAGAGACACAAATTTTACTATGCAGACATTTCCATCGAAACCAACCACCCGCAGCGCATCTCGTAGACCCCCCAACTGGCCTGGCCTCGCCGGGCTCCGAAAAACAACTCACCCCGTCTAATTTCATATCTCAACTAACTGCTTTTTTTCAAAATGACTAAAAATTCCAACCCATCGCTTCCGGGCATGACGTCATTCACATCCCCAGTCCCGTTTTCTATCTGGGTTTTTTTTATTAACACATCTGTGATTGTCACATCCTCCCCGCGCGCGCGTGAACACCTGCGCTAATGTCTGCACCTACCCATGCACTAAGCCGAAAGGTTCTAAGCCTAACTAAACCGAAAGATAAGATATATAAAACGAAAAATGATAATACTAAAAAAAATCTTTCCGCAATAATATAACACGTATATTGTTCGTTTAAGATCAAACCTGGTCAGTTTTTAATGGTCAGAAAAAAAATAACAAAGTTTATCTTAATTTTTCAGCTACTTATTTCGATAATAACAGAAAAAAAGAAAGTAAAAATTCGTTGGAGTTGCTATTCTCAAGCGACAATTTTTATACTGTGATTATTCGTATATAACACGCACTTTTTCCCACATCTTAAAGTTAGGGGTACCAATATATACACGTGAACAAAACGTTAATTTTTTATCCGGCCATGTACATCCCCATTTTCAAGACCACATGACCGAATGTATGTATTTACTAACCCTTCCACACAGGCAGGATGTGACACAAGGTCAATTTTAGCGGAGTTTGAGGGTATTAATTCTGTTTTCATTTATTGGTTGTCATATCAAGGATAAAGAACTCAGTCTGCTATACTACTTACCCATTGCTAGAGGGAGAATAATTGGATTCATGCCTTTCCCAAAGTTATTAGTGCTATATGAAATGTAATCAGCCTCGTCGATGATTTAAATACGTGTGGCCGTGTCCATTCTCTAAGACGATAACCATTACACCACGGCCACCTCCACGAGGAGATGTTGTAGGGAATGAATAAATGAATAAATAAAAAATTTTAATTAAATTTTTAAAAAAAGAAAAAGAAAACTATTAAATTTGCAGAAACTCCCAGAGGTCCCTAACAGGAAAAGGTGATGACGCATGCGTAAAAGAAAAAAGCCATTCTCTTGACAAAGGGGAACATACTTTCTTTCTCTTTCAAGCAGTGACCTGCGTTTTGACAACATCGTTGCTGGCGTGTCTGGGCACCACGCATACGTCTTTGGACGTAGCGATGGTTAGTCCCTTTCACCCAGTAGCAGTTCTCTCTCGGTCAGCATTATGCAGAAATATACAAGACCCACAAATGAACTATAAACTAACCCTTACCGGATTTTGACAAACTTCCAAAAGAAAACTAACCCTTATGGAAGCCCGAAATACCAAATGCAGACAAATACATAAATGAAACGATTTAACGTATTTTTGACACCTTAACTGGGGGATTCAACCATTTCAATGTATTCAGGAAAAACTCACTCATCCATAGAATGGTTGTTGAACCTAGTAAATAAAGGAAAGTATAAAATAAACGTCTTCGTCTCTTATCTGTTGCTGTCTTTTTCTTTTGTATAATTCTTTTGGGACTTTCTTGGGCAAGGCATTACACCGAATAACCAAAGTGGGGATAAAATAATATAACCAAAATATGGAATCAGATATTCAAACGGCAAAACAGCCTTGCCCTTTGCCCGTGACCTTCAGCCTCATACCCCACAATGTAAGTTATATTTCTGATCCAAACAATTAAAAGTGTAACAAACATTTCTGCTTTATGGTGTTACTGAGAAATATCCATAGGAATCTGTGTTTGTTTATAATTTTGTTTGTGAGAAGAAGTGAATTGCATCCGATAGAACGTATGTAGAAAAAGGTAAAAACAGAAGAAAGATATATGTTTGGTGGTTCGTTTATTGTGCAGACGCGTTTCGACTTCAAACCACCAAACGCCATTTATTTTTCAAAAATATTCCATCACATGACACAACGTATTCAAAACATGTCAGCCTGTATAATTCCGTTTTTCACATAACATCTATTAGACCTGATGAAGACTTCCTACTGAATTTTAAAAAATGATCTATTATAATTATTTTTCATACAAAAAAGATAATTTTGATGAAATTTTTGTATTCAAACAAAACCTTGATGTCGAAACGCGTCGGCACAATAAACGAACCACCAAATATATATATTTCTTTCGTTTTTACCTTTTTCTACACACATAATTTTGTTTTTCCATGTGTCAGCTTATGTAATATAATGGCCGAGGGATTTCATTTTATGCCTTTGGGTTTAGTTAGGCTGAGAACTTTTCGGCTCAGTGCATGGGTTACTTAGATGAAACATTAACACAGGTGTTCACGCGCGCGCGCGCGGAGCGGACGTGTCACTCAGAGATGTCACAATAGCCCGAGATGGGAAACGGGGCTTGCAAGTGCGAATGACGTCACGCACCGGAAGTGTGCGGAGGATTTTGGGAATTTTGAAGAAAGTTAGTTGAGTCCTGCCTCGGGAGAAAACGGTTGGCTTTCGCTTGCTCGCCGAAGCCAGGCCAAATGGTCTTTGTGGCGGGTGCCGCACAAGATGAGGGGGGGATGTAAAAACCAAAATAGAAAGAATGTGTATCTCTCTCCTTATGTCAAAGAACCTTTAAACTCAAAGGTAATAAAAAGTTTCGTACCTGAACAAAGAAGTCGTTACGTGTTTTTCGAATTTCGAGATTCCTATGTTCTATCTTTATGGACATTTGATATACGTTTCACACATAGCCATATCATGGCTATGGTACTCTTATTTTGCCTCTTGTTTGTTGCATTTTTGTGTGTTTACTTTGAATATTGCGTAAATGTTTTGTTTTAAAAGTAAATGGTAAAAAATGTGATTATTAGTCTATACGAACCGAATAAAAATTAATCAAATGGTGAATTTAGCAGCAACAAATTTTAAAAACGTCCGACTGTATTATATAAAAGATATTTTTTGTTTCAGAATTTCGTAGGTTAAATATATAATACCCTCGTACATCATAGGTGGGGCCTAGTGATTTGCAAGAGATGGGTGTACCCATTACCTTAGCGACGGGGTATAGCGACCACTGAGGGTTGACGTGAGAAAATTGTGGCCGGTGAACGAAAACCAATCAATTTACATAGACGAAACAAAATTGAGGAGTCATTTTTTTATATCCATCATTTATATATATTTCAGGTTCTTTTTTGCTTTGATCTCTCTCTGTTTGTCTGTCTGTCTCTCTCTTTCTTCATTTTTTTCTTTCTTTTCATTTCTTTCTTTCTTTCTACCTTCAGGTTCTTTCTCTTCTTTCTTTCCTTTGTTCTTTATTATTCCTACCTTCATGTTTTTTCTTGCTTTTCTATCTATCTATCTATCTATCTATCTATCTATTTCTTTCTTTCTTTCTTTCTTTCTTTCTTTCTTTCTTTTATATTTTTCTTTCGTTCGTTCTTTCATTCTTTCTTTATTATTCTTTAGTTTCTTTCTTTCTTTGTGAGCTGCCAATTAGCGACCGTTGATTGAAAACCAATCGGCTTCCGTAGGCGAAACACAAAGTCCAGAAGTCACTGACATAACTTGTGAAATGGAGTGCTGCTGACAACACTCAACATCGTTCGCAGTTTGCTGGCCTCGCGCATGCGCACATGTACCAAGAAGGTGGCAAGACGCACTGATAACTTTTATTTTACAAAGTTTATTTTGGGAACAAAGTTATCTTTTGAGACCCTGTTAGAGGCGCTTACATGAAGTCTTAAAATAAAACCGCTATGGAAGGACGAAGACACGAACACTCATGCCATGACGAAACTGGCCTTGACCTTATGGCTATTGCCGATTATAGAATAACCCTGACGCCTCGAATTTCGGCTCGAACTCGGGATTCAATATTTAATACCTTCATATGACAAGCTTGATAATTAAGATATTTTGAGGCGAGTGGGAGTGAAACATAGAAGGTACGGGATTATCATCGAAACGAAGTCAGAAGTTCGAATTTCAATTGAGACCGCTTGTATCGTATTTGCACTTAAGGAAAGGCATGAGTCCAACGTTTTCTGTCGGTTATTTTGACCATGCTTCAAAACTAGAAAGAAGTGTAGTGTTATGACAGAAAGGACTAATACCCATTGGAAAGGTATGAACCCTATAATCCCTGTAGCTACGGGTTAAATGGTACAACTACTGGCTTTGACTTTAAATAACCTACGAAGATTGATATGTCATTAAACAAAGAAACCAAACCAAATGTTGGTGAGTGGAGACTCGACTAAAATATCTCTGTGTCTTATTAGTGGGTTTTAGAATACACTGACTGTATCCTTTGTACAGGGGGGGTCAGTTCTCCACATTCTCTTCAGAGGGGGTCAGATCTCCCCATTGTCTTCAGAGGGGGTCAGGCCCCCCATCCTCCTAAACAAAAGAGACGTCCCGGGGGTGGTACAGAACTTCCTTTGGTGGTGAAGTACACCTTCGTTTTTATTACTCCCAGGTTAACTCTTGCCTGGAATGGTAGCATCTTTTCTTGTGTTCATGTAAGTTTAAAATCATTAAGACAAAAAGGCACAGTTTAATTTTTACTGTTTTAGAAATTAAAGTTTAAAAAGCATAAGCATACACTTGGGGGGCGCCTCAGGTAGTGTAATGGCTAGACTGGCAAACTTACAGGAATAAGTTCGAGTTTCACGGGGGTGGGGCTTAGGCTACATTTTAAAAGAAGCTTAATAAATTACTAGGCGTATCAGGTGGTGTAATATACATATATAGGTCCAAAAATATGACCAAGACACGAATATGTGAAATATACATAGGGAATCCGCGAAACACTCGAAATACGACTCTTTATTTTGGTTCAGGTACGAAACTTTTTATTACCTTTTTGAGTTTAAGGTTTTTCAACATGAGGAGAGAGAGACACAATTTCTTTCTATGCTGACTTTTCCATCTGACCCACCACGTGCGGCACCCTGCCGCAAACTACTGGTCTGGCCTCGGCGAGCTCCGAAAATCAACTACCTTCCTCTAGCGTCGAATTTCAACTCTGTTTTTTTTTTCAAATCCCAAAATCCTCAGCCCATCGCTTCCGGGCATGACGTCATTCATATCCCCAGTCCATTTCCTATCTGGGGTTTTTATTGTGACATATGTGGTTGTCATACCCTCCCTGCACATGCTTGAACACCCGCACTCAATGTGTGCACCTAACTAACCCATGCACTAAGCCGAAAAGGTTCTTAGCCTAACTAAACCGAAAGATAAGATATACAAAACGAAAATTGATAATATTTAAAAAAATCCTTCCGCCATTATATAACAGTGGTATAATGGTTAACAAGCTAAACTAGCAAACCTATTGGAGTGAGTTCGAGTTTCATTGAGTGCTCTATTCATATGGCCTTAAGCCACATCTAAAAAAAATCTTAGTAAATTACTGGGCGCTTCGAGTGGTGTATTGGTGTGCAAGTTAGACGAGCAAACTTACTTCAAGTTCAAGTTTAACTGGATGCTTCATTCATAGGGCCTTGTGCCATATCTAAGCAAAAAGCTTAGTAAATAACTTCACTCTTTTTTGTTCCACTGGAACATCTTCTTTCTTGGAGGAATACCAGGTCATATCTGTGACATGAGCACAGATAATAATCAACCAACCCCATCAATAAGAATAGCATCAATTGATGTAAAAATAAAAGCTAGCAAATTAGGTAGAAAAATAACAGAACAAATAAGTATATGAGATTAAAATCTAAATTATCATTCAGATAAAAAAAAGGCACAGTTTAACTTTTACAAAATTAGAATTTTAAAAGTTCAAAGGCATAAGAATACATAAACACATATTTTTTTACATCTTTATCTTTTGTACTGGGCAAATTTTAAAACAAGTGACCATGATTGACTGACTGATTTTAATGGCTTATCAAACTGACTCGGGTTATTTTACACCTAGAGGTTAAGGAATTACATTTATTGTACATTTGTATTTACAATATTTGAGCTGTTATTTCTTGAAAGTCTTTTGCACGCAATTATATGATATAAAGTATTCTTATCAAATACAAATAATTTGCATTCAATTGTATGGTTTCAAAATTAAATGATTTGATTTGATTTTATGTTATATCAACTATTGTAAGGATATTTAATACCAAATCCTCTTTATACAAACATATCAAATATATATGATTTTGTTGTATATTGATCTCCGACCTGGCCAAACGTGCCATTCCAAAGACGGCGAAAGTTGCGTATTACGTTGGCCAGTTATGGGAAGAGATTGCGTAGGCCAGTGGCTGACAATATGGGACAGGATTAAAATCCCACGGTGCAGTCACAAACTGATGCACCGGAAGAGGGTGACCTGTGAACGGCATGACAGTTATTTCCGCTCGATGATGATCAAACATGCCATTTCAAAAACGGCGGAAGTTGCATATTCCGTTGGCCAGTTATGGGAAGAGATTGAGTGGGCGTAAAACAATAATATAACTCGGTGCACTGGAAGTTCGAGTCAGTTGGAGATAAGATGCGGTAGAGAAAATCAGCACCCAGCAGAGAGGGTCTTCAGGACCCCCGATTGAGCAGTTAAAGTTCAGATCAGTTGGAGAAAAGATGCTGGAATGAGGAACATGTCCCAGAGAGGTTGGGCCCCCGGTTGAACAGCCCCGGAGAACGGGAAAGAAACACTGTTATGGCCATAAGAGTAGGGGTCAATATGTTGCAGTTCTGTTCGGTCTCCAACTCCCTCTTACACACAACCCTTTCAATAAAGTGAGAGGTATATTTTTCTAAAGAACTATGTCGCTCGTTTTTATTGTGCGTCGTTATGAACCTGCATGCAGATGTATTATGTGGCAATACAACAATTTGCTTTGATATCAACCATTGTAGGTTATTTAATGCCGAATCCATTTTCATACAGTTCTATTTCACACTCAGTTTAACATAAGTGCACAGTTTAGCTCTATTTAACCCATAGATATGACCCTATCAGGTGCTACCGTTCCGGGTCAGAGTGGATCTTTAAAGAAAAATTGATTCAATTTATTTTCTGCATGAATAAGTTCTGTCTAATTAATCTTTTTTATAAAGTCCCTCTTCGCGTGCAAATTGGAGGGGCACACTTTTAGATGGCAATTTTATATACTTTCAGGATGAATTCGATCTTCCTGATAATTCTTATCTTAAAGTGTTCTGGGTAGCTTAAGGATCTGAGGAGGTGCTACCGCACTCCACCCTCTGTAGATACCGTTAAAATATTCCTTGATATCGAAGGAGTTCACATGAAAAATTTCGTCAAGATATGCCAATTAGTCAAGAAGTAGAATGTACCCTTTCTGACTAACTTTCCGCACAAAAAGTTTCAGTCCTCTTCTCCATCTACCATGAAGAGGTACTTATATAGATACCAGTTTTATTTGAAATTTGGACGAATTAGACCTTCCTATTCGATTGTATTTATTTATCCAACCCTTCCTCTACAGGGCCCAGTCGGCTTGGCTATATAATACACCGACTGCATCTCTGCAGAGGGGTAAGACTCCCCCAACGAGTGTCCTACATATGACACTAAACAATCTGATGGTGTGGCTCCAGTAATACAAGAGCTTTGGGGAATGTGGAGTACCCCTTCATTGCCATCGCTCCCAGGTCCACTCTGGCCCGGAGTGGTAGCACTTGAGAGGGTCCTATCTATAGGTCAAATAGAACTGTTTAACACTTAAACCGTGTAATTATGCTAAACGGAATTGATTGAAATTGAACTGTTTGTACGTTTAACTACGTGTAAACAAATGACTGATGTTTAAATGAATTCTTAGTGATGCACAGCAATACTTGAAAACATTAAACTGTGTGCAAACAAATGATTAATAGTAAATAGAATTATTCCTATTAGATAGAAAAAATGAAAACCATTTAATTGTGTGAAAAAAATGTTCTCTACAAGATGTCTTTAGAAATCATATATTTGATATATATGTATAAAAATGATTTGGCATTAAATAACTTACAATGGTCGATATGCCATAAAACCCAACCAAACCAAATCCTATATATTTAATATGTATAAAAAGGATTTGGCATTAAATAACCTACAATGGTTGATATGCCATAAAACCCAACCAAACCAAATCCTATATATTTAATATGTATAAAAAGGATTTGGCATTAAATAACCTACAATGGCTGATATGCCATAAAACCCAACCAAACCAAATCCTATATATTTAATATATATGTATACAAAGGATTTGGCATTAAATAACCTACAATGGCTGATATGCCATAAAACTCAACCAAACCAAATCATATATATTTGATATATATGTATACAAAGGATTTGGCTTTAAATAACCTACAATGGTTGATATGCCATAAAATCCAACCAAACCAAATCTTATATATTTAATATATATGTATAAAAAGGATTCAGCATTAAATAACCTACAATGGTTGATATGCCATAAAACCCAACCAACCCAAATCATATATATTTAATATGTATAAAAAGGATTTGGCATTAAATAACCTACAATGGTTGATATGCCATAAAACCCAACCAAACCAAATCTTATATATTTAATATATATGTATAAAAAGGATTCAGCATTAAATAACCTACAATGGTTGATATGCCATAAAACCCAACCAACCCAAATCATATATATTTAATATATATGTATAAAGAGGATTTGGCATTAAATAACCTACAATGGTTGATATGCCATAAAAACCAACTAAACCAAACCAAACCAAACCTTCTTCAACAGGCTGTGACACAAGGTCAGTTTTTAAACGGAGTTAAGCTGGTTTGAATTCAGGGTTTTTTCTTCTTGACTGGTTACCTTACCAAGACTAAATAACACAGCCTGACCTACACATATCTAATGGTCAAACGGTTCCAAGTTTTGCTAAGTAATATCAATAATTCAATTTTCGCTCACAGTTAAACGGTTTCTAGCATTCCTATCAAACACAACTAATTCTAGGGGGTTGTCCTCGTGGTGTAATGGTTAAAGCGATGGACTGCGGAATCGTAGTACGCAAGTTCGTACTCCAATCGTGCTATTATGTTCACTTTCGGGCAAATACCCTTGGGAAAGGTATGATCCTCCCAGCTATGGGTTAAATAGTACCACTACTGTTCTTCTAGGAGAATGGCTTTGGCATTAAATAACCTAAAAACAGTTGATATGCCATTAAAGAAAGAAAGAAAGAAACAACTAATTCTATTTAGTATTAATCATTAGTTTGTACACAGTTAAATTGCTTTCTAACACTAACAATTCTATCTAACATCAGTCATTTGTTTGCACACACTTAGATAAGACATTTCTATTTGACCCATAGATGGGACCCTAACAGGTACTACCACTCCGGGAGGTGCCCATGGTGTAATGGTTATCGTCGTAGGAAATGGACACGGCGACACGAGTTCAAATCCTGGACGAGACTGATTGCATTTCACATAGCGCTAATACCCTTGGGAAAGGGTATGAATCCAATTATTCTCCCTCCAGCTGTGGGTAAACAGTAGGACAGACTAGGTTCTTCAGCCTTGGTGAGGCAACTAGTCTAGGAGAAGGAAAACTCTGAATTCAAACCTGTTAAACTCCGCTTAAAAATTGATCTTGTGTCATATCCTGCCCGAACGGAGGGATTGGTAAATAAGGTACTACCACTCCGGCTCAGAATGGCCCTCAGGGTAATGACAATGAAGGGGTGGCACCATATTCCCCCAATCCCCAGAACTGGCGCCTTATGATGTACAGGACATTTGTTTTTAAAGGGAGGCTCTTAAACCTGTGCAGCAATGCTGCCGACATATTCTACAGCCCCAGCTGACTGGGCTTGTTCTATCACTGTCACTAAGAACTTTCATAGATATAGAAAACCACACACACACACACACACACACACACACACATATTACATGGTAGTGTCTGTGATCCTGGGTTTCATGCTTTCCACATTCGCCAGGCAGAGTGAAAGGTTTTCAAAAAAATGACCGATTAATATTGCTAATTTTTAGTTTGAAAGGGGGTTTTGCTTGTGTGTATATGCTGTCGCTCGAGTATACATATACATATATACGTATATTTGCGTATCTAGTAGCAAGCATTTTTACATTTATAAACATATTTCCGCTGTCTGTTGTTGGGAAGGGTTATTTGTGTGTGTGTGTGTGTGTGTGTGTGTGTGTGTGTGTGTGTGTGTGTGTGTGTGTGTGTGTGTGTGTGTGAAATAATTTGATCAATTATAATTAGCGGAAAGAGTAATTACTTCGTTTTAAGATAGATAGATAGATAGATAGATAGATAGATAGATCTAATTTAGGATAGCATAGAAATATGCCATAAAAATTAGGTCTTCATATGCTCATTCACTGATACTGAACACAATTTATAAATATAGTAACCCTACCACATATATATTAATAATAACACACACACACACACGCGCGTGCGCACACACACACTCACACACACACACACACACACACACACATATATATATATATATATATATATATATATATATATATATATATATATAAATGCTAACAGAGTCTGGAAAAATCTATCTAGCTTTCTTCTAAATGGATCATCAAGATGATTCTGACCAAAGAAGGGTTGGACCAAAATTGCATTTTATTGATTAAAAGATTCCAAGAAAGAATACAATTAGCATAAAACATATCATATAAATAAGCAGAATTATAAAATAGTTATAAAAATTAATTATATATATATATATATATATATATATACTAAGGCCAACGTCGGTAATTTTCTAAAAATTAAGTCTTCCAGATTCGACCTATACATGATGATATCCGACAGCTAACCATTATTCTCCGACGAGAAGCAAAGAATTAAAATATTGATGCATCGTCACTACCAACTGAGCAACAAATGCATATGTTTTGTTGTCAGTTCCATCAATTGGATTAACTCTTGTTCCCCGATGCGACTTCTACACTGGTTAACGTCTCTCCCTAATAGATTTATTATGCCTCCTAAGAGACATCAGGTATTTAATGTTTTTTCATCTCAAAGGAAATGAAAAATATCGATTTTTCTGCGAAAGCACAGCGAAGAATTGAATGCATGAGACGAGGATTCCGATTCTGCATTCTTTCATAGACTGGTTGGCTGGCTTGGCTATACGGAAAAATAACATTTTGTTTACTTTGGTTTCGTTGCTTAATGGTATATTAACGTTCGTGGGTTATTTAAAGTCATCCTTGTAGATAAACAGCAGTTGTAATATTTAACCCACAATAATATCTACCTTGGTCATTTTACATCATCATCATCATCATGTCGTGCCGCTAGCACGGATATCCCTGACCCTCTCTCGCCACTTCTCCCAATCGTTCATCGCCTCTGGCAGGTCTTCAGGGCTACATCCCGTATCCCCACATAGCTGCTGTATGTATGTTCTAGCTGGTCGTCCTGCTTTTGCTCGGCCGTATGTGGGGGTCCATAAGAGTACATCACTTATGAGCTCGTCCCTGCTTCTCCAGCAGTGTCCTGCATGTCTGTTTCGTCTAACTTGGATAGTTTTCGTGATGGGAGGCAGGTGGCCGTATAGTTGGTGCTTTGTGGGGTGTTGCCGCCAGGACTTGTTCAATATTACTCGCAGCATTCTCGTGTAATTGCCGTCTAGCTTCTTCTCCAGCCGTTTTGTTAGCATCCATGTAGTGCATCCATACAGCAGTATCGATACGGCAGCTGCCTGGAAGAAGCTGCGTTTCATTTTATCGGTCAGGTCTGATTTCCATATGTTCGATAGCTTATCGATAGCTGTCCATGCCTTCGTTAGCCATGTTGCGATGTCTTTTTCGGTTGATGAGACACTGCTTCCTAGGTAGGAAAATCTGTCCACCAGATTCAGAGAGGTTCCTTCAAGCGTGGAAATGTCGCCTGTCTGATTAAAGCACATGTATTCTGTTTTGTGTGCATTGACATGAAGGTCAATGCCTGCGGCGGCTCGTTCCAAACTATGCAGTAGTGTTTCGGCTTGGTTGGGTGTATTTGCCAGTATCGCTATGTCATCGGCGTAGTCGGCGTCGGTAATTGTTTTTGCGGGGTACCTTCTGCTTCTTTTCTTTGTCAGCTCGAAGCTGTTCTCTCTGATTTTATCGATCGATGTTCTAAGCACGTAGTCTAGACAGATGATAAAGAGGTATGGGCTAGCGTGGAGTACTCCTGCTACAATGTCGAAGTAATCTGTGTCTCCATCCGGTGAACATACTTTCACTTTGGTGTTTCTATAAAGAATCGTTATTGCTGCTACGGTTTCTTTCGGTATGCCGTATGCTAGTAGGATTTGTTCCATCTTCCCTCTGTGAATGGAATCGAAGGTCTTGGTAAAGTCAACAAATAGTAATGTCGCCTGTAGGATTTTTGCCCGTACGCCTTCAAGGATTCTACGGAAGGTCAATATTTGTGAGGTCGTGGATCTGTTTCTTCGGAAGCCATTTTGGTTTTTCCTAAGGTTGTTGTGGTTTTTGGGTTCTATGCGGTTTCGTAGTAGGGCATTGTAAATTTTGGCTGCCATGGACGTAAGTGTTATACCTTGGTAGTTCTTGGCTAATCCGAGGTCACCCTTTTTAGGGAAGGGAAGGATGCATCCCTTCATCCATCTTTTACATTGTACGATAAGATAATTTGATTATTTTGATAAAAAAAAAACAATGGTGCTTCATTTGGTATTTACATATTTGATAAATTATTTATACCTCAATCTTTTAATAGCCCTGTCAACTGGGACCGTAGAATACTCGGCATCTCTGTGGAGAGGAAAGACCACACCTCACACCACCGTAACGCATGTCCTGAATATGGCATTAAACAATCTGATGGTGTGGCTCCAGTAATGCTGGAGCTTTGGGGAAAGTGGAGTACCCCTTCATTGTCATCACTCCCAGGTCGACTCTGGCCTGGAATGGTAGTATCTGTTAGGCTCCTATCTATGGGTCAAATAGAACTATTTGACATTTAAACTGAGTTCAAATAAATAATTTTACTAAATTCAATTGTTTGAAATGTTGAGGGGGGTCCTCGTGGTGTAATGGTTAAAGCACCGCGAGTTCGAATTCCAGTCGCGCTATTACGTTCACTTTCGGACAAATACCCTTGGGAAAGGCATGAACATCCCCCCAGCTATGGGTTAAATAGCATCATTGCTGCTCTTCTAAAAGGATGGCGTTGGCATTAAATAATCCACGAAGGTTGATTTGCCATTAAAACAAAGAAACCTAACCAGTTTGAAATAGAACTGTTTGATCATTTAACTACGTGTAAACAAATGACTGATGTTTGATTAAATTGTTTGTAATAGATAGCAATAAGTAAGTAAAGTTGGCGGCCGCAGTCGAGGGTAACCCGAAGGCTCCCTTTTCAATAGCTACTACACCGAGGTGTTGGGGAGGGCGCTACTCTTTTCCCTGGATTGCTCCCCTTTACCTTGAAATGCTGAGTGTTAAGCAAGACAGCATCAAGTACCATTTTTTGAGTCTTTGGTATGACTCGACCCGAGATTTAACCCCGGTTGCCGGGACCATTGACGAACATTCTATTCATTGGGCCAATCGTTGGAAGTAATTAACTATGTTGACTTTTTCTACATTGAATTCTTAGAAATAGAACAGTTTGGTCATTCAACTGTGTGTATCTAAAAGATGTCTTTACAAATCATATACTTGATATACATGTAAAAACAGAATTTGGCATTAAATAACCAATAATGATATGCCATAAAACAACCAAACCAAATCATATATATTTAATATATGTGTATAAAGAGGATTTGACATTAAATAACCTACAATGGTTGATATACCATAAAACCCAACCAAACCAAATCCTATAAATTTAATATATATATATAAAGAGGATTTGGCATTAAATAACCTATAATGGTGGATATGCTGTAAAACCCGACCAAACCAACTCCTGTATATTTGATATAGATGTATAAAAATGGATTTGGCATTAAATAACCAACAAAGGTTGATCTGCCATCATCATCTCATCATCTCGACGTGCCATCCGCACGGATATCCCTGACCTTCTTTCGCCACTTCTCCCTATCGTTCATCGCATCCGGCAGGTCCTCAGGGCTACACCCCGTATCCTCACAGAGCTGCCGTATGTAGGTTCGAGCTGGTCGCCCTGCTTTTGCTCGGCCATGTGAAGGAGTCGATTAGAGTACATCACTTATGAACTCGTCCCAACTTCTCCAGCAGTGTTCGGCATGTCTGGTTCGTCTAGCTTTGATAGTTTTAGAATTTGACATTAAATAACCAACAATGATTGATATGCCATAAAACAACCCAAACAAATCATATATTTTTAATATATATGTAAAAACAGAATTTGGCATTAAATAGCCAACAAGACTTGATATGCCATAAAACCCAACCAAACCATATCATATATATTTAATATACATGTATAAAAAAGCATCTGGCATTAAATACCCTACAATGGTTGATATGCCATAAAACCAAACCAATCAATCTTTTAATCACATCAACTTCATGAATAATTTAGAAATGCCATCAATATACAAGGTCCGTTCAAAAGGTTCTAAGCTCCATCCAGATTTTTTATTTGTCGCCTACCCCTCACATTTGTATGGGCCTCCTTTGTACAGAAATTAAGACAGAAATCTGAATAACTTTTTATCGATTTATAAGAATTGTTTGTCCGTTACCGAATAAAAAATGTTCAGCAATGTCCCTTTTTGTTGTGTAAGGCTTTAAAACTTTTGAAAGACCCTCGTGTCTGTCACATCTTCCTAAGTGACAACACGGCTATATTACTTGTGACCCAATCACATTCATGACAATATTTTGGTTCGGTTTCTTTGTTTAATGGCATATCAACCTTTGTAGGTTATTTAATGCCAAAGCTATTCTCCTTGTAGAACAGTGGTAGTGCTATTTAACCCATAGCTGGGAGGATAAGGGGGTTCATACCTTTCCCAAGGGTATTTGTCGGAAAGTGAACATAATAGCGCGACTGGAGTACGAACTCGCTTTCTACGATTTCGCAGTCCATCGCTTTAACCATTACACCACGAGGACACCCCCATGACAATATTTTGCTTTTCTGCTTCTTTTAACTCTACGATATTGATGCTGGTGTCTTTAAAATTGTGTACAATTATTTCTACTCCTTGAGAGTTTTTCACGCTAGGGTTAGCCGGTAGTCTTTTACTAGAGTCTGAGAGACAACAAGTCTCCTAAAGTCTCCAGAACCCTTCTCAGTATTCTGCCCGATCTCAACAATGTTGTCGTCTGGCGTGTCTCGATTCTTAATTTGATTTCTAATTCCTTCAATTTCTTCTCCAAGCTCCTGCGGACCGTTCCAAACGCACTAACTACTATAGTTCTCAAGCAAGGTCCAAGTATTTGTCTATCTTTTGACTTTCTTCTATTCCCAACCTGTGGTCCGCCGGAACAGCAAAATCAACTCGACAACACGTTCTTTTTTTTCTTCTTAATTATCACTTAGCATTTTCTAGTCGACATTTGGTGATTCGTTTGATCCTAGAGAATTTTATGCGTCTCATTCTCTAAGACAGATTCTGGTTTGTGCAAATACCATTTGTTCGTATGGTCAAATTTTAATCTCTTGCACAATTCCCAGTGGATCGTCTTTCCCTCTCCGTCATTTCTAGTTTTGTACTCCCTTTGTGCTAGTTTGCTGCGTTCGCTGTCTCCACGTAACCCACATTTGCTATTTTGTTGCGTATTATCAAATTTCGCCTCGCTATGACTCGTCCTTTTGGGGTTTTGTGCTGCTATTAAAAAAGATTCAGTTTCTCTCATGAAGTTTCTTTTTTTACAGCATGTTCGAATCATCTTAGGGGCAATCTTCCTCTTCTTCTTCTTCTTCTTCTTATTATTATTATTATTATTATTATTATCATTATTATTATTATTATTATTATTTTACTCCTTTAGAGTTTTTCACATCAGTGTTAGCTGATGGTTTTTCACTGGAGTTTGAGTGACAGCAAGTCTCCTCAAGTCTCCAGGACTCGTTGCAGGATTCTGGCCGTTCTCAGCAATGCTGTCATTTGGATAGTCTCTACCTGTCCGCCAACTTTCAAGTCCTCCAGGCCTTTTAATAATCCTTCAGTTATTGTGCCAAAAGCACCAATCACAATTGGTACAATCGTCACTTTCATGTTTCACAGTTTTTTCAATTCTCTAGCAAGGTCGAAGTACTTATCCTTCTTTTCACATTCCTTAAGATTTATTCTGTGGTCCGCTGGGATAGCAAAGTCGACAATTTTGCAAGTTCTCTTCTTTTTGTTGATTATTATCAGGAAAGGTCTTCTGGCCGGGATTTGGTGATCCGTTTGTATGTTAAAGTCCCATAGGAGTTTATGTGAGTCATTTTCTTGGACAGGTGCTGGGTTGTGCATATACCATTTGTTAGTATGGTCAAATTTAAATTTCTTGCATATTTCCCAGTGGGTCACCTTGCCCATCCAGTCGTGTCTCGCCTTATACTTCTTCAGTGCCAATTTGCTGCATTCGCTTATTATGTGATTGATCGTTTCGTCTCTGTCACCGCATAGCTACATTTACTGTTTTGTTGTGTATTATTATTATTATTATTATTATTATTATTATTATTATTCTACTCTTTGAGAGTTTTTCATGTCGGCCATAGCTGATGGTTTCACTGGAGTTTGAGTGACAGCAAGTCTCCTCAAGTCTCCAAGACTCTTCTCAGTATTCTGACCGATCTCAACAATGCTGTAGTTTGGACAGTCTCCAGCCGTCCCGTTATTTCCAAGTCCTCCCTTCCTTGTACCAATCCTTCGGTGACTGTACAAAAAGCACCAATTACAATTGGTATAATCGTCACTTTCATGCTCCAAAGTTTTTTCAATTCCCTAGGAAGGTCGAGGTACTTATCCCTCTTTTTTGCATTCTTTCAATTTTACTGTGTGGTCGGCCGTGACAGCAAAGTTCACAAATCTACAAGTTCTCTCTTCTTTGTTGATTATTATAAGGTCTTGGCGTCTGGCTAATATTTGGTGATCCGTTTGTATCTCAAAATCTCAGAGGAGTTTGTTTGTGCGTTTCATTTTCCAGGAAAGATTCTGGGTTGTGCATATATCATTTGTTCGTTATTTTCATTATTACCCAGTGTAACAAAAAAATAACTTTTTCCCTTCCTGTGTCAAAAGACTTATTTCCCAATTGCTTATGTCTGAAGTAAATAGAAAAGACTCATTTTTTTCTCTTCAAAGTTTGCCTTTGAGACAAGGATAATAAAAATTTTCAATTTACCCATTTTCAAGAAGATTCCTGCAAACTTTAATCCTGACTGATGATTTTCTAGAGCTTCTCAAACACTTTTGATAATTTTTGTATCAATTTTGTAAAAATACATGTAAGATTCATATGTTGTTTTATTCAGACCTTACGTAAATTAAAATGTGAAATTTTGCCTCTTTTTCAACGGAAGATAAATCAATTGATAGTCAAGGGTATAATGGCCTTTATCTTTTATGACATTAGCAATTAAGAAATTACACATACTATCCAGGAACGAAATTTCTATTATACAATGTAATTATAGTTAATATATTTTAAAGTTTTACATATTCACCATATATATATATATATATATATATATATATATATATATATATGTGTGTGTGTGTGTGTACGTCGTGCATTCAATAAGTTTCCAGATTTTTTTGAACAGGCATTTAAAATTGTTGTAAACTCTTGAAAGTTAAGTATGTTATTGCTATACATCTTATGAGAAAACTGGCTAATTTTCATGATTTTAGGTTCAAAGGAACCGCTACAGCAGCAATTGGAATACACCCTACTAAAGCCTGATTGTCACAACTGGTGAATTTCAAAAATGCAATCTGGACGTGAGGAAGAATGATATGCAATAAAATTCGGTTTTAAACTTTGAAAAAAATGCCACAGAAACGTATAGAATGCTTCAGACTGCTTTTCGACCATCTTGCATGAATCGAGCATCAGGTTTTGAGTGGTATAAGAGATTCAAGGAAGGCAGGGAGTCTGTGAGAGATGATGAGAGGTATGGGAGGAATAAGGAAGAGTTGATTGGCCAAAGAGTTAGGGTTAGGGTTACTATGTTGAGGTTTTAAGGGAGTTCGGGAAAAGATTCCGTCGGAAGAGGCCAGCACTCTTCAAATCGAGTCAGTGGAATTTCCACCAGGACAATGCACCAGTCCACAACTCCATCCTTGTCACAGACTATTTGACCAAGATGGGCATCAAGACAGTTCCTCACCCTCCCTATAGTCCAGAACTCGCTCCCAGTGACTTTTGGTTACTTCCTAAGCTCACAGGCTGTCGTTATGAGACAATTGAGGAGGTGAAACAGGCTGTGACGAAGGTCATTGACACACTTACACAAGAGGACTTCCATGGGGCCTTCCAGAAAATATCTCAACATACCAAGTTCGAGAACCCTTTTTACATCAATCGATAATATTTGGGATTTTCATCAGGAACAAAAAAAAATGGTTGTGCTAGAGATTACTGTACAAGACTTTCGAGTGCTGCAATAACAGCACAGTAAATGTGTTGGTTTGGTTCCTTGGTTTAATGAAATATCAACCTTCGTGGGTTATTTAATGCTCAAAACTATCCTTGTAGAAAAACAGTAGTGGTATTATTTAAGGTTTGTTTGTTTAATGGCATATCAACGTTCGTGGGTTATTTAATATTCACAACCATCCTTGTAAAAGTAGTGGTATTATCTAACCTATAACTAGTCAATGAGTTGGAACGACTGTGTGACGTCTATTCTATCAAACAGAGAGGACGGCCTTTGAAAACCAACATTTAAAATCTTGATCTTTACCCGGATCGAACCCCGACCATCGGTGAACGCTCAAATTGGATCGAAACTTGAAAGCAGCCGCCAAAAGCGGGTTCACACCAGACCTGACTGGAAGGGGTTAAATCGTGATTGTCTGTGGCGCGAAACCCGATTCTACTAATTGTCAAAACAGAAGTGTCTCAATTCCTGATAATGGATAACCATCTTTACCATCTTTGGAAAAACGCAGAACAACAACAAGTGTGACGAGGGTGAGGGCGTTGTGATTTGGATACCGAGAAGAGACGAGAAAAAGAACAGACACTCCCAGTTTCGGATGACGGCAGTAGGGAATTTTTTCTTTGTTTTTTTTTCTTTAAAGTTTTTGTGTGAAAAAAAAAAGAAAGAGAGATGAGGAATGGTTGCTCGTCTGGAGTTTGCGCAGTGACATAAGCCGATAAGTGTCACCCAGTTCCCTGTGGTCTGGGGGATGGGGAGCGATACACACGAGCCTCAAAAGAAGATATGCGTAGACAGAAAGACATGGAGGCGCACTTAGCCTTACAGTTATCGTCGCAGGATGCGAAATCGGTGACTAGAGTTCAAAATCCTGGTCGAGACTTTGTGTTTCACTTTCGCGCTAAGGTCCTTGAGAGAGGCATGAATCCATCTATTCCCTTCTTCCTCAACAGATACAAGTAAATAGTAGGTCAGGCTGGGTTCTTTAGCCTTGATTAGACAACCAGTCTAAGTGAAGGAAAAACGCCTTTGAAAATAGACCTTACGTCCCATCCTGTCTGTGGCGGAAGGGTTGGGTGAAGAAATACACGTGGACATAAAATTATTCACTCAATTTCATGTAAATATACATATTCGACTGAAATAAACCACTTACCCTTATCAGCAAACCAGGGTGGGACCTTAAGTCTGTATCCAGAAAAGAAAGCTGAATTCTGATCTGTAAAAGAAAGAAGAAAAATATTGCAAAGTATTTGCAAAAAAAAAAAAAATTTAATTCCAAAAATGTCCCACTCCAACCAGAAAGCATGATTAAATACGTGCCTTTTGTTGCCATGTAATAGACTTAGATTGGTACAAGGCCAAAAGTATTGGGCACTGGGTAAAAATCGAACTCTTAAACAATGGTTTGTAAACCAAGCTCGCTAACGATTACTTCAAGTTTGAACCCGATTGGCTTGATATTTATTAAGTTTTACTTAATCTAGCACACGAGCTAATTACAGTACTTGTGGTTGTTTAAGGGGTCACCTATATAAGTACCGATCAGGCTCTTCATTGCTTAACTTTGCTGATCTCGTGAGAACTGGTGTTTTCAACGTGATTTGAGCCTAAAGCTAATGCTTTCTTTGATGTTGTTTTTAATATTCAAAACCAAGCTATCAGATGCAAATATTTGAAATTTTTGAAACATCATATATATATATATATATATATATATATATATTATTATATGATGTTTCGGCTCATAAATATTTGAACAAATAAATATTTGCACCTAATATATATATATATATATATATATATATATATATATATATTGTATTTCTCATCTTTCTCTCTCTCTCTCTCTATATATATATATATATATATATATATATATATATATTGTATTTCTCATCTTTATCTTCTCTTTCTCTCTTTCTCTCACTCTCTCTCTCTCTAATATATATATATATATATATATTGTATTTCTCATCTCGCTCTCTCGCTCTCGCGTCTCTATATATGTATATTGTATTCTCATCTTTCTTTCTCTCTCTCTCTCTCTTTATATATATATATGTACATTGTATTTCTCATCTTTCTCTCTCTCTCTTTCTCTCTCTCTCTCTCTCTATATATATATAATTATATATATACATATATATTGTATTTCTCAACTTTCTTTCTCTCTCTTATATATATATAGATAATATATGTATACATATATATATTGTATTTTCTCATCTTTCTCTCTCTCTCTCTCTATATATATATATATATATATAAGTCATAAGTATCTATTAACCACTCTCAATTATTTTCATATCTATTTAGCTACCTTATTCTGTTCATATCTACCTTTTCTTGTCTTTATATATATATATATATATATATATATATATATATATATATATATATATATATATATTTCTCCCTCTCTCTTTCTCTCTCTCTCTCTCCATTTCTCTCTCTACATACATATATATATGTATAGTTTAATCTCAACATATAAATAGTTCCTTCCTTTTACATATAAAAAAGTTCCTTCTCTCTACATATATTTATATCTCTCCCCCCTCTCTCTCTCTTTCTGACTCTCTTTCTCTCTCTCTCTCTCTCTCTCTCTCTCTCTTTCTCTTTATATATGTATAATTATATAATCCTGTTCATATCTATTTATCTATGTGTTCATTCTTCAAACCCCTCAAGTGTCTCATAAACAATCTTCTAGTATTACTTTTGGTCTTACAAATCCTTCAGTGAAGCCAACCTCAGCGAATCTGAACCTCGACTTCAACTTTTTTCGGGTGTGGAGCTTTCAGAAGCTAAATTTTCGGGCTAAAATTAAAACGCTGAATACACAACACTTGAACAACAATACGATACGCCCCGACGCCATTTTCTCTTTCGACACGATATTCACATGTAAACACGGACAAACAGACAAAATTCACTACTCTTTATAGTTGCACACTCAATTAAAAAAAATGATGCCAGTTTTTTTTTTTCGAACCAGGAACGGATTTCAGCTACGAGTTTTATACACACACTAGGTGATTTATTCGCTAATCTTTTTATAGATTTAATGAAGTCTCCCTTTCATCTCTCAAATGAACATGTTTACGAAATAATGCTTAGTATAGCATAGATTTATAAATTGACTGATTTTAACGGCATGTCAACTCGTCTTGGGTTATTTTATGTCGAGAGGTTAGGAAACTGCATTCATTGTATATTTATATTAATATTTTGTATCGTTGTTTCTTTAGTGCTTTTTACTTAATTATATGGTATGAAGTATCTCTATCGAATACAAATAATTTTTATACAGTTACATAGTTTCAAGTATTCTTGTCTAATACTAATAATGTATAGTTTCCACAACCGTAAATTGCGGTGTACAAGTCAACTTTTTAAGTCTAAAAACTAGGGGTCGACTTATGCGACAGGGCTAAAATCCAAACCTTTTTTTTCCAGAGTAATCAACTAGTGGAACAGTACTCCTGACAATCAATATACACCACTTACCGTTACTCCAACAGACTCAGCCTAGTCGGTTGCGACTGTAGAATAGACCAACTGCATCTCTGCAAAGGGGTTAGATCCCACCCCCGCACCATTCTAACGAGTGTCCTGTTCATGACATGAAATAATCTGATGGTTCGGCTCCAGTCATAAAGCTTTAGAGAATGTGGAGTAACCCTTCATTGCCATTACTCTCAAGTCCACTCTGACAAAAATATTATCTACAAAATGTGTTTACTCATCATATATATTTAATAGATCTGTATAAAGAGGATTTAGCATTAAATAATCTACAATGGTTGATATGCCATAAAACCAAACCAAACCAAATCAAACGAAATCACATATATTTAATATATATAAATATATAAACGGTATTTGGCCTAAAATAACCTACAAGGGTTGATATGCCATAAAAGCCAACCTAACCAAAATCATATATATTTAATATATATGTATTAACGGGATTTGGCCTTAATTAACCTATAAGGGTTGATATGCTAAAAGAATATCCAACCAACCAACCAACCAACCAACCTTTAACGCTATATCCATATTTACCAACCCCTCCGCTAGGGCAGGATATGAGATAAGGTCAATTTTTAGGCGGAGTTTAACAGGTTTGAATTCAGAGTTTTCCTTCTCCTAGACTAGTTGCCTCATCAAGGCTGAAGAAATCAGTCTGCCCTACTATTTACCCATAGCTGGAGGGAGAATAATTGAATTCATACATTTCCCAAGGGTATTAGTGCTATGTAAAGTATGTGCTATATCACACACTGTTGACAACAGTTTTTTTTACTGACTGTTTATTTACTGACTGTTTATGTTGTATACTCATAATACATATACAACTATAAGCGGAAACATAGTCAACAATAATGACGAACTTCAATGAACGAACGAACACACTTCTTTATAAAAATATACCTCTCACACTTTATTCTCGAAAGGGTTGATGTTGGTTGTGTGTGAGAGGTGAATTGGAGACGGGGGCAGACTGCTACATATTGACTCAAAGTTCTTCTGACGATAGCAGCACTTCTTCCTCATCTTGGCTGGGTTGCTCAACCGTGGGTCACTGAGGGCCCAAAGCCCTCAGTCTGCCGCTGGCTCTCACTTCGGCATCTTCTCCCCAACTGACTCCAACTCCAACTGCAACTGACCCAAGCCGTCTGTGGCACCTTCTTATATAATTGTCTCATGCCCACCTGCTTCCGCTGTTCCTCCTCTTATTTACACAGGTGCATCTCTTGATTGACGGCTCGGTCGAAGGTCAATATATAACATTTATTTGCTGACTGTGAACACTAATCAGAACGTCACAGCATTCAGGCAGCCAGTCACACAACCATGTTGTTTAAAAGAGAAATTTAATGATAACGCAATAGACTGTGGATTCCTATCCTCATTTAAACCTCCTTCGTAACTTTTGGTCAACTGTATGTTTAGAATTTGAACTATACACCAGGTATTGGTCTAATCTAGATTTTTTTGCTAAAAATCTTGGGATCGACTTATATATTATAACTCCTCTGCACGGGCAGAATGTGACACAAGGTCAATCTTTAAGTGGACTTTAACAGGTTTGAATTCATGTTTTTTCTCCTAGACTGGTTGCATAACCAAGGCTAAAGAACTCAGTCTGTCCAACTATTTACCCATGGCTGGATGAAGAATAGTTGGGTTCATACCTTTCCTAAGGGTATCAGTGCTATGTGAAACGCAAAAAGTCTCGTCGAGGATTTGAACTCGCGTTGCTTTGTCCATTTCCTTTACATTTCCATTACACAACAGCACATCCACAAGAGAATTGACATGAAGAAAAGTGGGGGCCCGTATCGTAGATTCCGGTGGAGGGCTCATTGCATAGACTCGGTTGGGGTGGGGCCCATATCATAGATTTGGTTGGGGTAGGGCTCATATCATAGATTTCGGTTTAGGGTTCATAGCATAGATTCGGTTGGGGTGGGGCTCATATCATAGATTCCAATGGAAGGCTCATAGCATAGATTCTGTTGAGGTGGGGCCCATATCATAGATTTCGGTTGAGGGCTCATAATATAGATTCCGTTGGGGTGAGGCCTGTATCATAGATTCCGGTTGAGGGATCATAACAGATTCGGTTGGGGTGATGCCGTATCATAGATCCCGGTGGAGGGCTCACATCACAGATTCGGTTGCGGTTGGGCTCATATCATAGATTCAAGGGACATGATACCTTAACACTGAACCTGGTAGAATACTTCGATTTGCCTACGTGCAAATATTGCCACGTTTTGCCACGTTTAATCAGTATTTCCCTTTCGTAAGAGCGATTTCTCTTCACGCAATGGTCGAGAATGACACTCCTGAAGTAGGATTGGTTTCATGGCACATCAACCATTGCTGGTCATTAATGCCAAATCAATTTTATACACATAAACAGTTATATTTCAAACAATTCAGTTTAGTATAAGTACAGTTTTTTGCTAACACACAGTTAAATGTCAAGACAGTTCTATTTCAAACAGTTCAGTTTAGCAGAAGTACACAGGTTCAATGTCAAAAACAGTTCTATTTCAAACAATTCAGTTTAGCATAAGTACGCAGTTTAGTTCTATTTCACCCATAGATAGGACCGTATGAGGTGCTACCACTCCGAGCCAAAGTGGACCTGGGAGCGACAGCAGTGAACAAGTACTCCACATTCCCCAAAGCTCCAGTATTACAGGAGCCTCACCATCACATTTTTAGTTTCATAGCAGAACGCTCGTTGAGAGGATTTTATCCCTCAGCAGAGATGTAGTCTGTGTATCTTACAGCTCCAACCGACTGGGCAAACTGAAGTTTGACTATGAATATTTTTTCTTGGCCACGAATGACCAATTTCGGTTAAGTTTGATGCATTAGTTCAACGGCATATCAACTCGTTATGGGTTTTTAAAGTCGAAATTCGACTGAGTTCTAAATGCTTGCTTATAATCAAAACCATATGTTCTATATTACCATTTACTAAGCTTGGGTTAGATATGAGACAAAGGCTTAATCTTGCTTACCGTATTTGTTCTTTCTTAAATGGTCACACATCGAAGTAATTGACAGGATCATCACATTGATATTTACTTAGTAAAGTTAAAGTAAAATTAGCCGACTGTAGTCGAAGATGACCCGAAAGCTCCCTTTTCAAAAGCTACTACACCAACGTGTAAGAGAGGACGTTACTCATTTCCCTGGATTGCTCCACTTTACCCTCGATTCGTAACTAATAGTGTTAAGCAAGGAGGCATCTAATACCATTTTTTGATTCCTTGGTATGACGTGACCTGGGATTGAACTTCGGTCTCTAGAGCCATTGGCGAACACACTACTTTACTAGACTAAAGGGCCAGTTTCTAAGCTTTGCCTAAATGTGGCCAACAGGCTTCAGCTTGTTGACAGTACTTGCTGCTACTTCATTGGTCATTCATTTAAATAGTGAACAGGCTCATCACTGCTTAAGTTGTTATTTAAGAAACTTTGCTTAAATATGGCACACTGGCCTCAGATTGTTTTCGTGTTTACCCAGTCAAATGGAAAACAAATTTAACTCTTAACTTCGGTGGCCCAGTCGGCTGGGGTTGCAGAATACACAGACTGCATCTCTGCAGAGAGGTAAGACCCTCCCAACGAGTGTCATGTATATGACTCTAAACAATTTGATGATGAGGTTCCAGTAATGCTGGAGCTTTTGGGGAATGTGGAGTACCCCCTTACTGCCATCGCTCCCAAGTCCACTCTGGCCCGGAATGGTAGCACCTGATTAGGGTCTGTCTATGAGTTAAATTGAACTAAACAGTGTGCTTATGCTAAACTGAATTGTTTGAAATAGAAGTGTTTATAAATCTGAATTACCATGTCCTGAAAATCTGACAAACACTGCGCGGGACATACGGAACCACTGCCGGGGAAGCCTAGTCACTCACGCTGCGTAACTGTGACCGATATTTCCTCGAACCACAAGGAACTGTCTCCCCAGGCTCTAACTCTTTCAGGTTTGTCGCCAGGTGACTGAGGCATCCCTCTACAAGGGAATTTTGACGAGGCCTGATGCATTTTCGGAGCCGCTGGGTGCGTCTGGGCTACGACCCTGCGACCGAAGCCACTTTAAAAATAGTCTCATGCCACACTCGCTCGTTTAGTTGGGCGTGCAACACGAACCCCTACAGGCACCAACACAAGCTGGTGCCTTGTAGTTCAGTCAAGGCCGCATAGCGTAGGTGCCGGGAAAGTCAAGCACTCACGTCGCGAGGCTGCGATCGTAGTTGTGGTTGCCGAATTTTCTAGTCATAGTAATTCAGATTTATAATATAAATCCTCTATTTAAAAAATAAAACATGTAGAACTGTTTATATGTATAAGAATGGATCTGGCATTAAATATCCTACAATGGTTGATATGCCATAAAACCAAACCAAACCAATCTTAGCTTCGGTGATTTAGCTGGAACCCGTGCTTTCAGCATCACTAGCCCGTAAGTCTATATTTTCAATGTTCCGTTGAATTTTTCTTCAACAGTTCTATCCTAATACTACCGGGTCATTGACCTAATGAGTTGAGTGTTCACCAAAGGTCTGGCAGACCGGGGTTCAATCACAGGTCGAGTCATACCAAAGATTCAAAAAATGGTACTTTATGCCGCTTTTCTTAACACTCAGCATTATAAGGTAAGCATCAAGGATAAAGTGGAGCAATCCTGGGAAAAGAGTTGCGCCCTCCCCTATACCTTGGTGTGGTAGCTATTGAAAAGGGAGCTTTCGGGTCACCCTCGACCAATGTCGCCAACTTTGCTTTTATTCATAATATTAATGATTTGTACACAGTTATATGGTTTCAATTATTCCATTCTAATACAAATAATTTTCACGAGAATCCTCGAGGTGTAATGACTAAAGTTCTGGACTCTCTTTACCGTCATGGCTGAAGTGATGGACTGCGGCCTCAAAGTAAGCGAGTTCAAACCCCAGTCCAGCTATTCGGGTTTGTTTCGAACTCATACCCTTTAGAAAGACATAAAACCCCTTATGCCCACAGCTATTGGTTAAATAGTATCACTGCTGTTCTTCTACAAGGATGGCTTTGGCATAAAATAACACAGGAAGATTGATATTCCATTAAACAAAGAAAGTAATTATTTTCAAAGACCATGTTCATATTTATCTACTAATCAATTTGTTTATCTATCTGTCTATCTAATTATGTTCATATTTTTATATTTATCATATTTACCCAACTCCTCCGCTCGGGCAGGATATGACACAAGATCCTTTTTTAAGCGGAGTTTAACAGGTTCGAATTCAGAGTTTTCCTTCTCCAAGGCTGAAGAACCCAGTCTGTCCTACTATTTACCCATAGCTGGAGGGAGAATAACTGGATTCATACCTTTCCCAAGGATATTAGTGCTATGTGAAATGCTATCAGTCTCGTCCAGAATTTGAACTCGTGTCGTCGTGTCCATTTCCTACGACGATAACCATTACACCAAGAGCACTTCCACATTTTTATATTTATGATTTTCTTAAAAAAAGATCTTCTTGACCCACAGACAACCACAGCAGAGAAAAATGAACCCGGGAATAGTAGCAATGAAGGGGTACTCAACACATACCAAAACTCCCAAACTGGAGCCTCACCACCAGATCCAACTTGCCCCGACGACTAGTGGGTGGGGGACTGTAGAAGACACTGACTGCATCTCAGTGGAGGGAAGAGACCCCCTCAAAAAAAAGTATTCTGGTTATGACATTAAACAATCTGATGGCGAGGTTCAAACCCGGGAGATTTAGGGAATGCAGAGTACCTCTTCATTACTATTACTCCCAGTTCCTCTCCAGTACGGAGTGGTAGCACCTGATAGGGTCCCATCTATGGGTCGAATAGATCTGTTTGACATTTAAACTGAGTGCAAACGAATGACTTATGCTAAAATGAAGTGTTAGAAATAGAACTGTTTGATCATTTAACTGCAAACAAATGACTAATGTCTAATTGAATTGTTAGCGATACATTGCACTGAGTTCAATCCCTAGTCGAGTCATACCAAAGACTCAAAAAATGGTACTTGATGCTACCTTGCTTAACACTCAGCATTATAAGGTAAGAATCAAGAGTAAAGTGGAGCAATCCTGGGAAAGATGTGGCGCCCTCCCCTTCACCTTGGTGTAGTAGCTATCGAAAAGGGAGCCTTCAGGTCACACTAGACTACGGTCGCTAACTTAACTAAGTGTTGATTAGCAATACTTGAAACTATTTAACTGCGTGCAAATGAATGAATAATGTATAGTAGAATTATTAGTGTTGATTAGAAATACTTGAAACTATCTAACTGTATGCCTAAATTGAGTTGTTAGTGTTACATAGCGATGCTCGAAACCATTTAACTGTGTGTTATATACTGACCCTCGAACGAGACATCAATCAAGAGATGCACCTGTGTAAATAAGCGGAAGGACAGCGGAAGCAGGTGGACGTAAGACAATAACATAACCAGGTGCCCGGGGCGGTTCAAGTTAGTTGGAGATAAGATGCCGAAGTTAGAACCAGCGGCAGACAGAGGGCTTTGGGCCCTCAGTGACCCACGGTTGAGCAACCCTAGCCAAGATGAGAAAGAATTGCTGCTATGGTCAGAAGAACTTGGGTCAAAATAACAGTCTGTCCTTGTCTCCACTCACCTCTCACACACAAGAAACATCACCCTATCGAGAATAAAGTGTGAGAGATTATATTTTTATAAAGAAGAGTATACGTTCGTTCATTGAAGCTCGTCATTATCTTTGATTATGTTCCGCATATACGTGCAGTTGTATTATGGATATACAACATGTGTATATAAAAACTATTCATGTAAAATAGTAATATTTGAAACCCTTTCCGTGAGTATAAACAAATGATAAATGCTACATGGAATTATTCGTGTAAGAATATTTGGAACCATTTAACTGTGTGCAAACAAATCACCTTTGACTCATTTAAAAATAAGATTACCTTCAAACTATTGACGTACAAATCATATGTATAACCTTTTGATCAAATGAGGCCTATGCATTTAAAAATCATCTATGTAGAAAGTGGATTTGGAAATAAATAACCCACAAGGGTTGATATGGCATAAAACCCAACTCAACCAGATGCAGCTTAGTGTCTAAACTCGAACAATGATTTTGTGGGGATAGAGGTCTTACCTCTCCGCTGGAAGATATAATTAGTGTATGAAAAATCAAAGACAGAGATTCGCTTTTATTAGTATTTTTCATAATTAAGCTTAGATTATGACTAGTTTGGGGCACCTCGTGATGATCGGACCCTTTACTAAACCGACTATGAAAACTGCGAGCAAACTCCTACGTCATGGCAACGCTCACAACTAGCTGACATCATGTGATTGTTATTTACTCGGTTTTTCTTGTTAATCAATCACACGTAATTAAGCGGTCACCCATTTTGGCACTAAACAGGCTAAACACTCCTTAACTTTGCTTATCTGATGGGAACCGGTGCTTTCAGTGTGACTTGACTCACACCGTATTATTAATATCACCAGCTCTGGTCTCAATCCTATTTTTTTCATTTTTTCCCCTTCCTCTTTTAATGTACCCAAGTCGGCTGGAGCTGTAAAATACACCGACTGCATCTCTGCAGAGGGATAAGAGCCCCCACCAACGAGTGTCCTGTATATGACATTAAACAATCTGATGGTGAGGCTCCAGTAATGCTGGAACTTTGGGGAATACGAAGTACTCCTTTATTGCTATCGCTCCCAGGTCCACTATGTCCCGGAGTGATAGCACCTGATACAGTCCTATCTTTGGTTCAAATAGAACTAAACTGTGTACTCATGCTAAACTGGATTGTTTGAAGTAGAACTGTTTTTGACATTGAAACTGTATACTTAGGTTAGACTCAGCTGTTTGAAATCAAACTGGTTTTACATTTAACTGTGCGTCAACAAAAACTATGATTATGCTAAACTGAATTGTTTGAAATAGAACTGTCTATATATAAAAATGGATTTGACTTTAAATAACCAACAATGGTTGATATACCGTAAAACCAAACCAACCCAAACCAAATCCTCTTTAATGTAAGTCATTTTGATAAACATTGTCATTATTGGTTTTGTACAAATGTAAGAATTTAAATACGATTTGTGTTTCCTTCTAAATTACCTCGATAATTCATTTTCGCAGTTTGATTTAAATTTGACATATTTCGTTGAAAAATTACTCTCTCTCTCTCTCTCTCTCTCTCTCACACATATAGACACAGATATATACTGTCCATGGAGAGAAACATTGAAAAACTAAGTAATCCAAGGTGAAGAGTTCAATATGAAAGCAAGTCGACGTTATAACGTTTCAGTTTCAATAAACCATCATCAGGGCTAAGAATTATTTTCCCATTATCTACTTATATATATATATATATATATATATATATATATATATATATGTGTGTGTGTGTGAGTGTGTGTGTGTGTGTGTGTGTGTGTGTGTGCTGTACCGACAGGAATTCCGAGTTGTTCGGAAATGTCCTTAACTGAAATTCTTTTGTTAGCGAAAATGAGTGCATTAACTGAATTTCAGGTGTGCTTGCCATTATGGACCAACTTGGCTTGTCCTCATCTTGAATACTATTTTGATCTTTAGATAATTTAACCCATTTGTAAAGATTTTTGACAAAAAACATGTCTCTCTATACACACGACACATTCTCCAGTAAATTTCACATGGTTTGCACTTCTTAGCCACCAAAAATTTCCTGAAAGACCTCTGTTCAGGCTTGGATCTGCCGCCATTTGGAATTGCTTGAAAACAAATATTTTTGTGGGATTGAAATTATTTTGTGCTATACTAATTCCAAACAGTTTAGATTTCGGAAAAAAAATCTTTTGCTATTTTCAAATAACACAAAATATTTATGAAATAAACTTCGTATGAAAAAAGTAATTTTCATACGTTTTAATGACATGTCAGAAGTAAGAAAATCGCGTTCAGTGTACGAGGTGCATACGATAAGTTTCCAGACTTTTTCCCTATAGGAATTTAAAATTGTCGTAAACTCCTAAAAATTCAGTATGTTATTGCTATATATCTTATGAGATGATTGACCAATTTTTAGGATTTCAGGTTTAAATCAACAGCTACAGCAGGAATTCGAATACACCCTACTAAAGCCTGATTGTCACAGCTGGTGAAGTTCAATCAGACACTTCAGAAGAACGATATGCAATAAAAAAAAAGAACTATCTCCACAAAAAGTTTAAATATGAACGTACGAGGATCATTAAATAAGTTTACAGACTTTTTTCGTATTGGCACTTCTATTGATCGTACACACATGAAACTCTAGTCCCCTTCAAAGTAATAACGACAGCCTCTGAGCTTAGGGAATAACCAAAAGTCACAGGAAGCAAGATCTCGACTATAGGGAGGGTGAAGAACTGTCTTGATGCCCATCTCGGTCAAATAGTCTGTGACAAGGATGGAGTTGTAGACTGGTGCATTGTCCTGGTGGAAATGCCACTGGCCCGATTTAAAGAGTGCTGGCCTCTTCCGACGGAATCTCTTCCTGAACTCCCTTAAAACCTCAACATAGTAACCCTAACCCTTTGGCCAATCAACTCTGGTATACTGACTGCCTTACTCCTCCCACACCTCTCAGACTCCCTGCCTTCCTTGAATCTCTTATGCCACTCAAAACAGATGCTCGATTCATGCAAGATGGTCGAAAAGCAGTCTGAAGCATTCCATACGTTTCTGTGTCATTTTTCTGTTTTAAACTAGGAAAAATGCTACAGAAACGTATGGAATACGATCGTACGATCAATAGAATTGCCCATACGAAAAAAGTCTGGAAACTTATTTAATGATCCTCGTACGTTCATATTTAAACTTTTTGCGGAGATAGTTCTTAATTTTTTTTTTTTTTTTTTTGCATACGATCATATTGAATAAGAATCCCATTAAAACAGATTTATTTGGCCCCTAGATGGGACCCAAACAAGTACTAACACTCAGTGACAGAGTGGACCTGGAAGTAATGGCAGTGAAGGAGTACTGCACATTTTCAAGATCTCCAGAACTGGGGCCTCACCATCAGATGTAGTTTAGTATCATATCCAGGACATGACAAGTAACCTAGAATATCGATTTATTGAATTATATGTACGTAGAAACGGTAAAATGAAAGAAATATATGTTTAGTTTGTTTATTTGCCAACGCGTTTCGACTTCAGTGTTTTTTAATACAAAAATAGATCAATTTTGATTCAAATGAAAGTCTTCATTGGGGCTTGTAGATCTTCAATAAGATTGAAGTCGAAACGCGTTGGGAAATAAACTAACCATCAAACATATCTTTCTTACGTTTGACCTTTTCTATGTACATTCTGTCGGATTCATCTCATTTCTTCTCACCCATTGAATTATATATATATATATATATATACTTCTTTAAGAAAAACAACAAACCGGTCACGTTAGGATTATAAATTAATTTCCATCCTGTGACGCATTTTTGAAAAATTCAAAAACACGAAAAAAATTTAACAGGACTTCTTCAGATCCTATGGATAAAACAAATCAGAATAGACACAGAAAAAGGTGGGAGGGGATAGAAGAGAGGTGAAGAGTTATCTCCTCATTTAGCCCACTTCCTTTTTTTTATTTTAATTTCGGTTAGAATTGTAGTAAATTTATTTAAATATTTTTTTTGAGTTTTTATTTTAATTTTTAAATTCTAATTACATTTTGACTTAAACTACAGATTTAATATTAAAATAGATTTTTAGCTTTATTCAATAACTTTACGTAATGATACAGTAATAATTATAATGAATTAAACTCAAGATTTAATTAAATTTTAAAAATTTTTAAAAATCAAAACTATTTAGAACCTATTAATCAGTGACACTTTTTATGAGCTCTTTACCAGGAAAATTTAAATGTTCACTCCTGAATAGTTTTCTTGTCCTGATGGAATTACTCCCAACTCCGGTTTAACTGGATCAAATAAACTGAAACTGTTAAACTGAATTGTCTGAAATAGAAGTGTTTATAATTCATCAAAATGGATTTGGCATTGAATAACCTAAAATGGTTGATATGCCATGAAATAAAACCCAAACTTTCTTTCTTTCTTTCTTTCTTTCTTTCTTTTCCCCGCTTTTTTATCAGGTATTTCTTTTTCATACTATGCTCTTTCTTTCCCTTTTTTTCTTTTCTTGTTTTTTAATATTGTCGTCTTTCTCTAACTTTTTTTTAATCACACCTCTTCTTCATATATAATTGTCTCTCTCTCTCTCTCTCTCTCTCTCTCTCTCTCTCTCTCACTCTCTCTCTCTCTCACTTTCATTTTTATCTCTCAATCGAGCTAAATTTATCTTTATTATTCTTTCTACCAATAGTTTTTCTTGCTGTTTTCGTCGCTTTTAGCCGATGTCATGTGATCCATATCAAAGGTAACAGATTTTAGAGTTAAAATTTGTCTTGACGGCTACACTAAGATCTTATAACCGAGATGATCTTGGCCATGTGTACGAAAGATGGCTGTCAGTTGATGCAATTTCACACGACTATTTCAACAGGGCCAGCTCAATATTCAAGACTGATATTGTTAGAGATATAATCTTATTTGCACTCTGATAAAGAATCGGATTTCTTTTGAACGTGACCAAAACATCATAACGGTCCGAAGAAAGTCTCTAGTTACGTGGTTTGATTGACTTTTGTGAGTGGGTGGGTGACTGGTAACTAGCAATAGTTGATTCCCACAACGTTCGGTTTTCATTCAAGAAGAAACTACGACAAACCTCTCAGTAGTCTCCTATTATACAAACATGACATTTCAAAGTATCATTTCGTGATACTAGATGATTTAAGATATTTTTACATTTGATACAGATATTATACATCATCATTATCATTATTATTATTTTTATTACTATATCACCCCTTGCGAGTCTTTCCCCCCAACGTTAGCTAGTAGTGTTTCACTAGAGTCTGAATGACAGCAATTTTCTTTAAATTTCCAGGACTCTTCTCGGTACTCTTGCTGATCGTAAAAATGCAGTCGTCTGGATGGTCTTGATTCTTACTCTGATTTCAAATTCCTCCAGTCTTTTTTCAAAACCTTTGGAAACCGTTCGAAGTGCAACTGGTATCACCATTACCTGCATATTCCACATTTTTTACTATTGTTTTTTTTTTCTTTTGTGTGTGTGTGTGTGTGTGTGTTTTTTTTTTTTTGTTCTCTTTCAAGGTCTTTTCCAATTCTTTTATTTTCACCCTGCGGTCGGCTAGAACGGCAAAATTCATGAGATGACAAGGTTTTTTTGTCTTCTTAATTAAAACTACGCCTGGTCTTTTTGACATCAAGGGTCCCTTTTCAATAGTTACTACACCGAGTTCCCTGGATTTCTCCACTTACCCTTGATCCCTACCTCATAATGCTCAGTGTTAAGCAAGGAGGCATCAAGTATCATTTTTGAGTCATTGGAGTGAATTGACCGGCGATTGAACCCAAGTAAATGATTGAACAGTTCTATTTGACCCATAGATAGGACCATAATAGGTACTACCACTCCTGGTCAGAGTGAACCTAAGAGTAATGGTAATAAATAGAGGACTCCATATTGCCCAAATTCAGGTACTAGAGCCTTAACATCAGATGCTGTTTAGTGACATACTACATCGGCTCTAAATGGTAGTTTTTTCACTGTTGACTAATTATCCGCAAGTCTTCTTAAATATACAGAACTTTTCTTATAAACTGGTCCAGACTATTGATCTTACTCGTGGGCTAAAGGTTATCGTTGTAAGAAACGTAGACGGCGACCCGAGTTCAACCCCTGAACGAGGCTGTTTATATTTCACGTAGCGCTAATACCCTTTGGAAAGGTATAGATTGAACTATTCTCCCTCCAGTTATAGATAAATAGTAGGGCATACTGAGCTCTTTAATCAGGGTATGGCAACCAGTCTAGGGGAAGGAAAACTCTGAATCTCGACCTGCTAATTCTAGTGCACGTATGCATTGATAGATTTATTCAGTTCAAGATAGATTGGTGTGTACTGAGAAACTCAAATTCTTTATCTAAATATAGTATCGAAAATCTATGAAATTTTGTTGTAAAAAATTATGCTAAGTATTATTGATGAGATAGATATGAACAGACAGTGATAGATAGATAGATAGATCGATAGATAGATGTGAACAGACGGATATATATATATATATATATATATATATATTATGAGAGTGTTGGTCGTCAGTAAATCACTATGTGGTTATGTGTCGAACCAAGTGCAATATAATATGGAGAGTGCTCAATATCTATGATAGAGCTATGATAATAATAATGATAATAAATAAATACATATTATTATATATTTAATCCATAGAAAATATTATTCTGCATCCTAAGGTTTCGTGAAGTTTATAACAACATTCATCAGGCAGTTAAGAATGAAATTGAAAATCGAAAATGCGACAAAATACCGACAAAAAAAATCGCATTTTTGATTTTTTTTTTTGTCTGTATTTTCGGGGACTAGAGCCTTAACATCCGATGCAGTTAAGTGATATACCAAAGATGGTTGTTAGAGGGGGAATATTATTCTCTCCACAGAGGAGCCCCAGCCGACAGAGAGAATAAGGTCTGGATTATCCAGCCACTCTAATTTTCTGATAAAACAATGATAGAAAACTTGTTATAGTATTAACAAATCATTGTCTCAAGATGAATAAGTGTGGAGTGTGAAGTCTCTGAAATGTCGTAACCAAAACAATGGGGAGACCCTGGTGTTATGGCTAAAATGCTGGACTGAGACCCCGAAACAAGCGAGTTCGAATAGCAGTCACATTATAACGTCCACTTTCGAACTAATGTCCCTTGAGAAAGATATGAACCCCTTTGTCTCCTAGTTGTGTACAATTGTACCGTTCTTCTCTTAGCAGTGGAATAAAGATAATGTATCCTTGTGGTTTGAATAAAATTTCCCACAAGAGTATTGACTCCGACACCCGTTGAAAATGGGCAGAGTAGAACAATTAAAAGGATGGGACTATAATGATTTAGGAGTTGCCGTGGTGTGGTGGACTGCGACCCCAAAGTAAGTGAGTTCGAGCTGCAGTCAGGCAACTACGTTTACTTTCGCACAAAAATCCTTAGGAAAGATATGAACCCCCTTATCCTCTCTGCTACGGGTTAAAATGTACCACAACTATTCTTTTCCCAGGTTGGTTCTGGTATTGAATAACTCACGAAGGGTTGAAATGCCATTTAAAAAAAAGCAGAAACCAATATAAACCACATACGCATACACAACAAAACTATCCTTCTGTAAAGATGGCTTATGCATTAAATAACCCAGGAAGGGTTGATATGCCATTAAAATAGAGAAACCAGATTAAAAACAGTAAAGACAAAGATTGGGGCAAAATAATGATTAAAAGTGTTCACCAATAGTCCAGGAGACCGGGGTTCAATCCCAGGTCGGTTCATTCCAATGACTCAAAAATGATACTTGACGCCCCCTTGCTTAACACTGAGCATTGTAAGGTTGAGATCAAAGTGGAGAAATCCAGGGAAAAGAGTAGCGACCTCTCCTAGAACTCGGTGTAGTAACTATTGAAAAGGGAGCCTTGGGGTCCCCCTCCATTACGGTCGGCCACCTGACTTAATATCAACAACACATAAAGATACCAGGTTGTATAGCCTCTAAAGTATTGTGAAAGCTGATCCGAAGTAATGATAAAAGCATCTTTTCTCAGAAATCCGGGTTGAAATAGGTCCGGAGTGTCATTCCCCCAAAATTTTGAGGCAAAAACAAGAAAATAGATAGAAAATTATTTATGAACAAAGCCTTCTTTCTGAAATCTATGATAGAAAGAGACCCAAAGTGTCTATTCATCAAAACTTTTTAGCAGAGTTTTCCTTCGCCTACCCAGCTAGCAGAAACAAGGCTAGAGAAACCTGCCTGCCTTATTATTTATCCATAGTCGCGGGAATGGATTCTTGATTTTCCCAAGGGCATTAGCGCAAAGTGAAAAACCAACAGCCTCGTCCAGTATTTGAAGTCGGGTCGCTGATTCTATTTCCCTCGACGATAGCCATTACGGTGAGCACATTGGAAACAAGTAATTAGGAATGTCCTTCATTCAGTCTTTTTACGAATGGCACAATGATTGACGACGATAAAATTAATTTTCGTCCAAATTTTCAGCGTATTTCAAAAGTTTTTTCATTATTTTCTCGTATAGCACAAACCTGGGCTCTTTGGCCTTCGTTAAAATCAAACGGTTTCGAAGAAGGAATACTGAAAATTCGACCCCCAGCAACGTGGTAGAATGAATAACCGTTATGGAGTGGTAATAAAACAGAGTCACATATCGTTTATCCCTGGTTTTCCAAGGTCAGCTTTATGTTAGTTGTTTTAGGGTTTTGATAACCAAACAATCTTTTAAACTGATATATTTGATACATACGGGACCCTAACTGGTTCTACCATTCCAGGTCAAAGTGGATCAAGGAGTTATGTTGATAAAGAGGTACTCCCTAAAATCTCCAGATTGCCATTAGATGTTGTTTAATATCACATTCAAGACACCCCTACATATATATATATATTAGGCGAAAGTATTACTCCTTTGCAGAGGATACTCTACGCCTCACCAACACATCGACTTGGATTCAGTATCCAAGTGTTTGTATATACAGAAGTGTGTGTGCATGCGCAGACTACACTATGCAGAACCATGAAAAAACAAAAGTCTAGTGATTCATCTGATTGGTTTAGCTGTATTTTATTGCATATCAACCCTTGTGGGTTATTCAATGCCAAATTCTATAAATAAATTTTTTGTTGTAGGTCCAAATAATATTCTGTTATAGTAAATGATTATTTATCAATGATTCATTATAATGAATAATCAATATAATAAATAATATTCTGTTTCAGAAGCCTTACATCATTAGCTTCGGTTTGTGCAAATCAGGTTATTTTTTCAGAGTGGTGATTGAATCGAGTGGGCTTTGGTATTGGCAATTTAAAGGTTTGTCTTCACATATTTATTTTATCTGAGTACCATAGCTCACCTCCACAATTATTTGAGTTTGAGGAACATCATTCGAACACTTGTACCAGAGGAAATGTATTGTGGTATATTAACCTTTAACACAGCCATCAATCAGGGATTTCTGGGACTGGATGTTCCAGCTGTGTAACCAGGGAGACAGCTTGCGTGGATTGACAAGTGGAAGCAGATCATATGAATCACGGACCAGAAGAACACGTCGGCGTTATGAAATTTTATATACACAGATACCTACCGTCAGACGGTCAGTCACGGAGAGTCACAGTCAGCCGCGCCGGGCGCTATTTATGGCAAGAGAGGCAGCAGCCCTACCGTACCCCGGTTAACAACTACTCGTCCAGGAAGCAAGCATGTCAGGCCCTGATAATGTAATCACAATGTGGGCTAAGAAACGATCAATATAGCAGTCCTCTGCCAGTCTGTGTCTGCGTTCTTCGTCTTCATGTCTCTGTCTCTCTCTCTCTAACACTTACGCCAGTTTCGACTCTTTTCGAGAAATAAAGTTGAGAGAGTTATATTTTTGTTAAGAAAAAGTATTACGGTCTCATCATTTCCTCCTTATATATTATGTATAGCGGCTTAATATTTCCTCGTGTGAAACAATATAGAATAATTCACGACGAATTAGCAATAATAAATTTATTATTTGAGTAAACTTGATAGAAGGAACACAGAAAAGACATGAAATACTTAAACATACATTAAAGAGAAAAGTCCTATTATGCAGTTGGAGAGATCTTTGGTGTAAGTTGAGAGTTCTTAACAGAATGAAAATTGTTATGTGAAGTCTATTGTAAAAGCATGGTACTGAGTGTGGTACAACATGAGATTTGTTAGGGTGGTAGCATTTATTCCCCCACCACAGCCAACGAGTATATACGGCCCCGCATGTCACATTTCAATAGTGAAAGCTAACAGGCCGAAGTAATGTAAGCAAAAAACAACAAATAGCCCATTCATAGTCACATATGAAATTAAACTAAAAAGAGAATTAATTGTCTTCTAATTGGAATCATTTTGAGATGAGGCTTCTTAATCTGAGAATTAATTTTTATTTGTTGCGGACTTTTTTTCCTCATGTTGGTAGTTTTTTGTATTGTTTCTTCTTTCACTACGTTTCGGCCAAAAAGTCCGCAATAAATAAAAACTAATTCTCAGATTAAGAAGCCTCATCTCAAAATGATTCCAATTAAAAGACAATTACAAAAATTCGGTACGGACCCGACTCAGGAAGACAAGATAAGGATTTATAAGACCAGAAAATTCATCCTTGATCGCCCAGCGGATAGAGGCGTTGAGTCTCTACGGTTCCAGGGGAGCATTGTCAGAAGATAGCGGTTTCAAATCCTACCCAAGCCGGCCAGAGGTTTACTTGGTCAAAAACGTGGTGCGATAGACAGCAACTATGGAAGGCAGTAATTACTGGGGATACGGCTACAAGACTCATCATTCCTATCCGAGGTCGCGGTAAAAATCACCTGAAGAAGGCCAGAGGTGAAATTTGGCCGAAACGTAGTGAAAGAAGAAACAATACAAAAAACTACCAAGATGAGGAAAAAAAGTCTGCAATAAATAAAAATTAATTCTCAAAGAGAATTAACTTTAAAAATGAACAAAGATCATAATATAATCATTATATAATAATAATATAATAATATAATCATGTTGGTAAAATTTATCAGTCGTTATTTTCATTTCTTTCAATATTAGAACGCATATTTACCCTTTGTCTTTTAATAATCCACGAATTATAAACGGCAGGGTTATCTTTTTTTTATGATTTTCAATCGTCTATACGACCTGTTTTATGTATGGTAAATTTGTAAGCGCATAATTAATTGCATTTCAACATTGAATTTTAAATATTTTTCGTGGTATTTTGTTTAACAAAAATGGTTAACAAATGTGTTGCATTTGGCTATTCTAGTGAATATCATGCTAATAGAGAAAAAGTATTGACATTTTCTTTTCCTCTTGGAAAATCCGATCTCCTAGAGAAATGGATGAAATTTGTCAACTGTAATGAGTGGTAATTTCCTATGAAAAATCCAGTTCTCTGTATCAAACATTTTGATGAAAATTAATTTTAAGAGGAAAACGAAATAAACTGAATTGGGATTGACATCCAATTCCTACAATCTATTCAGAAAAAAATGAGAAAACTGTTTCTTTTGCCGACTACAACAAAATTAAGAAAGCCCGTGGTGTAGTCGTTATCGCCATAGGAAATGAACACGGTGATACGAGTTCAAATCCTGGACGATACTGATTGCATTTCACATAGCACTAATACCCTTGGGAAAGGTATGAATCCAATTATTCTCCCTCCAGCTATGGGTAAATAGTAGGACAGACTAGGTTCTTCAGCCTTGGTTAGGCAACTAGTCTAGGAGAAGGAAAACTCTGAATTCAAACCTGTTAAACTCCGCTTAAAAATTGACCTTGTGTCATATCCTGCCCGAGCGGAGGGGTTGGTAAATAGTACAAAATTAAGAAAGCCACCGAAACTTCAATGGATTATTCATCAACCAGATACGATAAAGAATTTTAATCATTCAGAAGAAGAAAAGTTTTGTCATAACGGTTTTGAATTTTAAAAATAGGAAGATTATATTCTAATTTATTGAATAGTCTTTGACCCTGAAACATATTTTCCTTCTATAAAAGAATGTATTCGAATTGATCAAAATCTTCACAGTCAGCTCCAGTTTGATAGAAACTCTATATCTTTGCCTCAGTGGTTTATACATGGACACAATGTTAAACTTACAAAATTTAGCATGTTAGAAAATTTTCCAAACTACATACAAAAGGAGGAGGAAGAACAACTGTGACTCGATGCGTAGCAATTCGTTTCCGTTTGTATTGGCGCCACTCAGACGATATCTTTGTCTGTTTTGGCGAGAAACCCACACAAAAGGCCTGAGGACGAGATCTCCTACGAGACCGGAAGTAGAGGAGGGAAGGAAGATCCGAGAGAAGATAGAGAGAGGAGTTGACAACGGAGGGCAGGAGAGAACAGTCGGCTTGAGATAGCTGTTCAGAGAATGACACAGTCAACAGAAGGAGGCAGTGAGAAGATGGAGGTAGGGCAGAGAAGAGAGTCAACAGAAGTCAGAAAGGCGACTGCTAAGACCTGTTGACTCAGAGAGGCCGTGTTAACCAACGCGAGAAGATGTCAGGATTGTTAGTGGCTTTGTAGAAGTTTCGCGCAAAATACACCCCTGCGAGAGTCTACAAATGGACGGAGAGCTGCACAGTGTCAAATAGACTCCCCCTTCTTGCGCTTGGGGCTGACCCAAGACCGTGTTTGTGCGTTTGTTCTTTTTCTTCCACCCTCTCGGTTGTGCTTTGAGTATTTGTAAAGAAATATATGATACTCCTGATTGGAAACCACTGGACGAATCACTGGCCATGGGTAGTTTGGTTTAAAGAAGCTGATATAGTAGGGGTGTCGGCCAGGGGTGTTGTCACACAACCATATCCAATTCTAAAAGAGTTACAAAAAAAACAACAAAGAGGTCATCCTTCATTTTCTGCAACGTCTAAACAAGCCTACAAATTACTTCTAGAAAGTTTCCATTATCATCTTTTTTTATTAGAGAAAATTCAAATCTATTAGAGAAAAATCAAAAATTCAAATCAATTATAGCTGAAAAAATCGCTCTTGGAAAAAGATAATTTTTCTCAAGACTTTGTCTTAATGGTAGATAAAATGAACCTTCAAAAAGGAAAACAGTTTTATTGCGGGGAGTTCATTGGAGCAAATGAAGATGAACTTTATAAGGGAATAATGGTATTTATGGTCACTGGTCTTGAAAATACAGAACCATTGGTCATTAAAGCCTGCTTTGAAGTAACAGTTAATGGCGAGCGGCTTTCTCAAGAGATTTTGGAATATATTTTTCAATTTATAAGTACTGGATTTTTTTTTATCAAGACTGTTGTTGCAGACAATCATTCAGCCAATATGAATGCATTTAACATTTTACTTGATAAGTTTGAGGGGGACAAAAAGTGATATATAACTAATCCTAATTCTCCCCCCATCCCAAAATATTTCTGTTTTTTGACTTTGTATATATATTTTAAAATATTCAGAATAATTTACTGAGCAGAAAGAAGTTTGTATTTCCTAGTTTCACATTTGAAACATTAAATATTCATATTTCTTCCGAGAATGGATATATAGCTTGGTCTGACATACACAAAATATATGACAAGGAGAACATTCTAAAAGCTAAATTACGGAAGGCCCCAAAAGCTAACATTCAAAGAACTGCATTCTAGTGACAATAAACAAAATGTTGATTTGGCTATTGCCATCTATTGCAGCTTGTGAGAGCTACTTTCCTAAATAAACTGATATGTCAAACTTCCTTAAATTGATATTAGCAAGAAAAAATACGCATAGAAATTTTTGAAGAAATGAGACCGGGGATGTGAATGACGTCATGCCCGGAAGCGACGAGCAGAGGATTTTGTGATTTGAAAAAATAACAGTGATTTGAGATTTGGGCTTGGACGAAGCAAGTCGATCTTCGGAGCTCGCTGAGGCCAGACCAGTCGTTTGCGACGGGGGTGCCGCACGAGGTGGGGGTCAGATGGAAAGGTCAGCATAGAAAGAAACTGTGTTTCTCTCTCCTCATGTCGAAAAACCTTAAACTCAAAAAGGTAATAAAAAGTTTCGTACCTGAACCAATTTCGTGTTTTTCGGGATTCCCAATATCTATTTCACATGTCCGTATCTTGGTCGTATATTTTTGGACGTGGATATGTTACACGTCAAAAGAATGATAACTCAATACTTCTTGACATTTTGGTCCAGCATGAACATGAAACCCTCTTTTTGTTAATAGACAGCAAAGTAGAGATATAAACAATTCCTGTTGTAGCAGAAAGAATTTCAAATTATTGTCTGGCGCAAGAATATTTTGACTGTTTTGGTCCCGAACTCATATTTTCGACCAATGAGAATATTTCATGCCATTCTGTCCGGGTCAATTCCCCGGGCAACTATAAAAAGGCGAGGTAACATTCTTTCACCTTCTTCCACGCAGGCCTTTCGAGCAGGGCAGTCCTGTCTTGTCTTCCTCTTCTCGCTTCCCCACTGGCTAGCAGCAGGACAAGCCAGCTAACATGACAAAGCACACATTCTCTCTCTTCGCTTCCTAGCAGCAGGAAGGACCAGCCAACATGAGAGACCACATTCACTCTTCTTCACTGACTCTTCTTTACTGACTCTCTTTCTCACATATTTCGAGCAGTCCGCAAAGCACCATGAGGAGACATCATCCAATTTATGGACCGTGGCTGTCTGGGAAATCATTCTTTCATCATTCATCTTTCCTTCTAAACCAACGGATCATCGGAGAAACAAATTGGATATTTTCAACTCCTTCTTTAACTTCAGCATTTTAATTCCTCTCCTGAAGACAGCGTCTTAATACTGGATCTATCATTTACATTCGTTTACTCCCGCCTTCGACTTAACAGCACAAGGTTTCCTTTCGTCTCACGCTGTTATTAAAACTTCCAAATTGAAAACTATCAATATCTTCGTCAACTCATTTGTTCTTCCTTTTGATATAACAAGAGGCAACAGAAATCTTCAACCTCAACTACCATTTTTGTATAAATGGTAACATTATTGGCACCCGCATGTTATAAATGGTGATAACCACGCCCTTTTGTTATACTGGTTATAGCACAAAAAAATTTATTGAACTTTTTCAATGTGAAAGGTGTTCCTTGGGCATGGTAGGTAATGATGTTGACGATGCTCCACGTTATGTTGACGGTATTTTGACTTACTTTCTCGAAGATGACTTACGGTTCGATCTAGCTAAAATGGCAGAGTTTGTTTGTGCTTGTTTTGCGATACTTG
>OY757941.1:46354633-46359633 GCA_963585895.1 Sepioteuthis lessoniana
ACGGTCTCCAAAGGACTGGAAAAAGGACTGGAGAGTTGAAAATCGAGTGACGAATCGAGACCATCCAGACTGCAGCATTACGAAGAACAGCTAGAATGCTAAGAAGAGTCCTGGAGACCTAAAGAGACTTGTTATTCAGACTCCAGAAAAATACGACCAGTTAATGCTGGTGAAAATAACTGTCAAGGAGTATTATAAAAAGAAATCTCACAGCCAAAACATTGAAAAGGAGTCAGGAAAAAATAGAAGAATTTTAAAAATATATATGCCTTTAACTTATATATATATATATATATATAGCCCAATTCCCAAATGGATAGAGCGTTTGCCAATGGCCCGGGAGACCGGGTTTCAGTCTCAGATCGAGTCATACCAAAAACTCAAAAAATGGTACTTAATACCTCTTTGCTTAACACTGAACATTATCAGGGACGTATCAAGCGTAAAGTGGAGCAATCTAGGGAAATGAGTACTGTTCTCTTTCACACCTTGGTGTAGTAGCTATTAAAAAGTGAACCTTCAGGTCGCCCTCAACTACTGTTGCCAACTTGACTTATACGAGTTTCCAGACTTTTTTCGTATGGGCACTTTTATTGATAGTACACACATGAAACACTAGTCCCCTTCGAAGTAACCTCCTCCGGCTGCAATGCACTTGTTGTACCGTTCCAACAACTTCTGGAAGGCACCATGGAAGTTCTCTTGTGTGAGCATGCCAATGACCTTCGTCACAGCCTCTTTCATACCCTCAATTGTCTCACAACGACAGCCTCTGAGCTTAGGGAATAGGCAAAAGTCACTGGGAGCAAGGTCTGGACTATAGGGATGGTGTAGAACTGTCTTGATGCCCATCTTAGTCAAATAGTCTGTGACAAGGATGGAGTTGTGGACTGGTGCATGGTCCTGTTGGAAATGCCACTGAACCGATTTGAAGAGTGCTGACCTCTTCCGACGGAATCTCTTCCTGAACTCCCTTAAAACCTCAACATAGTAACCCTAACCCTTTGGCCAATCAACTCTGGTTTATTGACTTCCTTAGTCCTCCCACACCTCTCATCATCCCTCACAGACTCCGTGCCTTCCTTGGATCTCTTATGCCACTCAGAAACTGATGCTCAATTCCTGCAAGATGGTCGAAAAGCAGTCTGAAGCATTCCGTACGTTTGTGTGGCATTTTTTCCAGGTTTAAAACAATTTCATTGCATATCGTTCTTCTAAAGTGTCAGATTGCATTTTTGAACTTCACCAGCTGTGAAAATGAGGCTTTAGTAGGGTGTATTTGAATTCCTGCTGTAGCTGTTGATTTAAACCTGAAATCATAAAAATTGGCTAGTCATCTCATAAGATATATAGCAATAATATACTGAATTTTCAAGAGTCTACGATAATTTTAAATGCCCATAGGAAAAAAATCTGGAAACGATCCCGGCTTCGAGCGTCCTGCGGGTCTAGCCACACTGAAGAGTTCTGATAGAACGAAACAGTCTGTCTGTGGATGACAATATATATATATATATATATATATATATATATATATATATATATATATATGTCATTCAATATATAATGGGAATTCTTTTGAAAAAAGCAAAATATTTCTTATTTAGAATTTTTTCCTTAAATGTAACCTCTACATTGTTTGGAATTAGTTGATAGCAAAAATTATTTAGATCTCGTAAAAATATTTATTTGGAGGCAGTTAAAAAAGCAATAAATCAAACATAGTTTTCCTGAACAGAGTTCTGTCATCAATTTTTTGCTGGCAGAGGACTGCAAACCATGTGAAATTTACAGCGGAATGTGTGACATGTAAGAGACGTATGTTTTAGTCAAAAAAATCTTGACGAATAGGCTAAACATGGGTTTGTCACTATGAAATTGTATCGAAATATTGTGGTATTGAAACACACGGACTCTCCAGCAAAGAAAATGTTTCCGGTTCAGCAGTCAGTAAAGAAATTGTTGTGATGCTGACAAAAGAAAGACATGGGGAACACAAAAAGGCTTGATAGAAAAACATATATATCCAAGTAACAGAAACAAGATACAAGTGAACCTGGTTAAACGGTAGTTAGCTGAGAGTCTAGTGGGGCAGCGACTATCCATCCACAACGCAAATGGTATCACACGTGATTGTGTCACGCGGATTGGTGAACTGGTATTTATTATACGCCCCACTAAGCGTAAAAGTGTAGCACAAGGCTGTTTTTAGGTGGGTCCGGACGCAAGGCTGTAACCCAGACGCGTCCGGCAGACCCAAATATCCTCGGGCCCCGTCGGCATCTCCCTTAAAAGGGGTGCCTCAGGCGACAGGCGATGAACCACACCCCTCTGAAGAGGGTTAAAGCCTGAGGGGACGCCCCTCCCTGAGATCAGAGGTATCTTCAGTGATGAGGCACACCCGACTGGAACCACGCAGTTCACAAAACGGCCGGCTGAAGTGTGACCCAAGCAACTGGAGAGGCGCACCAATCACGCGGATTGGTGAATTCGATCTGACGCTCTCGTTGACGTGTATTCACGGAGGAGGGTGAGTTCATTATGTAGGGAGTACCACAGAAGGTCATGCCGACTCACTTCTGGGACATGAAAGGATTCATCACTAATGGTTTCGTTGAAGGAACGTCACCCGAAATTTTAAAAAAATGAATTTAACGGAGCTTAAATTTATAGTCAAGCGAATATCCTAGTCTGGCCAAAATACGAATAAAATGAACCTGATAGGGCCCTATCTATGGGTTAGATAGAACTAACAGCATACTTATGCTAAAATGAATTGTTTGAGTAAACTGAATAGCTTGAAATAGAAACGTCTTTGACAATTAAACCGTACTTACATTTAAACTGCGTGCTTATGCTTAACTGAATTATTTCAATTAGAACTGTTTTTCGACATTAAAACTGTATTTACACTTAACTGAATTGTTACATATAACTTCTTGAATAGCTTGAAATAGAAATGTTTTTGACAATTAAACCGTACTTACATTTAAACTGCGTGCTTATGCTTAACTGAATTATTTCAATTAGAACTGTTTTTCGACATTAAAACTGTATTTACACTTAACTGAATTGTTACATATAACTTCTTGAATAGCTTGAAATAGAAATGTTTTTGACAATTAAACCGTACTTACATTTAAACTGCGTGCTTATGCTTAACTGAATTATTTCAATTAGAACTGTTTTTCGACATTAAAACTGTATTTACACTTAACTGAATTGTTACATATAACTTCTTGAATAGCTTGAAATAGAAATGTTTTTGACAATTAAACCGTACTTACATTTAAACTGCGTGTTTATGCTTAACTGAATTATTTGAAATAGAACTGTTTTTCGACATTAAAACTGTACTTACACTTAACTGAATTGTTACATATAACTTCTTGAATAGCTTGAAATAGAAATGTTTTTGACAATTAAACCGTACTTACATTTAAACTGCGTGTTTATGCTTAACTTAATTATTTGAAATAGAACTGTTTTTCGACATTAAAACTGTATTTACACTTAACTGAATTATTACATATAACTGCTTGAATAGTTTGAAATGGAAATGTTTTTGACCATTAAACTGTGTACTTATGCTAAACTGAATTGTTTTAAATAGAACAGATTATTTACATAAAAATGGATTTGGCGTTAAATAACCTACAGAGGTTATAAAACCCAATAAACCAAACCAAACCATCTATGTATCGGGTTGAAGATTTCAGAAAACGCCATAATCGTAAGTTCCATAACTTTTACGCTTTCTTTTCACAAATTTGTTCATTTTGTCTCTGTGTTTATAATCAAATGAATATGTGGACATCCACATCGCATAATGGTTAAAGTGCTTCACTGCGACCTCAAAGTGAGGTCAAACTTCAGGCACGCAAAGCGTTCACTCGTGGACTAATACCTTTTGAGAAACCCCTTGCACCCTCCTCTAGCTATGGTTGTGATTGTTTTGTTTTATAACATGTCAAACCTTTTCATGTCATTTAACGCCGAATTAAATTTCAAACAATTCAGTTTAGTATAAGTATAGTTTTTGTTTACAAACAGTTAAATGTCAAAATAGTTCAGTTAAATGTCAAAACAGTTCTATTTCAAACTAATTAATTTAGCATAAGTACACAGTTTAGTTCTATTAAAAAACAAATTTATTTCAAACAGTTCAATTTAGCATAAGTACGCAGATTCAATGTCAAAAACAGTTCTATTTCAAACAATTCACTTTTGTATAAGTACGCTGTTTGGTTCTATTTGACCCATAGATAGGACCTTATCAGGTGCTATCACTCTGGGCCACACTGGACCTGGGATCGATAGCAATAAAGGGGTAAACCGTATTCCCCAAGGCTCCAGTATTACTGGAACATCACCATCAGATTGTTTAGTGTTATATCCAGGTGGTGGGGGTCTTACCCCTCTGCAGAGAAGCAGTCGGGGGTGTATTCTACACCCCCAACCGACAGGGCAATCAAGCTATGAGTTAAATAGTATCACAGATGTTTTTCGACCAGAATAGCTTTGGCATTAAAAACCCCATGAAGGTTGATATGCCATGTTGTATCGTGGTAAGAGATACACAGTGAAATAAGGAGTTAATCATTCCTTAATTGAAGTGGTACAATCCAACAAATATTGTAAGTCTTACGCCATGGGTGTTACGTCCCAAGTTGGTCTTACTACTGACCGAGATCTTGAAGAGCACTTGTCTTTCATACCTCCCCAATACCGGAAGTCACATAGTGTAATATAATGGCCGCGGGATTTCGTTTTATATATCTTGCCTTTCGGTTTAGTTAGGCAGAGAACCTTTCGGCTCAGTGCATGGATTAGTTAGGTGCAAACTTGAGCGCAGGGGTTGACGTGCGCGCGGGGAGGATGTTTCATTCAGAGATGTCAAAATAAAAATCCCAGATAGAAATGTGACCGAGGGATGTGAATGACGTCATGTACTGGAAGCGTGCGCGGAGGATTTGGGGGATTTGAGAAAAGTCGGAAAG